>CM076605.1:89197500-89822500 GCA_038502835.1 Octonoba sinensis | reverse complement strand
ATTTAAAACTTATAGAAAACATACCATTAAACAATGGGAACTGGTATTGAACGGCCTTAATACATCAGCAGAAATGTCAAGGTGAAGTCAATACAGTAAAACCCCATAATACCGCGGAATCGGATAAAACGCTGTTACTTTCCTGTCCCCCGACGTTTAAGCCACCCACAATGATAAACATTGTCATTTAAAGGTGATTCCTTTATTTATCATTGCAAAAAAATCCAGCAGCGACAAAGTCCCTTCCGAGTGGTTTATAGCGTTATTTAACTTTATATTCTAGATTCTTGAAAATTCTTGAAAAGTAAACATATTCTCTAGTGTCAGTGTATAAATATTTAAAACATTGTTTCTTCGAAAAGTGCGTTCCTCCCCTTTCCCACATTTACTCTTTAATTAGAATCTTTCCCCTTTCATAATCTCATGTTGATAACCTTAACGAGATTTTTAAGCTCCCATTTTCTCAGAACACAATTGGTTCAGTTGAGAAGTGTGTTTCTTGCACAGCAATTACATTACAAGGAATAAAATGGCAGCAAACAAGAAAAGGAACTATTATACAATAGAAGAAAAGTTACGAGTCATTGATAAAGTTAAAAGTGGTGTAACAAGATCGAGTTTATTTCGCGAGTATGGTTTCGCGGTACAGTTCCACTATACCGCGGTTATGTATAACGCGGCTGCCAAACATGTCCACCGACACCCGCGTTTTAACGGGGTTTTACTGTACTTCAAATCGAAATTAACTAAAAATCGCAAATGTAACGCACTGCCATTAAAACTCTATTATTGTTTCTAATGCCACTTGGGTATCCAAATTCCCCTTCTCAGAGCGACCAGGAATTCAGGCAGTAGGGAGCGCCTTCCGTTTATAGATGAGCACCACAGCGATGGAAGTACGACTTACGTATTTGGATGACACCGGATGGCGCCACCACAAATACGCCACCTTCCTTTTTCGACCAAAGAGTAAACGGAAGGGAAATTCTCCACCCTTGGCATAACCCCCAAAGCCTCTCCTTCGTAAAGCCCCAGACGTAAGGTAAATGTACAAAAACTGTCAGTGCAATTATTTTTTACAACGTAAAATGGGATTCAAAAGAGCTTCTATAACAATCGTACTCGCACTTAAATTAAAGCCTACAAATCTGCACATGAATGTTACACACTTTCTTCCAGAAAAGATCGTTACAGTTCTACCATCAACCAAAGCGATCTGCCTGGCAGAGTGCCAAGAAGAATGCATTCATGTTCAAAGGATAAAACTGCTGGTACAAGGAATGTGCCGCTCTAGTTCGTTTGGCATATTTGATTACTTCCGAACTGGTACTATATGCCAGTTTATAAATTTAGTTGCTTTCAACAAACAGAGAAGCAAGCATTCTGAATCGCGTACTAAATAAACATATCTGCAAGACGAACTTCCCTAAAACACGAATGGATTCGCCCTTTTCTGCCATGCGTAGAAGCGTCCAAGAGTTAAAACTTCGTGGTCGAACTACTGTACGTTTTCAGGCTTGGAGTCCATTACGACAAAACAATCTACTACGATTATGAGCAAGAAAAATAATGGATTACGATCATAGTAATCTTCTAAACTGTAATTACGATTACCACAAGGGTTCCAGAAGGTATAAAATGTAATCGGTTACAAAAGGTCTATTACGACTTTCATTACAGACTCATGAAAACGAAAATGCGCAGAAGCTTTCATGTGTCAGAACGTCGTGGTCGAACTTCTGTACGTTTGCAGACTTGGAGTCCATTACGACAAAACAATCTACTACGATTATGAGCAAGAAAAATAATGGATTACGATCATAGTAATCTTCTAAACTGTAATTACGATTACCACAAGGGTTCCAGAAGGTATAAAATGTAATCGGTTACAAAAGGTCTATTACGACTTTCATTACAGACTCATGAAAACGAAAATGCGCAGAAGCTTTCATGTGTCAGAACGTCGTGGTCGAACTTCTGTACGTTTGCAGACTTGGAGTCCATTACGACAAAATATAATCTATTACGATTATGAGAAAGAAAAATAATGCATTACGATTATAGTAATCTTCTAAACAGTAATTACGATTACCACAAGGGTTCCAGAAGGTATATAATGTAATCGGTTACAAAAGGTCGATTATGACTTTCATTACAGACTCATGAAAACGAAAATGCGCAGAAGCTTTCATGTGTCAGAACGTCGTGGTCGAACTTCTGTACGTTTGCAGACTTGGAGTCCATTACGACAAAATATAATCTATTACGATTATGAGAAAGAAAAATAATGCATTACGATTATAGTAATCTTCTAAACAGTAATTACGATTACCACAAGGGTTCCAGAAGGTATATAATGTAATCGGTTACAAAAGGTCGATTATGACTTTCATTACAGACTCATGAAAACGAAAATGCGCAGAAGCTTTCATGTGTCAGAACGTCGTGGTCGAACTACTGTACGTTTGCAGACTTGGAGTCCATTACGACAAAATATAATCTATTACGATTATGAGAAAGAAAAATAATGGATTACGATTATAGTAATCTTCTAAACAGTAATTACGATTACCACGAGGGTTCCAGAAGGTATAAAATGTAATCGGTTACAAAAGGTCGATTACGACTTTCATTACAGACTCATGAAAACGAAAATGCGCAGAAGCTTTCAAGTGTCAGAACGTCATGGTCGAACTACTGTACGTTTGCAGACTTGGAGTCCATTACGACAAAACTAATCTACTACGATTATGAACAAGAAAAATAATGGATATTACGATTATAGTAATCTTCTAAACAGTAATTACGATTACCAAAAGGGTTCCAGGAGGTGTAAAATGTAATCGGTTACAAAAGGTCGATTATGGCTTTCATTACAGACTCATGAAAACGAAAATGCGCAGAAGCTTTCAAGTGTCAGAACGTCGTGGTCGAACTACTGTACGTTTGCAGACTTGGAGTCCATTACGACAAAACTAATCTACTACGATTATGAAGCAAGAAAAATAATGGAAATTACGATATAGTAATCTTCTAAACATTAATTACGATTACCAAAGGGTTCCAGGAGGTCTAAAATGTAATCGGTTACAAAAGGTCATTATCGGCTTTCATTACAGACTCATGAAAACGAAAATGCGCAGAAGCTTTCAGTGTCAGAACGTCGTGGTCGAACTTCTGTACGTTTGCAGACTTGGAGTCCATTACGACAAAACAATCTACTACGATTATGAGCAAGAAAAATAATGGATTACGATCATAGTAATCTTCTAAACGTAATTACGATTACCACAAGGGTTCCAGAAGGTATAAATGTAATCGGTTACAAAAGGTCGTATTAGACTTTCATTACAGACTCATGAAAACGAAAATGCGCAGAAGCTTTCATGTGTCAGAACGTCGTGGTCGAACTTCTGTACGTTTGCAGACTTGGAGTCCATTACGACAAAATATAATCTATTACGATTATGAGAAAGAAAAATAATGGATTACGATTATAGTAATCTTCTAAACAGTAATTACGATTACCACGAGGGTTCCAGAAGGTATAAAATGTAATCGGTTACAAAAGGTCGATTACGACTTTCATTACAGACTCATGAAAACGAAAATGCGCAGAAGCTTTCAAGTGTCAGAACGTCATGGTCGAACTACTGTACGTTTGCAGACTTGGAGTCCATTACGACAAAACCTAATCTACTACGATTATGAACAAGAAAAATAATGGATATTACGATTATAGTAATCTTCTAAACAGTAATTACGATTACCAAAAGGGTTCCAGGAGGTATAAAATGTAATCGGTTACAAAAGGTCGATTATGGCTTTCATTTCAGACTCATGAAAACGCAAATGCGCAGAAGCTTTCAAGTGTCAGAACGTCGTGGTCGAACTACTGTACGTTTGCAGACTTGGAGTCCATTACGACAAAACATAATCTACAGAACCAGAAGCGTACAATGTCGAAATTCCGCGGTCGAATTGTATTTATCATTTATTCTCAGGCACCCCTAATTAATCTGGTACCAGTTAACTATCAGGTACATTTAACTTAACCCAAATCTTGAGGTCAACGATCACCTAGCTCGTAGATGGTACAGACAGCATCTCAAAGTTCATCTGCAGAAACACTTTCTCTTTTGACCTAATGGCTACATGGCTACAGTTTTGAAAATCACGTTTTCCCCTCGTTATCAGTGTGTGGTCCGAAAGGTGGCTTCGTGATTAGATGGCTATTTCACGGTCTTGGGAAAATCAACTTCTTTTGCGTAAGATTAGTATTTTCTGATAGATGGCTATCTATTTTGGAGGTATTGTTTAGGTAACGACAAAGAGATGACTGTGGCTCTGGAGTCTCTGTTTTCCTTGCTTGATAAGAACTGTGCGTGATTTTCTGTTTTATTTTTGCTAATGAACGAAACTTAACCTTTAATGCCTTGGTACCCGTGTGCTGGTAGAAATTATGAGCTTTTCTTATCTTTATATAACTCTGAAACGCAATGCAGTCATATTCCAACTCAATCAGAGGGTTATTGTGCAAGACCAGGCACAGACGCCTACTTAAATTTGCATTTCAAGATGGAAATCACGACTTTCTCAATGAAAGTAAATGTGCTTCCCGTATTTGATGAAGTCTGAATTGCGCTTCGATGTCAAATTTTTTTTAATGAAGCAATTTTAGTTGTAATTTTAACTACAAAGACCACAATACATCGCTGACTCGATTTTTTTTTAATTTCGAAGTTATAAATAAAGCAAATAAATAAAGTGCATGGGCACGAGTTTGTCTGAAAAATCCGTTTTTTATTGGTTATCTAAGCAAATATAAATAGAAAATACAATGGAAGCAATTTTAGATGCATAAAAAATAAGGGTATGTTTACGGAAAGTTAAACTATATTTTGGGATTAGAAAGCAGCGCAACATTTTAAGGATATCTAAGGATTCATATACTGTAGCAGAAGAAAATACGGGATACTTGTGGAACCAAGAAAAATAGATTTAGTAAATATCGAATTTAAGGATTCATATGTTGTGGTCGAAGAAAACACTAGATTTTTATTATTAAGGGGATCAAGAAGAAATGGATTTTGTAAATATCAAGGATTCATATATTGTGGCAGAAGAAAACACGGGATACTTATTATTAAGAAGACCAAGAATAAATATATTTAGTAAATATCGAATTTAAGGATTCATGTATTATGGCAAAAGAAAACACAGCATACTTAATATTAAGGGGACCAAGAAGAAATAGATTTAATAAATATCGAATTTATGAGACTTTTTTATCTTTAAATATTACCAGTACACCTCAAATTTCTTTTCTACCCAGTAATGATATTTTATCTTTCTATAGAAGTACAAAAGAAGTTTTTGATTCAAAAAGTTTTTTCCCAATTTTCAGTTTAAAATGGATTTGTGATTTGTTAGCGCAATGCATGTGTGACTATATGTGTCATTTCAAGAAGAATTATATCACTATGCTTCTGAGGTTTTTGTGATTCTACAGGGAGCATCTGCTAATGGAATGAATCAACTTTTAAGGAGATATTACTGTACCTTATTCTCAGAAAAACTATAGAACACTAACTCTACTTCTACAGGGCTCGAAAAAGTTCCATTTGGGAAGCAGTTTTTTTTAATTAGCTTCAGAATGATATAAAATCTCAGAAAAGGGATTTTTTTTAGATTTCTTATTGTCAAAAAAAAAAAAAACTTTGAAACTAGAATTCAAAAATACACTGATTTGAATTTTTGAATAAGACTTATATTAGTGCGTTACTTTTCTATGCGCTGAATATTTGATGTAGACAAAAAACAAACAAACACTGATGTGAATTTTTGAATGGGACTTTTATTAGTGCGTTACTTTTCTCCAACGCTGATTGCTTGATATGGACAACAAAAACACACTGATTTGAATTTTTGAATGGGACTTATATTAGCTCGTTACTTTTCTTCGGCGCTGAATGTCTGATATAGACAACGAAAATCTTGATCCGAAATATAAGAGTTTTAATTTACTAACAAAAGCTACCGAAGAAGTAAACATAATTATGACCGTTTTATGTTAACACAGAAGCTAATTACAGGTTCAAAAGCATTAAAGCTCTTTATAGATACACAAACCGCTGTTAAATTGCAGAATTAAGCTATTAAAGCAACCATTACAAAGGTTTTAAGTGCAATAAAAAAAAAATCTACAGCTGCTTTGCTACCTCTGGTATCGTGACGGAATTTACGATATGCTGAAGTAATCGTCACGCATTGCAAATAAATTGCCCCATCAGGGTCGCTTTATTACTTAATCTTTGTAAAATGTATGTACGGACAATGCTACCTAGAATTTAAAAATTTTTGGTGTTACTGAACACAAATTTTGGTGTTCAGTTGGTGCAAAGTTGAAAATTATTCGTTTTTTTGATGTATTTTAAATTTTTTTTTTAAGTGTCTGTCTAAAAAAACACAGACAGCAGAATTTTTTTAGCATATGATTATTCGTTAACTCATTTACGCATCAAAAATTTATTACGATTGATTATTTATCTTATTTTCATAGAAATGAGCAATCACAATGACATTTCGATACGTAACGGAGTTAACAAATTTCATGTGCTAAGAAACGTTATACTGATGATTTACATTATTTTCATAGAAATGAGCAATCGCAATGAAATTTCGATACGTAACAGAGTTGACAAAATTCATGTGCTCAGAAACTTTATACTGTTTATTTATATTATTTTCATAGAAATGAGCAATCGCAATGAAATTTCGATACGTAACGGAGTTGACAAAATTCATGTGCAAGAAACGTTATACTGTTTATTTATATTATTTTCATAGAAATGAGCAATCGCAATGAAATTTCGATACGTAACGGAGTTGACAAAATTCATGTGCAAGAAACTTTATACTGTTTATTTATATTATTTTCATAGAAATGAGCAATCGCAATGAAATTTCGATACGTAACGGAGTTGACAAAATTCATGTGCTAAGAAACGTTATACTGTTTATTTATATTATTTTCATAGAAATGAGCAATCGCAATGAAATTTCGATACGTAACGGAGTTGACAAATTTCATGTGCTAAGAAACGTTATACTGATTATTTATCTTGTTTTAATAGAAATGGAGCAATCGCAATGAAATTTCGGCACGTAACGGAGTTGACAAAATTTCATGTGCTAAGAAACGGTATACTGCTTTTATTTTTTTAGACAGAAACATATTTTTTTTTAAGGCTTATCAAAAATGAATATCTTGTGAATTTCAAAAGATTTGCATGAGTCGTTGCATGCTTGAATTTGGAGGAATAACAAGAATAAAAACAGAATATTTCAACAAGCTCAATTTTATAAAATTTATGGCAGATGAATAGTGAAGTTCAACACTAAACGCACCCTGGGAAAGAGTTTCTAAAGAGGTTAATTACTGTTGGAACTTTGTCATGAAACACCGCATTTGACAGCCACTGTGTAAGATACGCCTATGCGTGGGAAAAAGAGTTTCAACAGAGTGAAGTTAGCGTTATCTAAAAATGCTTACGTGGTAATTTAGCTTTTACAATTGTCACATAATTGTATGAGTAACAACATAAAAGTTGCAGCCGTAAAAGTCAATGTTGTCTCACCCAGTTTAACAAGCAGTTACTACATAAACTTGGTGAGTTACAATGTAGGCGTTTTGGCAAAAGAATCTCGGCTTTTTAGTCATACAGTTTAGATGGCTATTTAGTTGATGTTATGGAACATGGTAGCTAATTAACTTGAATTTCAACAGAAAATATTCATGTTATCTCTTGAAATATACGTGCTTTTTGGAAGGATAAAACTTACGCAATAATGCTCTTGACTCTTTGCGTGTAAATAATCAGAAAAGCTAAGGTATTTTCACAAAGATTGTAAGCCAAGAAAAATTAATTGGGATTATTGACCGTTCATAAATGATATCACGCTTTTTTCACACATATTTGACCCCTTCCCCCTTTGTCACAAAATGTCACACTACAACGGACCCCCCCCCCACTCCCCTTTGTCACGTGACACGCTATGTTGCATTCGTAGGGATGTCACACTTCTTGTTACCCCCTCACATCCCTTTGTCACTTTGTCATAATTTCACGAACCCCCCTCCCCCCTGGAAGCGTGACATGATTTATGGATGATCCCTTATCTATTGGATTATAAATTTACATAAAACGGATGGAATGCTTTTTTACTCAATCGAATATGTTTGAGTAGACACACAACAGTAGACAAAGGCCGTGATAGCTTAGTGCTTAGGGACCGTTCATAAATGATGTCACGCTTTTTTCTCATACATTTGACCCCCCACTGCCCCTTTGTCACAATTTGTCACACTTCAACGGACTCTCCTCCCCCTTTGTCACATGTCACGCCATGTTGCATAAAGCATGATGTCACACTTCTTGTAACCCCCTCTACGACCCTTGTCACACTTTGTCACAAATTCACGAACCCCCCCTCCCCCTCGAAGCGTGACATCATTTATGAATGATCCCTTAAGACGTCGGAATTCCACCTGGAAGGTCGTGTGTTCGATACCCGCTGAAAATCCACCATGTACACTTGGGCATCTACAATCCATGGACCCCCTGACCCCCACTACCTCGCCCCCGAATGCACGGCATCCCTAAGGCCTAGGGCTAACTGGGAAGGAGGTTGGAGGAGACAAGTAGACACACACATATTTACTGATTTTGCATCGCTAACAATGCTATAAAAGGTTCAGTCTGTAGTGCTACCGATGACGTGGTACAGTTCTACCATTAAATCAAGAGTCCTGAATGGCAAACTGCCAAGAAGAATCCATTCATGTTCCAGGGACAAACTGCTGCTATAAGGAATGTTCCATTTCTGTTCTTGTTTTAGTTCGTTTAGCATACTTGGTTTCTTCCGAAATGATGCCATACGCCAGTTTATAAATTTAGTTGCTTACTACAAATATAGGAGTACACTTTCTCATTCGCGTGCTAATAAACGCACCTGCAAAACGAGCTTCCCCAAAACGCGAATGGATTCGTCCTTTTTTGCCATGCGCAGAAGCGTCCAAGGGTCTGAACTTCGAGGTCGAACTGTATTTCCACTCCAGCTTACAATACTGCCAGCTGAGGAAGCCCACCTCCCTCACCTAGTACGTTCAGATTAACGTGAAACTTTAGACTCTGTTTCGGTCCAACGTTACTGTAAATTTGTGTAGAATGGCTGAGGACATTCTAAAATAAAGAATTTTACAAGATTCAAAGGGACTCTAGGAAACACATTAAGTGGAGTTAGAATGAAAGATTGCGTTTTTACAAAGTTCCCGTCTCATTTTATTGATCTCTTTTCGTCACTGAGAAGACATGACTGTCTCAGTTAACACGAAATCCTAAATTGCAAGAATTATTTCTTTATTTTTTCTGCAAAAGAAATCCCAAATCCCCTAAAAACCAATCCTCGAATGAGGAAGCACGTTCAGTAAGCGTCCCATTTATAATTTTTTCGGCATTAAAAACTTTTCAGAGTTATATTAGAGTTAGTTACATTGAGAGTTGTTAATTTAACAAAATTGCTTCATCATTACATTTTTCTTGATGTACGGCCTGTTCAGATTCTTTAGTTTGCAAATGTTAGTTACAGGGAAAGATCGCGCATTTAACGAAATGAAACAAAACCAAGCCTTTTCTAGAAACTGATTGAAAGCGCATTATACTATAATGCGCTTTCAATAATTATAACTAGCGAGAAAAATGGTAAAATAAGCAATAAAATAAGTATTTGTTAATTGATGATTGATTACGTGTACACACAGACTCTCTTTGCGTTATTATTGCATTTGATCAATGACTCCAGTAGAATTTACGGGAGGCTTAAACGAATAAATCCTGCTTTTTATAGAGATAAGTCGTATCGGACGTGAATGTTGAACTGGGGCGGAGCGAAGCTCCTTTGCCAGATATCATAAGTCGTATGTTGAAAGTTTTAATATATATTTAAGCAAACTATTATAAATCTAACTGGTAGTCAAACGAAACGAAGCTGCTGACTGACTAATATTGATGAAGCTTCAATTTAATGTTTTTCTAAAGTTTGCTATTTATAATAAAGCAAAAAAAAAAATATAACACACAACGCGCCAAAAAAAAAAAACACATTGAAGGCATATTAGAGGTATTTGTGTTACATTGCAACGGTGTTTAATTATTTTTTCTGTAGTGCTATCTGACACGTAAATTACTACTTATAGCAGAAGTTTGTTTTTACGAGGCTGTCGAGTCGGAGTCGGGCTGATTTTGAAGTAAAGGGGTCGCTGAAAAACGTGCCTACCCCGACGCTGGGTTTTATTTTTCATTTTTTCTGACTAATAACAGGATGGTATTCCAATTAAAACTTTATAAGTTTAAGCTGAAATATTAAAAGCTATCATCTTTAACGTGGGTCATAGGAAAATAAAATTAGGTGGGCAAGAAATGACTAATTTTCGGAGTGACACACTTATAATACTCATTGATATAAATATTTATCTCTAAAAAATGTGTTAGAAATCACGAATTGTGCATATATTTTAGAAGTGTTTTCATCTGTTAAGATACAAAAATTTAAGCAGAAAAAAATGTAATAGTGGGTTTTAAAACAAACAATTATTCCGAACACTGTTGGTGACAATTCCAGACAGGAGCCGGCAAAGTGGTGTCGAGGAAAGGCGCGGGACTCGTGTGCCTCAGGTCATAGGATTGATCCTGGCTGTGCCGGTGGGTTTTCGCGATGCAGAAAATCGTATGCGCCCATGTCGTATGATTATGCGGCACGTAAAAGATCCCTTGAGCAGACATTTGGCATGGATGCTCTCGGAAAAATTAAATACCTAGTGCAAGCTCGCATCATTTAGAGCTCAGGTGCCGCCATCTAGCGGGAAACTGAGTGTCAAAATTCTCAAGTGGTAATGGCGTCCGCTGATGTTGAAAGAATGGTTGCCAGTTTTCGAAGAAGGCACTAGGTCTGCAAAAGGGTAGTGACCATGCGCAACTCCATTAGAAAAAACATGCCAGAAGGGAAAATGACGTTTTAAAATGCAACTTCATTTGTAAAATATAATTTGTGAGCACTACTGTAAAATCATTTTAAAATTTGATAATAATGCTATTGATCAACTTATTGTTAATTAAAAAAATTATAGAATACTATTAGAGTGATATTACCATCATATTTTGTGAGAATCATCCCTATACAGGGGCGCAACCAGGATTTTGCTTTGAAAGGGGGGGGGGGCAAAGTCATGATTGGGATACACCGAGTATTTAACATCGGATATCCAGCGTCCCCTGTCAGACGGATCAGTACCAGATGTTTGGCTCTGATATTTGAAATGTGTTAATTCTACATATTTTTAAATATCTCAAGCTTCCAATACGTAGCTTGTAATTTACATATGTTTTCAAAAACTCGTAATAAATTAATTTTAAAAAAGTCAGATTTGACGAGCCGGATAATCGGATCTTTTGTTCCCATATGATCCCGGATGATGAAAAATCGGTCGGATACCGGATATCTGATGAGAAAGACCAAGGTCAGGATTAGAAATGCATCGATGTTGATTTTACTGGATGTCGGACATCCGGTGTCTTTTATGACGGATACGTACCGGATATCCGGCTATGATATTATTTGACACCTGTGAATTCTGTACATATTTTAAAACATCACAAAACTTCCAAATATGTCCACTGTAAAAAGTTTGCGTTTAGTTGTTACCATTTTTGGTATTATTGACCACGATTTTTGGTGTTCAGTTGGTGTAAAGTTAAAAATTATTCATTTTTGAAACATTAAAATTTTTTAATGTGTTTGTCTGGAAAAATATAAACAGTGTAGTGTTTCGTAGCACATGAAATTTTTTAACTCCGTCATATATCGAAATTTCATTACGATTGCTAATTTCAATGAAAATATGATAAATGAGCAGTCGTAATGAACTTTTAATATGTAGATGCGTAAACAAACAGTATATGCTAAAAAAACATTTTGCTGCTTGTATTTTTTTAGACAGACACATAAAAATTTTAAAACGCATGATAAAATGAATCGTTTTCACCAACAGAGACAACACCAAACACCAACAAGGTGAAGAATGGTGTCTTTGCACCTTGTTGGTGCAAAGATACCATTTTTGGTGTTCTTTGCACCAACAGAGCACCAAAAATGGTGCTCAGAGACACCAAAAATGGAGGCAACTAAACGCAAAATTTTTTAGTGTAGTAAGTTTTAAATTTACGTATACTTCGAAACTGCTAATTGATTCTGGATATTCAAAATTTGGTGCGATTCAGATATCAAATGCCTTCTGCACCGGCCCCTAGGAGACATCGGATATTCAATATCCTACCAATTTTTAAATACCCGGTATCCAATTTGATCACTGCACTGAAGATCTGGTAATTGAACGTGCCAAATTGGATTCATAAAATTCAATTAAATAGAATGTCCAGACATTATAGGAAAATCAAAGCTTACAAAGCAATTTTAAACTTTGGGGATGTTTAAAAATATTGAATTTACGGGTTAAGAATTGAAAAATAAATTAATAACGAAAATATCTTGAAATTGAGTTATCCCCTCTTTTTTCTGTGAAAAACACACTGAGAAGCATTTTATTTTGATTTCCATAAAAGAATAAGTTAAAATTTTGACATTTTAAAAAATTGCCCTAAATTCTTTCCTAAACAAAACAGAAACAAAGCAGACACAGCGGAAAGGAGTTCATTTATTTCCCTGATTTTGGATAAGCCGACAAGGTGGCGTAGTGGTTAGGGTACAGCCTTTTATGCCCAAGTTCGCGGGTTCAAAACCTGCTCAAGTCGGTGAATTTGGAGACGCAGAAAATCGACAGCGTTCAAGTTTTTGGGGACGCAGAAAATCGACAGCGTTCAAGTTGTCTGATTATGCGGCATGTTCTTCAGAGTCTTCGACAATCTGTGTATTCCCTTGCGATAGTCTCGAGTAAATCAAATTCAGTGTAATTTCGCATCGTCAGTGCCAAGGTAATGAGGAAACTGGGCCTCAAATTTCCCTAGTGTTAATGGCGTCCATTGGTAGTGGTGCCACATGAAAGAATGTTTGCGAATACCTGGTAAACGAAGTACGCATGCAAATGATAACGAACCAATATGCAGCCGCATTTAGAAACAACAATTGCTCTAGAATAATTAAATTCTGCAAAAGTAGTACAGAGCGAATAATTTAAATATTCATTGTAAAATTTAGTTATTTTTAGACCTCTCTTTTGCGGCGCTGACCTTTCTAAAATTAGCATATTTAATTTTAAAAGCTCTGCGAATAATGATACGCAAGTGTACTATTTGGCACAATTAGGCTATTTTCCTGGCTTGAACTGACCACGCCGTATTTAGCATTTAGAATTTTAATATTAATAATTTTTTTGTTGTACAACAGCTTGAGCGAGGCATTTAGATTACAAAGCTCTGAAATTATTATAAATATTTAGGAAAAGAGAAAAGTTTAATGACTTTAGCCTACATAACCATATTGGCTTTCGTTTTTAAAGAAATTTTACCGTATTTTTACTTCTATTCATACCACAGAGAATGCACCAAATACATCAAAAAACAGTTCTTATGCCAATTACTTTTCGACATAAATGTTGGGGTGTGTCGTGTGGTCAGTCGAACAAAAGCAAGAGCGACTTCGAGCAATTTCGAATTCATTAACCACCTCGTTAAAAATAGTTCCGAAGCCATCCTGACCCTTGTTCGTAGCAGCCCATAACGTGCCTGTAATTTCGAAACAAGAGGCGTTCCAATTTCGAACAAGATGTCCGCCGACACCCCTTTCATTGTGGCTGAAAGAAGTTTCGGAGATGAACTCGAAGTCATCATTGGACAAAAGAGAAAATTAGAGAGGCGGTTGTTGTCAGACATTAATCACATCAGTGAATCCGACAGCGAGACTGGTATGGTGTCCAAGATATCCGTTAAATGGTTTGTAATAATTCTACTGCTGTTTCTATTGTTCCACTGGCGCGTAAATATACTCGCAATGAACGAATATTGCCTCCATCAGATTTTCGATCTCGTGTGATGAATGAGTTGCCAAGTTTTATTCAGGTCTCTTGATCTTCAGCAAGTTTAGGATTGATGTTTTAAGAGTACTGACCTGAAATACGCAGTTTGTTTACGAAACACATTTAATGCAGAAGATCACGAAATACTCAGCATTCAGTAGAGTTTAGCTGGTATTTTAGAAGTCTTTTTTACAAAACAGATATTTAATGTAGAAGATCAAGAAATGTGCATCTTCCAATAGAGCTAAGGTATAGGGTATTTTCTCAGTTCGTTTATAAAACAATAATTAATGCAGAAGATCATGAAATATATAACAAAGTAGGGATTAGATATAGGTGATTTTTGCAATTTGTTTTCAAAACAGATAATTAATGTAGTAGGTCGTGAAATGTGTAAAATCCAATAGATATTAGGTATAAGGTATCTTCGCAGTTTGTTCTGAAAACAGATATTTAATGCAGATGTGTAACATCCAGTAGATATTAGGTATAAGAGATTTTCGCAGTTTGTTCTAAAACAGATATTTAACGCACGTGAAGTATATAACATCCAGTAGGGATTAGATATAGAGATTTTTACAGTTTGTTTTCAAAATATATTTAATACAAAAGATCATGCAATGTATAACATCTAGTAGAGATTAGGTATAAGGTATCTTTGCAGTTCGTTTACAAAACAGATAATTAAGGCAGAAGATCATGAAATATATAACATCCAGTAGGGATTAGATATAGGGATTTTCGCAGTTTGTTTTCAAAATATATTTAATGCAGAAGATCATGACATGTATAACATCTAGTAGAGATTAGGTATAAGGTATCTTTGCAGTTCGTTTACAAAACAAATATATAATACAGAAAATCATGAAACATATAACACTCAGTAGAGATTAGGCATGGAGTAGTTTTTTTGAAAAAGCGTTAATTTAATACAGAAATCATGAAAACATATGTTCAGAACAGATTATTAACCAGGTTTTGAGACTATCATTCCTGTACGTGGTGGTCGCTTATACTAATTTCAAACTGTTGCATTTGTGACACTTATACTTAAGGGGGGAAATACGTGTAAAACGGCGTATTAAGAGCAATTTTCATGATTTTTTAAAAATATATAAAGAATAAATATATTTTATTGAGATGTTGACGTTATTTTATAGATATGTTGAAGAACATTTACTGAAGTTTTCAAACATTTTTTTTGAAAAATCCCGGAGATATCGGGTGCTGCACACTGTAACTCGCCATCCGTGTCGGCAGTTTGCGTTCATCCTGGAGGTCACAATTTTTATCTGAAATAAATTTTTTTTTAAACCTACTTTTTTATATAAGTGTCTTTTCTAGTTGAACTAAAATCATCACAAAAAATGAAAATTTCTATTTTTTTTAAAATGGGAAAATTAAGTACGATTTTCACCTTTTTTTTTGTTCTTTTTTTACAATAAAAAAAGTAAAAATTAAGGTATTTTTATGATTCTAGTTCAACTAAAGCGTGTATATATAGTGAAAATGTGTGCTAAATTTCATAAGGATTGATCAAAAACTCTGCGAGCTAGAGCGTACGCAAATTCGAAAAAAGTAGTTTCGAGAAAAACGAGTGTGAAAAAAAAAAGAGTGTTATTGAAGGTAAATTTAAGGCAGCAATGAATCAACTTTTTTTAATACTTATAGATACTAATACTTATAGAAATTTCTATCCGAGGTCTCAATTGTTAAAAAAAATAAAAGGACATCTGCTAACGTTCTCTAATACCCTTTAGGTCATTCATGAGGGACTCAACTGCTCCAAAAGGGGCGCTCGCTCAAATGCTTACAACTTTTAAACGACTTAGAATTTTTCGTTGAAAATTTCAGGGTATATTATTGAATAGTTGTAGAATCGATTTATATGAAGAAATTTTTTTAATATATTTTTTGAGACCTCTACACATATTACCCCCCTTAAGACAGTTTACTTAAAAAAATAATATAGTATTAGTTAAACTAATATTTTACCCACAGGGCCTCGGGCCTTAATTTCTATTTCTAAAAAAAAGAAACACGGTGCATTATAGTTTTAAAAACGTATTTCCGCATCTGTAAATAAGTCTGAATTCCTTCTAACAGGCAAAAAGTAACATTAACTTGAGAAGAGGAATAGAAACTGAGTTCCCAGGAGTTTTTATGCAAATAAAATCGTGGTTTACCTTAAAAATTAACCTTAAGTAATTTAGAACAATGGTGAATGTTAAGCCTGATATATGACTATTTTACCCGATCTCACTTAAACTACTGTAAAATAATGTATACACTAAGCCTAGCTTATTCGTTAGTGAGGAAGCTTTTCTGCACCGATAATTTGCTGCAAATTGTTTCAAACAAAATTTCAGAGAAGTGAAAAGAGGTTTTTCAATTCCGAAATGTTGTATAAACATGCAAATTGACTGTTTTCTTTACTTAAAGAGTTGTTAAGAACATTGTTTCGAATGTAAAATTTAATTATTATTTATTGAAAGATAAAATAAAAAATCAAATCAATTCCTCTATTTATCTCAAAGTTACAGCTCCTTATTTGCTGTATGACCACTTTACCTTACTTGACCGTAAATGCTTAGCATCTTTTCTAATTTTAGGTGTTCCAAAAAATAATAAGAAATCAACTAGAACTATACGTCCCTAATTTCCCGTAACCAACATCAAATTTATAATCTAACCATATATATTTCTATCTCTTTCTCATTTAGCTTTAGTACTTAATTATTTCAAATACACCTTTTTCAACGGCTAATACATACTAATTCACTCATTCATTCATTCATTTCTTCACTCATTCATTCATCATTCATTCATTCATTTCTTCACTCATTCATTCATCATCTTTCATTCATTCATTCATTTATCATTTATCTATCCATCATTCATTCATTAATTGATTAATTCATTCACACATTCATTCATTCATTCCTTCACAAATTCATTCATTCATTCATCTGTCATTCGTTTACTCATTCATCTATCATTCATTTATTCATCTATCATTCATCTATCATTCATTTATTCATCTATCTATCATTCATCTTTCATTCATTCATTCATTCATTCATTGATTCATTCATTAGTTTTTTCTTTCTCTCATTCATCTATTCATTCAACCAGAAATATCCTTAAATATTCAGAACAAAACATTTCATGAGAAAATGGGCTCGTTTAATTCTGAGTAAACTTCGTATCTGTACATGTTCTATGTCACAAGACCTTCCCGATAAATTTTGTCCCAAAATCCGTCCCTTAGATCAGGATTTATATATGATTGAAATTTCCCCGTGGGCGCTAATGTTAATTTTTCATTGAACTGTACAAAATTTAACAAAAAATGTTCAAATGCTAAAAAGCTAAATGCTTTCTGCGAAATTGAGTTGTTCTGACGAGATAAATGATGTCATAATGTTCATTACTAGAAAAAAGAACATTATGTCCTACTAAATGCCTTTCCTCTACTTATTAAATATAGAAAAAAAACACCAAAAAAAAAAAAAAGACATCATATGACAAAGTCGGGACCGCTTTGTAAGACTTGTCACTGATAGCGGAATTAAATGTACTGAAACTCATTGGGCAACAGGTTAAGAAGAAAATAGATAGAAAGGTGATTGAAGAAATGACTAAATGATTAAGAAATAGGGAAAAATCTCCAACTGAAGGGCATAGGTCGAGACAGACATGACCGTAAAGACGATGACGCTGCGGTAAGCTATTAATGAATGTAAAGCAGTTGGAGAAGGCGTAAATATTCTGCGCAGTTTCTTATAGCAAAATCATACTGATTTCCGAAACTTACTGAATTATCTACATCAATTCAACCTTCCGTGTGAAAGTCCTTTATAAAAGGAATGTTGTTCCGGAAATCAGAAAAAAAAAAATCTTTTCTTACCTACTTTCACCAGGATTTCCCCCAAACTCGTAGAGAAAGTGCCAAAATCGGGGCCCAACCTCGCCTAAAGAGGTAAACTGTCAGTAATTGCAATATTACGTGACAAAATTCACGCTAAACGAGTCTTCTCTAGATAAAGTATCAATACCAAACACGTTCCAATTAAAATTTCACTTCCTCGAACTAAAACGAAGCAAATAATCGAACAATTTGTCAATGATAAATCGATCGATAGTAACTACACGTGTTTTAATTCAGCAGCCGATACAGCATCAAAGTTCGGTTGTAGCTGTTATGCTTCCTGGTAATACATGAAAGAACATACCTTAAGACTTTAGGGCGTGTTCCCACGTTATCAAAATTTTTTAAATTTTAAGCAATTATTGCTGAATATAGAGCAACAATTTAAGCTAGAGATACAATTAAGTGCTTATTACCCACGTTACCTCATTTAAACGAAATTTGGGAGCAGTTAAACTATTAAACAAGCCGTCGTTTTCCCGACTAGTTGCAAAGAAATGGGAAATTAGTTTTGCAACTGAAATAATGATACGTTCGCTAGATTTCACTAACATACGTTATGGTTTTCCTCTGTGCTTTATTTGTATAGTCACAGATGTAAAACCGTTATCTCTCGATTGTATGATCGCAAACGATGAAATTTACAATTTACAGACAATTTTATTTTTAAGGTATACATATATACCTTGGACAAGTTTTTTTTTAATTTTAATGCCTGTCTTTTTAAATTTTGGGAGGATTATAAGAGTGTAAAATGTAACATATTTGCATAAATTAAAATAAAAAAAACATTAATAATTATTTAATTAATACAAATTTAGCTTACTAATTAAGGTTTCATCGCAACGGTAATTAACACAAATATAACTAATTTTAAACCTAAAGCATTTTTTACAAAAATAAAAATATTTTAGAATAACCAAAAATCCATTTTTTATCAAAACTATTATATTTTGGTAGAGACCCTTCTCTGAACTGTTAGCTAAATTCTAGTCAAAATTTTAAAATTCCGTTAATAACATCTTAAGATATCACCGTTGGAAAACAAACATACCTTAAAAAAAAGCAATTCTGCTTAAAATGGATTTAAAGTTAGCGAATTTATATAAAAGTAGGTATAAAAGAGAATATTTTTATGCCAGTTTTACAAAATTTTGTGAGGACTGTAAATGCATAAAATATAACATATTTACATTAAAAATATTTTAAATATTAAATATTTATTTAATTAATTAAGATTTAATTATTAATTACCTTCAAGAAACTGTATGTAAATAAAAAAGTATTTTGCCAATAAGAAAGTTATTGGAATCATTTCAAAGATAATTAACTGATGAATATCTTAGAATGAAAAAACGAAAATGCATTTCTTGCGATTTCCAACGTATATGTATATCTTAACAACTTGCTTTCGATGCAGACTTGAAAAATTAATTGGTCTTTAGCAATATTTAGTTGCAATATAGAATCGAGCCCCGGACCTGTATCCTAGAAAGAAAAGTCATTTGGGGAAAGAAAAAAAAATACGCTTATGCAACTGCTATATTGTGCTCCTGAACTTGATTCTTAGTTTATTTATTAGTTGTAAAATATCATAAAAATAAGTCAATCGAAAGTAGTTTTGTTCTTCTCCTGAGTATGCAATAAATATGAATAAAGCATAAATAAAATAATGACCTTTGTGCTACTACACATAAACAAATTCCATTTCCCTTTCATTAAGAGAAGGTTCTTTGTAACCTTAAGGGGACTTGGCACCTTTCAAATGCATAAAATGGCTGAAGATACCGATTTTTCAATTTTTTGCTTAAAACGTGGCTTGACTCTCCTAGTATATCTGAGCGAAGTTTTGAAGCGATACAACCAATATAAATGTAGTTAAGAAGTAAGAGAATTCAAATATATCTGATGTTTTAGTAGGATTTTGTATTCTTTAAACTGCGTTTTCTCGGTTTGTGTTTTTTCGCAATATTGTAGTACTTAAAATGCTAAAACTTTTATATATATTCATGTAGCAACTTGAAATTTTTTGTTTGTGTTCAATAGGATGTGCTTGATAAAATTAAGGATGGATTTTGCTATATATTTGCAAAAAAATTTTTTTTTAATGAAAATGTAAAAAAAATCGCTTTTTTTTTCTGTGTTTTACCATCGATGTAACTTTAAAAACTTTTTTCTCAAAAACTAATTAATTAATAGCAAAACCCATCCCTAAAATTGTAAACCATACTATAATAAGTACTTAAAAAAAAATGGTTAAAGAAAATCAAGAAATGAAAAAGAAGAAGGAAATTTAAAATCGTTAAATTTTTAAAAAAATAAATTTTAAAGTTTTCTGTTAGTTGAATTTGGATTTTTCACGTGAAAATCATTTTGGTGAACAATACCACTTCATAATATACGAATGAAATAGGTAAAAGTTATTAAATAAAAAAATGTCAAAAGGTGCCAAGTCCCCTTAAAACATGTCTGCAATAATTATTGGTATTTGTGCTTTTTTTTCTTTCTTAAATAAAATTGTTAATGTTAATTGACATTAAAGTAACGAATTTTTAATTCACAGCATGAGGAGAACCTTAAATACATTTTTTACTTTTCTTTCAATTTTAAGCTTTACGGTCTTGAATGCTCTTGTTATACAGCCAGTTGTCCGTTGAATGCTGTTCTAGTACTATACTTTATTTTTCAGAGTACTATGTTGTGTCGTGACATCTATCCGGAGGAATTTTTAAGATTTGTGCACTTTTGGTAGAAACATGTGGCTCTCGACTTACTAAGATGTCAACATTTTTGGTGACGTATCACACACATCACACCCGCATGAAGAATATTGAAAGAGCATTGCAATAATTACTTTAAATTACTCTTTTACAGTTTTACTCGAAAAAAGTTTGCATTCATATGCATAATGTATACTAGAGATGAGTTTGGGCTCACTTTTGCAGGCCCGAGGCCGTCCGAGCCCGAGTGATACAATTCTGTGTCAAAGTCCGAGCATGCCCGAGCCCGAAATGATTTTATAAAGTGTTGTTAATAGATGTGGTGCTACATCGATTAAATGTAGGCTTTTTGTTACCATCGCAATTAGTTCTAATGATTTTTCTTTTAATTTAAAATAAAGAATACATATATTTTTAAGCAATCATGAAATGCTCCAGTTGAGATTAAATTCTGCTGAGCTAAAATGCATGAAAAATCTTCGGTTTGGAAGCATTTTCGGGAAGTTCTTGATTCGCAGTCGAAGTTAAAACTGGAATATATTCAGTGCAACTATTGCAGTTAGGAGACCTAATAAGATGGGTCTCTAGTCTGGAGCAAATTGAAAATGAAAGTGGACACAAGACTAGCAAAAAACCATTAGTCCGGACTGTAGGTTGATGTATGAATATTTTACCATGAGCCCGAGCCCGCCCGAGCGCCCGAGAGTATAACTTCAAAATGTAGAACCCGAGCCCGTGTCGGGCCCGGGCTCGGGCTGAGCCCGTCTCATCTCTAATGTATACTAGTGCAGTAAGATTAACATGGCTTAAGTTGCCAAAAAAAATACACATTTTTAAGCAAATGGAAACTTTAATGCAAATTCTTTTGCAAAGCACGCTGGATGGCAGTACCTTTCCCACATGATTTTATCAATTATCTCCAACTTACACCCCTTTGTTTCTAAGAGCCATATATGATACATATTTTAACTCGCCTCTCTTAACGGTTTATTTATTGTCGATTCCTTAGATATAATATAATCGGTCACTGTAACATTTCGGCGATAGCAAAGGATCATGATTGAGGGCATTTAGGTAATAAGTGATCTACGTCTGCAGTTTGTAAGTTCCTAGATGGCAATGCTGAAACAATGTATTTTGAGAAAAGTATGTTTCGCCATCTAGACAGTAACTAATGAACTACACTGTAGGCTCCCTTAATATATGAATACCAAGGAAGTAATTGCAGATGCTCGAATTTTTTTATCTTACTTCCCTTTTGACTGGAGCATAGTTATCATAAGGATTGAATACCTTTGACACATATCTTGAATTTTTTTATTCTTTATTAATATTGCATTACGAGATCTATGATTCATAAAATTTAACCAGTTTTTTTCTTTCTTAGTTGCATATGTGTAATAAAAACTTTCGTCATTGTGCTGTTAATGAATGTCAGATTATCTTTTTCTGACCGCCTGCAACACTAATACCTGCCTAACGCTCGTACATCTTTACAAAAAATCTTTCAACAGTGATTGCATTCATTTGAATAATGATTACTGGTGCAGAAAGATGAACAAGACTGTTCATCTTACAAAAAAAAAAAAAGGAATGTGTGGAAATTCTTTATGGTTTTTACTGACGCACAACTGGCAGAACCGTATTTTTGAAACTGGCACATAAACGAAAGTAAAAATACAAGACTTTTTAGAAGTGATGTACAACTGAGAGAGACCGTACGCAAAGTCAGAGGTTACTATACGTATCTTTAATTTCTTGTAAGTTGAGAAAAAAAAAAGTAATGTGCAGAAATTTTTACTGATTTTTACTGACAGAACCTGACCTTTGATACTGGCATATAAATGAAAGTAAAATAACATTAATTTTCATATACTTTTATCGGAACTTTTGAAAATCGACGTACAACTGCGAGAGACACTACGTATAAGTGAGAAGTTACTATATACCTATCTTTAAGTTCTGGTAAGTTGAGAAAAAGAAGGGGAAAAGAAACAATTTTGTGTTCTATGACATTTTGATATCTAGAAGTAAAATTTTCTAAAAAACAAAATTTGCCTACAGATAAATTTCCGTGAGAGATTTCGTGATTCAAATATGTTCTTACTGACTTCCTTTTAACGTTTCTCTTTGTAATATGGATTTATTACATACGATAACTTTGGAATAAGTGGAGTTACTTTATAATAATCCCAAACACTGTTCTATTTATGATGTTTGATAAATACGTTGTAAAAAGGAAATCTGTTTGTTTCCGCATTTGACATCATCAAGTTAGTTTTGCGAAGAAATCCAAAACGAAACCATCCAATGCAACAGGATGCTCCAATTTTCCGTAACGCGATCCTAATTTTGTTATCTGGAACTGCGATATAAATTTTGTATGTTTTCTTAATATATCAATTTTTTTTTGCTCCTATTGTCCGAAAGACAACGGATTAATTCTGTCTGCAGAAATGGTTGAAGATGGGTGTATAAAATGCTTTATGCGTTTGTGAATTATCTTCGTTTGAAGAAAAAACTTCCGACTTACTTATGCAGATGAGGAAACAGGAAACAGAGAACGTGTGCAACACATTATGAAGACCTTAATTTTTTTCTTTAAAAAAAAAAACACGGTACCCACAAAAACATATTTTTCTGTACTATAAGCGCAAAAGTGCGAAGTTAAAACTTTAGTTTCGAATTGATGTTTTCATTTTTTTAGCCGCCCTAAGTTGTGACGTTGGCGGATTTCTTTTCCAATGTAGAGGCACTTGCCTTGTCGGCAACTGACCTTCTCAATGTCACGATAATTGCAGTCTATTTGTGAAGGGTCCCCTGACAGGCGACCAGTGTTAACCCTAACATGCTCTAGACCAGTGGTTACCAACCTGAGGGCCGTGGTAGCCTAGTGGTTAGAGCGTCGGACTTCCGACCTGAAAGGTCGCGCGTTCGATTCCCGCTGAAGACCCACCGTGTATACTTGGGGATACGTGCATGTAAAATCAGTGGACCCCACCACCTCGACCCGTGTGCAAGCAATCCTAATGCCTCGGCTAACAGGTAGGGGTCTGGTGGAGAAAAATGGTTACCAACCTTTTTTAGCCTACTTTCCCGAAAAAGGGAAAAAAAAATAATAATAAAGCATGAAAGAAGGCTCAATGTATCGTGAAAATATCGTTAGAAATCAATAAAAGTCAAAAATAAGTTAAGTAATTAAATAAAGATTGAAAAATAAAAAATTTGAAAGTAGGGTTTTGAGAGGGGGGGGGGGGGGGAAGTGTGTCTGTCGATCTGTCTGTCGGTCTGTCCCCCCTATAACTTTTGAACGAATTGTCCGATTCAAAAAATTCTTTTTGCATTCGAAAGATCTCGGCGACGATATCTCATTTTTATATTTCACTTTTTTATTTGAACAATTTTTTGTTCAATTTTGAACAGTTCAAAAAAAATTAACGTACCGCCTACGGGGAAATTTTAATCCTATATAAATCCTGATCTAACGGACCGATTTGCTTGGAACAAACTTTATCGGAAAGCTTTTATGACGTAGAACATGTACGAACAGAAAGTTCATCCCGAACTAACGAACCTATTTTCCTATGAAATTTTTTGATCGGGACTTTCAAGAATATTTTTGAATTAATGATTGATTAAATGAATAAGCGAAAGAATGAATGAATAAATGAGTGAATAAATACATGAATGGCTGAATAAATGAATGATTGAATGAATATGTATTAACCGTTAAAAAAGGGTTATATTTGAAGCAATTAAGAACTAAAGCTAAACGAGAGAGAGAGAGAGAGATAGCTAGATTATAAATTTGAAGCTGGTGTATACGGGAAAGTAGGCTCGTATAGTTCTAGACGGAACTTCTTGTTCCCATCTAAGATCCGAAAGAAACTGGCGAATCCCCTTCTGTAACTGTTAATACCAGGTAACAAAACAAAAATTTGCTAGCACATTTATTTTCCACGTTGCACAACAGTTCATAACATAAAGTTAAAATATAATGGCCAAACATCTAAGTTTAAATGAATATTAACATTACTTTTTTATTATCAGGTCTTTTTGAACTGCGAACAGGGCAGTAAGCAAATGTATTCCTAAAAAATATGCTTAAAAGTATTTTTTTCCTGATAGTGCGAAAGAGCTGTGGAATGGCATTGGAAATATACGTACAAAATTTTGAATCAAGAAATATCGTTCGGTTTTTTGTTTTCAGGTTGAAGTATACAAAATACGCAAAAGTTAGAATAAAGTGAGTTTAATGAGTGCTCAAAATTTAAAATTAATGAATAAATATCTGCCAGTTCCAGTTAGGGGTATGTATATGAAAAAGCTGAAAATATTGCAAAAATTTACATTTTAGTATAATTTCATATTTTCGACTCTTTCTTCGCTCTCGCGAGGAAAAAGTGGAAAATGGCTTGATAAACATATGCTTAAAATTTAAAATAAATCAATAAATGTCTTTCGATACCACTTTGAGATTCAAGTTTCCTAAATCTGGTGACTAGAAATAAGTGCATTTCAAATTTTGTTCGACACCACGCAAACCGCTGGGGGTTCGCGCACCACCGGTTGGCAAACGCTGCGTAGACAGATTCACCAGATGGTGGCACCGCAATTACGCCACCCTCTTTTTTAGGCATAGGCAATTGCTAACTAGCGTATTTTGGGGTGATGAGGAATTTTAGTGTCAATTTAAATGTGGCACCAATGGTGCCATGGGCAATTCCTAATCAGCTCGTGAGTCCACAGACACTATGTTGTCGGCCTCTATACGACTTTAATGGCTTCGAATCATCGGTACATATATGGTATTGACGGTGCCATCGGCAATTGACTGCTTTCTTGTCTGTGACATAAATGGTGCCAGCGGAAATATACTGCCAAGGAACGTGCAATTCTATAAAACTTGTTTTTATTATATTTAATTTTATCCCTATTCCGGTTTAAATTGTACATTGGTGGCATATTTTTGAGTCTGTAACACAGTTTTACCTACGTTCATGAATTGAAACACTGAAACCCTGCTTAATATAATAAGTTTTCCCTTTAAACTCTTAATTGGCAAAATAAGAAATTGAACTTGATATTTGTATTCATGAAAACACAAATGCTTTCACGTAAAATATTTTGCATGTTTTAAATTGACTGATGAAAATAAAACACAGAATGATGTGGAACCGGGACTTGTCCCGACTAATATCAGATAAATTGATACTGGTATAAAGACAAACAGGCTTGCTTAGTTCTCGTCGAAACTGTTGCTATTAATTTAGTAATTTACAATTATAAACTGAGCAGGAATTGACCAATGCATAATTTATTAAAGCTTCAACTGAATGCCCTAAATAATTTTAACTGTTTTATTACTATCCAATATAAATTTAAGTTAAAGGTTAATCACAAGATTCGCAAATAATTCCCATCAGCATTAGACGAATAAAAACAAAAAAAAAGTAAACAGTGCAATACTCAGCGATGAGCTCAATTTCTAAATTGCAACAATTCATCATTTACCTTTCCAAACCTGCGTCTGGTAAGTAGGACTCAGGTTTAATAGCAGACTCGCTTTTATTTTTCATATTCATAACAGAGAAAATCAGCAGCTAATATCTCGGGTTGCGATTATACCCTTGTCCATAATTTGCTGTAAATATCTTATGCGTCCTTTTGGCTTTTCTATCAATCACTCGGTTTAGGTCAGTTTGTAGTAAGATCAACTGTCTGATTGAACCTTTATTTATTACGACTAATCAAAGCAGTTACGTTATCATGTGGCGAGTCAATCCTCATTGGCCTTAAACTGTCAGATTTTCAACTTTTCTTAACGTACAATTTTAAAAATAGAACTAAACCGACTATTTTAATAAAAATCTATTTTGTTGTGTTTTTGAGTACTTAACCGCTAGCCTGATTATCCCGAGTTATTCCGGGTTCGTAAAAATTGCAGTTTATTACTAGCCGGGTCACGTGGCACCGATGAAAGCAATGTAAACAAAGGGAGCAGTAGCATCGCTTTACATGGAGTTCGACAAATCTAACTAAAAACTAGGACTAAATAAAGTTCTTCTACATTACATAAAATTAACACTAAATACAACACTATAACTATTGTAATAATTAATAAATTTCTATTATAATGATTAAATTAAATGCAAATACTGGGTTATAATCAGAAAAAGATGCGAAAATAGTCTAATTAATTTAAGATAACTAATTTTGCCTAGTGAACTCTAAGTAGAACTCAATTAAAAATCTTAGTTAACAAAGAGCGGATATCACGTGACAACGATGATCGATCATGAGTCCCTCTAGCGGTGAATTGCCTCCTTGCTAGTGTGGACAAGAACTTCTCGTCCACACTAGCATTGCATTTCGACTCTCAGTACTGACGAAGGGTAGCCTAGTGGTTAGCACGTCGGACTTCCACCTGGAAGGTCGCGCGTTCGATACCCACTGAAGACCACCATTTATACTTGGGGATATGTGCATGTAAAATCCGTAGACCCCACTACCTCTCCCCGTGCGTAAGCAATCCTAAGGCCTCGGCTAACAGGTAGGGTTCTGGTAGAGAAAAGTACTGACGAAGGGGCCTAATTAACCTTAAAACCGATCTGCCATTTTTAACCATTTATTTGCCCTCCTTAACAAGGGTTTTACTCGTTTTTAATATTAATCCATACACTTCCAAGAAATTACAACAAACAGTAGTCTCTTCATAAGTGAAGAGGCTTTTGCATCATAGATTAGCTGCTGTAAACGATTGAGTAGATCTTTAACGGCCTTATTCACCAGCTGGTGTGAATCTTCGAACTACAGATCAAAGGCTTCCTCACCCAATCAGAATGCTCAAATCGGCAGTTTGCTTGACAGAGGGTCAGATCGGCTGTTGAATAAGGATGTAAAAAGCAATCGGAAAACTGCATTTCTGAAAAAAGGTTTGAATCAGCAAATGATTTTGAAAAATATGACAACAGCTAAACGTGATGAACATTGACCTTGATTGCTATTTATGAAACATCATAAAATTCTGAATTTTTCTACCCTAACAAGCTTCATTTTTTTTTCTTTCAGGTATAAATACATTCTTTCCTTCTGAAATCAAGGTGTTGCACTTGCAAGGACCCAGTTCCTCTTGTTAATTCCGGATACCTACGCATTTTTCCAAAAGTAACGCATTGTAGACTAGCAGTTTTTCTGCAAAGCAAGTTCAAAAGAAAATTCCCACGAAGTACTTCTTTTAGAACGGTAAATGTTTTGTTTGTTTTATAATGAGACTTGTAAAGGTCTCCGAGGACAAGGAAGTGTCTAGACGTGATTATTTATATGTCTGTTTTTTGCGGAAGCTTTAACAAGTTTCTTCCTTAATAAATATTTTCTCGTACATTTTTGACTGTTTTCAGCCTTACATATTTTTATCCAACATTCACTAAGATTTTAGTTAATGAGCAAAACTAAAATAATTATTTATTAGGATTTTTATTAATGAACAAAACTAAAATAAATATTCACTGGGATTTTGCTAATGAGGCAAACTAAAATATTACATCATAAATTAGAAACAGTAATAACGGTGAAATTGTCTACTGTAGGGATTT
Source organism: Octonoba sinensis (assembly GCA_038502835.1). Taxonomy (NCBI): domain Eukaryota; kingdom Metazoa; phylum Arthropoda; class Arachnida; order Araneae; family Uloboridae; genus Octonoba; species Octonoba sinensis. The sequence continues at coordinate 89,794,165 of CM076605.1, read as the reverse complement.
TTGTTTTAGTTTTTGTAAGTTTATTATATTGGTTTTGAAATAGTTTTAGGATTTTGTTATACATGGTGCAGGTGTTTTGCTCATTTTTTGTTTCTTCACAAAGGTACACGCAGTGATGTAGACCTGGAAAGAAAAAGTCAAGAGATACTTACCTATACGAACATCTAAAAGTAGGGAGACGCTTGCCTATAACGAACGTCAAAAAATAGGGAACGCTTGTGTTAAAATTCAAAAATGCATGACGCTTATTTTAAAATAAAACAATAAAAAAGTACGGGACACCATCCCCCTACGTCCTCCTCGACTACCTGAGTAGCCGCTCTATTTATTAGGTTTTCAGCGCCTTTGATCTCGGAGGGGGAAAAGATAAACATTTAAGACTAATTCAAAGTTTCTTTTGTCGTAATGTGGGATATCCAACAAATTTCAAAGAATTTCGTGGCAATTCAATAATCTGAAGACGAAAAAAGAAAAAGAACCTCATAGGATAAATGCACCTATTACTGACATTACCAGTTATCTACAGTATATAAGTTAAATTTGATAAAATAAGTGCTTGGGCTGACCCAGGATTAGAGAGGTGACAGTTCAAAGTTCAAAGATGGACTGTAATAAAAAATTAATTCATGTTAAAAAAGCACAAATTAGCATTAAAATGAAGACATATGTTTCGGGATTGCTTGGAATCCCTTTTTCCGTGCGACAGGGAGCTTCTAGATGCAAAAACATCCAAATGAAGCTCCCTGTCGCATGGAAAAAGGGATTCCAAACAATCCCGAGACATGTCTGCATTTTAATGCTAATTTGTGCTTTCTTAACGTGAAATAACTTTTATTGCAGTTTACTTAACACAAAGTTAATTTATTATTTCAAAGATGGAGTTTGAAATGGATGGCACCAAGCTCGAAGTCCTAGATCACCCCAAACGCTTATTTTACGAAATTTAAGTTTAAATTGACGATAGTTGGTAACATGTCAATTATAGATGCTTTTGACCTAGCTTGAGCATCATAAAATTGTAATTTCGAGTGACTTCGCTGCCTTATTACTCTTTAATTGAGCCAAATTGATTCTAGGTGAGTGTTAATAAAGGAAGCATTTAAGTGACAATACGCAAAAACACATGAAAATATTAAATAGGTTGGTAGCGCTGAATTGAGCATTGATGGCCTTTTGTTTCGCAAAATGCAGTGTGTAACCAATAACGACACTTCACTAGTCAAGGTAAAATTCTACGATTTGCTTTTTTAAAAATTTGTTTCTGGTTGGTCAATTCTTTCTAAAGAGAAGATAGATAAACATGAGTAGACAGTAAAATGAAATAGATTAAATTTGGGCTCTGTTGTGCAATAGAGAAAAAGAACAGATTTTACATCACGTTTTCATGCGTTTATGCATCAACAAAAATACGCCAAATATGGTGTATTTTAATGCTCTAAAAATACACCAAAAGTGACCCAAGATATGTCATTAAAGTTGGAAACCTGAAAAAATTCTGAAAAATGCACTTAGGATTTGAATATTGATTCGATGGTATTATTATTATTATTACTATTATTATTATTATATTGTATTATTATTATTATAATGTTGCTATTATATTATTATTATTATGTTATTACTACTATTATATTATTATTATTACAATATTATTATCATAACATGATCATCCAAATGACTAACTTAAAAGAATAATACAACCTGTAAGTGGCATGTGTTTTGAAAGCTTTGTACTTTAAATGAAGAAATCTAAATTGCCCCAACATAGTTAATTTTAAGTTTTTATATACATAACAGAAATAAAGGCCCGACTGTTCTCAGAAAGTAATTTTTGCATCTAGAAAAACATTTTTCAATGCAGAAGTAAGTGGAGCAAATTTGAAATCACAAAGAAGTTTTTTTCAAATTCACTCACTGTATCTTCTCTATTTACAACATCAGCAATTTTTTCCAGCGTCAAAAATAATTTGCTTCCTTCAATTATTTGTCTGCCATTTAATTTCACAACAATATATTTTCCAGTTCTACCCTTGACACACCCTTTAAAGTGTTTCGTAAAATTTAATGAACAAATAGAACACAATTTTGGAAAATTGAAAGAAAAAACAAAGAACTAAAGCATAGAATAATGCTCTGAAAAATAAGAAAAATACTTTAAAATGCAGTAAACACCTTTAATAAATGCGTTAAAACAGGAAAAAACTGTATTTTTCTCAACTTCCGGGGCCTGTTTATCAGCCTCAACCACATTTTATGGTTGGTTTTTTTGTTACGGAGTTTTGAGACTTTCCTGCTTTAAATGAACTGCGTGATAAAACGAATGTAAATAAAAGATAAAATTACAGCATAACTTTTCTGCTCATCCGCTATGCTAATTCTTTGTAATTTATTGCCCCTCTGCTGAAAGGTTGCCCTACGGGTCTTTACAAGGCCCCTACGGTTTGTCTTTAGACAAATAGATAAGTAATTCACACCAGAGCGATACATAATCGGGAAAAAATGAGATTGTTGCGATCTCAGGTCACTTCCCCACAAAAAAAAAAAAAAAAAAATGAACACGTTTTTTTTTTGAAGTCTATAGATTTCCCCGCAAATGTATGCTTAATTATCTTTCACCTGGATGCAATAACTTACCATTTATTTTTTACTACACAGTTTTGGCATCACTGCTACTTATTTTCCAATTATATTTACAATGAAACTACCCAAATATAACTTAAAATAAAAACATCAAACTAATAGCTTTAAAGCCGTATGAATATGGATTTAATAAAGTAATAATGTAAGATTCAAATGAGAATTGATCCATTAACCATTACCGGACTTTCCCTTTATGAACGAATATTCGGTGAGCATATGAAATCACTATTCGGCTAACCCGAATATTCAGCCCAATTGGCTAAATAGGCCGAGTACCGGCTGAATATTCGTTAGATCCTCCACGATTAACGTGTGATGGGGTCAGTCGGCACTTTTTTTTCTTACTTCAGACTTAACCAAAAGCTGCAAAGTCAGAATTCCTGGCGTTTATAGCCTAATATACGTGATTTTAGGATGCAGTAAAATTTTGTTCAAAAACCTGAGCAAAAATTTTTAAAAAATTAATAAATAAAAACTGCGAATGCTAGCCCTGATCTCTTCGGGGGCAATCCTAAGGAGTAAAGTATAAAATGGAGGAGTAAAGTATAAGATAAATGTAAAATATTTGATTTAATGTGGCTTATGTCTCGTTATGCATCACTGTCCCATTATGAATATGCAATAGTTTTTGTTTTCATTATCGCATAAAACAATGGGAAAACGAACATTAAGAAAAAGATGGTCATTTTACTTGCATTATCATGACAATGAAATGAAAACATAACTCTTCAACATGAAGTGAAAGTATTGGAAAACCTTCTATTTCATAAATGCTTCCGCATACCTAGGTCATACCAAAGACATAAAGACACTGAACAAAAGACTATTAACACTATTATGTAAAAAAGTCACCGAAACAAGTGCTTCAATTTTCCAAGCGGAACGAAAAATTTTAAGCATCCTGAAACGTTGCATAAAAAATCTTGTAAATTATTTAATTAGTCATGTTAGAGAACTCATCAACATCTTTTTACCGCAAGGCCGATTTGACTGAACGGAAAACAAAACTTAACACATGTTTGGCAACATTACAAAGAGATCAACCGAAAAAAAAAGTCTGCAAAGGTCACAGGAAAAGGGAAGCAGCGTTAACCTAAGAGACAAAACCCGAATAATTGCTAAGCCTACGCTTCCCGGGGTGAAAGGTTAAGCCCATTAATGGTGGGAGAAGAGAGGTATTGAAGTTGGGACGGACTTGGGAAAATCATTAATTACGGTGATATCGTGCATTCCGTGCTGACTTGTGGAATAACGGAGATGGTATAGGTTGTGAGGTTGTTGGTGATGGTGATATTGCTTGAATTTTTATCGGGTTATTGATATTTGACAGTTATACTCGTGTTTTGGTTTACGTCATTCAGACAACAAATGCAATCTTTCTACTCTGAATAGTTATTGAATAGCTCATAAGACAATGAACTGTAGAGACAATGTACAGTAGTTGGAAACGACTGTACATTGTTCTATATATTTTTAATGACGGTGATGGTATAGGTTATGAGGTTGCCGGTGATGATGATATTGCTTGAATATTTATCGGGGCTTTGATATTTAACAGTTATTCTTGTGTGTTGGTCTGCGTCATTCAGACAACAAATGTAATATTTCGACTCTGAATAGTTAATGAGTAGCTCATAGGAAAATGAACTATAAAGATTATGTACAGCAGTTGGAAACGAGTTCTACATTTTTTTTTGATGATGGAGATTTTTTAATGACGTATCGGTTATGAGGTTGCTGGTGATGATGATATTGATTGAATATTTATCGGGTTATTGATATTTGACAGTTATACTCGTGTTTTGGACTGCGTCATTCAAACAACAAATGCAATATTTTTACTCTGAATAGTTAATGACTAGTTCATGGGACAATGAACTACAAAGACTACGTACAGCCAGTTGGAAACTAGTTCTAATTTTTTTTTTTAACGACGGTGATGGTATAGGTTATGAGGTTGCTGATCGTGGTGATATTGCTTGGATTTTTATCGGGTTATTGATATTTGACAGTTATTTTTGTGTTATGGTTTGATTTATTCAGAGAACAAACGCAATATTTCTCTTCTGAATAGTTATGAACAGTTCATGGTAACAATAAACTATAAAGACTATTACAGCAGCTGGAAACTAGTTCTATATTTTTTAATGGCGGAGATAATAGAGGTTGCTGGTGATGGTGATATTGCTTGCATATGTATCGGGTTTTAGATATTTGATAGTTATTGTGTTTTGGTTTGCTTCATTCGGAGAACAAACGCAGTATTTCTCCTCTGAATAGTAAATGAACAGTTCAAAGTGACAATGAACTATAAACCCTATGTACAGCCAGTTGGAAACTACTTCTATATTTTTTTAATGAGGGAGTTGGGATAGGTTATGAGGTTGTTGGTGGTGGTGATATTGCTCGAATATTTATTTGGTTGTTGGTATTTGATAGTTATTGTTGTGTTCTGGTTTGCTTCATTCTTCTCCTGAATAGTTAATGAATAGTTCATAGTAGCAATGAACTACAAAGAATATGTACAGCAGTTGGAAACTAGTTCTCTATTTTTTTGTTGACGGAGATGTTATAGGTTATGAGGTTGCTGGTGATGGTGATATTTTTTGAATATTTATCGGGTTATTGATGTTTAAGTTATTCTTGTGTTTTGGTCTGCGTCATTCAGGCAACAAATGCAATATTTCCACTCTGAACAGTTAATGAGTAGTTCGTAGGACAATGAACTATAAAGCCTATGTACAGCAGTTGGAAACTAGTTCTATATTTTTTTAATGACGGAGATGGTATAGATTATGAGGTTGCTGGTGATGGTGATATTGCTTGGATTGTTATCGGGTTATTGATATTTGTACAGTTAGTTTTGTGTTTTAGTTTGCTTCATTGAGACAACAAACGCAATACTTCTCCTCTGAATATTTAATGAATAGTTCATAGTGCTAAGGAACTATGAAGACTATGTACAGCAGTTGGAAACTAGTTCTATTTATTTTTAATGACGGTGAAGGTATAGGTTATGAGGTTGCTGGTGATGATGATATTGCTTGAATATTTATCGGGTTATCGGTATTTGACAGTTCTCGTGTTTTGGTTTGCGCCATTCAGACAAGCAAATGCAATATAGCCCCACTGAATAGTTAATAGTGACTGACAATGAACTTTAATGGCTATGTACCGCAGTCAGAAACTATTGCTGCATTTTTAACTCAGAAATTGAAAATTGTTGTAAGCAACCCTGAACTTGAGATAGAACAGCTTGATTCGGATTCCAGTTATTTCATTGTAATAGCAATTTTATATAAGAAAAAACAGTAGAAATGCAGATCGGTTATCATTTTTAAAAATCACTAAAAATCGCAACCCGCATATTTTGAAACATGTAAATTCATCAAAATTCAAACCTTTCCGTAAATACAGTACATTTTTCACGTTTCGTAAAAAAAAACTTTAAAAAAATTTATACATACAAAAATAACTTCATGCATGAAAAGAAACAAAAAGTTTACGGAAGACTTACATGTGTTTTAAATTTTGGAGCTCTATAATTTTTTTAAAGAATTCTCTACAGTATTGTTTCAATAAAAGTTGGTTCATTCTATTCACTTGTGTTCCATCTAGCAGCACAACAAATTTGGAAGCACGTAATGAAATATTTCTATTTAAAACGGTATCTTGCGTCAGATATTACATTCCCAAATTAAAAGTATTACGTTCAAAAATTCAAATCCATTTTCAATTTCGGATTTAGAAGAAAAAAAAATTACTGATTTTTTTTTTTGGTACTTTTATAGAATAATATATATGTCATTGTTAGGCCCAATATAAACCAAACGTAAGGTATATTATTAGTAAGGTATACAAGTATTAAAGTATACTAGTAGTGACGTATACTAGTGGTGCGGTATATTAGTGGTGCGGTATACTAGTTGTAAGGTATACAAGTTGTAAGGTATACAAGTTGTAAGGTAAACTAGTTGTATTGTAAAGTATACTAGTAGTAAGGTCTATTACTTGTAAGGTATACTAGTAGTATTTAAAGATGTATGGTGCATCGAACAAGTAGTCTTAAATTCGATATTTACTAAGTCGATAAAATCTTTAAAAAACAGCATTTGGCAACGTCAAAACAAAAGTTCTATTTCATCTTTTATTTCACCCTAACCTCCAAAAAACAAATAAGGTTTTTGTGAGTGGTCAGTTCACAAAAGTTGTTTTCTTCCCCAGGAAACCGCGATTACTATCTCAACAGTTTTAACCCAGCTAAGAGCACACATTTAAAGAGTTTAAATGACCTGAGAATTTATTCACATCCGTATTTTATTCATATATTCTGTAGTTATAAAGACGTAAAGATGTTATCAATGGATATTAAGATGTGAACAATTGCTGAATTTCGAGGCATACGAGCAATGAGATGGGCATTCCGGAAACCGATTCAGTTAAGTACAGATTTTTTATAGTTGTTTTCATTTTTCAAGTGCATTTCTGTGTTTATCACAATGTTATCCTGGAAGTTTAATTGCGCTTCTTGGGGTCTTGATGATATATTCAGAAGAATAAAAAAAGTGTCTAAAAGATAGCATACAAGTCTCAAACTTAGTAAAAAAATATATGGATGTCATATTTGATTGTAAAACATCGACAACTGCATTACGAACTTTTTATTTTTTCCCTCAACAGAACTAGAGCAAAATTTTGAGCTCAACATTTACCGAGTTAAATATTGAGCAGTTTTCTGAAACAGCAATTTTAACTTTTATTATTTAGATGGCAAAGCCAAACTAAAATACATAATTTTCCTTAGTTTATAAAAACGTACTGAGATACAGTTCTACCACAGAAAAAAAAAAAAAAAACCTCTGACTGGCAGAGTGCCAAGAAGAATTCATTCATGTTCAAAGGAGAAAGTGGTGGTATAAGGAATGTGTTTTATTCTGTTGTCGTTTAGTTCATTTAGTATACCTGATTTCTTCCGAACTGATGCTATCTACCAGTTTATAAATTTAGTTGCTTACTACAAATACAGGAGTACACTTTCTCATTCGCGTGCTAATAAACGCACCTGCCAGACGAACTTCCCTAAAACTCGAATGGATTAGTCCTTTTCAGTAGGGCTCGACCGATGGCATTTTTTGGCCGATGGGCCGATGCCGATTGTTGGCCGATTGTTCCAAGATCGGCCGATGGCCGATTATTTTGCTCTTCCATCGGCCGATGGCCGATGGAAAAACTTCCCTTTAAACCACGTGTAGAATGCTTGTCAAAAATGTCATTTCAATCATTTATTTATTTTTATGTTTATAAAAACATAAATGCCTTATTCAAGCACCATAAAAGACTTCGGGGGAAGTTTACATGATACAGTAACTTTGAAAGTTCAGACATTTTTCCGATTTCAGTTTTATTAATTTTTTTTTTAAAGAGACTTGCTTAAAATTGCAACATTTCATGTGAAATGCAGTTAAACATCTTTAACTGAGCAATAAATAAATAAATATAAGGGCTCGACCGATGCACCAGTGCCGATAGTTAAAAAATCTAGCCATCGCCACCGGCATTCTTCGGAAACTTCGGAAAAACTTTGGCCTATCGACCTTGAATAACATCTAAATGCCGATGCAATGCCTATGTTTTCCGTATGGAAAAATATCTTCCAGACTTTAATTTATTTTTACTTCAGAATGAAAAGTACCAAAAATCACTTTCCAGTATCTAGAAAAAAAACAGAACAATTTCCCGATCGCGATATTATTTTTCGATCTTATATTCCCCTAATCCGTTACTTTTCACATATACTAATAGTAATACTAGTAAATACAAAACTGAATAAATGTAGAATAAACAATCAGAAGAAAACAAACATCAGCTAAAGCGACCTTGTAAGGCACGTGCACGAAGCAAAGATTGGTTCCGATTATTCATCGTTTTAACTCCGTTTTTTAGTTCATGGTAGAGTTTTACATGAATCCCTTGATTTTGATGCAGAGGAACTAGAACATTTAGTATTCTTTTTTATGAAACTCATTCATTTTTAAACAAGTGCAGTATTTTGTTTGAATTAAAGATTCCTGAGCGCCCAAAATGTCGCGTTGTTTTAAAATAGCGTGAGAGTTGGACATAAGGAATTAAAAAAGAAAAATAATAATTTTTATTACGTACGGTTAGACCAAAGATGCACGACACGTTTTTAGCTACCAGTTTGTTTAAAGTTGGGATTTGATACTGGTAAAGAAAACAAAAAAAAGCCTTTTTTTCTTTTTTTTTTTTTCAATTTGCTCCTTGGCTACCAGTTTTTTGCAAGACAAAATACCAGGGGTCAAAACGGACGAATTTAAAATTAATAACGTGCAGTTTTCGTTCTCGTATTTGAGGATGGTCGATTTCACAACGGCAGTTTGTATAAAAAGCAGTGTTGCGTTTCAAATTGAACCCTCCAACCCGATTCAAAATACCCTCCCATAACCGACAATTTTTTATATGTGGCGCTACCTTCTGCGAAAACAATGTAACTGTTCAAAATTCCTGAGACTCGAATTTGCTTAAATTATATGTCTACCTTTTTAACGCTATTTTTAAACACAAAATTAGTTCAATTTTGCAATATATTTGAAATCTTTTCTTTTTTATCAAATTTTAAAAAAGTTCTCACGGTGACGAAACCAGGTTTATTCTGGGAAGAGAGGGCTCTGGAGTCTCAATGGTTTAAACTGCAATTCTTTTTACACAAATTAATGTCGACAGTTATTGCTGCACGCCATTGCATCCACTGAGCTAAATAATAAGAGAAACCTGGAGCGAGGACTGGGCGGTCGAACCGCTTCACACCCTTTTCAGCCATCAAGGCAAAACGCGCAAACTACCAATTCGCGCAATGATAAAACGGCTAACTTTAAAGAGCTCTCGAGCTCTTAATTCTTTTCCGATTTTTCTAAAAAAATTTATTCTAATGCCTGATATATAATAATTTAAAATTTTTCATAGCATTTTAGAACAATTATTCATACATTTTTTCACGATAAAAAACATTTTGCGACACTTTTTATTATTTTTGAATGCTATGTCGGAGTGTGCGACTATGGCAGGTTTAAAAAATGTTTATTTAGACAGTAAGACACCCTGATTAATTGATTTACTCTCCTTGACTACTGATGAATGAATACTTTACACAGTTAAATTATAAATCTCATAAGAAGTTTCAGTGAGCAGCTTCGAACAGCATCAATATAGCTACTTTTATTCCCAAAAACGATAAATGCGTTTTTAGAGTTCTTGCACTTCGATATTGCACTTAAACATAATACAATTAAAAAAGAAGAAGCACTTAAAATAAGAAAGAAGTCATTTTTTGGAGATATTATAGGATAACATTTTTATTAAAAAAAGTTTGCAAATAACTGGAATGGAGCATGTCATTTTGAGATGAATCTGAAATGTATAAGCATTTATAAATTTTATATTTTACAAGTTTGCTTGCCTATGACAAAGTTAAATATTTCTCACTAATGGAACATTTCATTTATGGATATTAAATGTAAATAAGAATAATAAAGAAATACTACTTATTTTTTTAACCATGCACTAATTAAAAATATAGCTGATCAGTGCATCTGCTGGGAAAAAGTGTGTGCTGTAATTCAAAGTTTTATAAGCACATTAAAACTCTTTGAGTGCAGATGTTAACTTAGTAACAAAAAACCATGATCATAATAATATTTATCATGATTTTTTAAATCATGCACAAATAAAAATTTCAGCTGATCAGTATATTTACAGGGGAAAAGTGCTGCAATTCAAAGCTTTATGAACTCATTAAAATTCTTTGAGTGTAGATGTTAATTTAGTAATAAAATAATAAATAAATAATAAAATAAATGTTTTTTAAAAACAGCCACAATTTGACAAAATAAAAATTAACACACGCAAAAATCAAAATGTTACTCAAATGAAAAGTTAATTCAAAAACATCAAAATTATTATTGAAATTTTCATTAACTAGCAAATTAAGATAAAAGCAAAAAAGGTACATGATTTAACTATTTTGGGTCACTGATATTTTCACTTATAATAAAATATTACGTAATAAGGTTTGACTATCGAGAAAACAGGAGAAATATTTAGGCTATAATGCTAAAAGAAAAAGTTTTTCAGCAATGTAATTAAGTTGTAATATTGTGATTTAAGGTAAACTTTATTCATCCAAAAACAATTTTGTGTACATTATGGGCATAGTAATTAAATTTCTGTGAAAAAAAGCCATTCAAAGATAGAATACGAGAACAAGGCATTTAAAGTTTAAATAGGCAATTTGCCATCAAAATGAGCTTTAACACAGTTTTCTTTTAAGTTTCAGGAATTTATTCTTACATCCCTTTGCACAACAGGATGCAGACGAAAATAAAAATTTTTGATAAACTATGATAAATTAAACCAAAATTTGTAACAATACACCATACGAGCCAATGCTTCCACAATGGAAAGTCAGCGATGTTTTGCCTTGATGGCTCGAGCACTGTATTCATGCGCGTCGGCTCGCAAGCTGCCCTGTTGAAGCATAGGGAGTCCTCACTCCAGATTGCTCTCATTTAACTCAGTGATTGCATCACGGAATTTTAGGACACAAGAACTATACACATGAACGATTGTGCTTCGTTTGCATATCTACGGATCCCAACCGTTATGGCAATTTGTTCAAGAAAAAAACGAAATACGCATGCAATATGTAAGTGGATCTTGATAATACTAGTAATTATTATAAAAAAAACCAGTAAATAGTAGCGAACATGCCGAAAGAAGATTAAGAATGAGTAACAATTTAATTAATATGATTGTTGTTGTCATTCTCGTTCTCGCATATGTGGAATTATTTTTTTCTTTCAATAACTTGTTATAAGAACTGGGATCCTCAATTTTTGTGTCGTGCGTTTACGAAAATAACTCACAGCAAAAATTAAGTTGGTTTCTTTTATTTTTCACTTATTTATTTACACATGAATAGTTAATCTATAGCGGTTGGGATCCGTAAAAATGCATTTTAATAGTAAACGGTGTGCTGATTGATTAAATGCTACAAACATACCAACAATATCACAAAAGCATCCAACTTTAAGCAAAAAAAAAAACACATTTTGTAGCAGCATTTTTGCAGATATTTTTCTTGCTGAAGAAACATCAATATTTCTTTCCCTCTTCTGTTCTTCTTCTTTTGCTATATGTGTGAGAATTATTCTTAGAATAATTCTCGCTGACTCGGAACAAAAGAGCGAATTCTGTAGAATCGTCGAATGAAGTCACAGAACAAGATATCCGACTGCTTTTCCGAGTATTCACTCCGAATGTCTATTAACTCCAGCACGAAAATTGGGCATGTTGGGCATAAATAGGCAACCGGATAATAAGAGCCTGAGCTGATATAAAATAAGCGACACCCATTTGTTATCAAAACGGTGTAAAACAAAATTTGGCATAGTTCTAAAATTAAAAATAGTATTTGTTTTTTTAAAAATCTTTAAAACTTCTGTTGTAAAAAACTAAAATATTTATGAAATCTCCCAAAAACTATTAAGAAGCCAAAAGAAAGCCAGGAAGACATGCAAATTATTCCAAAAGCCAAATGTTTCGTATTTATCTTAAAAATAGCCAAATTAGCAACCCTGGCTCCCCCATGATGGCGAAAACTGTTTTTAACTGCTGTGCTTCCTCTTATTGTATGGAAATAGAAAACTAGCTATGGAGGAGGAAGACAGTTAAAGACAGAATGTTTTGTGGAAAGTTGTATCAAGTTTTGTGGAAAGTTGGAAAACATCGGCCTGGCATCGGCTTTTAGATGTTTTTTAAGGCCGATGGGCCGATGTTTTTCTGAATTTAACATCGGCCGCCGATGCCGATGGCCGATGGCAAGTTTGTTGAACAATCGGCGCCGATGCATCGGCGAGGCCGATGCATCGGTCGAGCCTTACTTTTCAGTCATGCGCAGAAGCGTCCAAGTGCCAGAATTTCATGGTCGAAACTGATAAAATCTACATGCGAGCTTTGCTCTTTTTGTTCTTGACATCTTTTTAGACGATCGGGTAGAATAAATAAAACATCGAAAATCGAGTATATCTGAATTTTTTTAGGAATGTCGCGAAGAAATAGTGCGTCTCAAAGGCCGCAAAATGTGGAAACAAAATTTAGATCTTTATTATACAAGTGAAATATGCTTAAACATATATGCCTGTTGATTGTTTTATGCAAATACATAATTATTTCCAAGAAACTTTAATATTAATAAAATATTTCCATCGAAAACTTTGCTGTTTACATTGTCTTAAATATTACTTTAAAAATATTTTATTGTCAAGATTTCTATCGTTGATACTTTTGCAATTAAATTATCATTTTTTAAAAACGAAACAGTTTATTGAATTTTATACTTGTTTCATTTAAAAAAATTGTCTTGTTATTCATTTATCGGATAACACGTGAAGTTCTTTTGATTAAAGTTTGCATCTGTACTTCTTATGTAAATTACAGAGTTCAGGCATTACTTACTATAACAGCTTTTCAATAAACCATCCCAGGATTTTCTCCTTTTTCACTAAATTATGTTTGTCTTTTCACGCAGCCTTTCATACAAAAGATTAAATAAACACTCATTTATAAAAATGAAGCAGTTGTAACACGCAAGAAATATATGTATTGTAACCGTTTCTCAACAAAATCAACGCCGGTACGAAACGCAACTGCAGTCATACCGTATATAGCATCGAGGCCTTCACGGACTATCCCCTTGCAGAAGGGGATACGACTGCAGCGCTATCCTCCATGTCTCCCCACAAACTCTCTGACAAACTGACAACCAGCACCAGCCATAGGGGCTGGGCTGGCAGAGCTTTGCCTACCTGCTTTACCGACCCGGGGCCATAGTCATGCTACAAAGCAAGCCTTACGTCACCCGGATCGGATAATGCTATTTAAGTCGCCTCTTACGACACGCATAGCTACGTCTGCGCTATTCTACTCCCGCCACCGCAGGGAGAAATCAACGCCGGCTAGCTCTAAATTATTTATTAGACAAAACATTTAAACTGACAGAACACAGAAACAGCTACAAAGAAAACAAATTAAGGACTGGACAAACATTTAACTCCTTAACATAAGGGTCCGGGAGACCGAGTTACATCATATCTTTACTAAAGCTGGAGAACTACTGCCGGTAAACTGCTCTTACCGCCACAAGATGGCGTTAGGTGAAATATAGTTCTGTTACAGTATTACTTTTGCGTTTACTAAAAAGGATCAACTCTATCGCATTAAAATTCTGAAAGCCGTTGATAAACATTAAAGCTTAAAGCTTTTTATTTATATCCAGAAATTAACTTTCACTAGAAAAACAAACAAACGCGATCTCTTAGAAACATTTCTAAAAGCTTGATTATTTCTGCCCATAATTTTGAATATTTTTTAATGCATATTCGGCTACCTTATTTCGTTCCCACAGGTTTTTTCTTTTTTTTTTGTGCTGGGGAAAAAGGGTGAAGCAACAAAATTTATTTATATAATTTTTTTTGTGTGTTTACACCACAAAGAAATGTGTTCTTTTTTTTAAAAAGAAAGCATAGTTTACAGCTATTCTCAAACTCATTATGTCTTTCACTTGCAATCATACCGAAGGTAGGCTGTTGGATATATCACTCTTCAGAATCGTGGTCAGGTTTCATTTTGCTTCGTTAACTTTTCATCCTACGCACTGCTGAATTTTCTACTGAGTTAGAAAAAAGACACCAGAATATCTGAATATACAAGAGTAATTTTAAAGAAACAATCGAGTAAAAGGAAGACGGCAGCAAGTAGTGTTTTCCCAGATTTGTTTTCAGTAAATCAAAGTTCAAGAAGGAATTACAGCATGAAGTTGCCACTAAATTAATAAATTGACTCAAGGTTCCAGGAAATTCTTAAAACAAGTAAGATACAAGACCAATTTTACAGCACAAACAGTTTTTAAAGAACGGCACCAAATGAATACATACATATGGGACCAAAAAAGAGATTGGTGTCACTAAGTACACATAAAAAATGTGAAGTGTGTTGGATAATTTCTTCATTGTGCAAATGAATAGAAATTCTGTTTTACGCTTTTAACATTTTCTTTCAAAAAGTTGAAATAGAGTACTTCACCAAAATTTTCTCGCTAAAATTTCTACGCATTCAAGGCAAATTAAGAAATTGTCCTACACGCTTCAAATATTTTATGTAAGCTTCGTGCCATCAGTGACACCCTTCCTACACTTTCCTTCATAGAAAAAAAATCATTTTTTCTTAACTTGCCCGAAATTTCTACGTATATATAGGTCTTCCTTACTCCCTTGCGGAAGGGGTAGTTCTCATAATTATCATTATCTTGGGATTTTCCCGATGTAAGTATATTATAAAATTGGTAAGTTTTATGATTAGACAAAATTCAAAACTTAATAACTTAACATGCAAAGTTACAAAACATGCATTTCTCAAGAAATTAATGTCAGTTTTAAATTAATTTTACAATGAACATTCTAACCACTTGTTAGTATCTGGAAGTTAAAAACTGTCTCACATTGAAAAAAAATCACTTTTTTTTCAAACACGAAGCGCGTACATTTGATATACCAGTAAATTGTGCTGTAAAACTTTGGTTTTCTCATGTACAATGAATTGTCACAGTTGCTAAAACTAATTTTCGTGTAACTTTACAAAATACAATATATATATTAAAAAAAAAAAAAAAAGGAATTTTTGGAAGTGTTCATGAATCCGTATTGTTCCGACACTCTTTTTTATAAAATAACAAATTTGTAACTTTTATAGTTTTATAATTATCTTGGTTTAATTTTGCAACAAATTATTTTTTAAGTGTTTTTTTTTTTTTTTTTACATTTCACTGATAAAAGCATTGGATGTGATGTTGATACAACTTATTGCAATGAATTGCAAAATTCAGAATGAAAAAAAAAAACCCCTTTTAAAAAATCAAACATTGCATCAGTTGGTTGATTTGGCATAGGTTAATAACCCTTTTTACGTAGATTCTAACAATAATTAAAATATAAAAAGTGTTTACTTTTAATGAACAAAGACTAATTTCTTTTTTTCGTACTTACGTAGTATCCAGCGTGAAGATGTGAATCTTGGTCATCCCTGCAATGATAACGTTTATTCAAATGATCGGGAATGTTCCACAAATTCGTAACTTTGTATTTTCTTAAATCACATTAATTTCCTGTAATAGATGGGAAAAAAATAAGCCAACCAAAAACCAAGATCAAAGAAAACAAAGTTATATTTCATCGAAAACTGAGAATATCATATTGAATTGTGGTTCTTATTCTTTAACCCCTTAACGTCTTTTCCCGTGTCTGACACGGGCGAAAGGTACCGGCAAATTTGCACATGCCCGTGTCTGACACGGGCGATCTTGTATCTCGTGTTATTTTATTTCTGAAGCCCATCTGAGTTCTGTTTACACTTCGTAGAATATTTTTTTATATATTTTTTTCATAATATGCCCACACACCTTTTGCACCAACACGTTACATTATATTAATTTTCATAACAGGTAGGCACAATCTGTTTTCCAAAAGGATCGTCTGGAATTTTGGCGTTAACTTCCCCACCAAGAACAATGACAGAAATTTCAACGCGCTCAACGATAAGCGTTAATGAACTAAAATAGAATGACGAGTATTTACCTTCAATTCACCGCTATTCTTAAAGTTACATACATCTTAAATACATGAATGAGGAAATGAATAAATGAATGAATGAATACGTATTAACCGCAGAAAAAAAAAAGTATTTTTGAAGTCATACAGAACTAACGCTAAACGAGAAAGAGAGAGATAGCAAGACTACAAATTTGGCGTAGGTGTATAAGGGAAAGTAGGCTCGTACAGTTCCAGAAAGAACTTCTTGTTACATATAAGAAACAACAGGCTGATGGACATTTTCATAACATGTCCACACAAGTTTTTCAGAACACGTCAAACTTTCATAACCGGTCAACAAAATCTGCTTGCCAAAATAGTATTCTGGGGTTTTGACATAAACCTCCACGCAAAGAACAATAACAAAATTTTCAACGCGCTCAACGTCAAGCGTTAATGAACTGGAACAGAGTGACGAGTATTTACCTTCAATTTACCAATATTCAAGTTACATACATCTTAAATATATGAATGAGGAAATGAATCAATAAATAAATACATGAATGAATGAGTACGTATCAACCGCAGAGAAAAGGTATATTTGATTTGAAGTCATACAGAACTAACTTTAAACGAGAAAGAGAGAGAGAGATAGCTAGACTATAAATTTGATGTTGGTGTATACGGGAAAGTAGGCTCGTACAGCTCTAGACGGAACTTCTTGTTATATATAGAAACAACATGCTGACGGATATTTTCATAACTTGCCCACACACGTTATTCACTGCATGTCACATTTCATTAATTTTCCTAACACGTAGACACAATCTGCTTTCTAAAACTTTCGTCTGGAGCTTGACACAAACCTCCACACCAAGAACCAGTAACAAAATCTTCAACGCTTTCGATTATAAGCGTTAATGAACTAGAACAGAATGACGAGTATTTGCCGTCAATTAACCATTATTTCTAAAGTTATCATCCATTAATAAAGTTACCATTATTTTTAAAGCACATATTAATTACATGAATGAGATAATGAATAAATGAATGAATCAATAAATAAATACATGAATGAAGGAATGAATAAATGAATGAATCAATAAATACATGAATGAATGAATACGTATTAACCATAGAAAAAATGTATATTTGAAGTCATGCAGAACTAAAGCTAAACGAGAGAGAGAGATAGCTAGACTATAAATTTGATGTTTGTGTATACGGGAAAGTAGGCTCGTACCGCCTGTAGACGGAACGTCCCATTTCATGTAAGAAACAAGACGCTGATGGATATTTTCATAACATGTCCACACGCGTTTTTCACAGCACGTCACATTTCATTAATTTTCCTAACACGTAGACACAATCTGCTTTCTAAAAGTATCGTCTGGAGTTTGACATAAACCTCAACACCAAGAACAATAACAAAATTTTCAACGCGCTCAACGATAAGCGTTAATGAACTAGAACAGAATGAAGAGTGTCTACCTTCAATTAACCATTATTCTTGAGGTTCAATGAAACCGAAAGGTAATTTCATTTATTCGAAATGTGGGTGCGAGAAAGGGATGGTGTTGGCGAATTAGGTTAAAGTGATTTATGCACTTAAAGAATTTTCAGCCTTCAGAACAATGGGTATATTCTCGCTTCTTCCAATTTAACGGTCTGCAATCAAACGGAACAAATTTAGCTCGAACATAGCAGCAAAAACATTCATATTTTTCTCGATAAAATCATTGTCGGCAGTAGAAAAAATAGTTGAAATTATTGATTATTCTTTTGTGTAAAATTAATGCCACTTGTGCAACAGCTTTTTTAAAAAATAAATTTCTCATGAGATGAATCTAATGCACATATCCTTGGGACAAAAATTAATGGAAAGTTAACAATCTCTGGTTATTTCTCACCATCTGCAGATAATTATTTTTCTCCATCTTCTCTTGACCTAATTTTAACAATTTGATATTGACAGATGTATGAAACTATTATGCTTTCGGAAAGAGTTTGAGAAATGACTTTCTATCCAGTAAAAACTTACCTCAACAGGCCCGTCATTTTGGGTAAAATAGGACTACTTAGTAAGGTTATACTTGGTAAAGTAGGACTACTTAGTAAGGTTCTACTTGGTAAAGTAGGACCACTTAGTAAGGTACTACTTGATAAAGTAGGACCGACGTAAAATTGGAACTACTTAGAAAACAGATTCTTAAAAGCTTAAAATATTTAGATTAGTTTTTAAATAGGCGTCCAGAAAAGAGAAAATTTCTAAATTAATAATAAATAGTTGATTACCAATGGCCTGATTGTGTACATTAATGGTAGCTGCTACCATGTTTTGTATGTAGCTAAACTGATGCCCGAGTTGGTTGTACAAAATTCAAGTTTTGCTAACACACAATGAGAAGCTGAAGGTAAGAAAATATGAGCTGTTCCGTGAAATTGAAATTTAGCGCCTTTGAATATATTTGCATTTCTAAAGAAAAGAATTCAATAAATGTGGAACCGTTAAAGCCACCAACTGCCAATATGAGTGCCGAATTTCCAACTTTAGCCTCGAAGTAGCGTGACACTACCCCTCTCATCCACTTCGATAAAATCCTTTACTTTATCAGTTTTCTACACAAAAGAGCACAGATATCATTTTTCTGTGACTATATTAACCCCAAAAATTGCTGTTGAACATTATGGAAATAATAAAAAAAAAGTTCTTACCAATTGTCCCGTTAATACCGAAAATCAATAAAATATTTTGAGAAAACATACAGTGATAAACATTCAAAACCCGCAAAATATCGGAATACAAGCAAACGTGTAACAGCTATGAAAGTGTTTAACTCATTATCGGTAGACAAATTACTGGTTCGGTAAAAGTGTTCAGTCTGCTATCTATAGACAGGCATGAAGAACTGAAGAAATATCAATGCAACAATACATACAGAGTCACAAAATTGTCTAGTATACAGATTGCAGATACGTTTTGAGAACATATTTAAGCTACTATCTATAGACAGTAATGAAGAAATATCGATACTGCAATCCATACAAAGGCATGCAGAATCACAAAAATGTCTAGCATACAGTTTGCTGATAAGTTTTCAGGAGATATTTAAGCTACTATCTATAGACAGACTTGAAAAAATATCGATGCTACAATCCATACACGCCCTACACTGCATATAGTCAGACGTACAGAACTGTGAGAAAACAGAAGCTAAGCTTTATAGATAAGAGTGAAGAGTTGTAAAAATGTTATACACTCCTGATAAGTGTCCAGAACAAGGCTAAACTTGATCGTAACCGTTACTGTACAGGCTGTTTCATTACTGGAAACATCAAAAGAACCGACGTCGCACTTTTCCGCCGCTAGTGGCGTGAGTGCCCTAAAAGAAAAGTTTGCTATCGTTTTAAAGCTTCTTTATTTTACTAATACGATGTCCTTGCCTGGTTTCCGGAAACGTTCAGATGAATATTTTTAGTGGAAAATCATCCTGTCTCTGTTTTGAATGTAATTTTTAAAGGTTTTTTTCAGGTAAACTAATTTTTTCTGATGAAAATGAGATATTTTTCCGTTTCGGGGAGGCTTGCGATGGTTATTTTTTTGTTTTTCGCCAAATCAAACTACTTTACCATTTTGGGTTGCGGATGTCAATGTTTAAAAGTTTTTCCCAAAAACAAACTTCAGACACAAAACAAATTGCTTTGGTAAAAAAAAAAAAAAAAAAAAAAAAAAAAACATCGCTAGCACCCCCGAAAACGGAAAAGCACCGAAAGTTATTCTTGTTTCAGTAGTAATTACATTCTTAACTCTTAATAAATTAAATTTAATGATATTCGACTTTTGATTAATAGTCAATATGCGTGCATTTTATTATTTCTTTTATGCAGAAATAAATGCTTAGAATAAAATAGTTGTGTTTTATTCACCATATCCAGCCATATTTTCTTTTATTAAAAAAAGCAAACTACCCAGTCAACTCTAAACTTAAGATTTATTAAACAAAAAATATATGTATTGAAAATTTTGCCTGAGGCAGCAAAAGTTATGATAATGCTATTTATTCTATATTACAAATAGATTAAATGTTCATATAACATTTACTAAGCATATAGTTTATATTTTTAATGAACTATATATATTTACAGAAATAAGCAATATAGTAAAAATTAATTTGAGTACTTATCTTTATTGGTTTAAAATTAATCATAGACAACATTAGAATTTCTCAACTTTTTAATAAAACTATTTTTTCATTGGAATTTCCCAAATTTTTAACTGAAATTTTTTAGTCATAATTACTACTGAAACAAGGCTGGATGAAGATGGTTAAATTTTCTCTCGTCAAATCAATTGCTCCAAATCAATAATCTGATTCTTATCTGTTAGAAAGCAGCCTCAAAGTTGAATAGATGGCGCTAAGTGCCAACCCCTATTTTTGTCGCTTCATTTATGGCGAAATGAAACAGTTTAAATAACAGTTAAACAGAAAACTGGATCAAGTTCAGCCTTGGTCCAGAACAACAAAAATAAAATACTTAGATAATATCTACATACCGGCGTGCGAAATTGGAAATGTCAAGGCTAATGTCCGCAAACGCAAAGACTTATAAAAATGTCGTCCGCAAACTCACGAAGACTTATAAAAATGTCGGAATCTACCATATGCATACAGGATTCCAAAAAATATCGAAATTAACAGTCACAGACAAACTGGTAGAGTTGTGAAAATGTTTATTCTTGAAGCTGGGGGGGGGGGGGGGGGCAGGCATATAAAGGGAAACCTGTGTAAGTTGACAACGTGCTGTGCAACAGTTTAGTGGTCAACTTAAACTAGTGGTCAACTTATAAAGGGTGAAGATGATTTTTTTAAATTTGTCATGCTTACACTATGCCATTCATTTCTTTTTAACTAATTGAAATACATTTAAACTTAACTTCATGTATTAACCTTACTTTAAAATAGTACTTAGCTATTTCACAAAAATATCATTAGAGAAATTAAACCTGAAGGGCTTACAATGTATCATACAACTTTAAAATTAAAGAACTTAACTAAAATAAAGATAATCTTATTAATTATGCAAGCTGTTTGTTTGGTGGTAAAGATTTCCTAAAAATGCATCATTGTTCAAAATGGCTATCTCAGATAGAACAAAGAAGAAGACATTTATTTAAATAATAAAAGAATGCTCACAGTTGTTTTCCCATTGGTAAAGTTAGAAAAAGGGTTTAGACAAGCTTTGTAATTACTGTTTCATCCGCGCAGTGCAGATGCATGCTGGTGTAACATTATAGCACAAAAAAAAAAAAAAAAAAAAATCCTAGAAAACCTATTTTTGTTATTATATAAATAAATATCATGGTAATCATTAGGCGGTCAACTAACAAAGGGTTTTTATAATGCTTCTACTCAAATTCGGCCTATGTAAGTGGTCAACATAGAAGGGTGGTCAAGATAGGTGGTCAAATTACAAAGGTGTCCTACATTACATAATATAGGGCTAATTCCGTACCTTACAAAAGCGGTTAACTTAGGCAGGCGGTCAATTTACAAAGGAGGTCAACTTTACAGGTTTTACGTTATATCTAAAAATATCTTGTGTATTACCTACAGAAAAGCGATGCAAAAATGAAAAGAAAATCAAAATTACAAGTCACAAAAAGACAGACAGAGCTATAAAAATGGCTTGTCTATTTTCACATACCAAGTTAAAGTAACTGCAATTGAGAATGATAAAGCTACTATTTACAGCCTGAAAGACGGGTATAACTGTCACAGTGTCGAATATACTGCTTTCATGTAAACATCAAAAATCGAAAAAGGCATAGATTGATATTTACAGACAGGTTAGAAGAATTAGCAATGTTACCCAATTCATTATCCTAAGAACGATCGAACCATCGACTTTAAATTATGAAACCATTTTCAGCTGATCATATTTCCTCCAACGTTTAATAGTTGTATGTACTATTTATAGCAACAAAAAAGCAAATTCTGCTTAAATAATATAGCTTTATTTTGAACTTTTGAAATTAGTTTAAAAGGAAAAATATCGTTTATTGTGTGTATCACTTCCTTCAGAAAAAGAGGTTCATTCAAAGTTCTTTTGCAAAATATTACGTATTCATATTTAATAATTCCTATTTTCTGTTCACACAATCGAATTGGAACAACTTTTGAACAAAGTAAATTGCATATTCCCTCTTAAATGAGTATTCACTCCAAAAATTAAACACAATTTAAAACGATTAAGCAAATTCATTTTTTATAGTTGTAAACATAAAAGCATTATTATTGCTGTGATCGAGATTAAAAATATGATTAACATGAGATGATTTAGCTAAAAAATATAACAACTACAACTTCTCTTTTGCTCAAGTAGGACCGTTGACCGGTTCCCGCACGCCCACAAATTGACTGCAACCGTATCCGGGTTGAGACGATGGAGATTTTAGATATGGCCGTGCAGAGATTGTATTTACGGAAACCAGCTTAATTTCAGTATTTTTTGTCGTAAATATTTGCCGGCACTTCAAAAGAGCAACTTCCAGAGAGAGAAAGAGAGCCGTTTTAGAGAACAAATACTACTAATTTGCTTTTATGAATGTTTTCTTTTCATGTATATCATTTGTGGTTTGTTGTAGAATTACTCATGGTTGAATCTCTAAAGATATTAATCTACAATCTTCCTTTTCAAATAACTTTTTCACTTAGTTTAAAATTGCTGTCACTGTAACCAAATACAGGACATTCACCGAATAGTAGCGTGTTTTCAAAATACCACACGAAATTGAGTATTTTGGAAGTTGTGAAAATGTCAGCATAACTTTTAAACACTAGATTTACCAGGCCGTTTTCTACCATTTATAAACTTTCCTTTACACAAACTTGCTACTAATAGCTATAATAAAACTTTCAGTCACACTAATTTGTCCTACTTACCGTGTATTAGGAAAAGCCAATGAGATTGAAAGTTGCGCTATAATTAATAACAGATTGTGCAAAATGGATGCTTCGAAACTGTCGAAATGACTGGTCTGGTAAATCTAGTGTTAAAATAAAATAGCTTTGTTTATCGTTTTCTCTTCTGAGTCATTATATTTGGCAGTACTGCATCTGGATATTGATTCAAAATTTCATAAATTCGAAGCAAATTTCAGATGAGTAAGAACACATTTTCGTGGAAATTTAGCCATTTAAAACACATGTTTACACATTAGTAGCAGCCCTGTGTTTCAAAGATTTGCAAACTCTTCTTCTTGTTCGAAAAGGGAAGTAAAATTTATAAAAATAATTACTAACAATGTTGGACAAGCATTCCACAGTCATAAAATGCTTTGAAACCTCTCAACATGAAGCAATGACAGTATATTAACAGTAGATTTACCAGGCCGTTTTCTACCATTTATATACTTTCATTTTACACAAAGTTCCTACTAACTATAATAAAACTTTCAGTCACATTAATTTGCCCTACTTACCGTGTATTAGGAAAATCTAATGCAATTGAAATTTGCGCTATAATTACAGTGAAATGACTGGTCGGGTAAATCGAGTGTTAAACCTAATACGTGTTAACACCTCGCTCTCCCCAAGGAAAAAAAATCGGTTAAAACTGAAAAGCTTTAAATAAGTATTTGAAACAAATAGTATCTTTTGAGGATTACATTTGCAGAATCTCGTTGAAACGAATTTCTGGTGGAGTTCATGTCCAATCTACTAATTTGAAATGCTAACTTTACTAAAATCAACAATCTCTAAAAATGTGCATTTCGGATTTTAGAAAGATTTCCTGTTATTGCGCAATTTAATTGAGCTGATTTCGGTTGGATTAGGAGAGAGAAAAAAATTCTTTATTTGTACTTAAAAATATAATTTTGAAGGTAACCTAAAGAAGGCCCTGTCATAATTCCACGATTGGTCAAACAAACATTGCCGATGTTTTTTGCTAATATTTGCTTTTTATGCGACTGAATAATTTTTGCAAATCTAAACCAACAAATAATAGGGAATAGCACTACAAAGTGAGAGAAAGCAGTTTTTACAACGATGATAATCTTTGTGCTGCTAGATATTAAGCGGTTATGTCAAACAGGTCTTTTAGGGCACAATAGTTTACTAAAATTCCACGATTTTTCAAACAAACATTGACGAGTTTTTTCCTTGCTAACACTTGTATCTTATACAACGGAACCAATTTTTACAAAGCCAAACCGACAAATAATAGGGGAGAGTAGTACAAAGTGAGAGGAAGCAGTTTTTGTAACGAAGATAATCTTTGCGCTGCGTGATGTTCAGTGATTCAGTGACGTTTTGTTAGAGTCAATTACCACATAAATTTCAATTAGATGTTCGTTCTGTTATAAGTTAAATTCGAAAGTGGTTTTTTAAACCTCTAAGTCGATATCATGTGTCTTCCGTTAAATTGCATCCATTACTTTAATTTGAGTAATGCATTAATGCTGCAGTGTTTCTCCACTTACTACTTAGAATTTAAGTAAACGAAAATAGTGCAAGAGATATTAAACGAATTACAGCTGCACAGTGAGACATCAAACAGTGGTACGCAGACACTGGGTGTGTATCATTAGGACAACTTATTCCATACACTGTTAGAAATTTCATCATGAAATTACGGTTAAATAGCCGGCAGCAGTCTGTCCATCTAATTCAGCGTTAAATTTACGGTTTGGAACATTTTTCTATCTTTAGGGCATCTAAACCGTTTCCAATCAGCTTGGTTAAAAAGCTGTAAATACAAAAGTTTACGGATTTATAGCCATTTAAAAATGGTTTAAAAACTAAATTTTTACGGTTTTTGAAACATTTCGAGGCGTAGAAACCGTAAACGAAGCGTGCGGGAATCGAACCCCGGGTGTATGGTATACCAACCTTGCGCTCTAATCATTCGGCAATCTACACCACTGAAGGCAGCCGTTTATTTATCAATAAATCTTCTTTTCCAACAGGGAAACTGCATTAAAATTGAGATTTCAGTTTTTGATTGTATCCAAAGTCATTTTTGGTCTAAATTTACTGCATATTGACGAAAATCATTTAATTTGCCGCAAAAATTAAAATACAAACAAGCTTCAGCAGCTCAAATGATGGGTTCGTCATTCGCAAACAGTTCGGGAATCCGATGTCTCCAATTTTTGATTTACGTGTGTATGTGTTTGTATTTAGTAACCACTGCTTAAGCCACTTTTTTTTCTTCTTTTTTATATACACATGCAGATTTGAAGTGATAAATCTTTATTCATAATTTAACAACAACGTACCACCGGTAAGGTTCCATAACCAAGATGGACGCCCGATTCTTATTGACTACGAGATCTATTGGCGCTTGTAAATTACGGTAAGTTAACGTTCTTTAGGAGAAACAGAGAATAAACAATTTTTTTTTTACAATCAGCAGTTTGAGTAGCATTTTTTAATGGCTATTCAACTGATGTAATTAAATATGGTAAAATAACAATTAAATAAATGGTTATATTACTATTTTCTTACGGAAATTTTTAACAGTGTAGCAGTAATCTACATTAAATTACTGAAGCATGCCCACGAGAAGACGAGCAAAAGACATAGGATTGATCCATTTTGAAGGGATATTTTTGACCTTATAATAGTGAAAGAGGTATTAAACGAGTTACAGGTTTCGTAGTTAGAAACCAAACAGCTCATTGCGATTAGTTATTCCATAGCAGTAATGTATATTAAACCTTTGAGTACTGAATTATTTGAGGATTTTTATGCCCATGTTACGGATGATTTAATTTGTCGGATGACGAGTCAGATTCGTTCGCCGTAACTTCGCCCAATAAAGCAGATGACGAGTCTGACTCGTCAAATGTACGCAAGGGTTAAATACACTTAAATGCCCACGAAAGCAAAAGATACGGCATTTGTCCATTTTGACCTTATAAATGTGTAGTGACTTTTTTTAAGGGTTAAAATTGCATGTTTCGTCTTGTGTGTAATGAGGCATTATAATTTTTTTTGTGACCTGGGTATTTTTTTATGACACAAAAATTAGTAATGTCTTGCTGTGTACTGCGCATGATACACAATGAAACGAATTTAAGCATTATGTTAACGTTGCACCTTTCTAATATCTTATATATAAGCCGCTTAAGTGTCTGTTTGTCGCCGATAGCTTATTCCGAATTTCTTACTCCGAGAAAACTGCAATTGTTTTTATAATGAAGACGTTTTTTTATGGAAGAGACCTTACGTCGAACTTCTACAAAATAAAATTTCACCAAAAGCTTAGCGAATTTACAGCAGTGTAATCAAATTTAATTTAATCCTTCTTTCTTTGTTTTAATTTAGCTATCGTCTGCGCTTTTTATATATATTAAAGTGGCAGAGCTCTTTTTTCCAGGGGTTTCGTTAAAACTATTGTTTTGACGATGATTATGTTGGATATAAATGAATATTTTACACAAATAATTTGATTATATAGTAAATAATATTTTTATTATAACTTAGATGGGTTTTTTTTTCGGTAAAAATATTTTTTCCGAAATTATTATATGTTTATTATTTATTCATTAAACTTTACTGTTATACCTGATAAATATATCTTTGATTTGATGTGCATTTCCGGTTACTGGGAGAATTGTATTATTATAATATCTAGAACAGCGGTCATTTCGTATGATGACTGCCGGGCTTACTAGTATATATTTTTATATAAATAAATTTTATGCTAAAGATAATGTAAAACACAGATTTAAACATCCAATATTTAAAGTTTCTTATTTAACTTTGGTCTCAATGTGTGCCACTTTCCTACAGCAAACTGATAAAGCAGTTGGAATGAAGAAAACGTGGAATTTTCAATTGCTAAACTTGAAATTTTTGAGCAATTATGATTGCAAAATCTATACGGAACATCGTCGGTAACGTTCCGTACTAATGCAGTTCTTCAATTTGAACAATTTTCATGCTAAAATAACAAATTTCTTAAATCGAGAAGTTCGTTAACATCAAGTAGTTCGTTATTTTGAAAGTCAATGTTACTCACACTCGAGTAAACGATATTACACTGCACTTACTTTATATAAAATCAGTTCATCAAATATTTTCCTGCTAAAATAACAAATTTCTTAAATCGAGAAGTTCGTTAACATCAAGTAGTTCGTTATTTTGAAAGTCAATGTTACTCACACTCGAGTAAACGATATTACACTGCACTTACTTTATATAAAATCAGTTCGTCAAATATTTTCCTGCTAAAATAACAAATTTCTTAAATCGAGAAGTTCGTTAACATCAAGTAGTTCGTTATTTTGAAAGTTAATGTTACTCACACTCGAGTAAACGATATTACACTGCACTTACTTTATATAAAATCAGTTCGTCAAATATTTTCCTGCTAAAATAACAAATTTCTTAAATCGAGAAGTTCGTTAACATCAAGTAGTTCGTTATTTTGAAAGTCAATGTTACTCACACTCGAGTAAACGATATTACACTGCACTTACTTTATATAAAATCAGTTCGTCAAATATTGTTCAAAAAAACTCGCGCATTTAAGTTATCCTATAAACATTTAGATATAACGATAACACCTTCTAGCTAGTGCAAAATGACCATGCCGTGATCTTCTCCTTAGAAAAACGAGACACAGGGGTTATCTATAATGTGCTATTGTGATCTTTGTCTTAAAATAATTTTATGACGCTGATAAACTTTCGACGTGATCTTGATACAATCATGGATGTGTTTTTGCATTTCAATTGCTCACAACGCGATGCTTATTTTAGCTGCCCTT
Source organism: Octonoba sinensis (assembly GCA_038502835.1). Taxonomy (NCBI): domain Eukaryota; kingdom Metazoa; phylum Arthropoda; class Arachnida; order Araneae; family Uloboridae; genus Octonoba; species Octonoba sinensis. The sequence goes on along the minus strand of CM076605.1, from coordinate 89,766,086 downwards.
TTATCGGGGTTAACAAGGTTTATTGAAGTCTCAAAAATAACAAACTGTGAAAAAGGGAAAAAAATCGTAATTAGAGTCCACAATCGCCTAACTAGTTTAATAGCAATGCATAAAAAATTTCCAACGCTATGGAATCAAGCATCTATTTTTAAAATTAGTGTTTAAAAAAATCGTAAAGTCTGTGAATGAATATTAAACTGTTTACCTTCTATTAAAAGAATACCAATTAAAATTAAGTAGCAGGAGAGAGGAAACTGAAAGCGTTACAATTTGTCATATAAAGCCTTAACTGGACGGTGCTGCCCGTGCGGCATTTTAAAAACGTTGTCTCCTGCGCTGTCCTCGCCAAGTCTAAAAAAACGTCGCCTGCTGCTCTATCCTTGCTTGTGAACAAAAACCAGCGCTTTCGATCGCTATACTATTACATTAATATGTGCAAGGTGTTTTTCACTCCCATATAGGGGAAATGTGGAAATTTTGCGAAAAGGAATAAAAACCTGTAAAGGAATAAAGTACCTGTAATATTTTTTGTTCTATAAACTTGCTCCGTGCTAATAAAGTTTTGTTTACATAATTTACTTTATACCCGTATGTTTTTTTTTTTTTCAATTTTTTGAACTATTCAAAATTGAACGAATATTGGTTCAAATCAAAAAGTAAAACATAGAAATGAGATATCCTTGCCGAGATCTTTCTAATGCAAAATAAAATCTTTTTAATCGGACAATTCCCTCTAAAGTTATTAGGGGAGGGGGTCAGACAGACAGACACATTTTCCCCATCTCAAAACCCCTACTTTCAAACTTTTTATTTTTCAATCTTTATTTAATTACCGTCAAACGGGGTGACTAAGTTCCATACGGGGTGACTCGGTGCCATCCTGGGTTTTCGAACTGAAGCGGTCAATGGCGCCAGAGGAATTAACCGATCGAAAAAGGAAAACTACTACTAGGTAGCGGGATAGTAGGACTATTTAAATTAGGGTACTACACCAATCAAATTATAACCTAAATTGTAACCTACCATTGTTTGTGTCTACGTGGATTTGTGGTGTTGTGGTCTGGAAAAGAAGTGTGGTCTGGTAATCATATTTCGGAAGCAGCCAGAAAAAAGATAAGTTCATTTCTTTGTTACCAAACTATCAAAGAAGTTCTACACGCTTCGACGTCTCCAAATGATTTTTTGTTTACCAGTTATAACTCTTAATTCAATTTTCGATGAAGTGTGGGGTGACTAGGTGCCATCTTCTTTTGCAGTGTTTTTCTCATTTTTAAGTTTCTAGAGTGCCATTGATGTCCTAGATGTTGACCATCTACAACAGTCTCTGGTCAACCGTTGACAAGCAGTGAATCAGTCAATGACTTAAAAAACACTGGCTATGTGCGAGATGACTTTGTTTTAGTAAAATGTGAAGGAAAAAATGTACCGGGTCAAATGATTTCTGACTTCGACAGTAGCAACGAAGCATGTGTGAAATGCCTGGTGAAAAGTGGACAATTCTGGAAGTGGACTGACACCCCTGATGTTTTGTGGTACAAAAAGAAACAAATCCTGAAGAAGATTTCTCCTCCCGAACCTCTACCAAATCCCGACAAGTTTCAGGTTATTCTAAATTCGGATTGACTGAAGAGAGAATTTCTATCTCAAATTTGTAGTTTGTGTTTCCTTTAATAAATTGAGTTATTTTGAAAAACATTTTGAAGAGTTTCTTTAACAAATAGCATTTTTCCGTAGGTATGGCCTTTTTTATTTTAAAATTTGAAGGTATACTCATAAAAAAAACTCATAATATCTAAAATGACAAGGAGATGAATTCTGAAGGTTGAGAAGTTGCCTGCGATCTTTTCCAATAGATTTAAGAGGAGGAAACATGCGTGGCACTTAGTCACCCCCATGTGCGGGGTGAGTAAGTGCTATTAAGAAAAAATTATATATCCCCTCCATGATATCTTAGAATCATTTTTAATATGTGAATTGGAAGCTAATGTAAGTAATTATATTGCATTAAACATTCAACCCGATAGGTGAAAAATTAGAGGAAATATGACAAGAAAACTTCAAAAAGTGGCACATAGTCACCCCGTTTGACGGTACTTGACGTATTGTTGACTTTTTTGTTTTAACGATACTTTAAGCCTTCTTTCACCATTTTATTTATTATTATTATTTTTTTACTATTTTATTACGGGAATGTAGGCTAAAAACAAAATAAAAATTTACACTGAATTATCTCTTTATTCCAACGGGGATGCATATGGTTACTAACCATTTTGCAGACCTAGTGCATTCCCCGGAAACCATTATTTTAAGTAGCACTACTGTCGGCGGATGCCATTACCACTCTGAGAATTTTGACGTTCAATTTCCATTAGATGGCAGCACCTGAACTCTAATTGATGCAGATTGCACTAGGAATTTAATTTAGCTCAGAGCATCCAAGCGAAATATCTACTCAAGAGATCTTTTACATGCCGCATAATCATACGACATGGGCGCAGACGATTTTCTGCATCTTGAAAATCCACCGACGGGCCAGGTTTGATCCTGCGAACTTGGCCGTACGAGGACTACGAATAACTACACCACCCTGTCGGGCGTGCTAATAAAGTCAAACTGAAATTTTCAGCGAAATCCGACGGGTAGTTTTCGAGATTAGCGACGTCATACACACATTGATCCTCTTATATATGAATCGTTTAATTCAAAAACGTAACAACACTTAAAAACCAAATTTTTTTTTTCAGAAGATAGAACAAAATGGCTTATGAAAAGTTGGAAAACCTGATCTTTTACTATTTTACTTTAGCAGGTAATAGCAATGCAATATGGCAAAACGATTTTTCTTTAATTATGAAATAAAAATTAATAAGTTAATACTGAGAGTTCTTTCTTTTTCAAAACGGAGATGTTATCTTTTTGAAATAAACGATTTTATATATTTATATATATATATGTTACGGTGAGTCTCCGAAATCGGAGAATGGCGACAATAACCGGTGGATGTCGACATTCACCAAGTAGAGAATGTCAACAATCACCGGTGGATGTCGACATTCACCAAGTAGATAATGTCGACAATCACCGATGGATGTCGACAATCACCAAGTAGAGAATGTCGAAAATCACCGGTGGATGTCGACATTCCCCAAGTAGAGAATGCCGACAATCACGGGTGGAAGTCGACATTCACCAAGTAGAGAATGCCAACAATCACCGGTGAAAGTCGACATACACCAAGTAGAGAATGTCGACAATCACCGGTGGATGTCGACATTCACTGTCTATCAGACTGGTGATTGTCGACATTCTCCAATTTTGGACATACGCCGTAACATATATCTATGCATTGTATTCCGAAAAAAATCAGGTAGACACACTTCCACAATAAAACAATTAAAAATGAAGAAAATTTATTCATTCATATATTTTTAAGCTTATGAATGAAATAGGAGCAGTTTCGATCAACTTTCATTGCTCCTGCTCCGTTTCAGTTTTGAACGAAATCTTGTTGCACTACTGTTCTACGTTCCGCTCCAGATTACAGAAGATTCGGGCCCGAGCCCGATACGGGCTCTACCTTTTTAAGTTACTCTGGGGCTCGGGCTCATGGTAAAATATTCATAAATCAACCTACAGTCCGGACTAATGGGGTTTTTTTTTGCTAGTCTTGTGTCCACTTTCCTTTTCAATTTGCTCCTCCAGACTAGAGACCCATCTTATTAGTAGGTCTCCTAAGTACAAGAGTTGCGCTGAATATATTCCAGTTTTAAATTCAAATATTCGACTACTAATCAAAAACTTCCCTAAAATGCTGAAAAATCCGAAGATTTTCCAACATCATTTTTCATGCATTTGGATCACCAGAATTTATTTTCAACTGAAGCATTTCATGTTTGTTTAAAAACATATGCATTCTTTATTTGAAATTAAAAGAAAAATCATTAGAAACAATTGCGATGGCAACAAAAAGGTTACATTTAATCAATGTAGCACCACATCTATTAACAACACTTTATAAGATCGTTTCGGGATCGGGCTTTGACCCGAGTATACCACAGTATCACTCGGCAAGGACTGCAAATCTCCGGGCACGGGCTTGCAAACATAAGTCCGAACTCAGCTCTACTCCAGATCATTGATACACCCGAAACATCAACCTTTTAAAAGTTACTCTTGCGTTATAGCGAAATGAAAGACCAAAAAATCTATAAAAAACGGTAGTCAAACATCATATTGAAATGCGCGTATGTATGTGTTCACTACCAGATGGCACTGCAGGCATCGAGTTTTACCACTGCAAACTAAATGCGCTAAATATTCAATCCGAAGGCAAGAATACAACAATGAGGAAGAAATTCCATCTAAACTATACGAGCCTACTTCCTCGTATACTCCCAACAAATTTATAATCTATCTCTCTCTCTCTCTCTGTCTTTCTCATTTAGCTTTTATTCTTAATTACGGCAAATATACCATTTTCAACGGCTAATACATATTCATTCACTCATTCATTCCTTCCTTCATTTGCTCATTCGTGTATTTATACACTTATTTAATATTTTTTTTCGTTTATTCACTTGTTTATTTATTAATTTATTCATTCGTTCATTCATTCAGAAATATACTTAAAAATACCGATCAGAAAATTTCGTACAAAACTAGGCTAGTTTAGTTCTGATAGAACTTCGTATCTGTACATGTTCTACGGCCTAACATCTTTTCGATAAAGTTTGTTCCAAGCAAATCCGTCTGCTAGATCAGGATATAGGATTGAAATTTTCCCGAAGGTGCTATGTTAATTTTTTTTTGAACTGCAGAAAGATTCTTCCAACCTTTTGCATTGGAACTTTGAGGAAATGAGATGTCCTCGCCGAGATCTTTCGAATGCAAAACAAAATCTTTTTAATCGGACAACTCCCTCTAAAGTTATTAGGGGGGGGGGGGCAGACAGCCCGACCGGACAGACACATTTTCCCCCATCTCAAAGCCTCTAATTTCAAACATTTTATTTTTCAATCTTTATTTAATTACTTCACATATTGTTGACTTTTTTTTTTTAACGATACTTTAAGCCTTCTTTCACATTTTATTTATTATCATTATTTTACTTTTACGTAAAAGTAGGCTACAAACAAAATAAAAACTGCCACTGAATTCTCCAATATTACTTTTTTACGGGAAAGTAGGCTAAAAACAAAATACAAAACTGCACTGAATTCCCCAATATTTGGCAAAGTAACACGTGGCTAGTAATTCTACTCGCTTTTAGCCAGTAACTATTAAAAGTAACCACAGAGGCTTATTTCAGCTACGTCTAGCATCCCCTGAGTAATCTCTACTAATAATAAAGCAGTAAGTATGTGTGTGTCTGTCTGTGTCCGGCGTAGGGCCCAGACCGTCCTGCGGATTTTTATGAAATTTGGCACGAAATTAGTTTGGAACATGGGGGTGTGCACCTCGGAGAGTTTTTTCTGAAATTCGAATTTGTTCTTCTTTTATTCCAATTTATAGCCGAAAGTTTCATAAAATAGTCATTTTCTATGGGAAGGAATTATCGCATCGTTTCGAGCTTGATACCGTTGAAAAGCGCGTAAAAAACTACCCCGGCAGGAGTTTCGCTCTGCGTGCGAAAATTCGAAGCCTCTAAATAACCTAGAAAAGTAGTTATAAGCATTTTTCTCTACAGTTCGAAATTATTTTTTCACGGTAATTAACTTTAATTTTAATTGTTGCCATGCCGACTGACGATTGATCCTTTTTTAGCCTACTTTCCCGTAAAAGTAAAAAAAAATAATAATAAAACATGAAAGAAGGCTTAATGTATCGTGAAAATATCGTTAGAAATAAAAAAAAGTCAAAAATAAGTTAAGTAATTAAATAAAGATTGAAAAATAAAAAATTTGAAAGTAGGGTTTTGAGATGAGGAAAAAGTGTCTGTCGGTCTGTCTGTCGGTTTGTCCCCCCTAATAACTTTTGAACGAATAGTCCGATTCGAAAAATTCTTTTTGCATTCGAAAGATCTCGGCGAGGACATCTCATTTCCATATACTTTTTACTTTTTGATTTGAACATTTTTTCGTTCAATTTTGAAAAGTTCAAAAACTTCTAACATTATCGCCTATGGGCGAAAATGAAACAAATTATGTAAACTCTGGGTAAAAGATCCAAGTTCCAATGAACAAGCTCACTGGAAGAAGTTCTTGGCGTGAAATATTGATTTGAACAACTTTTGTTCATTTTTGAACAGTTCAAAAAAATTAACATAGCGCCTACGGGGAAATTTCAATCCTATATAAATCCTGGTCTAAGGGACCGATTTGCTTGGAACAAACTTTATCAGAAAGCTCTTATGACGTAGAACATGTACAGATAGAAAGTTCATCCAGAACTAATACTCCTAATTTCCTATGTAATATTTTGTTAGGGATTTTCAAGAATACTTTTGAATTAATGAATGATTAAATGAATAAGCAAAAGAATGAGTGAATAAATACCTGAATGAGTGAATAAATGAACTATTGAATGAATATGTATTAACCGTTGAAAAAGGTATATTTGAAGCAATTAGGAACTAAAGCTAAACGAGAAAGAGAGAGAGAGAGAGATAGCTAGATTATAAATTGGAAGCTGGTGTATACGGGAAAGTAGGCTCGTATAGTTCTAGACGGAACTTCTTGTTTTTTTGACGAATTGAAATTTATTGTTTGCGGTTTTTAGCATTTTGAGGAGCAGCCGATTTTTAATTAATTTATTTCTTTTTTTGGATTTTGATTATTATTTTTTTAAAACGAATTAAAATTTATTTCCTGCGGCTCACAGGCGATCGATAGCTTTATTTTGATTTCCTTATTTTGACATGTATTTTACGGGACCATTTTCCATACTGCACAGGAGTTTTTAAAAGAAATGTTATCCTTTATAGCGATTTTTGTTATTCCAGCTTATTATTACTATTTATACTTTCATTTATTTTATTTTTTTTTCGCCAGTGAATTAGCACACATGTTATTTTCCTATTTGAGCTCTGATGGAAGGTTTATTCCGCTTTCAAAGCTTTGCTTGCTACTGTTTGTTTCTGCAAGCTACAAAATTTCGTCTTTCAGTTTTAATGTCAATAAATAATTGATAAAAATTAATTATACTAAATTTTTTTTAATTAAAACTATTCTAATTTATTATAATCGTCCTTTTTGTGTGGGTACTTGAACTAAACAAACAAAATGTGTTTTCTTTCAAATATTTTCTTTTTTTTTTTGTTTCGTTTCTTTCTTTTTTTATTGTGTGTGTTTTGTAAAAAAAAAAAATGCTTAAATGTGTAGGATCTCTTCATGATTGCCATGGGCAGCTAATTTTTAATTATGTGGAATGCTATACATTTTAATAAAATAACATAATTTACACCTAAAAAAGTCATCACTATATATATAATGGCAAACCGGTCTTTTCTTTTTTTAACACGGGCATAGCCGTGCGGGTACCGCTGGTGGTGTAATAAGAAATCTACAACAAACATTGTGGCGTGAAACATCTGTTCGCACCAACAAGTTTTGGAGTGCTTACAAAAGACTTACATAACATAAATGAACACTTAATGTGCCGTTAATTTATCTATACATAAAGAAAACTGGTAGAAACAAATAAATGGGTAACATTTGGGAGAAAAGGTTAATAGAAACTTAGTACTTTGAGAGTATAGTGAAAAAAGCATCTATTAATTTAACTCGAGATTTTAATGTATGAAATGACCACATTCTATTAAATAATACAGGGTGGTAATATTAATAAAACTTCACACAGCTGAAACCGCTCAACGGATTGATGTCAAAAGTAGTATGGCGACTATACACGAGAAGCGCTCAAGGAATGGGGGGGGGGGGGGGGGGGGTGTTCGAAAAACGGCCCCTAGGGGGCGCTGTATAACATCACAACATGATTTTAATGTATGAAATGACCGCATGCTACATAACCGGGATTTATAAGCATAGCAAAAACAATATCAACACTTATGAAACAAGTAAATATAATGGATCACGAAAACCAAACTTCAGTATTAAAAAAAATCAGGTGATTTGCTTAGGGGAGACAGGGGCTATAGTGACAGTTCTGTCATTTTTGATATTAGTCGTAAGATTTGAACTGAAGTAAAATATCTAGTGGGTCGTATTTATAGATTGAATATTCCGTGACTAAAACGACTATTATCATTACTAAGATTTTTCATTATATAAAATGAATTCTGAGTCTCCCGGAAATTCGTTGCGAATCCCTCATAGCCGGGCTAGTAGTGGCATGCTTTGGGCACATTGTGACACATACATAAATTATGTGAGAAATGCAATTAAATGGGATACTTCAAATCAAGAATGAGAAATTTATTCATTTGTAACATAAATCATGAAAATAACATTGATTCAAGAAAAATCGTTAAAAATACCACAAGGTAACTTTTTTATCCGTTCGATTATCCTCAAAGGTCTGACGGATAATCGAACAGATGACAGCAAAATAATTTAATTAATAACATTGGTAAACTCTCTTTTATAAAGTTAATTTTAGAGGCACTTAACAATAAAACAAATGAAAATGTATAGGCCAATAGGCCTATACATTTTCATTTGTTATGTAAGCTACATTTGTTATATAGGCCTACCTAAATTTTTAATCATCATTGTCACAGGTTGTTTAAACGTCTGATTTGCAGTTAATAATAATACTCTTTTTTTTTTTTTTTTTTTTTGTATTTCACGTGAGCCCATCTTTTACATGTTCAATTGTCGGGTATGGTCAAAATGGATATTCGCCTTAAAAAGGATATTCGCAATTAAAATGGATATTCGCAATGAGAGAACATTGGACAAATGACTGTTTAGAGAAATCGACGGTTGTATTAGAACGCATGAGGCAATGTCGAGGATATTTATAGCACTTGCCGTTCGGTGGTTGAGTTTCCAAAATGAAATAGCATTTAACAACAATGTTTCATTAATATATTATTTTGAAGAATATTTTCAAAACAAATTTTGAATAAAACGCTATTTAGGAGTATGAATATATTTACACATTTAGCATTTGAAAATAGCACCAGCTAGTACGAGGTACATAAATAAGTGAAAATATTACTTTGATTTTTCCTTATGAAATGGGTATTTGCAATTAAAATGGATATTCGCAATTAAAAATTGAGACTACATTGGACAAATGACGGTTTGGAGAAATTGACGGTTGTATAACATTGGAATGCATGATGCAATGTATATTTATAGCAACTGCTACAACAAAACTGGTTGAACATAAAAACAGACTCAAGTAAGGTCAACGTGGCTATTCTCCATTAAAATGGACATTTGCAATTAAAAAATAAGACAACATGGTACAAAAGACGATTTCGAGAAATCGACGGTTGCATTAGAACGCATGAGGCAATGTCAACGATATTTATAGCATTTGCCGTTCGTTGGTTGAGTTTTCAAAGTGAAATTAAATTTAACAACAAATATTTCATCAATATATCATTTTGAAGAATTTTTTCAAAACAAATTTTGAATAAGACGCCATTCACGAGCTTGAATATATTTACACAAACAGCATTTGGGAATATCACCAGTTAGTACGACGTACATAAATAAGTGAAAAATCTACTTTGATTTTTCCTTATGAAATGGGGTTATTTGATTGGAAATACGTTTAATATAATCCAATGGCCTGAAAATTATGCCAGAAATTGAACGCCGAAATAGATTCAGACCAATTCTTCTCACGATTGACGATTGTAAAGAACACTTTTCATTAAATCCCCTCCGCCCTATGTGCACTTATTGTTCGGCGAACGTCTTCATTGACACTTGTCTATCTAAAACGGGAATTGAAAAAAAAAAAAAAGTAAAAAAGAAAAGCCATTGAAGCAGAAAACATACACCCTTTGTAAGGATGAACATTGGAAAATTGCTCCATATTAACAAGAGTCTTGAGATCCAGTTTTTGGAAAATATGTTGTTAATTTTATTACTTGACCCAGTTTGAGAAGCCGATTGATCAAATTACTTGTTCGCAATTTATTCTGTAAAAAAATACAAAAGAGTCTAAATGTTCTCTTCCTCTTTTTGCGTGTTTTATGAAACCAGAAATCATTGAAGAAGCGCATTGCTTGTAATCGTTTTATCAGTTGGATGCTAAACTGATCACGCCTCCATCTTTGTTCTTGTTATGAAATAATCAAGTTCCATGCCATATATGGCCTTGAGGTCGTTTATTTTGTTTTTGAAACTAAGAAACGGACTCTTTATTCTTCAAAATTTAATCCTACAACCAAGATTCAAGTAATGTGTTGCTGATTTACTGTCAAATAAAATAAAGGAAAACATGTACTTTTCTTTAAAAATTCGACGTATTATGCTGCATTTTCTCTTTTTTTTTTTTTTCAAAAAAAAAAAAAGAAAGGAAGATTTTTTCTCCTTTTATTCTTACACCTGAAATGTTCGTTTACGATGAAAAAGCTTTTTCTTAAAAAGTTGTATAATTTTCTTTCTCATAAAACATCCCTCGAATAAAAATTTTAGAAAATCCTAAAGTTCAAATATTTTTAATTTTTGTATTTTAGACATTTTGTCGTTTTGTGATAAAATTTTCATACGAACTTCTATTTTTTTTCTTATATATTTTACTTGTAAACATCCGCGTTGTTGCCTAAATCAAGAGCACGTGATTTTCTTAATTTTTTGCATGCATTTTTACCCAAAGATTTCATTATGCTTTAAATTGTAAATATAATTTTTTCATGAAACTTTACAAAGGAGTTTTATTGTCACCTTCAAGACACAAATTGCTTTTTTCTGTCATTTTTAAAAATGCGTCTTTTCTTTCTCTCTCTCTTTTTCTTCTTTATTTTTTTCTTTTTAAGTGTCTTTGCACATTATGTTTTCACGTACATAAATCAAAATATTATAAATTTATGGTTAAGTAAATCAGAAAATAACTTATATCTTAATACGCCGAATAAGTAGTTAGTAATAATGTGATACTATTTCGAGAACAGAAATCATTTTAGTACAATTGCCTTTGTTGATATTTCTTCCTTTTTTTACAATTAAGAGACTTATATTTTTACACTCATCATATACTACACTGCTGGCCATTAAAATTGCTACACCGGGAAGAAATGCAGATAACAAAAATTTTCAACAAATTTGGGTAAATAGATACTGAGAAATTCATTTGCATATCACAGCACTTTTCCTGTCGTTTAAATTTCACGTCTGTAGCATGTCGCCTTCTTGGTGTAGCAATTTTAATGACCAGTAGTGTATAATTCACAGATAATGGTTATCAATAGCAGTTGCCTTAGAATGACAAATCATACCTAATTTAACATTATTGCAGTCTATAATACAACTTCATAACTTTAAATCAGCACATTCCGGTGAAGCGACTTTGCACTTGTGTCATTCAGAAACAAGGACGTACTTTTCTATCATCAAAGACTTTTCTCTACCAGACCCCCTACCTGTTAGCCGAGGCCTTAGGATTGCTTACGCACGGGGAGAGGTAGTGGGGTCTACGGATTTTACATGCACATATCCCCAAGTATACATGGTGATCATCAAAGACTGATGCAGATATCGTCAAAGTATAAGCATTTGAAGAGAAATTTGAAGCATTAAAATCAATTTTGAAATATTTACGATACGGTCCATGCGAAGAAGCACCCTAAATGAGGAGTTCATATGAACCTTTTGGTAACTCCAGAAAAATATTTAGGGTTAGCTCTGATTTTAATAACAAAATAGCGCTAAGTTATGAAAAAGGCATGTAAACTAAAATTTGTAATTACACTGTGCAACACGAAAAATGTCCTTTGGATGAAAATGTCCGTTTCTTATGTATTTTTCGCTGAAAATTACGAATCTGCAATTATATTTTGCCTATCACGTACCATTTTCCCAAAATTCCACATTTATCTTTTTGCGTACTTTCTGGATAAATGTGCATATTTGTGTAATTTATCGACTTAATTTATTATAAATTATATCTTTCTCATTGATAGTGAGATCATTGCCATTCTAGAGACCTTTTTAATGAAGTTGGGTTACTTTAGTGACTTTTTATTAACAAAAGCTTTATCTACTTCTCGAAATTTTGAGTCTTTTACAAGACAAAGACATTTTGTAGACTATTTTACGGAGCAAGAAAAAATGGTATGCTGCTGTGATGTGAATGTACCATTTCAAGCATTAGGACATGAGCACAATTCAGCAGAGTGGCACTTGTTTATCAGTGCTCCTCCATCTAAGTATTTTTTCCCCTATTCATTCCAGTAGCATATTCTGCAAACACAGAGGAAATTTCAAAATTACAAAATTACAAGCGGCAAAAGCATATCAACTGAGCCTATGATGATCTGCAATGCGCCCTTTTCCCGCAATTGCATATTAAACTTGGTTTATCGAAATATTTATGCTCTGGACAGAGAAGGAACATTTCAGGAACAAGTTCAAAAATTTAAGTGAGGCAAAAATAAAAGAAAGGATTTTTATTGGCCCACAACTTAATTAAGTCATTTCATGATGAAGAGTATGAAAAGAAACAGTCAGAAGCCAAAAAATCAGCCTGGCTGACATTTAAATTGGTGCGCTCACATTTCCTTGGAAATGGAGAAAGCGCTGAAAACTACAAAAATCTTGCTGGTGACATGATAAAAGGCTTTTGTATTATTAGGTTGCTATATTTCATTAAAACTACACTTTTTGGGCTCCCATATGAACTTTATTTCTCAAAACCATGGTGCAATTAATGATGAGCATGGGGAAAGGTTTCATCAGGACACCTCTGTTAGAAAAGCATTTCAGCGCTCGATAGAATGGAAGTATACGAATTGAATATTGCTAAACTGTTATCAGGGCAGACCAATAGACGCCCACAAGAAGAATTGGCCAAAAAAATCATTTTAGCGTTTGTGTTTTCAATAAGTAAGCCCGAGTTACATTCTTCTATAACCAAATTGTATAAATATGAGAAGTGGGTCTCCAGCAAAAACGCCACGTGATGGACCATTTTGGTTTGGATATTTGAACCAAGCACCTTTTGTTTGTATAGAATCACATAGTTTCATCTAAAAGGACAAAAAAAAAAAGTTCAAAATTTGTTGCACAGTGTTATTTTAAAAAAGTGTAACAGCAGTGTCGCAATGTGTATACCAAACGTGTATTTCAATATCACCTGGCAAGATGGGGGTGGGTCATTACCACCGGCCCACCCTGTAAAACAGGGTGGGTCGGAAGTAATGACCTGGTTTTGAATGGTTATTAAAAAAACATACACTTTGAGACTAAAACTTTTTACATTTTGATCTGTATATAATTCCATTTTTTTACATTAAGTTTAGAATACCACTTCAACAAGACGACGGCCTTCAGCGGCAATGCACCGATGCAGTCTATTCTTACACGCAGAGGGTTCGAGCTCTTCTTGTACATTTCAATATTCCGCGTAACGTTACGGTCCCTAGCGGAAGCGTTTTTCTGTAGGAATATTTAAAGAAGAAAGTTTGGAAACATCACGCCCAAACTTTAGAAGAGCTGAAGGATCGAAATATCGAAGAAGAAACATCCCCCGCGCCCGTTGAAATGTGCAGAAAGTTTCCCAAAACTTCAGAAATAGACTGCATCAGTGTATTGCTGCTGAAGGCCACCATCTTGATGAAATGGTATTCAAAGCTGAATGTAAAAAATGGGATTATATACAAATCAAAATAAAAAAGTTTTAAGTCTCTAACTGCATTAGGTTTCTTTTTTATAACCCTTCAAAACTGGGTCACTACTTCTGACCCACCCTGTACATATGTGTAAAAAATGGGATTATATACAAATCAAAATAAAAAAGTTTTAAGTCTCAAACTGCATTAGGTTTCTTTTTTATAACCCTTCAAAACCGGGTCATTACTTCTGACCCACCCTGTACATATGTGTAAAAATGAGATTATATAGAAATCAAAATAAAAAAGTTTTAAGTCTCAAACCGCATTAGGTTTTTTTTTTTATAACCCTTCAAAACCGGGTCATTACTACTGACCCACCCTGTACATATGTTACATTTTCTGACTTCAAAAAAATGCTATTAAATACATTTCACAAGTAAAAATTATTTTACATAATTACCGTATGCAATGCTTTTAATAGCGTTTTATTTTCAAATGAAATGTATTCTGTTAAACAATATGGTATATTAATGATCTGAATTGGGATAAAGTGTGTTACATATTAAACATATTCTTTTAAAGCAGTGGTTCTCAAAATGGCCTATATGGGATGCCAGGGGTCTATTATAAACTATAAGGTGTTAAATAAGTTAAATCTTGCATTTTTAATGTTAATAGAAAGGCCATAGCTGGGGAAACCTCGCAATTAAACTTTGATGTATAAAAGTAAAATTTTATGTGATAGAAAAAATAATTTAAAAAAATTAATAATTTCTACCAGGTACATGTGTTAGAAAAGTTTGGGGATTTGTTTCAAAGTATAGGCTACATTGAGACATTTATAAATGCATGCATGTTGAGAAAATGATACAGTCGCATTACTTGAAACAATGTTAGAAATTTGTTCAATGTACTGCAATAGTTGATACTTGGTTTTTGGTTGAAAAGTTCATTATCCGTCACACCCAGTATATATACTAATGCTGCATTTTAACCTGACTTGGGGTCAATTATGAGCCATTTGCACGATGCTATATAGAATCAAAAATGGAAGAAAGAAAAGAAAGGAAATTGCTTAAAATATTTTAAAAAGGGGTTTAAAAAAACTAGTATTTATGTAACATGACCTTAATACCAAGTACATTTTAATACAACTGCGAAGGTAGGAAATGAGATTTCACGCAATTTAGTGGAAGAAATAAAACTTAGAAGAAATTTCCTTTCAGCATCTTCTTTAAATCTACTTTTGCGTGTGAAATTACGCTGAAAACTAAATCTTCAACCAAAGTAAGAAGATTAGAAACAGTTTGGAATCTTTTGTTCGCAGAGAGGGGTGAAAAAATCCTGATAAAATTAGGAAAAAGGTGTGTTTTGATGTCTAAAGAAAAAGAAAAAAAAAGAACAAAGTGCTTCTTAGTTTTTCTTTTTCTTTAAAGAGTGACGACAGAGGTGAAATTTTCGAATTTGACCTCTATTTGGAACAAGCCTGCAAACTATTGGGTGCCCTTTGAAATCGATTTTATTGTTATTTATAGCGCATGAGTAACCTAAATGTTTAGTTTTGAATTAATGCTCTGTTTTAAACGTGGAGAGAAACTGAATGGTTTAAAAATGTCTTACTATGTAAAAATGTTAGAGAAAAATAAGAGGCTATCTTTGCATATGATATTTACGGAAGACCTTACAAATTTTCTCTTTCGTATTACTGAGCGAAAAAAATATTGTAAGCCAAAGAGGATTTAAGTTCTTCAAACTTTTTTAAAAGCAAGTTTAGGACTAATCTCTTTATTAACTATGACTTTTGAAGGCTCACATAAAAATTCATTTGCAAAAAGAAGCATTAAATGAAACTATGTGTGTGTGTGCTCTTTTTAAGGGAAGAGTTGCTTACTATGAATACTATCAATATCTGGATGTATCTCAGAACGTTTCTACATCTTTTAGTAAACAGATCAGGGTGGGCACATACCCATAGTCTTCAGGCGAACATTCCGCTTAAACTCTTTTAAAAGTTTATAACACTGTTTAATGAAGTGTTGTGTACTATTATAGAAGCATTTATAATCTAAAAATGAATTATTAGATTTCACATCAATTCAAGTATTTGCCTATATTTAAACTAGTAAGCCCGGCGGTCATACGAAATGACCGCTGTTCTAGGTATTATAAATATACAGCTCTCTCAGTAACCGAAAATAAACATCATATATCAAAGAGATATTTATTAGGTAGAACGGTAAAGTATAATGAATAAATCATAAACATATAATAATTTCGGAAAAAATATTCTTACCGAAAAAAAAAACATCTATGTTATAGTAATCTGTAAAATAAAAATAGTATTTACTGTATAATCAAATGGTTTGTGAAAAATATTTATTTATATCCAACATGATCATCGTCAAGAAACAATAGTTTTAACGAAACTGGAGAAAAGAGCGCTGCCACTTTAATATATATAAAAAGCACATACGATTATTTGCTTAATAAATTAAAGCAAAGAAAGAAGGAATTAATTAAATTCGCGTTTACATTAAATTTGCAAATCTAGCGATGCCTCACTCAAAATGCTAGAGAAATGTTTTGATTATTAGTATATTTGACAGGTGTTACAACAATGGGAACTGCATTACAGTTACGCAAGCAAGCAATAACACTGTTCAACACGAAAAATGTCCTTTGGATGAAAATGACTGTTTCTTATGTATTTTTGGCTGCAAATTACGAATCTGCAATTATTTTTTGCCTATCACGCACCATTTTCCCGAAATTCCACATTTTAGCTTTTTACCTATTTTTTGGATAAATGTGCACCTTTTCGTAATTTATCGACTTAATTTATTATAAATTATATCTTTCTCATTGACAGTAAGATTGTTGCCATTCTAGAGACCTCTTTAATGAACTTGGGTTACTTCAGCGACATTTTTGTCAACGAAAGCTCTATCTACTTCTAGAAGTTTCGAGCTACAAGGGCATTTTGTAGACTATTTCGCGGAGAAAGAAAAAATAGCATGCTTCTGTAATGTGAATGTACTATTTCAAGCATTGGGACATGAGCACAATTCAGCAGAGTGGCGCTTGTTTATTATTGCTCCTCCATCTAAATATTTTTTTCCTATTCATTCCAGTAGCATAATCTGCAAACACAAAGGAAATTTCAGAAATGTGAGTGGCAAAAACATATCAAATGAGCCACTTGTAAATCTACAATGTGCCTTTTTCCACAATTGCACATTAAACTTGGTTTATCAAAATATTTGTAAAAGCTCTGGACAGAGAAGAAGCGACTTTCTTGCATCTCAGGAACAAATTCAAAAATTTAAGTGAGGCAAAAGTAAAAGAAACGATTTTTATTGGCCCACAGCTTAAGGAAGTACTTTTAATGAAGACTATGAAAACAAACAATGAGAATCCGGAAAATCCGCCTGGCTGGCCTTTAAATCAGTGTGCTGACGTTTCCTTGGAAATGAGAAAACTTAAAATTACGAAAATCTTGTTGGTGACATGATAAAACGCTTTTGTATTATTAGGTCGCCATATGTCATTAAAACTACATTTTTTGAACTTCCATATAGGCTTATTTCCTCAAAACCTTGGCGCAATCAGTGATGAGCATGGGGAAAGGTTTCATCATTACATCTCTGCGTTTGAAAAGCGTTTCAGCGGTCGATAGAAGGGAAGTGAGGCACTAAATATTGCTGATCTGTTATCAGGGCACAACAACAGATGCCTACAAGATGAAACGGCCCCAAAAAATCATTTTAGTGTTTGCGTTTTCAATAAGTAAACC
Organism: Octonoba sinensis; assembly: GCA_038502835.1. Taxonomy (NCBI): domain Eukaryota; kingdom Metazoa; phylum Arthropoda; class Arachnida; order Araneae; family Uloboridae; genus Octonoba; species Octonoba sinensis. Next base: position 89,748,603 of record CM076605.1, on the reverse strand, counting down.
TCAGTTACATTCTTCTATAGCCAAATTGTATAAATATGAGAAGTGGGTCTCCAGCAAAAACGCCACGTGATGGACTATTTTGGTTTGGATATTTGAATCCAGAACCTTTTGTTTATATAGAATCACATAGTTTCATCTAGAGGACAAAAAAAAAAGTTCAAATTTGTTGCACAGTGTAGTCTACTGACGACAGACACTTAAGCCGCTTATATATAAGGTAACCACTTCAATGAATAAAATGCTACATTACAATCAAATGTATTCACTCGAGGCAGCTATTACTATACAATATTTGTAAATGCACGATTTCAGTTATTGTACTTGGGAGCAATTTTAACTAAGTTTCTTTCATCGGTAGATCTTCTCAAATTGAAAACGAGATATACACAGTGTGTAAATAATTTTTAAGACTAGGTTTATAAAATAAAATAAAAACTAGTAATTATATTTTTTAAAGTATTTTTATTCAAAATAACATCTTTCGGCTTCACTACATTTGTTACAGCGATTTAACAACGATTCGAATGCCTGTTTCAGCTCACATTGTGGGATTGCCTCCAAAGCTCGCGTCGAAGCTATTTGTACACAGTGCGTCAGAGAATTTTTAAGACAACAGCTTGAACTAAGCTTACAGCGGCGCTATCTGTGCTATCGAACATTCGTAAAACTCCATAACTATCAGATGATCCACTGCTAAAACCTCAGTTCATTTGTTTAATTTTTTTTCTTACTTTGATGACATTGACACTATGCAAACAGCTTCGGCGCGAGCTTTGCAGGCAATCCCACACTGTAAGCTGAAACAGGCATTCGAACCGTGGTTAAATAGCTGTAAAAAGTGTATTGTAGTTGAAAAAGTTTATTTTCAAAAAAATTACTTAACAAAATATATAATTACTAGTTTTTATTTTATTTTATAAACCTAGTCTTAAAATTTTTTTGACACACTGTGCACATTTAAACTTCGATTTAAGTTGTTCAAAACAACAGCATTTTACATTTTAAATTATAGTCATTACTCATTACACGCAATTTAAGTTTTGTTTCTTTAATTAAAACTACTGCTGCGTATTGATATCATACAAAAAAAAATCCTAAAGTTTTCTTTAAATAAGATGGTTCCTAGCATAAATTGATATAAATTTATGATTTTTTTGTCTTCACTCACAAAATTTACTATAAGTACTTAAGAAAATATTTTTACATTTTTAGTTCTACTTGGCCATTGATGCATGCATTTAGAAAATATTTATGGCTAACAATTTCACATAATGAAAACATTTAGTCACTTTACTTACATAATTTGACACAATTTCAAATTAATCATACTTTAAATAAGCATATCAATTACGTTCCATAAAATGCATTTTGGTCGAAAATTGTTAACTAACTAAGGAGAAAAAAATAGCTAGCATAAAAAAAGAAAATTTTGATTTAGATAATCAATATCTAGTATTTTAAATAAATTATGCCGTGGTGAAGCATGCGTTACAGTAAAATAATGTTTGTTTTCATAAAACGCGCTTATTTGCAAGAAATTTTCCTCACATGTTCAGAACTTCAAATTTAAAAAAAAAAAACCTCTACGATATTTTTTTTAAAAACTCAAATGTTAAATTAACTCAAAATGTTTACTTATGTTAATTTTTTTGTTTTATTTATGTTTATTATGTTAAATTAACTCTAACTCAAATGTTAATTTAATCAAAGAAAAAATCTTCCAAGAAATATCTATCATTAAAAGCATAATTTTAAAGTCATTGTATCAGAAACTATCAAAATTTTTCAACGGAAAATTAATCTCCATTTTAGTGCCAAAAATTATAGCGAAAAGTTTTTTTTTTTTAATTTTTCTGAATTTTACATGATTAGATATTATCAGCACGAAAACAACTCATTAAAAAAGTTCTACTTTATCAATGCATTTTAATACTTCTCGATAGAGAAAAAAAAAGTCAGCCGAAATATTTTATAATCATTTATGAATATCAATGCAGGTGGTCTTTCAATAAACCGGTATAATTTCTTTTTCTGTGAATGACCAAAAATGGCCGTATTTTTTTCAGCTTGTGCTAAAGAGATCAGGTGTAAACAGTACTTGACCATGAAATTGTTGCCAAATGGTTTATAGCCATTAATGGCGAAGTTTTTCTATCTTTATAAAAATGCAGCTACACCCACTTCGTGAGTAGTTTCGAATCATGGCTCATCATACTGCCCAAGGGAAAGGCTTGGTTTTTTTATTTTACAATCAATATCGTGAATAGTATTTTTATTTAAATTTCTTAAGTAAAAAATGGCAACAACATGATCTATTTTTATCGATTCAAGTAAAACAATGAGCAATAATTTATTTTTATCGAAGTGGAGTAACCGTTCTTTCAACATACACTGACTGTTTTAATTCAGAAATTATATAATTATTGTTGTTTGAAACCACATTTTGGCAATTATATGAATTTATGATTATATTCCTTCATTTACCGGATAAATATTTGTTGTCACAAATGAATTATCTTACGATAAATTTATGTGTAGCTATATATAGAGCAAGAATTAATTTAAGTAAATACAAAAGATAAAAACTGATTCAATTATAATAATTATTAGTATTCTGTGCGTGTATTATTCCAAATTCATACAATGCACTCATATACCGTATTAAGGATATTGTACGAATTTAGTACTTTACTTTCTACTTGTACTTGAAGTCATAAACTTTCTTGGTTTGAATTGATATTAACTATTAATTAATGAAAATATGATATGCGATAAAGGTTACTGGTTATTTCAAAATCTTTTTGTAGAAGTTAAGAATAGGTTCGGTGGCGGAGCACGAGTTTTCTCCTGGAGGTGGGGGAGGTCCTCATATTATATATATATATATAAATATATATAAGGGATCATTCATAAATGATGTCGCGCTTCAACGAGAGGGGGTGCGTGGAATTGTGACAAATTGTGACAAGGGAAGGGGAGGGGTAACAAAAAGTGTGACATCCTGCTTATGCAACATAACGTGACGTGTGACAAAGGGGGTCAAATATATGGAAAAAGCGTGACGTCATTTATGGACGGTTCCTATGTTAAATATATATAAATGTATGTATGTATTACTACCATACTAAGATCGGCAATTGCTTAAAACAAGGGTAAGCCACGGATTAGGGGGGGAGGAGGGAGGATGGCCTCTATAATCATCCCTGGTGTTGCACCTGATTAGGCTCGTGCAAAAATTTTATATATATATTACGCATTTCTGGAAGTTTGTATCTGATGCAGAAATATTTACAAGATTTAATTAACCTAGCCATTAGTTTTCGCAACTATAGACATGTATTCTACATCCTAACAAATTCTATGGTCATTTGTGAGGAATAAAAAAGAAGCTAGGCTTTTACGCAGAGAGCTATCCACTGAATAATCCTACAAACTAAACTCAGGCTATTACGAGAATTTCTAGTTATTATAGTTCACTCAACAGTCGAAATTCTACCGTAATATTTAAATTTAGCATTGAAAACATTATGTTAGGTATGTAATTATAATTATTATTTATCAAATTTGGCGCTTATAACGTCGAGTTTGTTTTGATCATTCTCACTTAAAGCAAACGTATTGTAAATCATAGTCACCGCAGAGCTAAGGGCGCTTATAAGTGTAGTCGATTGTATTTCTGCCGATTTCGTACTAAGTTGAGTAGCAGCTGAATAACACTTAAACGTTTGCTTCCATACCCTATTCTCATTTTTCATTTCATTGTTTTCACAGAAGCCTTCACTCAAACTCTGATTATAATCGATTTTAATAATACTGCTCAATAGCAACAAACTCCTTATAACAATGAGTTTCATATTTATTACCAGCCACAGTCCGTGTACGCTAAAGGGAGCTGGTGCACGTTAAATAGGTCGTGGCTCCAATGTCCTCCAAGTGAAACGATACCTCTGGGGGTGCCAACCCCACGTGACGGTCTCTCATCTGGGAGCTGGTTCAAAAAACTAAGAGACCTTTCACAGGGGCGGAAGTCGGACTCCTGCCTATAAGGGCCCCGTTAGACTCAGGAGCAGCGCACCCATTCTTCCTCGCTTCGCGCGAGGATACGACGACAACAGCAACAACCAGCCACAGTGACATTTTTGGAAACGAACAGACACACTGTTAGAAATTTCATCAGGAAATTACGGTTAAATAGCCGGCAGCAGTCTGTCCATCTAATTCACCGTTAAATTTACGGTTTGGAACACTTTTCTATCTTAACGGGACCTAAACCATTTCCAATCAGCTTGGTTAAAAATCCGTAAATAGAAAAGTCTACAGTTTTATAACCATTTAAAAATGGTTTCAAAACAAAATTTTCACCGTTTTTGAACCATTTCGAGGCGTATAGAATTCTCGAGGCGTCGAAACCGTAAACGAAGCGTGCGGGAATCGGTATACCAACCTTGCGCTCTAGTCATTCGGCCATCGTAAAGCAGCCGTTTATTTATCAATAAACCTTCTTTTCCAACAGGCAAACTGCATTAAAACTGAGATTGCAGTTTTTGATTGGATCCAAAGTTATTTTTGGTCTAAATTTACTGTATATTGACGAAAATCATGTTATTTGCTGCAAAAATAAAAATACAAATAAGCTTCAGCAGCTCAAATTTTGGGTTCGCTCATTCGGAAACAGTTCGGGAATCCGATGTCTCCAATTTTTCATTTACGTGTGTATGTGTTTCTTTTGAGTAACCACTGCTTAAGCCACTTTTTTTTCTCTTTTTTATATACACAAGCAGATTTGAACTGATAAATCGTTATTCATATTTTAACAACAGCGTACCACCGGTAAGGTTCCACAACCAAGATGGACGCCCGATTCTTATTGACTACGAGATCTAGTGGCGCTTGTAAATTACGGTTAGTTAAACGTTCTTTGGGAGAAACAGAGAATAAACGATTTTTTTCAGAATCAGCAGTTTGAGTACCATCTTTTTAATGATTATTCAACTGTTGTAATTAAATATGGTAAAATAACAATCAACTAAATGGTTATACTACTAGTTTCTTACGGAAATTTTTAACAGTGCAGATAGACTTTTTAAAGCTGGGTCTCTTATAACGCAACCTGATTCTCCTTGCCTAGGGCTGTTGGAGTCGCTTGCTTTCGGATGACAACTGGGCATGATTACCTACAAAAACATTTCTACCGAATAGGAAGCATGGATTCATCTTGCTGTTTTTATCTGACAGCTCTGTTGAGGCAAATGAAAGATTTTATACTTGTTTTTGTACCTTTTCGTCGTATTACTGGGCTGCTCGTCGAATGATGGCAGAAATGCCGCAGACAGGCATAGAATATATATATTACTTAATAATTTACTCATCCAAGACATGTTGCCATCTGCTATCTATAAAAATATAACACCATTATAAACAAGGCTTACCTGACAAAAGAACAGGGAAAATAACCAACTAACAATAAACTGGTTTCAAAATGTTATAAATTGATATCATTAACACACGTCAATAGTTACTAAAAGAAGTAAGAAAAGCGGTTGAAAAACAGAGGAGAAACTGTTTTGTCTTTGCCTATTTATATATAGGTAATACGATCACTTATTAAACAGTGTTCAAATACAGTAATGAACCGGTCAGACGAACTAAATTTAGGCCATTGTATGAATTTATGACCCAGATTTCACACTAAAAAATTTATGCCAAAACAAATTCGGCTCCGCCTATGATAACTAAATTTTGCTCATTAAATTTGTCTTGATATCAGTATTTGGCTACCATTAGAGTTCAATATAAAATCCCCATCTCTAAAAAAAGAGTAAAAGATGGAACATAATCTTAGAAACCATAGTTAGCGCATGAATAAATGATGACTACAAATTGTTACTTAATATACCAACAGTGGAAATTGGGAATGTTGCGTGACAGAAAATATTCCTGTAATAAATTAACATTTACGACGGAATGTCGCTAAATCCTTCAACTAGGATCTCTGCACTCTCAGAAACGCATGCTCAAATCTCACGAACCTTTCGTCGTGTTTGACAAAATGGCTCCGTGAAAAATGCGCCGAGTAAACCTTTCGTCAAATTGGCGAAATTTGTGTAGCAACTTTTTTTAGTGACGTGATCGCGCAAGGAAAGAATCGTTGTAAATGAAGAAATTTTTTTTTTTTTTTTTTTTTTTTTTTTTTTTTTTTTTTTTTTTTTTTTTTTTTTTTTTTTTTTTTTTTTTTTTTTTTTTTTTTTTTTTTTTTTTTTTTTTTTTTTTTTTTTTTTTTTTTTTTTTTTTTTTTTTTTTTTTTTTTTTTTTTTTTTTTTTTTTTTTTTTTTTTTTTTTTTTTTTTTTTTTTTTTTTTTTTTTTTTTTTTTTTTTTTTTTTTTTTTTTTTTTTTTTTTTTTTTTTTTTTTTTTTTTTTTTTTTTTTTTTTTTTTTTTTTTTTTTTTTTTTTTTTTTTTTTTTTTTTTTTTTTTTTTTTTTTTTTTTTTTTTTTTTTTTTTTTTTTTTTTTTTTTTTTTTTTTTTTTTTTTTTTTTTTTTTTTTTTTTTTTTTTTTTTTTTTTTTTTTTTTTTTTTTTTTTTTTTTTTTTTTTTTTTTTTTTTGCAAACAAGTTGGTTCCAGCTTTGGATAGCGCGGTACGCCGTACGGGAAACCAGTTAAGGGGTTAATGGCCCATTATGAGATCAGAACAAAAATTTGACGTCAGGTTTATTAAAAACGATTTATTTTCTTCTCGTATTGTATTTTTTAACGCGGTAGTTTCTCGTCTTTTTCACTTCACCACCCCACTATTAAGCAACTAAGGGGGAAAAAAAGAGCTCCGCCTGGCATAGGGCCAAGAAGAATCCATTCATGCTCAAGGGAGGAACTGCTGGTGTGAAGAATGTGTCGTTTCTGTTCGCGTTTTAGTTCGTTTAGCATACTTTATTTCTTCCAAACGGATGTTGTATGCCAGTTTGTTAATTTAGTTGCTTTCAACAAACAGAGAAGCAACACATTCTCATTCGCATCTAACGCATGCACCTGCAAAACTAACTTCCCTAAAACGCGAGTGGATTCGTCCTTTTCTGCCATGCGCAGAAGCGTCCAGGTGTCAGAACTTCATGGTTGAACTGCAACCATGAATAGCAGGGCATAAACGAGGCACGTGATATCATTAAATTACTAATTCTTACTACCTACATAGTTTCCAATGCTTACAGCTGATGAAATTCATTACCAGCTTTCGTACTTTTAAAAGCCTTATTCACCAGCCGATTTGAACCTCTGTCAGAAGCTCAAATCGCCGAAACGAGCATTTCGATTGGGTGAGGATGCCTTTGATCTGCAGTTCGAAGGTTCAAATTGGCTGGTGAATAAAGACGTAAAATGCATGATAAATTAAAAATTGACATGTGATAAACTGAATTAAATTGCATTATTTGTGATTATGGAGTCTGAATTTGAACGCTATTGTTTACTTTGCCAAAATTATCATGCAATATAAAAATTTGTGGAAAATCCCTTATCTTTTCTCTCCAATTTCAGAGCTTGCTAAATACGGCTCACTGTACGGTCTATATCTCTTTGAAAAATATCAATATTCAACTGAAACTTTTATATAAGTTGCTCCATAGATCTCACTATCAAATTATTAAAAAAAATAATTAATATCTTTCGCGCATGCGCAATCACACTTGTTTTAATAAAACTGCTCAAATCTCATCGACTATTTATTACATTTTCCCCATGTTTTGGTACCGTACTTACTTTTTATTTTGTCAAGTTGTCTGAAAGTTTCATGTAATTTGAGATAGAACTTAGCGAGTTATAAGCAAAACACTTGCGAAAATTTTCGAATATTTAAAACAAATGCTCATATCTTCATGAATATTACAGCTATTCTGACGAAAGCGGGTGTAAGCATTGCGTATACAATTAAAAATTTCATGCGAAAGTTACAGGACATTTCGATCACTTTTGATGCAGGATGTTCAAAAGTGTTTTTTTTTCCTCCTTTAATTTTTTGACCATCCCCTAATTGCCCTAAGCCTGAATTTTGTTTCTTAAATGTGAGTTTAAGTATGTTCTTTCCATGGTGTAAAATACAGAACAACAAGTTTAATATTTCTCCAGAATTTTTAAAAAATGTCTAAAATCCAAAGTGTCCAAATACTTTTTGGTAGATAGTGTATATACAGATCAAAAAAAAAAAATTAAGTCTCAAACTGTACTAGTTTTTTTTTCTTTTATAACCCTTCAAGACCGAGTCATTACTTCCGACCCACCCCGTACTTTAAAATGTTCAAGTTCGAAATCTTCTTCAGAAATCTGATGAGATTCAAATGTGAGATCAGAAAAGTATTTCAAAACATCAACGCACTTAAAAGTTAAAACTCGCGCAAAAATTGCTGATAAAACTCAATATTATCGTTCTCTTTTCGTTTAAAACTAATTTTTCTTAGATTTGTAAGAATGATTTTTTTTAATTTATTCATATTTATTTACCTATTATACTTTTTCATTTTAAATTAGGAAGAAAGATTTCAGCTCTACAGTGCTTTCGAAGCCAAAACGAATAAGATGTTGATGACAAAAATCAAGCATTATTTCCGCCTGTAAAATTTCTTTTACGTTTAGAAAAGAAAGCCATTTTTCTTAACATATGAACTTAGGAATCAATTTCCCTCTCAAAAAAAAAAAAAAAAAAAGACAAATCAAATATGAGAAAGGAAAAATATTCCAAATTTCCATTCATTTCTTGAGCAAAAATTTCGATGTTTAAGATAAGTGCCAAAATATTAAATATAACAGAATTTCATAGCTTACCAACAACTTTTTATTCATGAATTCATTAAATTTAAATAAAAAATTATTGTTGGCGAAACACAAATGACTCACATAAGTAGAAAAATGAAATTCGGCAACAGCGAGGATAAATTATCAAACTCATTTTCTGCTTGAAAAATCAACTAAAAAAAGGGAAGAAAGAAATTATAATTCACGCCAAAAGTGAAAGCAAATAAACTCTCTGGAGATTTTTTTCCATCAAATAATTTTGGGCTTCAGCCGGATGTACGGCACAGGTTAAACGAAGTCGCTTTGAGTACAACGAAATAAATGAATGCGCGAAAAGTGGGAAAGAAGTTCTTGAACTGATAATGATTATTTGTGGGGCAACGCCAAAACCTATCATCTAAGTGGAAGAAGAAGAAGAGGCGAATTTTCAAGATCATTTTCAGCCATATTTGTTTCTTTTCGCAATGGAGATAAACGAAAAACGATTTTAGATAAGATTATCGTTTTGTTATTTGTCGGATAAATAACACTATTCGTAAAGTATTTTGGAGAGAATAATTTTCGAGGCATTTTTCCCAACTAGCATTTCAAAATAAATTTTAACTTTTATTTATTGTTTGTTAAAAGGAACTAGATTTATTCAGAACCTTTAGTTGCAAAATATTTCCGAGAGTCCATTAAACTGGACACAGGTCTGTTACGCCCACCATTTTGGTACACAAATGTGTAAAATCACGCCGGCACAGTGCCGCCGTGGTAAGGCGCGGTACTCGTACACCCCAGGTCAGAGGGTTGAGCCTGGCTGTGTCCGTGGATTTTCAAGAAGCAGAAAATCGCCTGCCCCCATGTCGTGATTATGCGGCATGTAAAAGATTCCTTGTGTAGACATTTGGCTTGGATGCTCTCGGCTAAATTAAATTCCTAGTGCAATTTCTCATCAACAGAGTCCGGGTACTCGCTCTTTTAGGTGGATTAACTGGATGATAAAACTCTCATGCGGCGATGGTACCACTCTCACTGTGGTGCCGCTGAAAGAGATGGTACCAATGTTTGGGGAATGCTCTAGGCCTGCGATTGGCAGAAGCCAAGCGCAGGCCATTAGAAAAAAAAATTTACAAATGTGATATCCTACTTAGAAGTATGTTTTGTCTGACAAACATAGTTTCTATATTAGTAGTTTTCAAAGTGGGTATCATGAAATAAAGAAAATGAATTTTAAAAATATCAAGGTGAGTTTTGGGTGATGAAATATAGAAAAATTTACTATCCTCTCCCTAGAACCTTTATTTTACCGATATTTGAAAACCTAGTAAGTTAAGATATGTATGTAAGAAGATTTCTGAACTAAACCACATCCCCTCATCCAGGACAAATCCTAGTTACGATAGTGCAGCCTTTCTTATTTCTTTTACGCATGGAACCCTTTCTAAGATTGACTTCTGTCGTGGCACCCCTGTTTCTTCAATAGCAGGGTAATAATGAAACATTCTGGAACTGAATAATTTTCAATGAAAAAGACAATTGCATCGATTAATACTTATTGGCTTGAAAATTTATTTAACAAAATTTATTTATTATTATTAATATTTATTGGCTTGGCTTCGTTGACAAATGTTTTTAACCCTCAATTCGTTTCCATATTTAATCTCAGGCTCATTCGAAAAATACTTAATGAAATTTTCACTCACAGGTGCTTAAACATTTCTCCAAAGGAATGACAATTCCTACACTGTTAAAAATTTCCGTAGGAAAATAGTAAAATAACCATTTATTTGATTGTTATTTTACCATATTTAATTACAACAGTTGAATAACCATTAAAAAGATGGTACTCAAACCGCTGATTGCGAAAAAAATCGTTTATTCTCTGTTTATCCTAAAGAACGTTTAACTAACCGTCATTTTCAAGCGCTCAATAAGAATCGGGCGTCCATCTTGGTTTGCGAAACCTTACCGGTCGTACGTTGCTTTAAAATAGGAATATACGGATTTATCAGTTAAAATCTGCATGTGTACATGAAAAAAGAAGAAAAAAAAAGTGGCTTAAGCAGTGGATACTAAATAGAAACACATACACACGTAAATCAAAAATTGGAGACATATGATTCCCAAATTGTTTGCGAATAAGCGAACCCATAATTTGAGCTGCTGAAGCTTGTTTGAAGTTTGTTTGTATTTTAATTTTTGCAGCAAATAAAATGATTTTCGTCAATATACAGTAAATTTAGACCAAAAGTAAATTTGAATCCAATCTAAAACTGAAATCTCAATTTTAAGGCTGTTTGCCTGTTGGAAAAGAAGATATATTGATAAATAAACGTCCGCTTTACGTGATGACGGTAGCCGAGTGGATAGAGAGCAAAACTAGTACACCACGCATTCGGGGTTCGAGTCCTGCAAGCTTCGTTTATGGTTTCTACGCCTCAAAGATTCTACGCCTCGAAATTGTTCAAAAACGGTGAAAATTTTGTTTTTAAACCATTTTTAAATGGTTATAAAACCGTAAACTTTTGTATTTACGGCTTTTTAACCAAGTTAATTGGAAATGGTTAGGTCCCGTAAAGATAGAAAAATGTTCCAAACCGTAAATTTAACGGTGAATTATATGGATACTGCTGCCGGTCATTTAACCGTAATTTCGTGATGAAATTTCTAACAGTCTAATTCAAAACCCTACTTTTCTGAACAGCTGTTTAGTGTTCGGAAGAAGTCAAAGTATTTGGAACACGCACATAACTAAAATTTTCCAAATTCTGTCTTTGTCTTTAAAGTAAATCTTGTGTACACTGTTAAAAAACACCTGAATTTTCAAATTGTTTTTTGACTGATTTTAACGGAAGATTTCCCGTAGTGCTTCAATACAAGTTTTTTCCTTCCAAAAACGGAAATATCACATCCTTAAAATACGAGAACGGAACTTTTTCGTCTTACGATTGCTGTATTTTCACAAGTGGAACGGAGAAGAAAGAGATGGAACTTCTGTCAAATCTCGGGAAAATATTATTAGAAACGGAATTTTTCCGTTCTTTTCAGGAGATTTTTTTACAGTGCATGCGTATTGCTTGTATATCTTGCTTTTAATACTTTGTAAAACGCATCAAAATCATAAAGGAAGTTTGGATGCGAATTAAAATTAAAAGTGATACATCACACAACAATGCAAAATATCTTTCAAAAGATGAAAATCTAGCTATATTTTGATTAAATTTTTCATTTCCAACAATGCTTTGCAAGAGTCTGAAATTGTTTGCTCCAAGAGGACTTCGGTAATAACAATGAAAATGCTAACCAAGATTCGCACTTTTAAGTTGTATGCGACGGTATAAAGCTAAATTCAACTCAAGCTCTTGAAAAATTTGATTTCTTTTCAAATATTATGAAAATGAATGATTATCCCTACTTTCGTCGAGTTACTTTCGTGAAGTTAATCAATTGTGAGTACATAATCCAATTTTTTGGTCTCTAATTTAAATATAATACAGTGATAAACCTTTTTTTGTTTTTGTTTGTTCCACTGAACGCAGTGTAAAATAGATTAAGTAACTGCATATACAATAATTTTAAACTAAATTCACGCTATATGTATATAATATCTTAAAATTAATTCTATGTACAATAAATTACGTAACAATATTTATAAAACTAATGGATTTATCGAAATCTAAAAAAAATTAGCGAGGCATCTGTCTCTACATCATGCATAGTGGGACATCTCTTCTTTTTGTTATAGGAGACATGTCACTTTATGCTATCTCTATTAAAACAACGATTAAGACTCACTAGTTTTACCACGCGATATTTTAATAAACTCAGTATTGCTTTCACGTTCCGATTTTTGTTTACAGTGAAACCCCTCAAATCCGAACCCCAAAAATCCGAAATCCCGGGAAATCCGAACGAGTTTTTCTTAACAAATTTAAGTTTGTAAAACACAAGCAAGAAAGAGGAATTTATTCATTTTGTCATAAACCAATTACTACAACCTTACTTTGTATAATTAGTTGAAAAATTAACAAAGTATAGTTAGCATACCTAACAAACTGTAAATGTGTCTGCATACTTATGTCATGCATTATTGAAAAGAGGTAAAAGTTGGTTATTGAAATTTTTTAGAATTATAACTTTGCAAAAACAATGAAATAACAATATAAACTCACAAAATATCCCTTATCTTTCACTTGAAATCATTTATCTTCAATTGTCGAAGCGACGTGGCCGTGACGTGGGTTTGTTATTATGCTATGGATAGTTTTCGGATAGTCCAAACAAATTGAAATCCGAACAGACTACAGTCCAAATTAGCTCGGATTTGAGGGGTTTCACGTACTAATATAATTATTTGTGCTCACGTTACAAATTAAAGAAAGCGAATTTTTATTTTTGTCATAATAACAGTTTGCTTGACGTAATACTTCAATATCTTATATTCTTTTGCAAGAAAAACGACGCATTTCACGCAGCGCTGCATTTTGTTTATAAGTAACACAAATTAAAGAAAGCAAATTTTTATTTTTGTCATAATAACAGGTTGCTTGACACAATACTTCAATATCTTATATTCTTTTGCAAGAAAAACGACGTATTTCACACTGCTACATTTTGTTTATAAGTAACACAAATTAAAGAAAGCGAATTTTTATTTTTGTCATAATAACAGGTTGCTTGACATAATACTTCAATATCTTATATTCTTTTGCAAGAAAAACGACGCATTTCACAGTGCTGCATTTTGTTTATAAGTAACACAAATTCAAGAAAGCGAATTTTTATTTTTGTCATTATAACAGGTTGTTTGACATAATACTTCCATATCTTATATTCTTTTGCAAGAAAAACGACGTATTTCACACTGCTACATTTTGTTTATAAGTAACACAAATTAAAGAAAGCGAATTTTTATTTTTGTCATAATAACAGGTTGCTTGACATAATACTTCAATATCTTATATTCTTTTGTAAGAAAAACGACGCATTTCACGCAGCGCTGCATTTTGTTTATAAGTAACACACAATTTGTGCTGCCTTATTCAATATTCTGACATAAATATAATACCTGGGGCTTTTCTCCTAGTATGGCATCGCACCTCGAATTACCCTATTGCTGTTCTACGAGTATTGCGCATTTTCTAAACTAAAAAAAATACAATAACAATTTAATTTCTTTTTTACTGAATGTCGCGAAACTTTAACAAAAGAAAGCTATTAACGCGGGCAAAAGTGAAACTAACTGCAGCAGCAGCAGCAGTTGTTTATTTTTGTGTTAATTAAAAAATGCAATACCAGTGGGAAGTTAAAGTTATATTGCTCCTTTTTTTATTATTTATGTTTTACCTAAAACAATGTGTTTCCATCCTAGCGTATGACCGCGAAAATGTTTTTTTATTCACATCTTTTCGAGAAAGTAGTTTTTCAGTCGCGTATTTCTTTATGCTTCACTAACTTATGTTTCTTTCTTTGACCTTATTCCTTTTTATTATTCCTTTTTCGACTTTTTCTTTTTGAAGGAACATGCAATGTAAAATACTATTAACCTCTGATTTTTGGACATTAATCAAAGTTGCCTTTTTCTTTATTTTATTATATATATTTTAAACGAGAAAGTTTAAGGAAAATAGCTGTCTACATTTCTTTATTTAATTTTCGAGGGTAGAGAAGAATAAGAATTAAGATAAATGTGTGCATCATTAAAATTTGCGCCAAAATGGACTATGACTATATAAAATTGATATTTTTTTTTCCCTTTATTGTAAAGTAATTACTTAGAAACTGTGTGTCATATCTAAAAAGGACCACCTCCATCGTTGCACGAACTCCTTTTTTTCACCAAACTTTCCGCTACATAACTGCTAGAAATTTAGTCGATGTTGTGAATATACTTGAGAACTTCTCATAAAATTCTTATTTTAATATTTATTTTGACATATTATACGCGTTGTTATATTTCATAGAGTTGCGTTATTTTTTATAAATGCAATAACAGCAGCATTATTATAAAAATCCTCGACTCTATCTGTAGGAGGGGGGGGGGGCGAGAGAAAGAAAGGTAGAAAATTCAATAGATCTTTGAGAAAAGATTTTATTTCAATTACCGTGTTTCGCGACTGCAATTGCGTTGATTAACAGTCGCTCGAAACCTCTTAAGCCACGCCCCATTTTGTAAGGAATCAACCATCAGTAATTTTTTTAAAAACTATTTTGTACCTAATGATTCAGGAAATTAATCAAGAATTTAAAAAGATTCTGGTACATTGGCGGTCAAGTCCTTACAAAATGGGGTGTGGCTTAAGCGGTTTCGAACCCTTCATTGTAATACTTTATTTTAGAAAAGCCTACGTTGAAATGTACGCTGAGAGTACATTAGGCGTTAATTTTTACATAAACGTATTTCTGTATAAGACTTCAATATTCTTCTGAACAGTGGTGCACCCAGAACAAACTCCTGGGAAGGAAGTGGGGAGGGGCTTGCATGCATAAACATTATCGTACTAGGATTGGAAATATTGCTTAAAACCAACTGAAAGCCATTTGAGGTGGGGGTTAACTCCCAAAACTAGTCGTTCGGTTGCTCCGATGCGTCTAAAAATGAATGGGATGTTACATGAACTTTCAATTTAGCTTAAACTCAACAGATATGAAAACAAGATACGCCAAAAAAAGCATATACATTAAAATATGACATCAGAGTGACAAATGTACTGAGAAAAAAACATTATGAAATGAAACTTATAAACGTTAAAATTATTTTTTAAAAATAGACCTGTCTGTGGGATGAGATGTATTTGATCGTCATAATTTTTTTAGTTTATTGTCTTCGAGGAAATTATTAACTGTTTGAAAATTATAGCTTGTTACGCTACCAGTTAAACATTTTCCCTATTTCTGTCAATAAGCAGACTTTCTTCGATATTTGTTTCAAAAATAAAAAACATTTCAAGATCGTACAAAAAACCAAACATTCCATTCACCACAATGTTTGCTAACAAGATAATGCGCCATTTTACGCCTCATCAACATCCAACTCAAAGCGGAGCTAAATTTTAGGAGTCAACCAAAAATACATTTTGTTTCTCACAGGAAACAAATGATTCGTGAGGATCAGAAAAAAAATCATCGAATTAAGTAAATGTATACTAATATATATAATTTTTGTTATTTAAATGCAATAAAAAAATGTGCAATTTTCTTCAGGTAGTATGATTATGTTTATGTAAATCGATTTAATATTCGTTTTTGTATTTCAATATTGGTATGCTAATTATTTTATTCATTATTTTTAAATAATGCATATACTCTCCTTTCGCATAAGAAACTCTCATAAAATATAACGCACACTAAAAATTTTTGCGTTTAGTTGCACCAATTTTAGTGTTACAAAGCACCATTTTTGGTGTTCAAGTAGGAATTTTTTCTTTTTTTGATGCATTTTAAATCTCTTTCAACCATATGGCGAGATTGGCGACTTGTATACCTACTTATGGTTACCATAAACGCCTTAGATAGGTACAAAATCCGAGATGCCAATTTGGCGCGTTATCCCCGAATTTTGGCATGGTTGCGATAGTACGTAAGTACCAAAAATACAGACAGAAAGAATGTTTTTTTCAGCATATGATGTTCGTGATCTCATCTACGTGTCAAAAGTTCATTCCGATTTCTCATTTATCCTATTTTCATAGAAATGAGCAATCCAACTGAAATTTCGTATGTAACGGAGTTGACACGTTTCCTGTGCTAAGAAACATTATACTGTCTATATTTTCTTTAGACAGACACATAAAAAGATTTAAAATATTTCAAAAATGAATAATTTTCAACCGTAGACCAAAAATCTATTATTGCACCCATCTACTTATACAGTCAACGCTCTTTATAACGACCACACATTATAAAGACCATTCCATTATGACGACCAGTGGTAAAAGTCCCAACTTTATCCTAATGAGCTACAGTCGACGCTCGTTATAACGACCACACATTATAAAGAATATTCCATTATAACGACCTGTTGTAAAAGCCCCAACTTTATCCCTGTGAATTCTAAATTAATTTGCTTTCGGTATAACGACAGTTCTTTATCGTCTAATCCAATACAGCGACCGCATTCAGCGGACACTATTTCCGGTACTTTTCCAAATATAACATGTTTCTAAATTTGTAACTTGAACTGCATGGAGTCTTCAGTGTTCACTCTAACTCTGACCTGACGGGGGGGATTATCACTCACCCCAGATTTCTTAGGAAAAGGTGTTCAGTTTACTACAGATATATTGGTAGTTTGTCGTTTGAATCACTTGGTTTTCCAAGGATCGGTTCTCCGAAATAAGAGGAGTCTTGCTCTTATATGCATGTCTATTTTAAAACAAAGTTCTATCTATTATAGCTACCACTCGTTATAAAGACCTTTTTCTATGGGACGGAGAGGGTCGTTATATAGAGCGTCGACTGTATTTGTAAATTTGCTTTCGATATAGCGACCTTTCTGAATCGTCTAATCCAATACAGCGACCGTCAGGTGTCATGTCGGTTCAGAAGTTCTGCTTCCAGAAATGTGAATCTAACTTTTCCCCTATATTTCTACTTTAAAATCTGTTTAATATTTTGTTATAATATTTTACACTGATATTTTTTTTAATTCCATTGATAAAAAATAATTTAGTTGGGATCTTTTAGTTTTAAAATACCAATTTTAATGGAAATACTGAATATGCATGATGCATATATATTTTTTAACGAAAATTCCACCTCTTATAGTGACCACTCGTTATAGAGACCTTTTTCTGTGAGACGCAGATGGTCGTTATATCGAACATCGACTGTATTACGCAAACTTAAACTTAAAACCATGCACGTGATCCATAAAATACTTTAATTATTGCGAATCGTAGTAAAGGTAAATCCTTTTTGTTGATGTCGACTACTATCTACCTATCTATTCATTTGTAAGTTATCAGGTATTTGCATTTGGCAGATTTAATTTCAAAACCATGCTTGCCTGTCGCACAAAACATTTTAATCATTTGGAATCATCATTAAGATAGCTGCAAAACCACGTCTACGTCAACTATAATCTACATATTTACTCGTTTCTAAATCGCCAGCATCTTTCATTTCCATTTGGAAAGTTTAACTTCAAAACCATGTTTTCCCGTCGCATAAAACATTAGTTAATACAAATCGTCATGAGGATAGCTAAAAAACTACATTGGCGTCAACTACAATCTACCTACTTGTTTGTAAGTCATTAGGTATTTTTCCTTTGCATTAACAGATTTAATTCTAAAACAATGCGGGTGCTCTTGTCTTTAATGTAAAATTGTTCTACCTTTTACACTTTGGGAAACCCTTTGACCTTACAGTTTTCTTGAAGGAACCTCATAATCAAAGAGCAGAAAAAAAATAGGATGTCAGAGCTTTATCCTACTTAAATTCACAAAATTATCATTGCATCTTTATTTTATCACAATACAAACACCTTGAAAACAAATACAAAGGTAGCTAAGGTTTTTTTTTTTTTTTTTTTTTTTTTTAAGTTATTCCATGAATAATAAACAAAAGCAACAATTATTTTTCTAGAATATACTTATTTATATTTATTTTTACAAGCAAATGGACTTTAAGGATTCAACTTTTTACGTGAAACTTTTAGCGCTTTGATTAAGAAAATAGTGATTAGTTGCAGAACCCCTGTCAAAGTTCCAGGGAACCTATTCTGAAGACCGCTACTCTATTATGTCATTTGTAAGCCATTAGGTATTTTTATTTGCATTGTTACAGATTTAAATTTAAAACAAAGCACGTGTTCCGTTTTTACATAAAACGCTTTCCTGTTCCTCCTTAAAACAACTTCTTCCACGTTTTCTTCTTTACTCAACGTATGATAAAACAAAGTTGTAAAACTGCCGTTACTTTCTCATAAAACAAACAAAACAAATGACCTGTATTATTTTCTTAAATGGACCAAAATTGTACAACAAATTGCGCATTCACTTTAATCATTAGATCTGGACGTGTAATTGAAAGTTATCAGCAGGTATGGAAGAGGAGAATTTAATGCTCTTAAAAGTTCAGACTTGGTGATTTTCCTTCCTAACACTATTACGTAGTGTTCTATATTGGGGTAAATTAGGGGGTTTGGGTAATAATAGGATATTCGATAGGCTTTTCACTGATGGAAACGAACAGTAATGTTATCTCGAGGAAAGAAAGTCATTATAAATTTTTTAGTGTTTCAGCAGGTGTTTCCTTGCTTAAGAAAATACCTACGAATTGAGTTGAAAAGGCTGTTTTGGTCTTTGAAATTGGAACAGTACTGTGATGTATAAGAAAAATTGTATGCCTCTCAGTAAAAGTGAATAATTTTTTGATGCAATATCAGAATCTCTGGCGGCTTGCTTGAGTTTTGAATATGGTATTAGACTACATTATGTAGTGGCTAAAGTCCAGGGTTGGAGAGTCGAAGTTGTAGTTTAAAATTGTATGCCCTCGTTTTATCAAACCACCTTAATGCTCTACGATTTGCGCTTTTTATTCCATAAATCAATACTTAAATTATGTGTTTCTGAACCTTCAAACGATCACTTGCAAAACACCGAAAATCAAAACCATTTTAGATATGGATGAATTAGAGTAATAGGGTCCTTTTACACTGAAGGCGACAAAGACGATATTTCTATCTTTTCTCATCTGCGCAAGCGCAGAACCTATTTTTGAAGGCAAAAATACGCTCTGCGCTTGTGTAGATGAGAAAATGCAAGAATATTGTCTTTGTCGCCTTTGATGTGAAAGAACCCCCTAATGTTAAGTTTCACAATAAATATTGTGATAGTTTTTTTTCCTGTCAGTTTAAGAAATTTTGGTGATGTTTCGTGCCTTGCGTAGTATGGAATAGAAAGCTATTTTGTAAATACTAGTAGCTGAATTTCAAGGCGGGAATTTGAAACTGTCGATTAAAATCGTCTGCTATCTTGTTTAAAAACAGTGCTCGGTAATCTAATTTTATTATTCTAAATGCAACATCTAAATTATGCCCTTGTATAGGGTTGGCCATGGGGAATTGACGTGTTTGGAACGTATCATACTCAGCTTGTAGAGGGAGTAGAGAGGTGGCATTCAACTCTCCTTAAGTTTCCATTTTAAGTTGCCATGATGTGTTGTGGACTTGAGAACATCTCGTATTCGTTTATGAAATGTACGTGACTGTAAGATTTCTACTATTAAAAAATGAGTTTAAAAATATTTTCAACTTTTTTGGCAATTGAAAGACGATAAGAAGATAAAGAAGCAAATTTGTGATGCAAACAGTCACAAAGCCAACAAAAACAGAAGTCTTTCCTTTCTTCGGTTTAAAGAAACTTACTATTTTCAAGACGTGGAAAAACCTGATTTTAGATGAGTCAAACTGGCGTTTCCATCAAAGTTTGATCATTTGTAGAGCTAGTCATGTAATAGAAATTGTAACTTTAAAATAATGCAAACGAAAACCATAAGAACATTTTTGATACACATTTTTTAGAAACTTCTGAATATTTCATGTTAGTTTCTCAACAAACTAATTCTGAAGTTTTTAAATACTTTTCAGATTAAATAGGAAAACAGCGCTATTGAAAGAGCAAGTTCGCAAAAATATTAGATTGCATTGAAGTATTTCTATATTACGAGGAATCTCAACTTCTCAAAAAGGTATCTTGAGCAGCCCTTTTTTCTTTTTGAGTTGCTCCACTTCACTTCCGCTTCAACTTCTAAATGTTTGCTCCGGCTACGCTCCACGTTTCAAATATTTTTAGTAGCTTATATTAATCTCTTTTGTTCAGTTAATTTCAAAAATAAATAAATAAATAGAAAGCTTTTAAAAAAATCGGAGCAGTGGTGCACATCAAATTTTCTTGCTGCAGCTCCACCCCAGTTTCGAACAAAATCTCGCTGATCCACGTTCCCCTCAAAATCGTTGTTTACCAATGCATAAAGTTATGAGATTTGCCAAGAAAATAGTCCGCTGATTGCTTACATTTCCAAGTTCACAACTTCACACATTGATTAAGGGATTCCTTGAAACCCCGAAATACGTGTCTGCAATATTCCTACAATTTGTGCTTCAATAACGTTTATTTATCGCCCATTGTTCCCGCACTAAGGTAAAGGCTTTGCTTCTTACTATCCAGGCTCTAATTACGTACGAAGCTCGATAATATACAAGAAAGATTAAAGGGGAACCATTAGAAAAGTTTAATACAAAAACCGAAAGAGAGAAATTAAATCCTCAAAAACAATAAATATCGATCGAACAACACAACGAACAATAGTTCATCTATTGTATTTTCATAAATAATTATTTCTATAGATTTAACAGGATGCGAGAGAATCGGAAGCAATCCATCATTATGTGTCTGTTTTTTAAATGCTTGTTTGACACTTGAAAAGAAATCGCTTTTTGACTCACGATTTGGAAATAAGGAGGTAAAGGTGAAGTTTAATGTTTCAAAGAAACTAATTTCCGCGTTTGTTAAATGACAAAGTGTTCTCTTTTGTTTTTTTTTTTTTGTTTTGTTTTTTTCGTATTTCTCTGAAAATGTTTGAAAAATTGAATGTTTTCAGTCAAAAGAAGTGACGTCCAGAAATGCTTTTGACATATTTCAAGTTCAAGGGAATGCAAAGGAATCATATGGTGAATAATGAGCTTAACGGATGGTATGAGTAGTTATATTTAGACTGAATGTTTACAGTTAACATGCTTTTTACAAGTGAAAATTTCCCACAAAACTGTTATATGTGTAAACCACGGCTCGAAAATTATATTGCCCGACATGCCCCGAGACATGTAAAAATTTTGCTCGGGCATGAATCTTCTATACTTACCTGCCCGGCTGGGCACGTAATTTCTTAATCAAATATTTCTTTCCAATACTTTATTATTTCGTATTTTATTGAAAAATCACCCTATCCTTACTGGAGAGATCAACATTGACATGTTGACGGACATGCATTGAAATGTCAATAATAGAATTGGTAATACAAATTAAATTTTTCAATTTTTGATTTGTAGCGACAAATAATATAGTACTAGCTGATCCTCACAGAACATCTGTGGACCAAAAATTAACCATTTTAAAATCGTAAAGAAAAGCTTTAAAATCCGAAAGGCTTAAGAAAATATGGCTAGATATAAACAGGCTCGATATAAACAAACTAAGGTGTTGCCACTCCAAAGAATCGAAAATTAAAAATTGAGAATGAAATTCATTCATAAAATGAAAAGGCTTTTTAAGAAATAAAAATAAATTTGTTAACAGCCCCCGTAAGTTGTGATAATAAACACTAATATTATGTTATTTTTCCATGATAACCATTAAACAAATTTTTTTAAATCGTTTTACCATAGCTTGGTTTTTGCATGATGTCAGTATTATATCGTACCGCAAAATTTAATCGTAACTGGTCCACGTTAAGTGAAATAAATATATATATAGATTTAAATGTAATACATTTTTTAATGATTCAGATTAACGTTAAAATGAATCTTGATTCAGATATAAAGATATTAATTTATTGTTTTGTCTGATTAATGCTATACCACAACTCAAATGTTTTTATTAATATGCCATAAAACAACTTTTGGGTATGTAAAATTTTAAAGATTTTTCCAGCCCTGGGGTAAAGGAGATCGTTTCTGTATGCTTGTGAGTATCTTTTGAATGCATGTTTACATTTAAAATTGCTCTTACATGTGAAAATTTTCGCACAAATCTACATCTATATATATATAGGCAAAGACAGAACAGTAAAGTACCATTTCTTCCTCTGCTTTTGAGCCGATTTCCGTACTTTTTTGATTTAGTAGCTATTCATGAGTTTTAGACTTATCAGCAAAAAATCTGGATATTGCTAATTACTTTTCCCCCTACTTTCAACGTAGATTCGAAGCCTTTTTCGAAGTCTATGTTCGTAATCTATATATTATATGTTACGGCGAATGTCCGAAATTGGAGAATGTCGACATTCTCCAGACTGACGGATGGAAAGTGTCGACATTCACGGGTGATTGTCAACACCCACCGCTGATTGTCGACATTTTCAGATTTCGGACATTCGCCGTAACATATATAAATAGGCGAAGACAAAACAGTTAAGTACCGATTTCTCCTCTGCTTATGAACGGATTTCCGTACTTTTTTATTTAATTTAGTAGCTATTGATGAGTTTTAGCTTAGAACCAATAACGTCGCTAAAAATGTTCATTACTGTTTCCCTAATTGTGGCTGATTTTTGAAGATTTTAACAGAAAAGTGAAATACGAATCTTGTAGAACAAAATTAATCAATCTTGAAGTACAAAATTATGCTGAAAAAATTTTCACGCTAAGAAAGCACAAATGAGCATTAAAATGCAGACATATGTTTCGGAATTGCTGGAATCCCTTTTTCAATGCAATAGGGGAGCTTCTAGGTACAAAAGGCATCCAAATGAAGCCAATTTACAAAATTAGGCATTAAAAAAATATTGCAATAAAGAATAATCACTGAAAATTGGAAGAGGAACCTCGTAGAACAAAATTGTTCAATAAATTTCTCGCCTCCTCCTAGCCAAATTTCATTTTAAAATTTATGCCCAACACTTGATAACAAAAACTCAGCAAAATCTGTTTATCAGAAAAATATTTTCATTATTTTTACATCTTTTCAAAGCTAAATTTTTACTTTATTATTATTATTATTATTATTGTTCTGTGCAATTTGTAAAATTTTTTGAAAAATTAGTGTAAAGAGATATATAAAACAACTTGGCTCGACTTGCTTTTGCATAAAAATATGAAGTTTTTTCCCTTCCAACGTTCCTTTTATAGTTTTAACATGGCAAAATCTAATTTCTAGCTTGCCTTCTTTTTCTTTTAAAAATTTTTCGTTCTGAACTCTTTTACTCAGGAGTCGCGCAAGAAGAAATTCAGGTGCATTTTCGAGCCTTTTACAGTATTCCATTAATCAAAACGGACCCTTCACAAAATTCCAATCAATCAAAACGGACCCTTCACAAAATCCTAATCATTCAAAACGGACCCTTCACAAAATTCCAATCAATCAAAACGGACCCTTCTCAAAATTCCAAACAAACAAAACGGACCCTTCTCAAAATTCCAATCAATCAAAACGGACCCTTCTCAAAATTCCAATCAATCAAAACGGACCCTTCTCAAAATTTCAATCTATCAAAACGTACCCATCTCAAAATTCCAATCAACCAAAACGGACCCTTCACAAAATTACAATCATCAAAACGGACCCTTCACAAAATTCTGAGCTATCAAATCATGCTTTTTTTCTGAATTGTTTATAAATTAGCTTCAGAAATAGCTAAGTTATTTTGTCACTGTAAGTTAAAATTTTGAATTTTTTCAAAAATATTTAACTTCTCACAAAAATATTTCAAAACTCTCAAAAAACGGACTCCGTTAAAAAAAGCTGGATCGACCCCCGGGTACTGTTATTTCGGCAGCTGAACCCGGAAAAATTGAGTTGAAGCCCGGAATTTTTAAATATTATCCACTGCAAGTCTAATCAATTTTAATTATTAATCTTAAGCAACATTATGTCTTTGAAACAGCCTCACTTCCAGCAAAAAAAAAAAAAAAATCCGTATCTGCGGAACTTGGAGACAAATTCTCTCTCTTACACGCTCCCCTTTGTGGAGAGGCCCGTTTATCAACCGTGACGCTTTTGTTAAAATATAATGAATAATATTGAAATTTTCATTTTCATTTAAAAAAATATCTGTTTTCTCTCCAGAAACACAACGTTAAGACATGAAAAATACAATTTGAAGTTGTCTTTCTAATTATTATCAATAAAGTGTAACCTATCATTCATATGCATAACATGAGTGGCGATTTGGCGTCGTCTTGGCGTAACCGAAAACAGAAATAAATGTTGTTACGGTCTACTAACCTTCAGTTAAACGAATTACGCCGACATCTTCCCCTCCAAGGACACGGGTGTATGTACGTTTTCTTTTATTTATCAACATTCCATCCTTGAAAAGGCATGTTACGAGCAACCCCTGCCAAGAACTTTTCCTTTCCTTTTGAAGAAAATCACAAGCGGTGCGGAAGCTGAGCAGTTTTTACGTAATTCGGAAGTCAAAACACTTCATTTTATCGCCATTACATGACCTTTTGATGAATCAGATTTTTTTTTTAGTAACTCCAAACAGCTTCAGTAACTCTTTGTATATAATTATGAAACATAATTTGTATGAACATCGAAGCGTTGAATAAAAGATCCATTTGTTCAGAAAATGAACTTGTTTATCATAGCAATCGAATTATCAACAGTGAATCAGCTTGACAATCAAAGGCGTTCAATCAGTTGACAAAATCTGAAAATAATTCGTCTAAAAATATAATGCCGATGGGACGTTATTTAATGATGGTAAAACCCTACATTTTATCGCCATAACATGACCTTTTAGTGAATTTAAATTACATGACTTATTTTTCAGTAAATCCAAAAATCTTGCGTAAAGTTTTGTAGGTAATTGTGAAACATAATTGGCATGAACGTTGAATAAAATATCCATTTGTTCAGCGAATCAACTTGTCTATTATAGTAACGAATTATCAATAAGCAATCATCTTAACAATCAAAGTTGTTTCAATCAGTGGACAAAATCTGAAAATAACTCGTCTAAAATAAAATGCCGATGGGCCGCTATTAAATGGTGGTAAAACACTACATTTTATCGCTATCACATGACCTTTTGGTGAATTCACATTGCATAACCTTTTTTAAATTTAGTAACTCCAAATATTTTGCGTAAAATTTTGTATATAATTATGAAACACACATCGAAACGTAGAATAAAAGATCCATTTGTTCAGACAATAAACCTGTTTATTGTAACAATCGATTTATCAACAATGAGTTATCTTAACAACCAAAGGCGCTTTTCAGTTGTCAAAATCTAAAAAATAACTCGACTAAGCTTGTTTATTATAGCAACCGATTTATCAACAACGAATCATCCTAACAATCAAAGGCATTTTTCAGTTGATGACAAAACCTGAAAACAACTCGTGCAAAATATAACCCCAACAAAACATAAATGTGAAAAAACTGCCAAGTTCGATAAATCAAAAACGGCCTTCGGAGTAGTCGGTGTCAGCGATAAAAGAATTGATATCTAATGGGTGCCGCCAAGTTCCATAGCAGATCCTTTGATCATGGCTGTAAGAGCGTACAATGTGCTTTAATTTATTTAAACACATTTTTTATCGGATTCCTAACTTGGCAAGTGTTAACTAAGGTACATTACATTCAAAAAATTTAACTCATTCAAAAAGCAATTTTTAATAGTTAGTAAAATCATGTGGCAAGCTATTATAGTTAATTTCCAATTGTCTTCTTATCGTTTTCTTGAACGTAACTTATCTTAATTAAAACTTGCCAAGTTAGGAATCCGATAAAAAAGTGTTTTTAAATAAATTAAGGAACATTGTACGCTCTTACAGCCATGATCAAAGGATCTGCTATGGAACTTGGCGGCACCCATTAGATATCAATTCTTTTATCGCTGACACCGACTACTCCGAAGGCCGTTTTTGATTTATCGAACTTGGCCCTTTTTTCACATTTATGTTTTGTTGGGATATCATTAATTTTTGAAAAGCTAAAATGTGTGTTTTTATATTGACGATAAGTTTTACTAAATTAAACCAAGCTGAATAGTCGCTATTAATTATTTAAGATTTTTTTCGTCTGTTTATATTTCTCCGTAATAAGTCCGTAAACCTATCTTTACTTAATTAATCTTTTATTTAAAACTAGTAAGCCCGGCGGTCATACGAAATGACCGCTGTTCTAGGTATTATAAATTGTGATTAAAATGATTTGTGCAAAGGGTGTCTGCTAATTCAAACTGAATTACCCAGGTCAGGCTGCGAGGAAGCCAGTTTGCTTACTGCCCCACACTACTATATATTTATTTCTTACTATATACTCCAATTGTTTGTGAAAAATATATATTTATCATCGAAATAACTTATTGAAAATTTTATTATGCTTTTCAAAACAAAAGTTTTAACGAAACTGGGCAAAAAGAGCGCTGCCACTCAAATAAAAAAATATAAAAAGCGCAGACAATAAATAAATCAATTAAAAAGAAAGAAGGGAGTAAATTAGATTCGCGCATGCATTAATTTTTCACAAAAATTGCAAATACAGCGAAGCCACACTCAATATGCTAGATAATCGTTTCTATTGTTGTTAGTATATTTGTTACATTTGTTAACAATGGCAACTGCATTGATTTGTTTGTTCACATGGCAACTGTAATTATGCAGTTGGAAACGACGGCAACAATGCAAAAGTAAAATAAAACGGGTCAAAAAAATCATTGAAAAATTTTAAAAAAATAATTTAAAAAAAACTAATAGAGTCACAACTTTCATTTTTGCGGCGATGCGTTTCTCGGGTGGTAAACATTAACCGTGCCGAATGTGGTCCCGATCGGTAAAACGGCCTGGGATACTATCGCAGACAGACAGACAGAATAAGGCGCTTATATATAAGACTAGTACGCCCGGCAGTCATACGAAATGACCGCTGTTCTAGATATTATAAATTGTAATTAAAATGATTTGTGCAAAGGTGTCTGCTAATTCAAACTGATTTACCCAGGTCAGGCGGCGACTACGCATTTTTGCTCACGGCCCCACTCTACTATACATTTATTTACTATATAACCAAATTGTTTGTGAAAAATATATATTTACTATCCCAAGAACTTATTGAAAATTTTATTATGGTTTTCAAAACAAATGTTTTAACGAAACTGGGCAAAAAGAGCGCTGCCACCCTAATAAGAAAAATAAAAAAAGCGCAGATTATAAATAAATAATTTAAAAGGAAAGGAAAAATTAAATTAAATTCGCGTATACATTAAATTCTAAAGGACATTGCAAATACAGCGAAGCCTCACTCAATATGCTAGATAAACGTTTCAATTATTATTAGTATATTTATTCCAATAACAATGGCAACTGCATTGATTTGTTTGTTCACACGGCAACTGTAATTATGCTGTTGGAAACGACGGCAACAATGCAAAAATAAAATAAAACGGGTCAAGAAAATTATTGAAAAATTTAAAAGAATTAATTAAAAAAAAAAACTAATTGAGTCACAACTTTCATTTTTGCGGCGATGCGTTTCTCGGGTCGTAAACATTAACCGTGCCGAATGTGGTCCCGATCGGTTAAACGGCTTAGGATCCTTTAGCGGACAGACAGAATAAGCCGCTTATATATAAGATGTTGTTGAAAAGTTCTGTATAACTACGACACTGGATTCTTTGTAGTCAGCTTGAGTTAAGCCTTAAGGCGAAAATTAAAGCGGAAAGTGAATTTCAATGCCTCAATTATTAACCTTCAAGCTTCAAGCGCGAGAGAGTATTGTTTATTTTAAACGGCAGCAAAATATGGCTGCTGTTTGAAGTCGTTAGGTATGATGCTACTTATGAGTATGCTAGCAACTTCGAAGATAATGTAATTTTTTGAAGTTTCGGATTTTTTCCTTTA
The DNA here is from genome assembly GCA_038502835.1 of Octonoba sinensis. Taxonomy (NCBI): domain Eukaryota; kingdom Metazoa; phylum Arthropoda; class Arachnida; order Araneae; family Uloboridae; genus Octonoba; species Octonoba sinensis. Next base: position 89,720,264 of record CM076605.1, on the reverse strand, counting down.
TATATGCCAAATTGTCTACCTTGATACCAAGTTTCAAGTTTCTAAGTCTCCTAGAAGTAGGTTAGGTTTTTGATGAGTGAGTGAGTGATAAAAATGACATTTTTCAAACCTTAATAACTCCATAACCATAAGAGGTACATCAATGAAATTCGATATTTTAGGGGTTAAGGGGATTGCTATCAGACGTACAAAATTTCAAGTATATAGGTATAATAGTTTTTGGGTAATGGTGGGGTCAAAAGTAGCTCGAAATGGTTCGGGTAAATATACACATTGGCCGGTGTCGCCGTATTTTAATCTGGCTGACTTTCTGAGCTTGGCGGACGCACTGCCGTGTGTCTTGATGCCGATGGCTCATTATATAATGGTAAAATGTATTTATTGATTGATTAAAATTTTGTATACTTATATCTCTTATATCATTCCACAACTTTTTCTCACTATTGGGTAAATAATCATTAAAAATAGTTTATGCGAATTCATATATTTGCTGCTCTATTAATAATTCAAAAAGAACAAATAATAAAGCTTTAAAAAAACTTAAAATTAAGCTCAATTGTGTGCTTAATGTTGCGTTGATTTTAAATTTTTACGTTGTAGCGCAAAGATTTACATTTTATTTCAATAAAGTAATAATTTTAAAAAAATCCTTTTCTTGTAGCTACTATTTTTATTATTATTCAAACTTATTCAAGTTGTTTTATATTTGTGTTTTCAATTTCTTGTTATGAGCTGTTGTGCTACTTGAAAAATAAATCCTAGAAAATTTCATAGTTGTCTGAACCGTTACTAACGACTACCAAAGGGGTTCGCCTATTTCCCACGAGTTTAGAAGAGGTTCACAAAGAAAAAAAATGTTGGGAACCACTGCTATAGCTGTTGTTGTTGTTTCCAATGTGGAGGCAGTTGCCTACTCGGCATTCGCCCTTTTTCCTCGGGAATTGCTGACCATTTGTGAAGGGTCACCCGGTAGGTGACCAGCATTGACCCTAACACACTGTAGCCGGATGACACCAGATGACCCAGTGAGGGGAAGGGAAAATCCTCACCCACCGGTTCCCTCGGAACTGCCTCGGGAATTCAGGGTACACGGATTTTACGTGCACGTATCCCCAAGTGTACATGGTGGGTCTTCAGCGGCCCGGGTATCGAACATGAGATCCTCCGATCCGAAGCTCGACATCCTAACCACTAGGCTACCACGGCCCCCACTGCTATAGCTGAACGAAGGATTTCGTTAAATCGGGGAAATATAACATTCATCAAATTCAAGCCAGAACCTTTAAAATCCATTGCTTATTTGAGGAAATCGTTAAATCGAGTATCGTTAAACTGAAGTTATACTGTATATATACATATTACCGTAGCAGTACGGCTTAAAATCAAGGGTTCTGGGCAGTTAACCACCAAAACCCTCTCTGTACACCGTTAGGCCTGAGCGCCTAATAATGGTGTCCCGAAAAGGTCAACGCAAAAGCAAGTTGTCACTATAGGCGTGTTGCACTATAGGCGTTTTTACGTGTTGCACCATAGTACGTTTAAATTTGCAAAATGCTTATTTCATGAATCATTGCTAAGGACAATTTATACTATACTTATATATTCAACAAAAAACTTGATCATTTTTTACCAGTTTTTCCAAAAAAAAAAAAAAAAACTCGTGCTTCAAGGGGTTAAAGACCTGGTATTCAAGTTAGATGGGTAGTGTAATAACGTAGTTAAAGGTCTAAATTACTTAACAACATAACACTTAGTTTTCGCTCAATAGCTGCAAAACTATCCCTTTTACATACATTTAACATGTAAATGCAACTCAAGAGAAAGCTTTATCATGGACAAAAAAGCGAACGTGAAAATTATCCGAACGTCCAAGTCGTTTTATGCTTATTATGGCTAATTTTCAAGGCCCTCCATTGAAAACGCAAACCTTTATACTCTTGATAATCTTCTTTTACACTCGAATCCAACCCAAACAGCAGTTAACTTTTTCCACCATGACCTTAAATACCGCAAAGATTCCCTGAAGGGCCACCGCACCCACGCGCTCAATGACTTCTACTTTCCCTTCCCTGATGATCTCTCCACCTTCACTTCCTCCAGGTTAAAGTCATGCTTAGTTGAATTCCATTTGCGTGCAGGAATTAGTTTCATGGGGGTGGCATCAGTTACGACGGCCAAAGCTCAGATTCCGAAGCTTTTCTCACCGCCGTCGATTTGCTGAGTTATGGGGATTAAGTGGGTGTATATATTGGATAATATCACTTGCAATCTTTTTTACGAACTTCCGCTTATTATAAGATTAAAAATGATTGATGATTTTTTCTTTTTACTCCGGGAAATCTTTTACAATTTGCTGGCACTGAACGTAACTTTACGTCGAATGTGCACCATTCCTACTGATCGAAATTTTGCTTCATTTGGCCGCGCTTTTACTGTAAAAAACGTCTTCAAAACATACATTTTGAGATACAGCTGTTCTGCTACAAACGTTAAAGATGAAACATTATTGCTCAGTATGTTGTCATCTTTGTTCAAGAGTCATTACTTCATTCAGCGGAGTCCTTTTTTGTATTTAAAATCAAAAAATTTCTTTTTCGTTTCTTTTGAGTGGTAAACAATAAATTTTCACAAATATTGCTTACACATTGATTCCTCTCCACGTCTATCGAAGTTTACAATTGAGCTCAAGATATTCTTCCTTTTCAAATACTTTAACCTGGAGTTTATCTAGGACTAAACGAGCCTGCTTTCCGTATACTAGCATCGATTTTTAAGATTAGTGTTCATGTCTCCAGATCCTTCTAACTTCATACGTCGAAACAACGAATTTTTACAGAAAAATTTTATGCGCAAACCATTACAAATACAAATACAAAAGTGACGACCAGCAACAGGCTCAGGGCCCAGCTAGGCTGGTCCTAGTCAATTTAACAGTCCCCAATGAACATCAAGAGCTTTCTTAAAAGTTTTTACGCCACTGCAAGTAACAGTCGCTGCCGATAAACTATTCCAACTGCCCCCTATTAAAGTAGTAATGTTTCCCAATTTCAAGATTAGCCTGAGATGCAAAAAGCTTAAAACAATGACCTCTGGTTCTACTTTCAACACATAACTGTAGCCCAGCAATATTTCCCATTTTAATGAATTTAAACATCTGAATCATGTCCCCTCTAACTCTTCCTTGCTCAAGACTATACATATTGAGTCTAAAACTAATACTAAACGAATAAATTGATCTGTTGGTTCTATTGCATTTTGTTGCGCAAGAGCCTTCCGAAGCAATACTAGACGGATAAATTGTTTTTTTCGTTCTATTGAATTTTGTTCGCAAGAGCCTTTCCACGCTATAGTATGTGTGCATAGGAAATATTTCAATACATCAGTATTTGATTGATGAGCATATGTTTTATTCTCATTTAAATTCTCGAACAGAATATATCGACTGACTTACTTTACATTCAGCAAACAAGAACATCGGCAATTTTCTGTGACTGACAACAGCACCTGATACATTTTTTCCAACAAAACAAAATAACCGCAAGTGCAGTGTGTCAGTATTTGGTTTCACCCATTTCATGAGCGCCACCACGTGGATAATTTTGCAATCATGCATGAGTGATTCTCACGATTAATGCTCTTCGCGTGATTAGCACCATCACGTTTTGGCCTAGAAGTCTGAAAAATGACAAACTTCTTTTTTTTCTCTCTCTCTCTTCATCTAACTGGTTACACGAAGAGAGATGCTTCTTCGATTTATCTAAGTAATCTTGCGCAATTTATTACTGAATCAATAAGACCTTCAGTACAAATTTCAACTAGGCTTCTGGTAATTAATGAACAATTAGGCTTTTTTTATGAATATTTATGAATATTCTGATGTTTTGCTTCCAGTGGTATTACTAAGTAACGATGAGGATATGGGTTTAGGACTTTAGGAAGTAAGACGGTGTAATTGATAGACTTCGATATGTGCCAATCGTTGAGGATTTGCATACGAAATTTTACGACTACAATACTCTGTAAACGTTCCTGAAGCGTTATTTTTTACATAAAGGATTGCAAAGGTCTTAAATCATAACATTACATATTGAAATTTAACATTTAAAAAAAACATATTTTTTTGGGTTATTTTTCTTAGTTAACCCTTTATCTACTGCATTATGATCTGCAGTATTTTTTTTTTTTTTACATAGATAGTTTGTCTAGGTATTTACCCTGAAAATTAAGGGATTTACATAAATAAAATGCTCAGTGTATATGAATTCATTTCTTTTCAGCTAATAACTGCCACAAAGTATTTTAACTGTTAAATTAATTGCACACACATTTTAATCAAATTATTTCGTCAAATAGTTTTCCAAGTTCTTAAATAACACATTAAAAAATAATCAATGACTTAATTCGTGAATTTTACCACTTTTCTAGAGCAAAACTCTAAAAAGGGAGCAATCTGAACAAAAGGGCAGTTCAGAACACCAGCATCGCCTTCAAAACTATCTTTCTTTCCTCGCTAAAGTACTCTTTATAGAACATTTGCTGATACGTATACTGAAAAAGTGGAATTCAAAGAGGTATTCAAGTGCTCCTGCAAAGTACCATCAGAATATTGGTAGAAATGGTTTCTGGATAGAATTTATAGAGAATGGTACTTATAAGTACCGTCAGTAGATAAAGGGGTAAAATAACATGATATTAGCATACTATTGATTACCGTATGCAAAACAATAATAAATTATTAAATCGCCAAAAATGTTTTAAGTTACATGGTTTTATTTAAATTCAAACCATCGTTGCATTATCCAAACAAAACTATTGTTGCCAAACGTCAAATGATAATGCTGATAATTTCCTCAGAGCCAAAATTATTAATTATTTTTCCTAATTAACGTTATAATAAATTATAAAATGGATGGATTATTGTATTGTCATCGAAGATAAGCTTGTGTGCAAAATTTGGAGATAATTTATGCAGTAATAGCTGTCGAAAACCGCCTTACAAAATTCCGCCACAAGTCAAGTTATATAAAACCATGTAAAAAAAGCATTTAATTGGTTGTAAAGTGCAGAGTTATGCGACAATCGCGGCAGATTTGCGCAAGGCATTTTTAACCTTACACTGCGCAGTGTTGTTTTTAAACAGCACCTCTATTTTTCGTTCACTAAGCTCTTGTTTTGTATTATTTTTACATGTGGCGCTGTATTTTGTGTGAAAGATCTTATTAGTTAGTACAGTTCCCCTAGAACTTGTAAACTGGCCTCAAGGTTCACCTTTTTTCACAAATGGTAAGGCAAGTTGATTTTGTAAAAAACCATAATTCTTAATTTTTTTAAACAGCTTTAAGCAACAATTTTATTTTAAAAAAATAGTTTTTAATTGCTTACACAGTTTTAAATAAAATAAATTTAAGTTGTCCGAAATATTTCATAAAAAATACGTACAAGGTCGCCCTTTTTACTTGTTTTAACCTCTTCAGACCCCAGAACTAAGCACAAACAATTTTGACTCAATATTTTGGTTCTCTGGTTTAAAAAATGATTACAAAACAAAATAACTAAAAAAATTTTTTTTAGTTTTAATTAATAATTAGTTTAAATAACAATTAATGCCCAATTTCCATGTTTAAAATAAAGTAAACTGTCTGTTGATCAATTTCAAACGCAATTGGGTGTTTTAGCTTTCAAATTGCACAAGCAGTAGTTAATAAACAGTATTTTAAAATGTGCCCAATTGGGTACACTTGGAATGAACACGTAAAAATAACCGCAAAAAGAAAAAAAAATGCGCAATTTAGGATCAACTTCAGTTTTCTATAAACATTTATAAAGTATCATTTGTACGCCAAGGAAATAAACACCTTAGCTTATTGTGTCGTTTGATTATCAAGTAATTACGCTGGTTGGATAAGTATGAAGCATTTTATATCGAATTTTATTGATTTCCGATTGAATTATCATTGAAAATATTTCATTGGTCGTCAAGAATTTTTACGTATTTCTAGATTTCTCTTGCTGGTAATAGAGTTGAAGTACTTTTATAAAAGTAATAATGTTGAGGTATATTTTTATGAAGCAACTGGACTATTCCTGTAATGCAAACAAAACTTTCTTCCACTGGGGATGAAAACTGGATCGTAATATTTCTACATACAAACATGTTACACAGGGGTTCTCACCCTTTTTCGACTTGTGGGCCCCCTTATATGTACCAAATTTTGTCGCGGCCCCTCTTGTAAACTTTTAATTTTCATTATGGAATTGCTCCTTCCAGTTTTGATAGCTGGTATAATTTGCCGTATATAAGAAATTCAAACCAACTGTTGATATAACAGATTCCACAGCATTCAACTTATATATCACTGAGTACAATAAGCACATTCATGCTTTCAGAGAAAAATTCAATCTGTCGTATATTATAGACTTGTAATATATTTGATCAGAATAATGTTTAATATTTTACCATTGGTTGGAAGGCGGAATATTTTATCAGTTTGAAATGATTGGTTCGTGGTCTCCTTTCGGAGGTTTATGGCTCCCCTATTTTACTATTTTCTCCTGTGGCCCCCATGGGGGCCATATGGCTCCCGTTGAGAAACCCTGCTATAACAGGATTGGCAATATAGCCCAGCATCAACGGGGGTACAGGTGAAGAAATCCACCCTTGTTAATCCCCTACTTTTGACTAACACAATATTTTTATTCCTCGTAATTTTATGCAGTGAAATGCCCTTTCAACTACGACCTCCAAGGGATCAGGAAAATATTTCTTTGTAACGGAGCGTTCCTTATAAGCAGGTCCCCTGAAGTTGAGGATCTAAAAAATCCCCCCAAAAATGCACTAAAAATTTACCAAAAATGACAAAAAATATCATTAACTTTTGAAAATATGCATTAAAGGTCAGAGGTCGAAATTCGATTGAAGCAGTTTATATATTTGTTTTTAGGATGATTACTGCACTATACTCAACTGCAAAGTTTCTTGACTATGGAGAAATATGCTGAGAGCAAGCGAAGAAAGTAGTTCTTCGCGCGGTGTCCGATTTTCGAGTTAAACTAAGCACTTCGCTATAGAAATATGATGAGGTATTTTAACCTACACATATATAGCGTTTATATATCATAATTTTCATAAACTGTTATATATTTTCAATTCTACGAGAAGCGTAACGTGTACTAATACCTTCATTTAGAACTAACGCTCTAGCCAATAAGAGCTCTCGAGCAGTTGGCGATCTCCCGATAAGCGGTTTGGCGAGATTTAGAATTGTTTATATTTATGTCCAACTCGCTGACTTGTGACTGCTTAAAGCTAAACAGTTTTTATTATTCTATTCGTTAATATCGTTATTATTATTATTATTATTGTTAATATCGTTCTTCTTATATTATTATATTCGTTAATATTGTTCTTATTATTATTATTATATTCGTTAATATCGCTGTTATTTTAGAATGGAATCTACTCCAAAATTGAACTACGTCTTAAAACCCCACAAGAAAGGCAGTGTTTTGAAAACCTCTGAAAAGACAATAGTCATGAATATATTTCACAAATTTCAAGAACCGAATCCACCATTTGGGAAAAACTAGATAAGTCGATTTTTGGCCAAAATGAGATAAATACCCTAGGCAACCTATATTGGTGTCCTACAGATCCTGCAAAAGTATGAAAGTCAATGTCAGTGGTGTTCTTTAAAACCATTGTGCATTATTAGACCATTTTAAAACCATATTGCATTTCAAAATGTAGCTGTGATAAAAAAAGTTTTTTGATGTTTGTACAATATCTATCTGCATAAAAGTATCAAAAGTATAATTTCTCTTTTTTTTTTTTTGTCGAAAGGAATAACTTATGATGAAAATATATTTGATCCAATAAAATAAATTACGATTGCGTAAAAAATAAGCTTTTAAATTTGACATTGTCTTTTTCTGATAAACAGACAAATGATTTTTCAAACATGCAATGTGCCAAATAGAGCTTAATCGGATTATTTGCCAAGTTGGTAGCTTGGCGTCTTTTCGACCCTCCTCCTGTAACCCAACAGCATCGCTGTTTACTCATATCTTCTGCCGCGCGTTGTGACGTCATTGTCAAGAAACGTTGCAGTCTAGTATATCAACAAATGACTTTCTAAAAGAAATAAAAAAAAAAAAGCATTACAATCAATAATTGGGAAATATGTGTTTTGACAATAATATATGTTTATGTTATAAATAATCTTTTTTTTTTCACATTATTAAAAGCCACAGTAAAAAGCAAGTTTTCTAATAGAAAACTGTCTTTCAATGTTGGGACAAATTTTAAATAAATAGAAACTCTCATGAAGAAATATTTTCTTCAAATTTACATTAGTTATCTTCATTTTAAAACACCAGCAACTTTTTTCAGCGTGAAAAATTGTAGCAATAGATTCGCAATTCCACCACTCACCAATAATTTTAATTTTTTATTTTTTTGTTTATTTTTCTTATTTATTTATTCATTTTTTGCTTATTTTATTTTATTTATTTATTCATTTTTTTTAAATGTTATTTTATTTATTTATTCTTTTTTTTTATTTATTTATTTATTCATTTTTTGTTTATTTTATTTTATTTATTTATTCATTTTTTGTTTATTTTAGTTATTTATTATTCTTATTTATTTATTTATTTGGAGAATTTAATGAATAAATCAAACTAAATTTTAATCAGAAAAGTCCGGAAAAATATATCTAAAACATAGAAAAACCTTCTGGAAAACGAGAAAAATACTTTAAAATGCTGTAAAAAATCCATACCAATCATCCAAAACAGGAAAAACGTCGAAAAATGAAGAACAAAAAAGAAAAGGGAGCATTTCCACCACCAAGGGACCACTAAAATTTTTAAAAATAAAAATTTCCAAAAGTTTTATTGCTATGCCTGAAGTGAGTTATTAAATATTATTGCAAAAAATTTAATTGGTATTATTTTAAGTTTCATTTTGTAATGTCAGAAAATCCCCAAGCATTTGCAAATGTTTTTCGATAGATTTTTGCCGCTGTTAAAACTTACATACCTGTCATCATTCCAAGGAAAACATCCAGAAGATTACGCTACACTGCAATTTTGCATGTATTTTCACTGTTGTTTAGGGGAAAATGGGGATACACATCAGAGTAACTAACAAAATAATCACCCCTTTAAAGTTATAATTGATTTTATAAGGTCTGGAACGGTAGGTTTCTTGTGTAAAAAAAATTAAGAAAGGGATTAAAGAGGAATATAAAGTTTTTGAAATTAAATGCAAAGTGATATTTTTCTATAAAATTCCCTATTTATAGGGGTTTTCACCAAAATTTATAAAAACCAAGAGATTTTAAATACAAACCGGAAGACCAGGAGAATAGAGGAAAATCTAGGAGTCTCCTGGAAAAACCAGTAGAGTTGGCAGGTATGCACTTATAGCAAAACGAAATAAGCGCATTATCAACTCTGTTCAAAATCAGATTAAATGTACTGACCTATTAGCCTAACAAATACTATTATGAGCAAAGGAAAACGTAGTGCCTTTCTGTGTTCAGCTTATTTACAAATTTTCCTCAGCAAAAAGCGAAATAATTTAGTCTGTCATTTATTTTTTCATTATTTGGAGAAATTTTGAAAGCATTCTATAAATAAAATTCGTATAAACCTATAGCTTTTAATAATAATAAACTAAAAACATAAGAATCGATTAACCTTCAAAAATCATTTCCTTTTTCTATTAAAAGCATTACTCTTTGCTTTTCCAAAATCTTTATAAAAATCATTCTTTGTCCTCCCTTCTACAATACCTCTATTTTTGATCAATAAATGAAAACTGGAATAATCGTCTTTTGTTAATTTTTATGCTAGTTGAAAATAGCATACATTTTTTTAATGGAAAAAGGTCAGGGAATTAAATAACTGAAAATGTTTTATAATCGATTTTCAAATTGCTTTCATTTTTTTGGATTATTATTACTATTATTCTTATTTATCATTCAATGATTCATCATCACAGCTTATTCTTGAGCTCTTGTTTCTTTTCAATTAAAGTTTTGTTTAAAGCAGATAGGAAAATATTACTTTTTTTCAAGCTTTTTGAGTTTATTTGAAAGCTTTCTGCTAATTCTCGTAAAAAATAAATAACGTTTAGATTTGGGTAGTCGGTATTTTCTGAATGAATTTACCTTTAAATGGCTTTTATTTCCCAAAATACTAGTTTTTCTGAGGTGCTAAGAAGCTATTGAGTGTAAAACATGCATCCTTCTGTGACGAATGTTTTTTTTTTTTTTTTTTTCGGTATAGAAATATTTAAAGATTAGTTCAAAATATTTTTACACACGTTTTTAGTCAATAAAACACTTTTGTCAGTACTTTAATCAGCAGCACCGCCAAGGATAGGCAACCTAAGGCTTCGGCTAAAAGGCCGAAGTGTCTGTCGGAGAAAAGTACAATAATTTTTTGCAAAGGAAAAAACAGGAAAGAAGCTGTTGAAAAAACTAGATTTAACGCTTTCAAAAACTTTTTCCCCAAAATAAGTTCAATTAATTGTTTAAAAAAACTAATTCATAATGTGTGTCGTAAAATATATAATTACAAATAATCTCACTAGTAATATACACTGATGGAAAAAAAAATCCCAACTCCAAGAAATAATTATTGTAGAGTAATGAAATTTCAGCAATACATTTATATAGGTAACGTACGTAATTGATTACAATTTCAAGATCACAGGTTAATTTAAGCCGGAGAAGAGCCATTGCAGAAGTGAAATACAGGTACATTAATAACCGGTGTAACCGCCAGAATTTTTAATGCAAGCATACAAACGTGCATGCATTGAATCATACAGGTGCTGGATGTCCGTTTGTGGGATGGAGTTACATGCCTGTTGCACTTGGTCGATGAATACAGGGACGGTTAATGCTGGTTTTGGATGACGCTGGAGTTGTCGTTCAATGATGTCCCATATGTGCTCAATTGGAGACAGATCTGGTGATCTGGCAGGCCAAGGCAACATGTCGACACCCTGTAGAGCACGTTGGGTTACAACAGCAGTATGAGGTCTAGCGTTATCCTGTTGGAAAACACCTCCTGGAATGCTACTCATGAAAGGCAGAACAACAGGTTGAATCACCAGACTGACATACACATTTGCTGTCAGGGTGCGTAGGATAACCACGAGAGTGCTTCTGCTGCCATAAGAAATTGCTCCCCAGACCATAACTCCAGGTGTAGGTCCAGTGTGTCTAGGCCGCAGACAGGATGGCTGCAGCCGCTCACCTGGCCTCCTCCTAACCAACACACGGCCATCACTGGCGCCAAGGCAGAACCGGCTTTCATCAGAAAACACAACAGATCTCCACTCCGTCCTCCAATGAGCTCTAGCCTGACACCACTGACGTCGCAAACGGCAGTGGTTTGGCGTTAGTGGAATGCACGCTACAGGACGTCTGGCTCGGAGCTGTCCTTGAAGTAACTGATTGGTAACAGTTCGTTGTGTCACTGTGGTGCCAACTGCTGCTCGAATTTCTGCTGCAGACGCAGTACGACTCGCTACGGCCATACGCCGAACACGGCGGTCCTCCCTCTCGGTAGTGCCGCTTGGCCGCCCAGAACCCGGTCTTCTTGGGGCAGTGCCTTCCCTTGACCACTGCTGCCAACATTCATGCACAGTGGATGCATTGCTGCCAAGCCTTTCTGCAAATCTCGCGGAAAGAAAACCCACCTTCTCGTAGGCCTATTACACGACCTCGTTCAAGCTCAGTGAGAAGTTGATAATGGCTTCGTCGTCTTCTTAAAGGCATTGTGGACTAACATCAACTCACTACATCAAATCTCGACGCTAAACAACTCTCAGGAACGTTACAGCGCGTATTTAAGGCAAACCTGATTTGCATCTTCCGTGTGTCGCTACTAGCGTCCCACTGATGCGCCGAGCACAAAATTTGAATCGACGTCATCTGTCAGATGCATAAACATGCCTGACAAATTTCGTTTCGCTAGCGCAACTCCTTCTTGGTGTTGGGATTTTTTTTTCCATCAGTGTATGTTGAAGTCATTTTCTGTTCCCTTTTTTTTTTTTTTTTTGAACAAAGTGAAGCATATTATCTAATATATATATATATAAATAAATCCACAATCAAACGCTTTTACGGTTTTCATTAAATCGGATATGCATACTTAAATTTATATTTTAAAAAATCTAGCTTGTCCACACTAGTCCCACCACATGGGCCTAGTGTGGACAAACTGGAATATGGTTTTAGATAACCTAACACAACATTTAAAAGTTAAATAAAACCCACAGAAATATAAAATTGAATCTAAACAAAATCGCTTGTCTTATTCATGCCTGTTTTCTCATTCATTTAAAAAATTCGTAATTAAATTGTATCGCCAAATAATTTTAAATACCAGCCAAATTGAAAGCGAATGTGAAGCTTTGTGTAAAAAAATACTCAAGTTAAAGATGGTATTTAGTGCAGTTTTTTTCCCAAAAATAATAAAAAATGTTCACGCTAGTCCCCTTCTCCCTTATTTAAATTTAGTTTCACAGATTAATATGTACAGATTAAGAAAGCTATATTTCTGCAAATTGATTTCGATGCATAGATTTATATTTATACATACAGAAACAAATTGGTAATCAACTTCCAAAAAGGAGGGCGGTTCTCAATTCATACTGTATGTATGTTTTCTTTTTTTGTATGTTTGTCTATCCCTAACTCCTCTCTGGAAGAATCGATTTTGGTGATTTTTTTTTAATTGATCGAAAATAATTTCCCCTAGGTCCCGTACCTTCGTTTAACTATATTCGTTAATTAGAAAAAAGGTTATCGGTAGAAATTTAGTTAATTTATTGTTTGTTTATTCATAGCTTTTGACTGAATTAACTGGTTTTAATTATTTCTCTTTTCAATAGATGGAGTGCCCCCAATGGATCAGTCGGTAGAAGCTCAGTTCCCGCAGAACACCAAAAGTAAAGCAGCACTGACTAAGGTCAGTGTTTGGGACCTCTCGCGGCTGGTTGCTGCGGTCCGTGTACGCTAAAGGGAGCCGATGCATGTTAAATAGGTCGTGGCTCCAATGTCCTCCAAGTGAAACGATGCCTCTGGAGTGCCAATCTCAGGTGACGGTCTCTCATCTGGAAGCTGGTACAAAAAATTAAGAGACCTTTCAAAGGGCCGGAAATCGGACTCCTGCCTACAAGGGCCCCGTTAGACTCAGGAGCAGTGACCCATTCTTCCTCGCCACGCGCGAGGACACAACAACAGCAGATTGAGTGTCGTCTAACTCAAATATAACACAGACTTGACTACATTTGTGTCTTAGAAAGGATGTTCTCTGAAAAATTCCTATTTTCTTTTAATTTAGAAAGGCTTAACTTCATATGTCTTTTTTGATTAAATTATTAATAAATATATAACTTATTTTTAAAAAGAATTTGTTGCCATCTAGCTGTAATTTTAAAAGGAATTACAATAAGAGTTTTGAGTGAAGTCTTTTCTGAAACAAAAATTAAATTCACTCAGACTATTTGCTGTGATGACTTTTTTTGATAAACAGAATTTATCTTAGAAATGATCAGTTTTTAGGGATCATTCATAAATGATGTCACGCTTCCAGGCGGGGAGGAGGGTTCGTGAAATTGTGAGAAAGTGTGACAAGGGGAGGGGTAACAAGAAGTGTGACATCATGCATTATGCAACATAGCGTGACATGTGACAAAGGGGGGAGGGGGGTCCGCTGAAGTGTGACATATTGTGATAAATGGGGGGAAGGAGGTCAAATTTATAGGGGGAAAACGTGACGTAATTTATGAACGGCCCCTTAGTGCTAGTCACTGAAAGTGGTTGTGTCCTTTGATAATTTAAAAAAAAATGGAGTATTCACATAAAAAATGCATTTGCACTGAAATTAATAAATTTTGTAGACAAAACTTTTGCTGTTTGTATAGTGTCAAGGCCATCAAAGTAAAAAAAAAATAGTAAACAAATGATCTGAGGTTTTGGCAGTGGATCAGTGGTAGTTAAGAAGTTTGACGAATGTTCGATAACACGAATAGCGCCACTGTAAGCTTAGTTCCAGCTCTAGTCTTAACAATTCTTTGACACACTGTGTACACAAACAGCTTTAGACGCAAGCTTTGAAGCCAGTCCCACAATATGAGCTGGAACAGGCATCCGAATCGTTGTTAAACAGCTGTAACACATGTATTGAAGCCGAAAGAGCTTATTTTGAATAAAAATACTTAAAAATATATAATTACTAGTTTTTATTTCATTTTATAAACAGTCTTAAAAATTCTGTGACGCACTGTGTATATGTAAATAAATCAATAAAAAGTCTTGAATTAACTAAAATATATTCATTTAGATAGCTGGATCTACATAAAAAAATGTGTGCTACTTCTGAAAACAGAACCAATACAACAAAGTAAACATCCTGATATAATTCTAAACACCTTTACCTAAAACAAACCGTTTTACGACCCGGCTTTAAACCATAATTGCTGGGTTCCGCGTTCAATGCTTAACAATGCATATGATCATAATTAACAGTATGGTCGCTAGATGTTCAGCAAAAAGAAAAAAAAAAAGCCGATTGTGTCTTAACTTGATAAATGAGGCTTTGTGTAACGCCCAATTAGAGTTCACGGTTACAGAGTAACATTACAGATTCTATTTTCTGGTGTAATGAAATTTAATAGCCACAAAATAGTTTAACAAAGAATAAAAATATATCCCTCGTTAGATCAACCATTTTGTTCTGTTTGTGGTAAAGTTTTTGAGGAGCTTTTGTGGGTCATGCGTTTAACGGCGGAACGGAATCGTCCTGTCTTTGATTGCTTATTTGATTTTGTTTGCGGTAACGATGTTTAGGAAGACCTTGTTAACTTTCTGACAGCTTGTAAGAAATAAAAATTATTTAATGAAGAAACTAAATTCAATCATTCAACAAGCTTGACCCGATGAATATTTTTCAATGCTTCATTAACTAATTTTGACACATAATAATACTAATTATTAAAATAAATTTACGTTAATTATGAAACAAAATCAATAAAAGGATCAGATAATAAGACTATGGGAAATTTATAACTGAAACTAAAGTATTAGATCCAAAGGCAAAATTCGCGTTCTAAAGTTTTGCAAAACGTTAAGGGCCGATACACCTTGCGAGAATGGAGGAAAACAGAGGCACTAAGAAGATTTTCAAGGGACAATGCCAGGGCCAGAGGAAGCCGGTTAAATGTGGTCAGAGGAGGCGAAGAAAGACCTTAAAAATCTAAAAGTCCGAAACCGGAAAGAAAAGCGAAAGACAGAAGGCTTTGGAGGAAAATTGTTATAGAGGCCATAGTACAACATTGGCTGTAATGCCAGGGAGTTAGCAATTGAAAACGCTCATCGCATTAGCTTATTGACACACTATGAGCTGGCGAAGTAGCACGCGCAACTATGCTGCGTAGCGGGCTAAGTTGACTAATTTGACTAAGTTAAAAAATGTTCTAAAAAATACAGCATCCAATTCAAATATTATATGAAACATGTTTTCCCTTGTGTGACTTAAAAGTGGTGATTTTATGCGGGTACAAATACCAGCCCCGCTTTCAAACGGCAATGCACGAAACATGTACTAGTACCCGCCCCCTCCCCCCCCCCCCCGCTCATGATGTGTTAACAAAATTATTGTTTATTATAATCCAGCATTGTTTTTCTCTTAATACAAACCTTCTATATGCATGTATGTGCTTTTGATACAGCTAGAGTTTTTTTTTTTTCTAGTATTTTTGGTATTTAATGGTTTTTAAGAGATGTAAAGTCGCAAACCCGCAGGAATCAAAATCAATAAAGGGAAGATAGCCTATATATTGCTCGAAGGAAAATTTTTCAAC
Organism: Octonoba sinensis; assembly: GCA_038502835.1. Classification (NCBI taxonomy): domain Eukaryota; kingdom Metazoa; phylum Arthropoda; class Arachnida; order Araneae; family Uloboridae; genus Octonoba; species Octonoba sinensis. The sequence continues at coordinate 89,704,378 of CM076605.1, read as the reverse complement.
TACTATCATATTATCCTGAACCTGTGACTACACTGTAAAAAAATCTCCTGAAAATAACGGAAAAAGTACGGCAGCAGAGTTGCCGGACATATCCCGTTTCTGATGATATTTTCCCGAGACTTGACAGAAGTTCCATTTCTTTTTTCCCCGTTAATCCAAATTAGGTTGTGAAAATACACCAACCGTAAAACGGAAAAGTTCCGTTCTCGTATTTTCAGGACGTGATATTTCCGTTTTGGGAAGGGAAAACCATGAATTGAAGCACTACGGAAATCTTCCGTTAAAATTAACCAAAAAACCTGAAAATTCAGGGGTTTTTTTTAACAATGTAGTCGAAAATAAATGAATGTTACTCCCACGGATTTGTGTGTTGCTTATCGAAACGTACCAAGTGTAACAGGTCTGGACAGTTGATACTGTTCAAATAATTTGATGAGAAAATGCTGTAAAGAGTGTCATAATCTGAATATGTATCTGCGTGTATCCATTCCTTCCAAATCAAACTTATTATTTATTTTATTGACAGTTTTAACAAAAAACACTAAATATTACTGATAATAAGATAGGGCTAAAGTCAATATTGTAAAAATTTTTTACTATGTTTGTTCCTTCGATTAAGACGGCAAAAATGACTTGCGAATACACAAGCGAATGCGTGATACTTTTTTTTACATTTGTTACTTAAAAAAAGCATCTTTTAGACGAAATTTTAAAAATAAAATTAAGCGGCTTAAAGGGCGAAAGCTATTGTACTTTACCAGTGTCGGCTAGAGCAATACACTGTTAGAAATTTCATCATGAAATTACGGTTAAATAGCCGGCAGCAGTCTGTGATCTAATCCACCGTTAAATTAACGGTTTGGAACACTTTTCTTTCTTCACGGGGCCTAAACCATTTCCAATCAGCATGGTTAAAAGGCCGTAATTACAAAAGTTTACGGTTTCATAACCATTTAAAAAATGGTTTCAAAACTACATTTTTACGGTTTTTGAACCATTTCGAGGCGTAGAAACCGTAAACGTGCGGGAATCGAACCCCGAGTGTATAGTATACCAACATTGCGCTCTAATCATTTGGCCATCTACACCACGCAAAGCGGCCGTTTGTTTATCAATAAATCTTCTTTTCCAACAGGAAAACTGCATTAAAATTGAGAGTTCAGTGTTCGATTGGATCCAAAGTCACTTTTGGTCTAAATGTACTATATAATTGATGAAAATCATTTTATTTGCTGCAAAAATTAAAATACAAACAAGCTTCAGCAGCTCAAATTATGGGTTCGCTCATTCGCAAACAGTTCGGGAATCCGATGCCTCAAATTTTTGATTTACGTGTGTATGTGTTTCTATTTAGTAACCACTGTTTAAGCACTTTTTTTCTTCTTTTTAGCCTACTTTCCCGTAAAAGTAAAAAAAATAATAATAAAGCATGAAAGAAGGCTTAATGTATCGTAGAAATATTGTTAAAAATAAAGAAAAGTCAAAAAAAAGTGAAGTAATTAAATAAAGATTGAAAAATAAAAAATTCGAAAGAAGGGTTTTGAGATGGGGGGGGGGGAATGTGAGTCTGTCGGTCTGCCCCCCCCCCCCTTTTTCGTTCAATTTTGAACAGTTCAAAAAAATTTAACATAAGCGCCTACGGGCGAAAATGAAGCAAATTATGTAAACTCTGGGTACAAGATTCATGTTCCAATACACAAGCTTACTGGAAGAAGCGCTTGGCGTGAAATATCAATTTGAACAGTTTTTGTTCATTTTTGAACAGTTCAAAAAATTAACATAGCGCTTACGGGGAATTTTCAATCCTATGTAAATCCTGATCTAACGGACCGATTTGCTTGGAACAAACTTTATCGGAAAGCTCTTGTAATGTAGAACATGTACAAATGGAAAGTTCTTCCAGAACTAACGAGCCTATTTTCCTATGAAATTTTTTTATCGGATTTTTTAAGGATATTTCTCAATGAATAAATGAATGAGTGAAAGAATGAATCAATGAATAAATGAATGAGGAAAAGAATGAATAAATGAGGGAATAAATACATGAATGAGTAAATGAATGAATAAACACTTGAATGAGTAAACGAATGAATGCATAAATGAATGGCTGAATAAAGGAAAAAATGAATGCGTGAATGAATATGTATTATCCGTTGAAAAAGGTATATTTGAAAAAATTAAGAACAAAAGCTAAAGGAGAAAGAGAGAGAAAAAGATAGCTAGATTATAAATTTGAATTTGGTGTATACGGGAAAGTAGGCTCGTATAGTTCTAGACGGAACTTCTTGTTTTATATACACATGCAGATTTAAACTGATAAATCTTTATTCATATTTTAACAACGTACGACCGGTAAGGTTCCACAATCAAGATGGATGCCCGATTCTTATTGACTACGAGACCTAGTGGCGCTTGTAAATTACGGTTAGTTTAACGTTCTTTAGGAAAAACAGAGAATAAACGATTTTTTTCACATGCAGCGGTTTGAGTACCATTTTTGTTATGGTTATTCAACTGTTATCATTAAGTATGGTAAAATACCAATGAACTAAATGGTTATATTACTCATTTCTTACGGAAATTTTTAACAGTGTACACTAAGAGTCAAATGTTACAAAAACGTGAATTAAGAACTAAACAACAGCGACCGAAGAAATGTTATATAATGGATGTTTAAATCTGTTTAATGGCAACATCTTTAACATGAAGTTTATTAATACATGTAAAACAACTTACAAATAAAAAATACAAGCAAAAGAAAATACCCCAAGTCTATACACAAGCAATACTTCACTACACACGACACAATGTTTCATGAAACATCCAATTTTCAACCTTATCGTCGTCAAACAAGGTCAAAATTAATATATTGGTGTGTTTTTGTCTTCATGGGCCTTGACTGAGGGGGAACCATGGAAATAAGAGTGTATCGCATTGAATATTAATGTGCATTGCTGATTGCTTGCAATGGTACACGCGCACCGTCTCACTGTGTACCACTGTCTTATGTCTCATCACCACTGTTTTATGTCTTATTACCACTGTTTTATGTCTCATTACCACTGTCTTATGTCTCATTACCACAGTCTTATGTCTCATTACCACAGTCTTATGTCTCATTACCACAGTCTTATGTCTCATTACCACAGTCTTATGTCTCATTACCACAGTCTTATGTCTCATTACCAGTCTTATGTCTCATTACCACAGTCTTATGTCTCATTACCACAGTCTTATGTCTCATTAAACCACAGTCTTATGTCTCATCACCACAGTCTTATGTCTCATTACCACAGTCTTATGTCTTACTGTGTACCACTGTCTTATGTCTCACTGTGTACCACTGTTTTATGGTTTACTGTGTACCACTGTCTTATGGCTTACTGTGTACCACTGTCTTATGGCTTACTGTGTACCATTGTCTTATGGCCTACTGTGTACCACTTATGTCTCATTACCACACGGAAAAAGTTAAGTAAGAGAAACGAAATAAAACGAGAACAGTATACGACACATTCCTTACACCAGCAGTTTATCACTTGAACATGAAAAAATTTTTTTTTGGAACTCTAGAACTCTGCTAGTCAGAAGTATGTTTCTTTATTTTTGTCGGTAGAGCTATACTAGACCCCCCCCCCCCCCGAGCTGCAAATACAGTACGGCCACGATGTTCTGATACTTTGACGCTTCTACGCATGACAGAAAAAAACGAATCCGTTCGAGTTTCAGGAAAGTTCGTTGTGCAGGTGCGTTTATTAGCAAGCGAATCAGAATGTTTGCTTCTCTGTTTGTTGAAAGCAATTAACTTTATAAACTGGCCTATAGCATCAGTTTGAAAGAAATCAAGTATGCTAAGCGAAATAAAACGAGATCAGAAACGGCACTTTCCTTACACCAGCAGTTCCTCCCTTGAAGATGAATGGAACCTCCTTGGCACTCTGCCAGGCAGATTGCTTTCGCTGATGGTAGAATCGTACTTGCGACAGAGACGATAGTACTAGAGTAGACCAAAATTTTTAAAGTACTGAAGTGCCTGTACTTAAATTTACGCATCTAGTTTCTTTAGTTTAAAAAAGAATGAAAGGAAAAAAAGAAATGCGTAAAAGCATACATTATTTAAAATTGGAGACACTCATAAGGCTTAAGACAGGCTCCTAAAGCAATAAAAAGTGCGTAAAAACTAATGTATTCAAATCCATTGATTCGAGAGGGTTTTTTTCAATGCAAATTGGTGTTCTCATTCACATATCTAGGATTTTGGCAATTTTTTTTCGAAACATCAGCTTCACTTACTTTTTTGCCAGGCAATACCACTTTTTTTTCTTCAGATGAGCTAGCACAAAAGCAATATTATGTTTCGGGCCAAGGATGCATGTGTCCATTTCATTCACACCTATAGATTTACCTTTTTTTCCGCTGAAATCTTCATTTAAATATTTATAAGAACTTTCTACATCAAGCTACCGTGAATAATAGTCCTCTTTCTACCTCTTTTTTCTGGTAAGAAAAGGGAATTCTCTTGTTTTGGATCAAGAAATCACCGAATCAACAATGAAATGGAATGTTTAGAATATATTTTCGATTCATTGTTCGGAAGTTGTGCAAAATCTGTTATCCATGGTCCATAGCCTTAGATGGAAAAATCACTTCTGTTGAAAGCTTTTCGGCTTTCTTGCGAATTCCGAATCTTGGGAAAATTATAAGTGAAATATTTTTCTAGTAGAAAATGTTCAGTTACTGAAATTGTATTTACTTTGTTTAACGAATTACATTAGCCACTTTATAAATAGTTCTCTTAATGCATTGATAATTTATAAATTAAGTACCATAAATTATGCAAAAATGCGGAAACCAGCATAGCTAGCAATTGTCCGCACAATCATCGATTTTCCGCATTTTGTTTCATTAAATTTCGTGGTTTCTATGGAAAAAATAGCGCAACAGATGATTTGCCTACAGAAACTTCTGTGAAAAAGCTAATAAATTCTTTAATAACCGTCAACAAAAATTAATTTGCTTCAAAATATTTTCACCTACCATTTCGTCTTAAATTGTAATAATATTTTCACCATCATACGATCTTAACCAATGTAATATTTTATCGTCGTTAATGGGTTTGACAATAACAGATAATTGTATATCAAAACAAATTAAAATTAAATTAAAAATTCATACTTATTTTCTTTTCGAAATATGTAGACATGGCTTCCCCCGACCCCCCTGTTTTAACTTTTTTCTAGGGCATCTGTAAACTGTTCGCATAATTTTAGCAAATGCCCCCATGCAGCATAATTCCAAAAATATTTTTCATAATTTATTATGGTTCTTATTATTATAAGTGGTGCTTTAGTATCGAGCCTGTGAATGAATTACAACCTTTCAACAAAATGTTTTCTGTTCTTTAACTCTGCTTCTTTGCGCTATAGCTCGAAACTACGGCGTTCAAGACTCTGCACTCCTATGTAATTCCGAGTCGACTCTGTACCCCTACACACCCTTCACCTGTGTACCGCCTCTGTACCCCCTACACACCTTCACCTGTGTACCACCTCTGTACCCCCTACACACGCTTCACCTGTGTACCGCCCATGCGCCACCTACACACCTTCATCTGTTTACCGCCTATGTGCCCCCTACACACCTTCACCTGTGTACCGCCTCTGTACCCCTACACACCTTCACCTGTGTACCGCCTCTGTACCCCTACACCTTCACCTGTGTACCACCTCTATGCCCCTACACACCTTCACCTGTGTACCACCTCTGTACCCCCTACACACGCTTCACCTGTGTACCGCCCATGCGCCACCTACACACCTTCATCTGTGTACCGCCTATGTGCCCCCTACACACCTTCACCTGTGTACCGCCTCTGTACCCCTACACACCTTCACCTGTGTACCGCCTCTTACCCCTACACACCTTCACCTGTGTACCGCCTCTGTACCCCTACACACGCTTCACCTGTGTACCGCCTATGCGCCCCTACACACCTTCATCTGTGTACCGCCTATTGCCCCCTACACACCTTCACCTGTGTACCGCCTCTGTACCCCTACACCTTCACGTGTGTACCGCCTCTATACCCCTACACACCTTCACCTGTGTACCGCCTCTGTACCCCTACACACGCTTCACCTGTGTACCGCCTATGCACCCCTACACACCTTCATCTGTGTACCGCCTATATGCCCCTACACACCTTCACCTGTGTACCGCCTATGTGCCCCCTACACATCTACACCTGTGTACCGCCCCTGTACCCATTACACACCCTCCACCTGTGTACCGCCTATGTGCCCCCTACACATCTTCACCTGTGTACCGCCCCTGTACCCATTACACACCCTTCACCTATGAACCACCTCTATAGCCTCTGTAGGTCTGGTAGCGAATCACCCTGTATTTTCTTCTGCATACCTTTTCATTTTTTCCAAATCATGTCCCCAGTTTTAGCCAATTACGTTTCATTCGGCTGTTTTGAAGCTGATGAAGAACAGTGTAATCTAATTTACTTTCATCACACTTACTTTCACGATTCATTGACAGTGAAATCAAGAATCAATTGCCTTTACAAGAACACATGTTACCCATCAATATCTTCCCATTTATCAATTCCCAACTTTAATCCTTCCCTCTTACAGGTGTCCAGTGAGTAATTCGAGGTCAGCACCTTGAACCAGTTGTAGCAGTTCCTAGAGGAGTTGGCTTTTAAACGTCCTTCAAGGCAAAATATCGTGTAGGTTCATATACGAGAATGTAGAATAAATAATGGAATAAGCAGCTAGTTTTATGTAAATGCAATTTACGACGGTGTCAGAAATCAATGTAGAGAGATAACCATGAAATGAGTTTTACATGGTACTTCATAAACTATGAAGAAATGATATTTGTCTTGGATGAGATGGTTTGGGCGGATTATGCGAGTGTATTAGAGTCCAGTTTGAGAAAATTGTCATGACAATCAGTAATTGAAAAGATCAGCATCAAAGTACGATTTTTTCAGTTGAAAAAATTTTTTCTTTCTAGCCTACTTTCCCCTAAAAGTAAAAAAATTAGAAAAGAAACGGTGTGCAAGAAGGCTTGATGTATCGTGAAAATATCCTTTTAAAAAACATCAATAAGTGAAATAAATAAAGATTGAAAAATAAAAAATGTGAAGTAGAGTTTTGAGATGGAGAAAAATATATGTAGGGGGTCGGTCTGCCCCCCCCCCCCCCCACCCACCCACCTAACAACTTTTGAGGGTATTGTCCGGTTCGAAAGATTTTTCTTTTATTCGAAACTTGGCGACGCATCTCTATATTTTATTATTTATTTGAACAATATTTCGTTCAATTTTTAACAGTTCAAAACAAATTATCATTAGCGCCTACGGGGAAATTTGAATCATATATAATTCCTGATCCAACAAACGGATTTGCTCGGAACAAACTTTATCGTAATGACGCAGTACAATAACGTAATTCATCAAAAACTAAACGAGCCTATTTTCTCCCTATTTTAAAAGTTTTTATCTATATTTTTAAGGATATTTGGGAATGAATGCATGAATGAATAAATGAATGACTACGTATTACCGTTGAAAAAGGTTTGAAGTTTTTCAGAACTAATGCTAAACGAGAGAGAAAGAGGGAGATGGCTAGACCAATAAATTTGACTTTGGTGTATAGAAGAAAGTGGCTGATAGTTCTAGATGGAACTTGTTGAAGTTTATTTCTGTAGCTGGTCGGTAAAGAGCACTATGTCACAAAAGCAAAACTTTAAAGGAGATGTGTTTAAAGTTTTTTTTCTTTCGTGATTATTTACTCACTGGACTGTCATTTATGGGTTTTTTTCATTAAAATCATTGCAATTTCTTTGACTTTAAGCATTTTGTGAAAGCAGGTTTTAAAATTACGTATAAAAGGGCAGTGCGTTTATTAATTTCAAAATGGACATAGTGCCCTTTACGTCCCAGGTAAAGTTTATTCATTTATTTTAAGTTTTGTGAGAATACTGTCACTGCATGGCAGAAGAGAGGAGTTTTTTTTTTTTTTTTTTCGAAACTTGTTCTAATGAGATAGGTCCCGTTAAGGTTCTTGCACCATTGAACACAAAACAAACCAAATCTTGCTCTCTGTTTAGAGAAACAAGTAGCTTGGGAAAGATGACAGCCGAAGGTCACAGATTTCTTTCTGAGGCCATGATATTTAGAATTTCAGTTACACAAAATTCATTGTTTTCATTCTACACTTATTATTATTATGTTTAATTTATATCATTTTCTACTGTGTAATGGATCCCTATTCCATCAATTTTACAGTATCCGAGATTTTGTCAATACTAGTAGCGTTTTATATTTCCACATTGACATAATTCATTTTTCATTCAGAGTTCTGTTTTAATATATAATTTACATTTTTATATTTCTGTTTATTTATTTTATTAGCCAATAAAGAAATCGGTCAGAAATTGCCCAGAAGGAGAAGAAACTTTGTTTTTACGTTATGAACAGTTATCGACAAAAAATGTAATTTCTTTTCTTTTGCTTTTATTCTTCAGATATTTTAGCGCAGATTTATCACACTATCTTTTCATTATACAAGATTTTCAATCACTGAAGAAATGAAAACGGGGGACCGTCCATATAAATGATGTCACGCTTTTTTCCCATATTTTGATCCCCCTCCCCCCTTTGTCACAACATGTCACACTTCAACGTACCCCCTCCCCCTTTGTGACATATCACACTATGTTGCATAAGCATATCACACTTCTTGTTACCCGCTCTCCTTGTTACAATTTCACGAATCCCCCTCCCCCTCGAAGCGTGACATTATTTATGAATGATTCCTTGGGAATCTATATTACATTAAACAGGAATCAATATGCACTCTTTCTAATCGACGAGACTTTTACTGTTTAGAAAGATTAAAACTTTAAATACCTGTTACATTTTTAAATATCGCGTAAATGTTATTACTTAAAGAGGTAAAATCTGCTTAAGACAGCTAACTTTTCAAAATTAAGTATCCTGAGAAACTAAAGCCATTTTTTACTAATTTGTAAATTTAAGCTACTTTACGAATCCCTTTTTCAACAATTAGAAACAAATACGGGTACTAAATAGACGTTGAGTTATTTAAGAACAAACGAATATGCGAGAAGTCAAACATAATTCTATCCAAATAAAAATAAGATATCTTGATACACAGATACAACAATTTGTTTTCTTTTTATTATTTCTAATGGGCTGCTACTGGCTTCTGCCAATGGAAGCTATTCACCGCTAGAGGGACTCATGAACGATCACCGTTGTCACGTGATATCCGCTCTTAGTTTACTAAGATTTTCAATTTCTATTATAAATTAATTAGCTTAAAATTATTTAGATTATTTGCACAGTTTTTTCTGATTATAAGCCAGTATTTACATTTAATTTAATCATTATTCAAGATGTTAAAAGACATAAACAAATATAACACATCATAGATACTATAAAGTGGCTTAGAATCGCTACTTACTTACGCATAGTTTAGATTACCTCAAGTTATTTTTTTTTACTTGTGTTTGCCGATTGTTGGTTTGGATTTGTTTTAAATTAAAAAGAAATATTTTAGTTACAAATGATACAGAAATTAAGTAAGTTTCATAATCAGACAAAAAACGGATCACCGAAAAAAGATGGCGGGGAAAAAGATGTAGACAAAATCTTCGAAAACTTGTCTTAGAAATAATCGAAACATAAGAAAAACAGTCAAATGTGATGAATGTTCCGATAGCTTTCAATTCGTGATTCTTAACGTAGTATCTCTCAAACCATATTTAAGTGATATATGGTAGTTTCTTTTTTTCTTCTTTTTTTTAATGAATAACAACTCCATTTTTGTTTATTAACCCTTAGCGCTCCGCACATCTGCGGAACACCCCATAGCGGAACCAACGGAGCGCTAAGGGTTAAACCAAGTTTGTGTTGTTACATAATATAACTAATCAGTTACATGCTTGCAATTTTAACAAAAAATACTAATTCTATATTACGCAAACCAGAGCTACTCAACTTTCGCTCGGGCCACATACACATGATAATCAATTCACGCGAGCCGTGACTTAAATTCATGTACATTATTTTTACCTATTTATTTTTATTTATTTAATTGTTTTTATTTATTATTTATTTATTTGCTTTTTTTTCATAGATTAATTTTTATTTGTTTATGTAATTTTTAACCGAGTTCACAAAGGAAGGAGGTTATACATTCGTACTGTATGTATGTCGTTTTTTTATTCATTTTTTTATTTATTAAATTTATTTATTTATTCATTTATTTATTTACTTTTATTCATTCATTGAATTTATTTTTATTCATTTAATTAATTTTCATTTATTTATTTTTTTCTTTTATTTACTTATTTATTTATTTTTTTGATAATACTGCTAAATTCTTCGAAGGTCTTTCTCAAAGCCAAATCAAACACAAAAAAAATGCTTTTAAGAGGGTACCTGCCGAAGAATAAATTTATCACAGCTTGTCAAATTTCTGAACTACTTTTATTAGTCATTAAAATGACAGTAATAAAAAATAAAATTTCACGCTTACTTGCACAAAGTTAAATTATTGTTACATTAAAATGACTTTTCTCCTCCAACCTTCTTCCCTATTAGCGCTAGGCCTTACGGATGCCCTTCTCCGGACGCGGGGTAGTGGAGTCCGCCATTAAAATGACTTACTAAACTAGTTATTAAAAAAAACTTCCGTAGGCCACATTTAGCCAAATATCATTGCTTGAATATTATTGAAATCGCGCTTGGATATCGCTGACTTTAACCTATTGTTTTCAGCGCTTTTCTTTTAATCTTAATGGATAACCTTGTTTATGTCTTTAAATTCATTAAACATTCATCTTCCATAACTTCTTCCCATTCCCCCTTTTTTCCGTTGATTAAACCTTACATTTTATTGCAAAAAGTAATTACTTACAAGAAAATTATTTTGAAAGGGAGAAAAAAATATAAAAAGATTAATTACAACCGCAACTATGCTTTGAACAGTTACTAATGCGCCCCCAAATATAGCGAAATTAGGTATGTTATTAATGATTGATATGTTAAACAGACCTTACTGAAAGAGGTTCTCTTCACAACGCATTGATTTTCTAATTTTTGCTTAAAAAAATTATGTTTTAAGTAAGCAAATCTACTTATACTTAAACGTTTTTATAATTAAAGTTTCTCATAATAAGCATTTTCTTCTTTTTTTCTTTTGCTTATTATTCTTTTGGCAACAAAAGTGAAGCAGTGTATTATAAAAAAAAAAAAAAAGTTTTTGCGACTTCCAGTAGTTATAAATGCTATTATATCTCCGAACGATTTGAACTTTAATTTTTTAGCTACATAAGTGGTCCTTATTATTTCTGTCCAAAGTTATGACACAAATGAAATTGGTACAAACTTAAAGATTTTTACAATCTCATGAAAAAAAAACAATTGAAATGTCAAGTGAAAAACAATCAGATTATCCTTACGCCAAGATTTGAATAGACAATAGAATTTCATTTAATACATGACCGTCCTAATGCAAGTTATTTGGAGCAGTATTTGGAAAATCTAATTATTTTCCTCGCAGTTGGACTTTAATGTCTTACCTAATGAAACGTTTGGAATAATGTAATAAATTATGTTTGGTGAATGGACGTAACAAATTCTTCCTTTTAAAAACCGTATTGCGTAAAATGCATTTTTAAATTGCTTTATGAACGCGTGCAATATGTTCTACGCTGTTTTATGCAGAAATGCAATGAACAGTGCTACGTAAAATGCAATTTTGTACATATCTTATACATTTAGTGCTATCTGAACTCCTCTATGCTGTTTTATGCAGAAATGCAATGAACATTGTTACAGTTTGTATGTCTCTTATACATTTAGTGCTATCTAAACTCGTTCACTTTAGGCAGAAATGCAATAAATTATGCTTGGTGAACGGACGCAATAGATTCTTGAGCCTCTGTTTGATATTATGTACAATCGAGCAATATTTGCTAAGCTCCTTTTAAAAACCGTATTTCGCAAAATGCAATTTTAAATTCAAGTTATTTGGAGCATTATCTAGAAAGTATAATTATTTTTCTCGCAGTTGGATTTTAATGTCTTACCTAGTGAAACGTTGGGAATAATATAATAAATTATGTTTGATGAACGGACGCAATAGATTCTTGAGCATCTGTTTGATATTATGTACAATCGAGCAATATTTGCTAAGCTCCTTTTAAAAACCGCATTTCGCAAAATGCAATTTTAAATTCAAGTTATTTGGAGCAATATCTAGAAAGTATAATTATTTTTCTCGCAGTTGGATTTTAATGTCTTACCTAGTGAAACGTTGGGAATAATATAATAAATTATGTTTGATGAACGGACGCAATAGATTCTTGAGCATCTGTTTGATATTATGTACAATCGAGCAATATTTGCTAAGCTCCTTTTAAAAACTATATTGCGTAAAATGCATTTTTAAATTCCCTTCTTAACTCTTGCAGTGTATATTTTTTTATGCTGTTTTAGGCATAAATTCAAAGAACATTGCTACGTTTGGTACATCTCTTATACATTTAGTGCTATCTGAACTCGTACAATTTAGGAACTCAACACCTCATTTGATTATGACTCATTTCAAAATTACGGGGGCACAGTGTACCTATTTTCATTTTGTTTTCGTTTAACTATCACATAAATAATAATGCATGCACTTAATTCAAATTATGTTCAGAAATGAAATTTGAAAGTAAAACCTTATTGTGATCAACCATTCATTTAAAATTTGAAAACAATTAACATTTTTTCATTTTCCTAAAATTTCTTATAATTTTCTCAATTATGTCTTTTTTTTTTCAAAGATTTTTTCTTTGCAATACTTTCTAAACATTCTAGAATAAAAGTTAGCATGGAATTAACTATCTGAAACTTAGTTGAAATTTAATCTTTTTTTGTTAAAATCTCAGAAAAAAAGGACAAAAATTCCAATTCAACAATTAAATTTAAAAAAACTACAAACTTCAGAGTCAAACCCATGTTAAGTTTTGTTAAACATACTCCGTGGAATGCACGTAAGAAGTTTCAAAGCTTTATCTTTAGCTGAAAAAAAGCCTTAGTGATTTTACTACACGTAATTCGTTAAAAATACAAAACAGAGAAAAATGTGTTTAAAGATTTTAAATGCAGCTAAAGCCATTTACAAAAACCAGAATATCTCTTAAATATTGCTCACATAAATTTGAAATTTTGCATGAGGCTTTAAAACAGTTTTACCTACCGAAATACGTAATCAAAAAGATTTCGGTATTTTGAATCATTTTCAGGTATTGTGCCCCCTTAAGTAATCTATAATATAAATTTTCTAAACTTATACTTTTTTTTTGCCCATTAGGGGAGAGTGTTGTACCTTGGGACATTGGCAATTTCTAAAAACATATTGGCAACATTAACATTTTTTTTATTTCTAATTGTGACCTTAACCAGTAGATAGCATCACAGTAAAAGGCAGCATTAGAAGCACTGAATTGATGACTTGGTGAGAGAAAAAAAATTTCATCACTCAAAAGTAAATATCTTTCTCATTCTAATTTCATTTACTAAAATAGCATTTGTAAAACTATTCTACTGAATTTTAATTGGATATTGAACAGAAGATTTTTAAATGTCTTGATTAGGAGAAAGTGATGATACTGCATTTTGATTGACCACCATTTTGATTTTATTTAAACCATGTGATGATTGTACCTTGGGACATGTCTCAAGGTACAACATACACATGGTTCTTAATAATTTGGATATATTTTAGTATAAAGAGAGATATTCTAATCAAATGCAGTCTTTCAAATACAAGAATTGTTAGAATATGATGCTGTATTTTAGTTCGATAATATTACGAATTTGTCAATGTTGTAGTATCCATCAACACTTTCAGACTACATCATTTTACTGTGAAACCAAGCTAGTTATGTTGAAGTAAATAATGAAAAAATTAAAATTTTGATTTTTCGTATAAAATTGGTTATGTATATGACTGTTGCATGAATCACGAAGTATGTCCCAAAGTACAACAGGGTGTTGTACCTTGGGACAGTTTTCAGTTACTACTTAAAATGGCTGGCATTTTTTTATTTTTAAACTGTTTGAATTTGAAAAAATATATTATAGAGGAGAATGTTGGTGTATTTAAATAGTGTCTTCAGACTTTAAATCTAATTCTAATTTTTGAAGTTAAAAATTAAAATGTGAAAAGTGTCCCAAGGTACAACACTCTCCCCTACCCTTCACACAGCATTTTGTATTGTTACGCGTTATCGCTAGAATAAATACTGCGAGCGGTTCTAAAAACACTCGAAATGGATGGGCAGGAATAAGAAAATTTTTCTTCAAGAAAAGAAAACATAATATAGTGAATAAAAGCCTTTCAAATGTTTATTGTATCACACATAGAACCCGCTCTGCCACCATTATAAACTACATATGTTTTTTTGTAAAGAAATCGTACTGTTATTTTTATAGAACAGATCAACAACAGTAATTTGAAAATGAATTAAAATTTTTTGAAATACTAATTCGTTTTCTCGTTCATAAGGCATAATTTGAGTCACTAAAGATTGCATCACTTGTGATTACATGAAATGTTTTCAAAATGTCTTTTTTTATATATATATATATATATAGAAAATACTACCGAATAATTTGAGCGATATAAAACTTAAGAAAAGTTCGTTATTCTAGCATATAAAGTTCGCTTCTCTTTCGTTGAAAGTAGCGCCAATTTTATTCCAATAACCTGTCCCACAAATGGTTCTTTCGTGAAGGTTAATAAGTAATTGGAGGTGCAGAAGGTGCAGAAAAAGATTCCCTATCGCAAACGATGCTTAATATTTTTTTCCAACACTGCGCAGTTATATTAAGATAATGGAAATCTTTTTTTGGGGGGAAAATACTAATGAATTTTAAGTTAAGGGATATACATATGTTAAGAATAATCATTATCACCTGCATAAAATTTCATTTTTCTTTTTTTTTTGAAGATACAGATTAAAGAAAATTTTAATATTTGTATTTTAAAAATGTGCTAAAATTTAAAATTTACTTACTACTACTTTGACTTCAAAAGAAACCTTGTGCTCATTAAAACCTACAAAGAGTTTCGTTAGTGTAAGCGACGCAAAACGAAGGAAAATCATTTTTTTTACTAATGTTGATGTATTCACTATCTTTCAAAACATTCCCGATCTGGAGCATTAATTACAAAATTCAACAATTGTATTCATAGGCAATTGACTTCAAAGAAACTTTGTGATCATTAAAACCTACAACAGTTTCGTTAGTGTAAGCGATACAAAAGCAAAGAAAAATAATTTCTATGTTAGTGTTGAAATTATTATATCATTCAAAATATTCGCGGTATGGAGCGTAAATTACAAAATTCATTAACAGAATTCTGGGCCGTCACTATAACGGGGGGGAAGTCTTATCCCCCTCCTCCAGTGACTTCTCAAAATCAACTGGAGTCGGCACGTTTAGTATTTGGAAATTTTAAAGTTTTCCCCTAATAAAAAGAGTCATCATAGTTGAACAAATTTACATGTTTTCTTACTGTTTAGTGAAATTTAGGGCTTTAATAGCATGACAATTCGCAGTCACAGTTGGAGATTTCTTGCATTCGGCAAAATCGGCATTTTCGACTTTTGGAACAGAGTTCAGATTCATAAAATCATCGACTAAAACAGATAAGTGCATATGTGCGCAGATATGTATACTTGTACATGTGTGTGAGCATGTGAAACATTAAAAGGAAAAAAAAGAAATTATGAATATTTGGGAGGTAAAAACCGAGTAAAAATTTAGCTTACTTTTCAGGCGCACTAATTCCAATTATACACTTATACATACATTTTTCTTTTTTCAGTCAGCAAAATATTAGGAGTCTGACGGGAAAATCAACTTCAACCCCCCCCCCCCCCTCCCCTAATTTACCTCTCGACGGTATGGAAAGAGTTTAAAACAAGAATAAGTTTTAAGAAATATTAAACGAACGTAATGAATATTAACTGACAATGGCATTTTTTTCAAGTATCCCCCAAAATACACTTTCATTAAAGAGTTTACTTTAAACAAGAAGAGAGAAAACAACTAGTTTTCAAATACACTTTTACGTAAAATACACTTTTACGTATTTGCCTTTTACATAAAAGGCAAATACAATACAGACAAAAACCCACTATGCAGCAGCAAAAATATATCAATTAATAAATTTCAAACATGACGCAAAGAGAGCATAATATCAGATAATGATTTTTTTTTAAAGTGCCATATTTAAAAAATATTTCATGCAATATAATATTGCCAAAAGTTGATAATTATTCCACACTATAAAATAGAAAATAAATCCCAATTGCATAAACAAGCATACATTCGACAAAATACTAAGAACTAAAAAAAATTAGTGAAGTGCTACTTTAATGACGTTATTTTGAACCATGTGGCCGTAAATCAAAACATTCAACTTACCCACGCTGTCTTCTGGAAGTAAAGTTTCTTAAATTTATCCAAAATTCGAGCAGATGCGGCGCAGGAAATCTTCGACAAACAATCTTTCACAAAAAAAAAAAAAAAAGACACTTATGTTCCACTACACACAGGGTGAGGAAAAAAATTTCATATTGTTAGCCTTCCTGACAACGTTTTGCAAAGCGTTTGATTCAAACTCATTATACAGATAAACTGAAGCGAGATTCTCCGTCCATTGAAAGGTAAGATCATAGGGTTGCTGGAAAAACCAGTCGCCGGGTGTTGGCGGCGGTTTCTGAATGAGATCAACAACCAGGTGAACTCATGACTTGAAGTGGCCGCTCGCTGTTCAGATGAAAGCAGTGGCGTGTTTTTATGCCGCCAAGATTTAAAGGGCCGCAGATGAAAATACAGAACTGTAAACAAAGATTAGGGCTGCATAATAGTTGTTTTATCGCTGATTGGCGATTGAAATTTGCTTAAAAAAAACTCGCTGATTCAGGAAATGATGTTTCTTAATGATGAAGGATAAATATTACCACTAAGCAATAATTTTCGAATTAGTTTTTTGTTTCTTAATGCGCGTGAAAATATTTTTTTTACGGGAATAATTTCTGAAATGAAAATAAGCTTGTAGGAGTCTTGGAAATGAATAGAATTTTTCGAATGTGGATAAACTCATCATTAAATAAAGTTCTGAAGGATATTTATTCATAATTTATAAAAACTAATTTTTAATGATTTTACGTCACCATTTCCGAAGCACAAGTATTGTAAATAAAGAAAGTCAGCTCCAATTTTTTAATTTGCTTAGAATTTTTTCATAAAAGAGAGAGAAAAGAAAATATGAAAAAAAGAAAAGAGAAAAGAATACGAGAAGTTAGATTAGAAGGAAGTAAAAACAGATGAAAAAATAAATAAAAAATAAGTAACAGATAGCTTTCAATTTCGGGAAATATCATTTACTTTGATAACGTTTTTCAACACAGGCTCTTGATTGATTAATTTAAATAAACCCAAGATTTTAATTCAAGTTTTTTTTCTTTTATTTTTTAAAGGTCATTACCCCAGCAGGATTTACGGAACATAAGTTAACAAATGTATGATTAGATTTCGTCATCCGAAGAACTAGTCTCCTAAGCAACCGTTGCAATTCTTGTAGATCAGGCAAATATCTAGGACAACTTAGTCTCCACAGGATTTTTAGAGAAAAAAAAAGAAAGAAAAAAGAAACCACACCAGGAGATCATATTTTTCAAATGCCTAAACAACTTTAAAACTGTTCAACATAGATTTCGTAGATTGATTACCATCTATTTGTTGCACGCAGGAGTTGGCCAAGTTTTTTGTAAATCGAAGCAAATTGCTTTCACAGTAGTTGAATTTCCTTCTGAAAACTGTTTGGCTTCTTTTTTCGAAGCTCGTACTCTGTCTGCTTTTCTTAAGTGCAGCTCTTTGCTGATTTTGTTGTCTTCTATTTCTCTTGTAGTTTTGCCATTTCTAATTTTGTTTTCAAAAATGTCACACTTATTACAAGTATCAGAAAGAGGCTTCTTGAAACTTAGGTTAAATTTTGTGTTGAAAATAGTGCGGTATAAACTTTCATCGAAAGGACGTTCTAATTCTTCTTTGCAGTTTTCAACGTACAAAGACTACATCTCATGAACGTTTCTTACGAACGTTGGCGCCAGCACCCAAAAATGTTGAAAAACAACAAAAAAAATTTTTATTTACCTAAGTAGTGAAATAAATCTTTAAAAATGTTCCCTGAAAGTTTCAGAAAAATTGAAGCAATGTTTATTGATTTATCATTGATTTTATTACGGTGTGAGGTGCCACCTTTTCATTCCGAAACAATAACTGTGCTGAATATAAGCCACATATTTATTTTTTAAAATAAAATAAGCAAGAAGAAGCACTTTCATCGTGACTAACAGAAAAAAAAGTTCCTTACTTGAAATTTTGAGGTACATTTTGCTTGGATGTTTTGCACTCAAATAGTGGCTATACTAGACTGCAACGTTTCTTGGCAATGACGTCACAACGTGCGGCAGAAGAAATGAGTAAACGGCGAGGCTGTTGGGGTTACAAAGACGAGGGTCGAAAATACGCCCCACCAACTTGGCGAAATAATCCGATTAAGCATTCTATTTGGCACATTGCGCGTTTGAATACTCATTTGTCAGTTTATCAGAAAAAGATAAACAAATGTAACAATTTTTAAAATTTATTTCTCTTTACATAATCATAATTTCTCTTATTGGATCAAATATATTTCCTGTTAATGTAATCTTTAAAAGTATATTTTCTTCTAAAAATCCTTTTCTCCCTTCAATAATTCATAAAAACGATTGGACTTTTGAACACTTTCGTTTTTCAAATAAATAATTTTTTCCTTCCTGTTACCTAATTTTTTTCCTGTGTAAGTTTGTTTTTATTGGAAAATTACGTTGTTATAAACAAAAATAATAATAATAACGATATTAACGAATGAAATAATAGTAACTATTTAGATTGAAGCAAAGTCACAAGCCAGCAAGTCAGACATAAACATAAATGATTCTTAATCTCGCCAAACCG
Organism: Octonoba sinensis; assembly: GCA_038502835.1. Taxonomy (NCBI): domain Eukaryota; kingdom Metazoa; phylum Arthropoda; class Arachnida; order Araneae; family Uloboridae; genus Octonoba; species Octonoba sinensis. The sequence continues at coordinate 89,685,264 of CM076605.1, read as the reverse complement.
CTTATGGGAAGATCGCCAACTGCTCGTGAGCTCTTATTGGCTGAGCGTTTAGTTCTAAATGAAGATATTACTAAGCGTTGCACGTTTCGTAAAATTGAAAATATATAACATTTTATGAAAATTATAACAAATAAACGCTATATATACGTAGGTTAAAATACCTTATCACATTTCTGTAGCGAAGTACTTAGTTTAACTCGAAAATAAGACACCGCGCGGAGAACTACTTTCTTCGTTTGCTCTCAGCATATTTCTCCATAGTCAAGAAACTTTGCAGTTGAGTATAGTGTCCTTTGGAAATGACGCGATGTGCTTAATTACTTTTTGAACAACAGTTTCATTACTTTTATTGCTTGGAATGTGTTTTCCTCTCTGATCTTTAGTCGAGATACCCGACCCTAACTTTTGTTTAATTACATAATCATATCGTTTTCCCCTTATGCCTAGAGTTTTCAGGAAAAATAACTTACAGACCCTTTTGCCAGAAAGCTTTAGACAAACACTAATCCTTTTGGGCTTGTTACAATATTTTGATGACTTTTTAGGGACATGTGTCTCCAGACTTTCATTTATAAGACATGTTTGCAGATCCCAAGACTTAAGGGACCAAAAATCTTTAAAAATTGCACGACGCTCTTCTTGTGAAATGTTTTTGTACTCAAATGATTGCAATGTTTGACCGCTTTCTTTTGTTTCATTATTTCCTTTGAACCTAAGTATTATTCCCGAAAGAATTTGGCTCTTTTTTTTTTCCACCTGTCCACACAACACACCAACTTTCTTGTTCTCTTCCTCTTGAGTCTACCCCCTCAGCATTTTCTTCTTGGGTATATAACAATAATGTATATTGAGTACTTTGGATTCTGTTTTAGAATTACTTTTAACTAACTGCCAAAACAAGAGTAAAAGCGAGTAATTTCGTAATAAAATTAATTTAGCAATAAATCACTATTTGAGTTTTGGGTAGAAATAGAGGATGATTTCTCTGCACTAAAAACAACGGCATTTCGCATTCTATTACCATTTTCAACATCCTACTTTCGTAAAACTGTATTTTCTGCTGTGGCTTCTTTCAAGATACACTATAGATCACGGCTAAATATAGAGACAGAACTGAGAGTGGCTATTTCGAATAGTAAGCCTTCCTTCGAAAAACTTTGCTTTACAAGATAGACCCAAGGAAGTCACTAATAATTATTAAATTTGTTTTCAATTTAGTATGTTTTGATTGAGAAAGTTTTGATTTCGTAATTTGTTTTACTTTAATAAGTTGTTAAATATGTCGAAATGTATTTTGTTTTCTATGTGTATGTGTGCTTTTCTTTCAGTCAGTTAATCAATTTTTTAAAGTAATATTTTCTCTTGGATATTCTCGCGCCCCCGAGGGATACCGCCCCACAGGCTGAAAATCGCTAAGTTAGACTTTTAAAACTAATAACCTAACTCAATAGTCTTCAAACTTAGTTCCGCATGATCTGTAGAGCTCCGTGTCAAGTTTTTTTTTTTTTGCTAGTCAAAAGCTAAATTCGCAGAAAGAAATGTTAAAACAATCGCACTAGTTAAATACGTCTATAAGACAAAACTACCACTGTTGGTGTAGAAAAAAATAAAAGAATTAATGAATGAATTATAAGCATACTCCAGCCGTCAAACATGTTTAAAGGTAGGCGACATCTGCAAAACTCGATAAAAGAATAGAACTTTCATTATTACCGTCGGCGTTCAGGTAAAAACCTCAATGAGAATACCTCAAAGCTCTTGTTTTGAGTAATGCCAATTTAAACTTCCAAATCGTTATGAAAAATTATAGAACTGCTTTTAGAGCGCCTAACTCCAACAGTTAACTTACTAAAGTGACAAAGTAACTTTTAATCCAGCTGCAAATTCTAATTCACAGCAATAGCACATTTTTACTTTTTAAAACGTTAGTTGTTTTACTTTATTTATTATTATTTTTTTATAGTGAACTTAATGGTTTTTACCGGACTGACTAGTTTTAAATTTAGTAAAATGTATTTGGTTTTTATATTTATGTGATAAAATGAAAATTAATTTTGCACGATAATTTTCTACAAAAATAAGATCCTTTTATTTTTAATTGTTTTTACATAAAGTGTATATAAGGGAACATTCATAAATGATGTCACACTTTCACCCCCCACCCCCACTCACAGGGAGGAGGGGGTTCGTGAAATTGTGACAAAGTGTGACAAGGGGAGAGGTAGAAGAAGTTTGACATGCACTACGCAACATAGCGTGACATGTGACAAAGGGGGGAAGAGGGTCCGCTGAAGTTTGACATATTGTGACAAAGGGGGGAGGTTGAAAAATATATGGGAAAAAAGCGTAACATCATTTATGAACGGCCCCTAATATGTTGATCCACTTCAAACGTTATTTTGCTATGGAATTCACCGAAAATCCTTATGATTCTAGGTTTTTGTTAGTCAACGAAGTTCGAAGACCATTAGTGTAGCACATGTAGTGAAATATTCGAAAGATAATAATGTTTATTCTTACCTGAATTATAGCTTTCACGAAAAGACCCATATTATCTTTTGTTTATTTAACAGTTCCAACCCTATTCTACATGTCCTCTAAGCAAAACATATATTTCATCAAACTGTTAATAGAAACCGGCTTCAAAATAACTTTATCACAAATTTCGAATGATTATATTTATCAACAAGGTAAAAATCATAGCCATTTGACAAATTGCGGAAGCAAACCAAGACAAAAATAAAATCTGCATTCGATTCAACCTTTGTTTTTATGATTATTATTGGTCAACAATTCGGAATTCTTTTCCTATTTTTTTCTTCTTTTCCGCTTTAAGTTTCGTAAATAGATCGTCTGCAATGCGTATTTAAACTAAGTGAAAAATCAGATAATTTTATTTAGAGGCAAACGGATGTAAGTTTGCCACCAAATGGAATGAAGCTTTTAATTGTTTTTTTTTTTTTTAAACCACCCTTTTTTGCAGTATCTGTCAAAACTACCACTAAAATCTCTTTCTCACAAAACAGAAGGGTGTTTAATTTATCATTTGCACTAGCTATCTCAAAATTTTCATTTTGGTCACTTACACCCCTTTGCTTCTAACTTCTAAGTGCATGACATCTCCAACTTAATTTCCACCAGTATTTATTCAACCGGAATAGCATACAAGTATTAAATGCATTCTTTCTCCGTTAAAGTTGTGGGCATAATGATGCTACCTTTCCAGTCTCGGGGTGCGATTTAATGTTGCGTTCCCGTTATATCTCTCAAAATTCAATGAATAAAATTTCAGTTCGCTACTTCATCGGATCAACCATCAACGACTTCAACCTTTCAAGTAGACGCCATTTTATCGGTGCTGCCATCTGGGAATGAAATATTTACCCTCCGACACAATCAAAAAATACCCTCCAATGCCTACACATTTTTTTTTATTTGCCTTGCAGCGCCGTCTGGTGAAGAGTAATGAAGGCTTTATTCTGGCGAATAACATATATAGGTTTTATAATCTTGTCTTACAAATGACTTTCCTGAATTCAAATTTGAAGCGCCATTCTCATGAAATAAATTGGACTTTCCTATATAATTAGTAAAAGAATAAATAAAAAAATTTCGGAAAAAGAAAAAAGAAAACGCTTTTAAGTCCGATTTAGATGGAAAGAACCGAGCTAACTTTAAAAAATTGTGAGCTGCACTGAATGAATAGTAATATTTAATTCATCTGTTGAACATCAATGACATTTTATTCCCATGCATTATTCACCATTCTTTGCTATGCTGGTTGGGATCCGTGAAACTGCTAGAGCGAAAAGAAAAACGAACGCATTCACATCTGATCAAAGGGCAGATGTAGGTTCACTATTTAATTTATTTGGCATTCAATCCTATGCAATGAATAACTAACATATTTTTTTAAATATGTTATTTCTGGATGATTTTTCACTTTTACTTTTAAATCTGCATTAATATGCATACATTCAAAGTGTGTATTCTATTCATAGTTTCGGTGATTCAATTCCATAGGGAGGACTTAAATTAGTATAAAAAGAAAACATCGGATTTGAAACATCTTTATTTTTTTTTTTAGAGATGAAAAAAATGTAAAAATATTTTTAATGTATTTTGCCATTTTAAAAAATGTATCTTGCACCATTTTGAATTTAAATACACAGATTTAATTCAAACAAATCATGAATGGAATCATCTACAGATGTTTTTAAAGAAATAAAAGTTGTTAAAAAACATTATGAGTGCAAGCGTTATGAGTTATATATATATTACATGATTTTACTTTTCATAACATTGCAACTTATGGTAATCATTAAAATTATTTGAAAATCATTTAAAAAGAATATGTAATTATCAATATAATCTATGATAGAATAGAATAGGACATAAATTTGAAGATGTATTTCAAAAATATTCTCCTAAAGTTGAAATTTAGAAGCAATTGAAAGTATTCTTTTTTCTCGTTTTTGTAAATAAAATTTAAAAATAAGAAAAGGAAAGGAAGAAGGATAAAAAACATGCGTGGGAGGGGGCGAGCGGGTGGTCGAGTTTGAACTTCGTTTCCAAAAATCATAACATAAAATTGTTGATTTTGGAACATTTAAAAATAGTTTTTGTAGCTTTAATGGAGAATAAATAAAAAAAATTGCGAACAACGGTTTAATTAAAAAAAAAAAAAAAACGTTTTGAAGACAAATAACTTTAACAACTTGGTTTACCTGAAAAAAAAAAGTAAATATATAAACATATTTCGAGTGGTTAATTTCAATGCTAAAAATTTTAGAATATTGATTTTGAAAAAAATCAAAAAGGCTTTTACTATGAGTTGTCTTAAGAAATTATTTGAAACTTTTAGATGTAATATAGTTAAGTTTCTCCTTCAAAATTTCGGATAAAGTTCGTTTTTTTATTTTTTTCTGTATTTTTTAACACTTTAACTATCTAATATTTGAAGACAGTAAAAAGAAGTTCGTTCCATTTCTTCGATTTTTTTATTATTTATTTATTTTTCACATGAAAATTCCTAGCTGTTCAGTCTTTATAATCGCTAAATTGTTAACTTTGCTGAATTAAACTGGATATCCAATGCGTGAAGTATTGGTTTCATCCTAAAGAATGCCAATAGATGGCAGCACATCTCATCTGTATTCGGGTGGACATAAAACCTTGTAGGAGCTTCGCGATTGAACGTGCCGTATCCTATGAAGTGGGTTTTGACAAGGCATTTGAAGATATAGACGGTCCTAACCGTCCTACTAATAACTCTATTGATTTCACCTTCACAAATTCGCAGATCACGCGGAAAAGGCACATTTCCTTTCCGACTGATTCACTAGGGGCAATGAGCTGCCGGATCTTTAGCTGCTGCTTTCGACCAATGACGGTTAATTATGTAGTGTGCTGATGGATGTCTAACTGATCGCGTCGCTAGATCTTTATTTAAAAAATGAATGCATAGTCTTGCGACATGACATTTCCTTGCCATCGACTCCGCCCCATGGGCGGTGTCAAATGCATAAAGTTGAATGCCATTTACAATATCATCAACTAATTTGCATTTGTTTGTAGCTTTTAATCAACCATCACACCGTCGATTATATGAGTTGCATTTTTACGGATCCCAACGGTTGTAGCTTTGCATTAAGAAACAAAAGAATTGCTCATGGGGCGTGATATCAAAAAAAAAAAAATTACCAGCGAAAGGCATTTTCCAAAATAACTTTTAAGGAAGATAATTGCTTTTCCGAGGCATGGCGGGAAAAAATCGAATTACGCTTGCTAGAAAAACAAGAAAACAAAAACACGAAAATAAATAAATAAGTAAGTAATAAGAAAGAATTCAAGGTTTAAAAAGTTTTAACATCAAAAAAATGAATAAGAAAAATTGAAAAATCAAAATTGTAAGAGAAAATTAAAAGTAAATTGTATCCCAAAAATACGAAAAATAAATAAAAAGGAATGAAATAAACCACTCATGTGTAATTAAATAAGTGAAGAACAAAAGATACCAACTTAACTTTTGCTGCGAGTGTTATTTTCGTAAAAGCATGTTCGTCATCATTTTTGCTTATCCCAGTTATAGCAAGGCATTGATAGAAAAAACTTAATTGATAGAGAACTTAACATTGATAGAGAACTTAAATAACAATCATAATAAAATTAGTAAATTAATTTTATTATGATTAGATGATTATGAGATTAGTAATGAAAATTACACTCACTTTCATTACTAATCTCATTTTGGAAATCTCGATACTTTTCTTTGTTTTTATCATAGTAATTATTATTCATTCGCATGCATAATTCAATTTCCTCAAACAAATATCTATAACGGCTGGGATCTATACTTATGCGGACGAAGCTTATTCGATCTTGTGTGTAGTGCGTGTACTACAAATCCGAAACTTCCTCTATGAAAATTTTTTTAAAAGCTGATGTTTCACAATACCACCCAAATACCGTTAATTAATAAACACCCTCGAAAATACCTACATATCTTAAAAATACAGAGTTTCGGGAAATTACCCACGCATTGGCAAGTTAGAAACGTTTGTGAACCTTTTCCATTTTTATTGATTGTTAATATGAGCTGCTATCTACTGTCAATATGTCACTTTTTAAATAATATCACTATAAATTTTAATGAGTGCGGATAATTTTTATTGCATTCATGTTATACCGCCCATTGATTAAAACAAAACTTGAATCAAGTTGATTTATTTTTAGTCACCTTGTTTTGAGCTGAAATTTGCGGTCGATTAGTAATTTTTGAATCAGCATTAGTTACCTTCAAATAAATAAATAAAATAATACTAAATATATACATTTAGAAAAATCTACACAACTTTAGCCTTTTCTTTAATCCAGACTGTTATAAGCAACGGAGCTAACTTAATTCCTGATTTTTCAGATCTTTTTGATAATTCTTTGAACTACCAATGCTGATACAACAAAGCGTTTTATATTATTGCTTCGAGTTGACATGAACGGAGGCAAATTCAAACAGAAATTTGAAGTTCAAATATGATTTTAAAAAAACGCAAAAGTAAGAAGGAAATTATTAAATCCCAAACGTAACAAAAATAAATAGAGTGAAATTAGCCATTCATGTGTAAATAAATTAGTGAAGAACAAAAGAAACCAACTTAACTTTTGCTGCGAGTTATTTTCGTAAGCGCGCGTTCGTCAACATACTTGCGAATCCTAATAGTTATAGCAAGGTATTGGAAGAAAAAATTAATTACCACTAGCGAAAACAAAAAATAACAAATAATAACAGTCATAAAAAAAGTTACAGGTAAAAGTTAAATTGATCTTTATTAATGATCTCATTTTATAATGTTCGCTTCTTTTCCATGTTTTTATTACAAGAATAATTACTATTATCAAGTCCCACTTATTTAGCGCATGCGTAGTTCGCTTTTCCCTTGAACAAATTGCTGTAACAGTTGGGATCCGTAGATATGTGGACGAAGCTCGTTCGATGATGCGCGTAGTGCTTGTACCCTAGACCTCCATGATACAATGGCGTGCAGCGATAACCGTCAACATTAACTAGTTAAAAAATTGTAGTACTTAAAAGAAGAAAACGTTTTCACAGAATAATAAATCTGAAATTTCCTCTAAAAAATTTTAAAACTTGGCATCTCAAAAAAAAAAAAAAAAACCTTTCCCCCCCCCCCCCATCACACGCCCTCAATTTACAAGTGCCAAAAATCTTAAAAGTAACCGAGTTACGGGTAATTAATCGCCAATCGAAATCCTGATGGTAGCTAGCACGATGTTCGAGCTAAAAGAAAATAAAAAACTTCGCATGCGGCGCTGTTCTTGCCAAGAGTATAAAAAATATAGCCTGCGGCATAAAGCCTGTAGCGTTCGAAAAACTTATCTGAAACCAGTTAATACGAATGCTTTTACAAAGGAATCAACAGACTTAAAGCCTGAAGAGTGAAGGGTAGTTTTATAAAGGTTCAAGATGTCATTTTCTGTTTTCCTTCAAGCAATAAATGCTTTTAAGGGTTCATGAGCACAAACCTATATGCTCAATGATATTCTACACCAATATCTCGGGTACAATTAATTTTGTTGCTTTACTATGGCGAACGCCGTTTCCCACGCGTTTTAAGCTTAAGTATCTTTTTAGTTTCAAAAACTCTCTTATATTCGCATCTATAAGCACCACCACCTTTTTCTTTTCTTTTTTATTTTCTTCTCGCCCTGACTTTTGGAGTCGCAATGGGCCGGTATAGTGGAGTGGCCGGATCAGATTTGGGATATTTACGAATCGGTCAGATACCGGATATTCGATCCCTCTATCGGTGCGCGCCGCCTGCTGTCCAGAATTTGAAGTTTTGAAATTTGGCAACCCTGCTCTCAGTGATACCTAATCAAAAAATTTTCAAATGGTTTTAATTTTTTCGAAATGTTAAACATGACGATGTTTTTCGAAACGATAAACATGACAAACGTTAAACATCAAACAACGATGTCCCCCCATTAAAACGTATTAATTACTTCTTACGAGTTATCTTATTAGTTTTTTTTTGCATTCAATTTAAAGAATTGATGTAGCAGGAAAAAAGGAACCTTTGCTCTTATATATTAAGAAGAAAATAAGACTTTAGTACAGTATGAAAAAAAAAATTAATGAGTTATGTATGGAGGCGCAATCAGGGTTTTGTGGAATACACCCTGTAGAGTGTAGACCAATACCTCCCACACAGAACCTTGGGTTTCTCTGCGGATTGGAGCAATATTACTACTCCTAGTAGAGTGAAACCTGTGTAAGTTGACCACTAGGGGTGCAGCACTTTAGTGGTCAACTTATAGAGTATGAGGTAGAAGGTGAAGGGCTAATTCTGTTTCTGACGAACGTGGGCAACTTGGACGGGTGGTCAACTTACAAAGTTGGTCAACTTAGAGAGGGGATCAACTTACAAAGGTGGTCAACTTTACAGGGTTTACTGTACATACAAGCAAGGACAAAACCCTTAGCATAAGATTTTGGCTCGGTCCTTTCTGTAGCATAAGATGTGAAACAAGGAAACATGTATTTTATAGAAAAGTACTGTGGCACCCTTTTTTCAAAATATATACTTTTTCACTCGAAATGATTTTCTTTCGCAAAATTTGAAATTTTATTTAAAATATTTCTAAAATCTTAATTTAAATTTTTTTATATAATTAATATTAAGTTTCATTTTTAATACTCTTGTGTTTTGCGTCAAAATTAAAATATAACCTCGCTTGCTTTGATTTGGGAGGGAGGAATCAACAAAATTGTTTACTATGAAACTATAAGACGCTCCTTTAATAAATTGTATTTTGCAACAATTTTGTGTGTTTTGTGTACGATAATCCAAATTTTAAGTTTTTCAATTATATCCAGACATTATTATTATTCTTATATACTCGGGGAAAAATAGTTATTAACAAACAAATATCCTAAATATCTTTTTCATTCGAAAGTAATGCTTGATTTTTACTTAACCATTGCATTCTTCAAAGAATATTTGAAGACCAGCAAAATTACATGCTGGCTCCAAGAAACAATCCTGAATTTTAAGCGTGTAATATATTTTAACATATTTTTTATAAATTAAAGTGCTGCAATATAAATCTGAAGAAATCTGCTAAATACTTCTCACTTATTGGAAAGTATGAATAATAAATTAACATCTGATTTTCTGCATCAAGTCTACAAGAACACATAAATGTTTCATTAAACGCTGAGGCCACGCCTCTTCTGTGACGTCACGCGCCTTGCTCTCTAGTTTTATGCACAAAATTCAAGCAAAATAAAAAATGAAGCTATCTCTTTGAACCACCCTGATTTGAACGACTTTTCGAAAAACTTTTATCTTAAAACTTCCTGAAAGGAAAAAAAAAAAAAAAACTCAAAAACATGCCATTGATTGATTCGAGAAACTCCTAGGAGAGCCCAACCCATTTCAAAATCGCCAACTTGGCGTGAATCTCGCAGAACGATAGAAGCTGGGTTTTGATCAAATCAGGGTTACCAAGATTACGTACTTATCGCCAACCACGCCAATGGGTGGGCTCTCGTAAGATCCAACCTCCTGATCCCAAAATATACTTTCCATCCATTTTTTTTAATTATGAAGCCTCTAAATCACAAAATTTTTTCCAGTAAAAGCAGTAATTTTCGAATTAGTATTTTATTTCTATAATGCGTGTGAAAATGTTTTAACGGATTTGACACGGAAGTTTGTTATCCTGTTTTCGACCAATATTACTGCATGAATTATCCTCAAACTTTGCACACAAGCTTATCTTCCGTTGACAATACAGTATTCCATCCATTTTTATTAGCCTACTTTCCCGTAAAAGTAAAAAAAAATAATAATAAAGCATGAAAGAAGGCTTAATGTATCGTGAAAATATCGTTAAAAATCAAGAAAAGTCAAAAATAAGTGAAGTAATTAAATAAAGATTGAAAAATAAAAAATTTGAAAGTAGGGTATTGAGATGGGGAAAAAGTGTGTCTGTCGGTCTGTCGGTCTGTCTGTCTGTCGGTCTGTCTGTCGGTCTGTCTGTCGGTCTGTCTGTCGGTCGGTCTGTCGGTCTGTCTGTCGGTCTGTCTGTCTGTCGGTCTGTCCCCCTAATAACTTTTGAACGAATTGTCCGATTGGAAAAATTCTTTTTGCATTCGAAAGATCTCGGCGAGGACATCTCATTTCTATATTTCACTTTTTGCTTTGAACAATTTTTTGTTCAATTTTGAACAGTTCAAAAAAATTTAACATTAGCGCCTATGGACAAAATTGAAGCAAATTCTGTAAACTCTGGGCACAAGAGCCAAGTTCCTATTGAAAGCTTATTGAAAGGAGTTCTCGGCGTGAAATATTGATTTGAACAGTTTTTGTTCATTTTTGAACAGTTCAAAAAATTAACACAGAGCTTACGGGGAAATTTCAACCCTATATAAATCCTGATCTAACGGACCGATTTGCTTGGAACAAACTTTATCGGAAAGCTCTTATAACGTAGAACATGTAGAAATAGAAAGTTTATCCAGAACGTACGAGCCTATTTTGCTATGAAATTTTTTGATCGGGATTTTCAAGGATATTTCTCAGTGACTCAATGAGTGAAATAATGAATGAATGAATAAATGAAAGAGTGAAAGAATAAATCAATGAATAAATGAATGAGGAAAAGAATGAATGAATAAATTATTGAATAAATGAAAATATAAATAAATGAGTGAATAAATACATGAATGCGTAAATGAATGAATAAACACTTGAATGAGGTAACGAATGAATGAATAAATGCATGGCTGAATAAATAAAAGAATGAATGAGTGAGTGAATGAATATGTATTATCCGTTGAAAAAGGTATATTTTCAATAATTAGAACTAAAGATAAATAAGAAAGAGAGAGAAAGAGATAGCTAGATTATAAATTTGAATTTGGTGTATACGGGAAAGTAGGCTCGTATAGTTCTAGACGGAACTTCTTGTATAATTTATTATAATGTTAATTAGGAAAGAATTTAATAATTTTGGCCTGATGAAATCATCAGAATTATTATTTGTCGAATGGTTACGATAGCTTTGTTTGGATAATGCAACGATGTTATTTAACATAAATGTGTACCTGGGCCTGTTGTGGCCCAGTGGTTATGGCAATCTATTGTGGCACCGCAGGTCGTCAGTTCGAGACTAGTGCCCGGTCTTATCCATTCCATTCAATTTGCTTTGTCACGAAAGCTTGTTACGCGTATTTCGACCAGTATTACTGCATTTTAGGTTTTTTTTAAATAAAACCGCGTAACTTAAAACATTTTTTGGTGATTTAATATATTATTTAGTCGTGGAATTCAAAGTGAATGCAGCATCCACCAGGACTGAAATACTTTGCAAGAGCTTTTCCTGGTCTTTATAGGAAACAGGAATGCAAATAGTCTTTCACTATTTGTAAGCTGTTCCCTACAGTACGTTAAATCGGGGTTTCACTGGTTATACGTTTGAAGGAGTCATTGAAAAGAATAGAATTTTTTGAATGTGGCTAAACGCATCAATAAATGAAGTTCTAAGGAATATTTATTCATAATTTATCATAATTTATAAAACATATTATTAATGATCTTACGTCACCATTACCGAAGCACAAGTATTGTAAATACAAATACAAATACAAAAGTGACGACCAGCAACAGGGACAGCGTCCACCAAGGCCTGTTCTAGTCAATTTAAAGAAAGTCAGTTCCAAATTTCTAATTTGTTTATAGCTTAAAAGTGAGAGGAAGAGAGAGAGAAAGAAGAAAATGAAATTAAAAGCAAAAAAAGAAAAACTAAGAGATATTAGATCAGAAGTAAATACAATAAGATGATCAAATTAATAAATAATTAATTTTGAGAATTTCAACGCGGGCTCTAGAAACAGGAATCATTTTGATGCATAAAACCAAAAAATAGCTCATAGCGAAAAAGAGAGAACTTGTTGAATTAAGTATTCTCAATGGGGGGGGGGGTGCATTAGAAACTATTAATTTGGTGCATGAACAACGTCTTTTCCTATAAAGTCTGTGTTGTATAATCAAAAGCAAATATTGTTTTATATCATACTGAATGATTTTTATTAACGAATGTCTTTTGTGAAATAAGTGTTTAAAGCTTCCGAAAACTGTGTAAGCTAAAGTAAATCGCAAATTATGATAAATTCCTAAATTTTTGAAATCTGGTCAAAATAGCAAAACTTAGACCTGATTTCCAAAATTTGGAAGTCAAAGTGCAACCAGAAGACATTTGGGGACCTATTTTGAATTTTTTACGCTTGGGCATTGTCGAAAAGAAAATCAGACATCTGAAAAGTCCCTTTTCCGCTAATTTTGCATATTTCAACTCAAACATGAAGCCGAAAGATTTATTAATTATTTTAAAATTTGTATGAACGTTTAACATAACAGCCGCACTGTGGGAAAAACAATTTCTAAAAAAAATCAGTTTTATACACCAATCCCCCCCCTCTCCACATCCCACCTAGTATACAATTAGTAGTCGATGTACTACAATTTTTTTTAACTATTTAATGTTGAAGATTATTGCTGTGCCCCATTGTATCATGAATATTCAGGGAACAAGCACTACGCACATGATCGAACGAGTTTCGTCCACATATCTACGGATCCCAACCGTTATAGCAGTTTGCTCAAGGGAAAAGCGAACTACTCATGCGCCATGTGAATGGGTCTTGATAATAGTAACTATTATTATAATAAAAACATGGAAAAGTAGCGAGTCTTCAAAAATAAGATTAGCAAAAAGATTCAATTTAACTTTTACCCTTTACTTCTATTACGATTGCTATTATTTGTCATTTTTGTTTTCGCTGGTGGTAATTAATTTTTTCTTCCAATACCTTGCTGTAACTCTTAGGATTCGCAAATATGTTGAGCAACGCGCGTTTACGAAAAAAACTCACAGCAAAAGTTAAGTTGGTTCCTTTTGTTCTTCACTAATTTATTTACACATGAATGGTTAATTTCACTTTTTCTTTATTTATTTTTGTTACTTATGGGATTTATTTATTTTCTTCTTACTTTTGCCATTTTTTATTTTAGCTATTCATTGTTTCATTTTGAAACTTTCTGAACTATTTTTATTTACTTATTTATTATTGACTTACTTATTTTTTTATTTATTTTTCCTTCTTTTTCTAGTATGCGGAAATACAATTTTTTTCCGTCAGGCTTTGCTAAAACAATTTTCTTCCTTGAAAATGATTTTGAAAAACACCTTTCGCTGGTGGTATTAATTTTTGCGTTCTAGAGCATGTGCAATTCGTTTGCTTTCTGAATGCATATCCATAACGGGTGGGATCTGTAAAAATGCTTTTCTAATAATCAACGGTGTGATGATTTATTATCGAAATTCAAGCACTTGACACCGCAAATGGGTGAAGCCGATGACAAGCAAATAGTTAACGTCGGATTTTTCAAACGACAACGCTAGTTACTGCATGTAGATTTTTTTACCCCCCCCCCCCCTCTCAAATTAAAATTTGAACGGAAAAACTGATGAACTATTTAAAAGCTCTAGTTCATTTCAGTGAATCGAGATGGCTCATTTGAAGTCAATTTATTATTTCTGATTTTTGGTGTTTAGAAAAGTTCAGGTTCAGAGAGGTCCGTGATTTCAAAGTTTTCCATTTGGAGGGGAGGGGGTTTGAGGGAGATAGGGTAGGTATTCGATGCATGTTTCAGGAAAAAACAAAATACATAAACGCATTTGTATTTACCCTACGACTCCAAAAGTCAGGAGGAGAAGAAAATAAAAAAAGAAAAGAAAAAGGTGGTGGTGCTTAAAGATGCCAACATAAGAGTTACTAAAATTAAAGAGATACTGAAGCTTAAAACGTTGGAAACGCCGTTCGCCGGAGTAAAAGCAACTAAATACCTGCAATATTGGTGTGGAATGCTATTGAGCGTATAGGTTTGTGCTTATGAATTTTTTACCCTTAAAAGCATTTACTATTTGAAGGGAAAATAAGAAAATTACTTTTTGTGTCTCTTGAAACCAAAATACCCCAAAAGGTATTTACAGAATTTGAGTCAATAAGCTTAATTTGCTTCTCTTCGGACCATTTGATAATAATTGAGGAACTTAAAGCCCCATTTATACCTCGGTCATAAAAATTTCATCTCTCTATTAACATTTTCATTATCATATCCATGCCCGCGTCGTCCATATATGCAATGCTGAAATGAATATAATATTTTAAAAGAACGCAATGAAACACGAATAAAACGCAACAAAACCCAAACAAGCCCCGAAAAGCACCAATAACCCCCCCCCCCCCCCCAAAAAAAAAAAAAAAAAAAAACTTTAGGGTCGGAGTTTTTTCAACCCTAAAAATGGCGTTCAGTAGAATACGCGCGAGTGCGTCGAGTAAGATTGGTGCTGATCATGATCATATCTCCAATATTAATTTCCACCAGTATTTTTCATACCGTAATAGTCAATAAGTAGGAAATACATTATCTTCTTTTAACTTGGACCTGAGATTATATCTGTCAGAAATAAAAGGTGGCGCATAATATTAATATTTGTACTACCGTTACGGTATTAAATTCTAACAAATTTCGACGATTAGTATGACGTACATCTTATAAAATTTCAGTCCGTTTGTGCATCGGAGCAACGTCCTCACGCTTTTAAGTCAAGACTCTATTATTATCTGTGCTGCCATCTAGAATCGAAATATTTACCCTCCGACACAATCAAAAATACTAAGGCTCGACCTGGCCGATGCATCGGCGCCGATTGTTCAACAAAGTTGCCATACTAGCGTCTAGGGAGAAACCATGGAGGTACTCTGCTCCTCACCTCGATGACGTATTGAACCCAGATGCGCGCGCTGAATTTTTCCATGTGCGAGCTAACGGAGAAGCGATTCCCTTCTCAGGCCGAAATCGGCACTAAGTTTCTCGACTCTCCGTAGGCCAAAATCTATTGCTTCTGCTGCGCTGGCGATCAACTCACATTATTAATCAGCGTGTTTTTGCAATCAAGCCATCAAATAACGTCCACTGAAGAGTCCACTTATAGAGCACACATTTGAGAACGAATAAATTAAGTTCTATAGTAAAAATTGATAATAAAAAAATATTGCTTTCCTATACTACTTTAAAAAACTTTTTATTAGTATAGGAAAATATTTTTGTGTTACTTATGAATTTTTTTTTTCTATTCTATCCTCTACAGAAGCATAGAGCCTCAAGTAGAAAAACTGATTGAAATAAATTATTTGAACATTTGTTATATTTTTTGAATGTGGGAAGTGACATGACACTTCCATTGGTAATAATAATAACTAATTGAAAAAATAGTTATTATTCCAAAATTGAATTTCATTTAATTTTAAAATTTTCTTATATGCCTTAGCAAGGATACAGTGTGGTCGATAAGGTGTTTCTACACTTTTCTATTAGGTGGAACTTTGCTCGAGTACTTTATTTTGAGTATTATTTGTTTTTATTTTGTTTCAAAATCTGGACTTCGCGCAAAACAGACTAATTTGACTCGGTTTATATCTGATTTTAGCTAATTTTATTTCAAGATTGTGTATCTAATTTTAATACAATTTAACTATTGTTTCTATTTTTATTCATTTATATTGATAACCAAAAAGTGACACATAATTTTTTATTGCAACTGTCTTATAAATAAGTTAATGTATATATTTTCATTTCACACAATTAAAATTACAGGGTTTGGTGCTTTAAATCAAGTGTTTTAAATCAGTGATTTATAACATTTAAAAAGTCATGATTTTTATCAAAAATTTAAAATTTGCCTAAAATTTGTTATTATTATTATTTTTTAAATAAATTATGGAAATTTAATGTTTCACAACAATTATTTTACATATGATTCTTTTTTTTTTGTTGAAGAATTTCTTTGCCAGTATTTGTTGATATACAAAGCATAATGAGAACAATGTTAGAGTTTTAAAATTTTGTTTCTTCAGTCTTGCGGTTCGGAAAGAAAAACGTTTTAGCACTACAACACTATGTGATTAGTATAAAATACCCGAATCTGTTTACTTCATAAAAACCCAACAACATATTAGACGGGCGATTGCATTTCGTGCAATTTCTAGTATCACGTTCTTCGAGTTTCTTAGTATTTTACATTTTAAAAATGTATCGTGCCAAAATACCGTATGTACTAAAGCACAGAAGAAAGATTCTTTGAATTGCATGCAATAAATAGCATGTTTCAATCAATTAATTGATTAATTAATTTCTTGGACTTCTTACTTCGTTCTTACATAATGAGTTTCTTCATTTTTCTGTTACATGATTATTAATCATAACATTAAATAGGATCATACTTTAAATGGTATTTATTCACTTCACATTTTAATATGTATCGTTTATGTTGTAAATATAAGTTTTTTCATAAAGGATCATTCATAAATGATGTCACGCTTCGACTGGGGGAGAGGGGGGGGGGGGGTCGTGAAATTCCGACAAAGTGTGACAAGAGGAGGGGAGGGAGTAACAAGAAATGTGACATCGTGCATTATGCAACATAATAGTGTGACATGTGACAAAGGGGGGAGGGGGGGTCAGCTGAAGTGTGACATATTGTGACAAAGGGGGAGAGGGGGGGGGGTCAAATATGTGAGAAAAAAGTTAGTGTGACATCATTTATGAACGTCCCCTAATATAACTTATCAAAATTTAAGTTAATGAATATTTATTTTCTTTCT
Source organism: Octonoba sinensis (assembly GCA_038502835.1). NCBI lineage: Eukaryota > Metazoa > Arthropoda > Arachnida > Araneae > Uloboridae > Octonoba > Octonoba sinensis. The sequence goes on along the minus strand of CM076605.1, from coordinate 89,668,010 downwards.
TTAATTTTGTTTATTTTTTAAATATTTAATTCAGATCAAGTAATATGCTAGAATTAACGGTTTCAATCTAATCACCCTTATTAATTAAACAAAAAATAATAATAATATTAATACATGAAGTTAAATTGACTTTCTAAGCATTCAAAATGATAGACTTTTTATATAATCTTATAATATCAAAAATGCATTAAATGTCGCAACATGATTCCTTAAAAATCGTTCGTTTGCTGAATGATGGTTGAAGGCGAAAATTTCATCGGTAATTTGATCTGAAATCTCGCTTCTTTTCAGCCATGCAACAGATTTGCAACATGCATAACAACAACCAACTGTAAGAAAATTATAAGGGATTCTACTGAAATTGTCGAGAAAAAAAACTGTTTATTTTAATCATGATAAAGGTCGGAACGAAACGCCGAATTCGGATTTAAAGAGCCTTTTTTGAAGCAGACGACGAGATCACGTGATTCGAAGATCATGTGACCTGTGACGTCAGGTGAGGAGCAGAGTATCTCCATGGTTTCTCCCCAGACGCTGGTAGTTGCCATCGGCCATCGGCATCGGCGGCAGATGTTAACTTTAGAAAAACATCGGCCCATCGGCCTTAAAAAACATCTAAAAGCCGATGCAAGGCCGATGTTTTTCGCAGGGACAACTTTCCAGAAAACATTCTGTCTTTCACTTTCTTTTTTTCTCCATAGCTCAATTTCAATTTCCATACAGTAACAGGCAGCACATAAGTTAACAGAAAACACAAAAATAGTGTCATTCTACAAAAATATTTGATAAAAAATTCGGAAAACTAGTTTAAACGATCGCTGACCGAAAACCTTCATTATTAAAGTAGTTCTCTTTGAGCAGAATGCTCGCAAAATAGAATATGTTAAAGTAAAAGTCATAGAGGCGTCTTATGAGTGCTAGTTGTTTTTCGCACTAGGTTAGTTGCCTCATTTTTGTGTCCGTTTTTCTTTTAATAATGACTTAGTGCATTCGATGCCATTGTGCAATAATATTATACCATGTGCTTTTAGTTTGTCATGCTTCTTATTATTCCGAAATTGTAAACAATAAAAAGTCAACTCAATCAATGTGCGATAATAATTTTAATTTTTACCAGCGTAATTTTTTTTCCTCTTTGCGTTTTTTTTTTTTTTTTTTTTTTTTTTTGGCTTCTTCGAACCCACATGTTACAGTTTTTCTGCAATTGTGCAGCAATCTTGTTGCATCATTTTGTGTGCGGTTGTTCTCTTTATTTCATTTTTAGTTTAGTCAAATATAAGAAAAAATTTTCCAGTATAAATATTTATTGATCGAAATTTTATGTGTCCAAGTTTGACCTGCAATTTTTAAAAATTGAATTCTCAAAATGCGAGTTCGCGCGAAAGGATTTAATAACATCTTAATAAAAATGCTAAAATTTCTTTATTTTCAAAGATTGATCAATGCAACTTTTTTTTCAAAATACATCTTAGCATTTTTTATACGATAACTATTTTAATTTTTCCCCGTTTATACATTTTTTTGGCTTCTTTGATGCCACGTGTTAGACAGTTGACAGTTTTTCTGCTATTGTACAACAATCTCGTTTCATCTGCTTTCAGTTTAGAATATTTCTTGTACAACATAGAACATAGTGATAAAAAATATGAATCAATTTTTCAGTATAAATGCTTATTGATCGAAATTTTAAGTTCGACTTGCAATTTTCAAAAATTTAGTTCTTTAAAAACGAGTTTGGGATACAGGGTGGAACAATACCTTAATAAAAATGCTACAATTTCATTAATTTAAAAAATTGTAACGTATATAAAAATATATATATATTTTTTCAAAATACATATTAATTTTTATAAACGATCACGTGTTTTCAGAAGATTGTTTGTCAACAGAAAACTGCTGGTGCTCAAAATATTGGTTTATTTCGGTGACCTTACATTGTGGTCATGAAAATATTAAGAACATGTCAATTATTTCAGTGTAATTTTCAACTCACAAGAAAAAAAAATCTAATAAGATTTGTTCCCGAGACCCAGCATTCATTTGCAATGACAAAAAAATCTCACGTCTATGTTTTTAAAGCAATATTCAGTATTTTTTGGTTATGAACAAGGGATATACTATACAAGGGATAATACTGCGAGCGAAGTTTTTAAATATTTTATTTTTATTTCAGAAAAAGAGCTTAAAATAACTTTTTAAATGAAAAATAAACATGTAATCGTTCCCGCTTTTCTTTTAAAAGCGGTGGGGGGGGGGGGGGGGGGGGATCATGAAAAAAATATGAGAGGAGGGGGTTGACAGTTTCGTTGAAAATAGAAACACACACTATTTGTTAGTCTGTGTCATAACATCTGCATTCCTCTAGATGAAAAAAAATAAGAAAATAAAGGCAGCTGCACTTGGCATTTGCAGTGCAGGTGTTATAAAGAGAAAATGTTGAAGGAAAGGGAATTAGACCCCAGCCGATCCAATAGTTGTTGAGTATTTTTTTTTTTTTTGCAAAGATAAGAAAAAAGAACTTGAAAATCCTCTGATATAGCATTTTTTAATTTTTTAACCTCCAAATAATATAATTACTTTACTAGAATCGCGAGTGATTCTTTCTGTTTTAATTATTATGTAAACTTCCCCCAAACAGTTTTACGGTGCTTGAATAATGCATTTATGCTTTTATAAACATAAAAATAAATAGTAAATGATTTAAATGACATTTTTGACAAGCATTCTACACGTTTTAATGGTTTAAAGCGACTTTTTTTTCCATCGGCCATCGGCCGATGGAAGAGGAGAATAATCGGCAATCGGCCATCGGCCGATCTCGGAACAATCGGCATCGGCCCATCGGCCCAAAATTGCCATCGGTCGAGCCCAAAAAAATACCCTTTTTGTCTTCCCCTAGCGGCTTCATCTGGTGAAGAGTAATGAAAATGAAACTAAACAGAAGGCTTAATCCTGGCGAATATTTAACTCATAACGTTGACAAACTTGTTTTACAAACGGTTTTCCTGTACTTAAATTTGAAGCGCCATTTTCCGGAAAAGAAGAACCGTCTTCAAGACGGATTTAAGTTGAAAGAACCGAGCTAATTTTAATATAATTGTGAGCTGCATTGAATTAACAGTAAAAATTTAATTAATCTTTTGAACAACACCAATGACATTTTATTACAAAGCATTATTCACCATTCTTTGCTATACTTTTCTTTTCTACTTCATATCCCCCTACCCTGTTAGCATGTGACCTTCGGGCTGCCCTCCCCGGGCACGGGTAAGTGAAGTTTATCAACGCTCGCTCCCACCAGGAGATTGCAATAGCTGGGCGATTCTTTGCTATATTCGGATCCGCGAAACGAACAACGAACGCATTCACACCTAATCAAAGAGCTGATGTAGGTAGGTTCACTTTTTAATTTATTTGGCATTTCAATCATATGTAATGAAAAACTAACATATTTTTGAAATGATATTTCTGCATGGTTTTTTACTTTTACTTTTAAATCTGCATTAATATGCATACATGCAAAGGGTGTATTTTATTTATAGTTGTGGTGATTCAATTCCATGGGGAGGACTTAAATTAGTATAAAAAGAAAAACATCGGATTTGAAACATCTTTAAAAAAAATTTTCGATGAAAAAAAAATAATAAAAATATTTCAAATGTATTTTGCCACTTTAAAAAAATTATCTTGCACCATTTTGAATTTAAATACACATATTTAGTTCAAGGCAAATCGTGATTGGAATCATCTCCAGAGGTTTTGAAAGAAATAAAAGTTCTAAAAAACGTTATGAGTGCAATTCTTTATTTTACTTTATATATATATATATAAATTTTTATATATATATATATATATATTACCTTACATCATTTTACTTTTCAAAACATTGCAACTTGTGGTTATCATTAAAATTATTATTTGAAAATCATTTTAAAAGAATATGTAATGAAGTCTTTTTAATTATCAATATAATATGTGACAAAATAGAATATGACATATAGTTGAAGATGTATTTCAAAAATATTCTCTTAAAGTTGAAATTTAGAAGCAATTGAAAATATTATTTTTCCTTAAACGTGAATAATTTTTTTAAAAAAGAAATAAAGAAAGAAATATATATAAAAAAAAACATGTGGGGAAGGAGTGGTTGGTCGAGCTTGAACTTTGTTTCCAAAAATCATAACATAAAACTGTGGATTTTGGAACATTCAAAAATAGTTTTTGTAGCTTTAATGGAGAATAAATGAAAAAATTACGACCAATGGTTAATTTAAAAAAAAAAAATCGTTGTGACGACAACTACTGTTAACTCCTTTGTTCATATGTAGAAAAATAAGTAAATATTTAAACACGTTTGACTTGGTTAATAAATTATTCACCTTTTTAAATGCAATTAAGTGAATATATATTGACAATTCTTATAAAGTTTTCAGATCCTTTGAAAAGGTAATATTTGACATATTTCAATGCTTCAAATCTTATAATATTGATATTTTTTAAGAAAAAAAAATCAATTTTTTTCCTAAAAAAAAAAAGCTTGTTACTATGAGTGTAGTCTTAAGAAATTCTTTGAAACATTTAAATGTAATATAGTTAATTTTCTCCTTCAAAATTTCGGAAAAAATGCCTTGTATTATTTCTTTCTGTATTATTTAACACTTTAGTCCTTTGTAATATTTGAAGGCAGTGTAAAAAGAAGTTCGTTCCATTCTTCGATTTCTTTATTATTTATTTATTTTTCATATGAAAATTCCTACCTGTTCAGAGTTCTTAGTCGCTAAATTGTCAACTTTTCCGAATTAAACTGGATATCCAATACCTGAAGTTTCGGTTTTATCGTCAAAAACACCAATAGATGGCGGCATATCTCATCAGTATTCGGGCGGACACCTCGTAGGAACTTTGCAATTGAGCGGGTCATGGTCATATCTTGTTAAGTATGTCTTGGCAGAGACGTGTGAAGATATAGACTGTCCTTACCGTCCCAATAAGTCTAATAACTTCACCTTCACAAATTTGCAGATAACGCAAAAAAGAACCTTACTATTCCGACTATTTGGCTAGGGGTGAAATGAGCTGCCGGATCTTTAACTGCAGCTTTCGAGCAATGGGCAAATCAAGGATCCTGCGGAAAATTACGTAGTGTGCTGACGGCTGTCTAACTGGCCGTGTCGCTAGATCCTTGTTTTGAAAATGAATGCTTATGCTTAGTCTTTCCGAAGTGACAATTAATTGCCATCGACTCCGCCCCATTTGCGGAGTCAAGTGCATAACGTTTAATGCCATTTACAATATCATCAACAAGTTTACATTTGTTTGCAGCTTTTAATCAATCATCACACCGTCCATTATTTGAGATGCATTTTTACGGATCCCAACTGTTATAGATCTGCATTCAGAAAACACATGGAGTGAGATCAAAAAGGAATACCAGCAAAAGGCGTTTTCCAAAATCGTTTTTAAGAAAGCTAATTGCTTTTTCGAGGCATGGCGGGGAAAAATCGAATTGCGCATTCTATTAAAACAAAAACAAAAAAAAGAGAAAGAAAGAAATAAAAAAATAAACTACATAAATAAGTTTGTAAAAAAAAAAATAATTCAACGTTTGAATCGTTTTAACATCAAGAAATGAATAAGATAAAATTGAAAAATCGAAAATGTTAGATAAAATTAAAAGTAAATAAATTCAAAAATAAGAGAAATAAATAAAAAAGAGTGAAATAAACCAATCTTTGTGCAAATAAATAAGTAAACAACAAAAGAAACCAACTTAACTTTTGCTGTGAGTTATTTTCGCAAACGCGCATTCGTCAACATACTTGCGAATCCTAATAGTTACAGCAAGGTATTGGAAGAAAAATTAATTAAAACTAGCGAAAACAAAAATAACAATAACAGTCGTAATAAAAGTAACAGGCAAAAGTTAAATTGATCTTTATTAATGATCTCATTTTGTAATGTTCGCTTCTTTTCCCTGTTTTTATTATAATAATAATTACTATTGTCAAGTCCTACTTATATAGCGTATGCGTAGTTCGCTTTTACCTAGAACAAATTGCTATAACAGTTGGGATCCGTAGATATGTGGGCAAAGCTCGTTCGATCATGTGCGTAGTGCTTGTACCCTAAACCTCCATGATACAATAGCGTATAGCAATAACCGTCAACATTAACTAGTTAAAAAAATTGTGGGACATAAAAAAAAAACGTTTCTACAGAATAATAAATCTGAAATTTCCTCTACGAAAAACTTTAAATACTTGATATTTCGAAAATACCCCCCCCCCCCCCCCACACCACACTCAATCGCTTTATAAATGCCAAAAGATCTAAAAAGTACGTAAGTTACGGGTAATTACTCGCCAATTGAAATCCTTATAGCAAATATACGTTTTACCTCTACATATTTACTGTTTTATCCAGTACTTATTACTTTCAAGCTTAACGCGTATTGTAATAGTCTCCCTTTTATTTAAGCATTTATTCCTTCTATTAGCATCAGTTTTGAACTTTTATGCTTCTTATTATATATTTCGTTTACCATATATATATATACATACCAGGCAGTACCCGTACGGCGCTGCCCGTTCTCAATTTTAAAAACGTCGCCTACTGCGATGTTCTAGCTAAAAGAATATAAGAAAACGTCTCATGCGGCGCTGTCTTTGCTAAGAGAATAAAAACAGCGCCTGCGGCATAAAGCCTGCAGTGTTTGAAAAACCTATCTAAAACCAGTTAATAAGAATGCTTTTACAAAGGAATCAACAAACTTAGAACCTCAAGAGTGAAGGGTAGTTTTATAACGGTTCAAAATGTAATTTTCTTTTTTCCGTCAAATAATAAATTCTTTTAAGTCTTCATGAGCACAAACCTATATGCTCAATCATACAGAAATGGCATTTAAAAAATAGGTTAGTTATTCATTACATAAGATTGGAATGCCAAATAAATTAAGAAGTGAACCTACATCTGCTCTTTGACCAGATGTGAATGCGTTCGTTGTTCGTTGCGCGGATCCCAACCAGTATAGCAGCTATTGCAATCTTCTGGTGGGAGCGAGCGTTGATAAAATTCACTTACCCGTGACCGGGGGAGGGCAGCCCTTAAGGCCACGTGCTAACAGGGTAGGGGGGGAGGGCTGAAGTACAAAATAAAATAAAAGTATAGCAAAGAATGGTGAATAATGCATTGTAATAAAATGTCATAAATGTTGTTCAAAAGATGAATTAAATTTTTACTGTTAATTCAATTCAGCTCTCAATTATATTAAAATTAGCTCGTTTCTTTCCACTTAAATCCGTCTTGAAGACGGTTCTTCTTTTTTTTTTTTTTTTTCGAAAATGTTTTATTTATTCTTCTAATTATCTTGGAGAGTCTAATTTATTTAGTGATTTAGTGATGTACAATTTATTTCATGAGAATGGCACTTCTAATTTAAGTGCAGGAAAATCGTTTGTAAAACAAGATTATAAAAGTTATGAGTAAAGAATATTTAACTCATCTGTTAACACAGAAACGAAACTAAAACACTGAAAGCCTTTTGTTTAGTTTCATGTAAATATTTCGATCCTAGATGGCAGCACTGATAATAATAGAGTCTTGACTTAAAAAGGCGAGGACGATGATCCGATACCCAAACGGGCTGAAATTTTATAAGATGTACAGCATATTAACCATCGAAATTGGATGATAGAATTTTATACCATAACGGGAGTACAAATATCATTCGCACCCCCAATTCTTGAGACAGCATAGCGAATGCGTTCATCCCTAAATAATATATTTACTACTTATTTGCTTCTGCTATAGAAAAATACTGGTGGTAATTAAATGATCAGGCTTGCACTAATATTACTCGACGCACTCGCGCGTATTCCTATTGAACGCCATTTCTAGGGTTGAAAAAACCCCGACACTAACGTTTTTTTTTGGGGTTGTATTGGTGTCTTTTCGCTGTTTGTTCGGGTTTTGTTGCGTTTCATTCGTGTTTCATTGCGTTCTTTTAAAACATTATTTTCATTTCTGCGCGTTGCATATATGGACGGCGGTGGCGTTTATATGATAATGAAAATGTTAATAGAGACATGAAATTTTTATGACCGAGGTATAAATGGGACTTTAAGTTCCTCAATTATTATCAAATGGTCCGAAGAGAATTAAATTAAGCTTATTGACTTAAATTCTGTGAATACCTTTTGGGTTTTTAAGTTCCAAGAGACATAAAAAGTAATTTTCTTCTTTTTTCCGTCAAATAATAAATGCTTTTGAGGATTAATGAGTACAAACCTATATGCTCAATAATATTCTACACCAATATCGCAGGTACAATTAATTTTGTTGCTTTTTTTCAGCGAACGGCGTTTCCCACGTTTTAAGCTTTAGTATTTTTTTAATTTCAGTAACTCTTATGTTGACATCTTTAAGCACCACCACCTTTCTCTTTTTTATTTCAACTTGTTTCATTCGCTACATTCTCATTATCTTTCTTCCAGTTCTTTATGACTTAAAAAATACGTGTTCAAGAGTTCGTACTGCGATAATGTCATTACATTTAAATTTTTATAATTTAAGCAGCCTCTCTCAGTCCTCTTGAGCATTAGCTGAACCGGAATTTTTTTCTGGAGGGAATGGGGTGTTCGCAAAAGTCCTGACATGCGTACATTTTATAATACTAGGATTGGTAATTCGGGTTGAAACCGATGATCCCACTGGCGGTTTGGGCTGTGACGTCACGCCATGATAAATCTTTCTCAAAATGGTTGAAGCCGTGATATTACGATGCTTTTTTTCCACGTCAAGATGGTCTGGAGCGTATATTTGCGATATTCCTTCCCCTTTTCCCAAACAGGTTCCCTGGTGCATCGGAGGCGTTGCTTTTCCGCACATTCCTCAGGCCGTGATATCACGGCCAAAGCCGCCAGTGGGTTGAACGGTCCTCGCTGCGTACGTGTTAATGAGTGCTGTATAGAAGCGTAATAAGGGGGTTGGGGAGCATTCATAAATGATGTCACGCTTCGAGTGGGGAGGGGGTTCATGAAATTGTGACAAAGTGTGACGAGGGGCGGGGTTAACCAGAAGTGTGACATCATGCATTATGCAACATAGCGTGACATGTGAAAAAGAGGTGGAGGGGGGTCCGCTGAAGTGTGACAGATTGTGACAGAGGGGTGGAGGGGGTCAAATATATGGGAAAAAATCGTGGCATCATGTGTGAACGGCCCCTTGGTGAATACACGCTATAAACCAGCGGTCGCCAACCTAAACTGACTCAAGATCTACTTTCCAAGTTCGGCGAACACCAAGATCGACTTGGAGGACAGGGGGGGGGGGGTTATACATTATTAATAGGGTATGCTGGGATTGCGCCTGTCTTCAAATTGTAGGTTAAGCCATCCAACTTATTTTATTTATTTTTTTAAACTATAAACTGTCCAAAATGCTGTCGCGATCGACTGGTTGCCGACCACTGCTGTAGACCAATACCCCCCCCCCCCCTCCGGGGACAACCTCCCACACAGAATCTTGGGTTTCTCTGTCGATTGAAGCAATAGTACAAATTCTAGTTCAGTGAAACCTGTGTGAGTTGACCACTAGCGGTGCAGCACTTTAGTGGTCAACTTCGACAGGTGTTCAACTTATACAGTGAGGTAGCAGGTGAAGAGCTAATTCCGTTTCTGACAAACGGGTCAACTTAGACAGTTGGTCAACATTACAGGTTTTACTGTACATACAAGCAAGGACCAAACCCTTGGCTACGCCCTTCCTGTAGCATAAGATCTTTGCCAGGCCCTTTCTGTAGACTAAGATGTAAAACAAGGAAACATAATGATTTTATAGAGAAGTACTGTTGCATCATTTTTTAAAAATATATGCTCTTTCACTCGAAATGATTTTTTCTTCTTTTTTCTTTTTTTCTGGGGAGGGGGAGGGGGAGCAAAATTTGAAGTTTTATTTAAAATATTCCTTAAATATAAATTAAAAATTCTCTATATAACTAATATTGAGTTTCATTTTTATTTCTCTGGTGTTTTGCGTATAAATTAAGTATAATTTCGTTTGTTTTGATTTGAGGGGGGAGGGAATCAACAAAATTGTTCACTATGAAACTATAAAATGTTCCCTTGATAAATTGTTTTTGGAAACAATTTTGTGTACGATAATACAAATTAAGTTTTTCAATTACATCCAGACATGAATATTACTCTTACATGTACACGGGGAAAAATACTTAACAAATATTCTAAAAAATTCATTCTTCAATGAATATTTGAAGCCCAGCAAAATTACATGTTTTTAAATGCATGCATTAATGTGGCTCCAAGAAACAATCCTGTATTTTAAGCGGGTAATATCTTTTAACATAGTTTTTATAAATTAAAGTGCTGCAAATAGAGCTGCAGAATTCTTCTAAATACTTCTCACTAATCTATTATTGGAAAGCATGAATAAATTCTTTGTAATCGGATTTTAAAATGCATAACAAATCAACATCTGATTTTCTGTATCAAGTCTACATGAGAAAACAAATGTTTCTCCAACCGATGAAGCCACGCCTCTTATGTGACGTCACGCGCCTTGCTCTCTAGTTTTATCCAGAAAATCTAAGCAGTATCAGAAATAAAGCAAAACTATTTGAACCTCCCTGATTTGCCCGGCTTTTTTGCCAAACTTTTATCTTAAAACTTCCTGAAAAAAAAAAAAAAAAAAAAAAAAAACCTCAACAACATGACCATTGCCAGATCCCAAAATATACTTCCCATCCAATTTTTTTTTTTTAATAATGAAGCCTCTAATTTGCAAAGTTTCTTAAGTACTAGGTTCATGCGCCTTGCTCCAAGCCCACTGATTTGATCAACTATCAATTACTATGAAAAGCTTACTACTTTTGTACGTATTATCCAAATAATAAAATGTAACATAAAATAAATAAAACAAAGCAATAACGTTCATGCCAATTTTTAAGCTACCAGTTTTTTTCAGCTTTATGTTTTTAAACCTTTATATATATCTTTGCTTGAAAGTAGTTCCGTACTCGCTTCGGCAGTACATATACTAAAATTGGAACGATACAGAGAAGATTAGGATGACGCGCAAGGATGACACGCAAAATCGTGAAGCGTTCCACATTTTTTGTTTAAATGTATATTCTACTTAGTTATAGCTGTAATAGTCTCTGTACCACTCCTGGAGGATTCTTTTTTTTTTCAGGAAGCCTGTATTTACAGGTTTTAGATATGCCAACCAAAATGCGCTGGTGTCTAAGAAAGAAGTCCTGCAAAAGGCCAGTCATTTGGGTTATTCGGGAGGGTCGTGTGCCCCCTCCCTCTGGTATGTGTTTTTCATGTAAATATATTTTGTAGCTTTTTACCCATAATATGCATTGAGTTTATAATCTTTGGCTCCCGTACGTCCCAGAAATTTTTGCAGACTGCACTATTGAAATTTTTAGTGGGGGGGGGGGGGGGGGGGGCTTCGCCCATTATTTGACAATTTGGTGTGTGCACTATCACTCTAAGGTGACGTGGACACTCATGAAGAAGCTGTATGTATATATATCAAAATGTACATTCGGATCCCAGTTCTAGTATGATCAGTGTATTGGTTGAGTTTTAAAACCTAAAATGGTGCATCAACTAATCCCTTAACGGTCGTGTAATTTTCAAGAAAACAGTCGTAAAAGTGCCAATTTTTTATCTCTGAAAATTATATAAAAATACGTGCATGAACATTAATTTTTGATTTGTTTTCAGCTTGAAATTTTAATCACTCCATCCCGGAAAAATCACGTTAGCGAGAAATAGAAGGCGAAACCTCAGCCCGTCATTTTCACGGGAGCGAGAAATAGGCGAAACCTCAGCCCGTCATTTTCACGGGAGCGAGAAACAGGCGAAACCTGAGCCCGTCATTTTCACGGGAGCGAGAAATAGAAGGCGAAACCTCAGCCCGTCATTTTCACGGGAGCGAGAAATAGAAGGCGAAACCTCAGCCCGTCATTTTCACAGGAGCGAGAAATAGAAGGCGAAACCTCAGCTCGTCATTTTCACGGGAGCGAGAGGGAATGGGTTAATAGCTTATTTGTGTTTTATACCCTGCCCTTCACAACAAAGCATGGGAGCAATCAGAATGTTTTCCTTGGGGTTGGACCATAATCGTTCTTACACTGGTATATTAACATACCAGGATTGGCAGTATGGTGGGATTTAACATCCAAAATCCTCTTTTAGTTGCGCCCAAGAAACAGCCTTTCTTGCATCCCTCGTTTACAATGCTGTCACTATTTTTTTGTCATAAAATAAATTTGAAAATTTTGTTGCGAAATAAAAATGTGGTTTAAAAGCTAACTTACCTGCATTTTCGAGCTGAAAAACAAACTACGTGCCTTTTCTAAGCACACACTTTTGAGACAGTTCGGTTTAATTTTGCATAATTTTCTTCTAAAGACAAAGATAGAACTTTAAAAATTTGTACGCTTTCCAAATGCTTTGATTTCATCCCAGCAGTTAAAAGCTGATTATAAAAGGAAGTGTGGTTCTAGATAGAGAAGACATTCATCCGAGAAAGTTCTGAGCACTTAGTTTGAGTAAAACTTCTAATCCGTATTTTCAAATGAACAATAAACATGAAAATGTATTGAGTGCTAAAAACATTTGTTTTCAATGTACGGTTTCTAACCATCTGTAGAAGAATATGAAACCTAAATTGCAATGATACCCGATTGATTCTTCATCCTGGCTTACAAAAATTTTAATTAATGCCTTTAGTAGTAGGTTTCTGGTGCAATTTAAAAGCTGAACATTCCATCCAGTGGCGTAGTTGGCGGTGTTGGCGGCCCAACTCAGGTGTCACTCGTTCTGGGGTGACACCCGGCTGTGAAGCGGGAAACAATAAATCTTTCAAAGCCATATGATGAAACAAATAACTTGAACTGGATTTTTTTTCTATCATTTTCTTTTCTACTTTTAACTGAGCAAAGCGTTTGCTTACAAAAATATTCGAAGCGGTATTTTACTGCTACACACACCACTGCCGTCAACAAATACTTTAAATATTAAAATGATACGAATGATATTTTTCTTCTCTTTTTTTTGTTGGGCTTTCTTCTTTCCTTGCATTTCTTCTTCGTTTTTTTTTTTTTTTTGGGGGGGGGGGGAATGACACCATCGATAACCGCCCCGGGGGTCACCTATGCCACTGTCCTGAAGGAAGGATCAGAGGTAATTGTTTGCTCAGTGCCCATGATTGCTGAATAAAAGTGATTTTATTCAAATAGTTATGTGTATTTTTTTAGACGATAGTGACAGTATTCGGACCGAAATTTTCATTTCGTACGAGTATGCCGCACGTTATGCAAATTCACCTATTCACCTGGGTTTCAGTTTATAATGGACTGTGAACAGATTGATTGGTATTCCGAGGTTCTGTTCTGTAATTTTTCGGCTCCGTATGTGATTGACTGATTTCTAGTTGGCCATGTATAGTTTATTTTCTAACCATCTCAGTAAGCTGTTTTAGTTCAACCAAATACATGGTTTTTTATAATATTGACTCATTTCTAACCACGCTCTGCTATCAGCAGATAGTTTTGAAAATGTATTTGTGCTATCAATAAAATACCTAATAATTAATTAACGTGAAGATTAAAAATCTTTCATCCTCTTGAGATGGGTAGCCCGTATTTTAATTAAAACTTCAAAAAGAATATTGAAGAAATTTGAGCAGGCGCAATTCATTATCCGAAAAATCGAAGATCCTGCCCTGGTGAGTACCATTCATGTAAAGACTCAAAACAGTTCAAAAAAGGATAATTTTTGAATGGATTTTCTTGAAACTTTTCTTCCATAAAACTGCATTAATCCGTCACTCATCAGAGTCGTCAAAAATGAAACAATGTATGCAACTGGCTTGATTTTCGTGGTTCCATCTGCATAAGTTCGCTTTTTTTTTATTAATGGGAGAATTGTTTTTTATATCAATGAGAATTTCTTTTATTCTTATTGGAATATTTCTTTGTGATATATTTTTAGCATCAAAATATTTTTGCGCCGATAATATCAAATATAAACTTTAGCCATGAAAATAATCATTTTACGCGAAAAAAATATTTTTTGATACTTTATAAATATTTTAAGATTGTGTTTTCAGGATCTGTTTCGACTACACAAATGAATGAAATCACACTATTCTACGTCTTAAAATACCATCTGTTACAGTAATTATTTATAAATCTTAATGATGCTTGAGTAAAACAGCAAAAAAGTATGTTGGGACGATGATTGTTAATTTGTACACTGTAGAAATTATGCATTTAGTTGCTACCATTTTTGGAGTTACTGACACCATTTTTGGTGTTCAGTTGAAAATTATTCATTTGAAAAATCATCATTTTCATTCATTTGAAACATCATCATTTTCATTCATTTGAAAAATCATCATTTTCATTCATTTGAAAAATTATTCATTTTTCAAAAGAAAAATTATTCATTTTTGTACTTTAATTTTTTTAAATTGTCTGTCAAAAAAAATAATAAATAAATAAAAATACAGATAGCATAATGTTTTTTAGCGTATGAAGTTCATTGACTCATTTGCGTATCAAAAGTTCATTACGATTGCCCATAGAAATAAGCAAACGAAATGAAATTCTGATACGGTAAGGAACATTATACTGTCCATAATTTTTTTTTTTTAGACATACACATAAAAATATTTAATATATATCAAAAATAAGTAATAATTTTCAACTTTACATCAGCTGGACACCAAAAAAAAAAAAGGTGTTCAGTGACATTAAAAATGGTGGCAACTAACTGCAAAACTTTTACAGTGTAGAGTTTCTGGTTGGGGGCCTCAGTGGCTGAGCGGTCAAATCGACTGGCTCCGGTGCCTCCCTCTGCGGAGAGAAAGAGGCGTGGGTTCGATTCCCACCTTTGCCCTGGGTGTATTTCCTTCTTTGTATATTAAAATCTGTTGTGCTGTGTTGTTTTATCTGTCATATTGGACGAGAGTTTGATCCATATCCTTGAGAATAGCAAATAAACTCGAATATTTATGTGACCTGAAATGGTTGTGAAAGAAAGAAGGTTTCTGGTTGGCGCATGCGCATTGTCTTGACTTGCTCTGTAGTTGCACGAGAATTTCTCATATATTGTGCTTTCGATTGTAAACGGTAAAGCAAGCTGTAAAACATCAAAAATCTTTTAAGTCGGAAGACCGCAGAGAAATTGAGAATCAGGCAGACTAAAAGGTGGTAAAAAGAGAAATAAAATCGGTTAATATCTTTTGGCAACATCGGTCAATATCTTTTGGCAATCGGAAATTTTTTTCACAAATTTGCAGTAAACGTTGCAAAAATTTGATATTTTTACGGGATTTTTTAAAAAAAATTTCTATTCCCGATTGTATACCTGCAATTTGCGTGTCTTAGAATTACAGGAAATACTGTTAAAAGATATTTATTCAATCAATAGATACCTTAAAGTCACACACAGCCAACATCAATGGATTTTTCGTTAAACTTTAGAAATAAAGGTTAAAGATGGAAATAAATGTATGTAAAACCGTGTAAAAATATTTTTAGTTACACGGTTTTATTAAAAAAAACTTAAAAATGTCGCCATGAATTGAGTATTTTAAAATTCAAAAGCTCTCGTTGCCATTCGACAAATAATAATTCTGATAATTTCCTCAAAGCCAAAACTATTAATTTTTTTCCTAATTAACGTTGCAATAAATTATAAAATAGATGGAATATTGTATTGAGTAAATTATCGGGTAACAAATATAAAACTCATTGTTAAAAAGAGTTTTTTGGCATTAAGCAGTGATATTAAAACCACCTAGAGTTTGAGTGAAGGCTTCTCTGAAACAATGAAATAAAAAATAAGCATAGTGCATGGAAGCAAACATTCAAGTTTTATCCAACTGCCGCTCACCTTAGTATGAAATCGGCAGAAGTACAAGTGGCTGTATTTATGAGCGCAGTTGGACCTGCGGCGACAATGATTTACAATATGTTTGCTTTAAATGATGATGAGCAAAATAAACTCGGCGTTATAATCGCCAAATTTGACGAAGAATACTTATATAAGCGCAATGTTTTCAATGTTAAATTCAATTATACTTTCGAATTTCGATTGTTAGGCAAACTCTAGTACATTTTAATAGCCTAAAGCTGGGGTCCCCAACCTCTTTGTACCTGAGCGCACGTACCAGAATATCGGTCGAATGGCGGGCACCATTAGTTTTTTCAAGATAAATTTTAAGTGGATATAGTTAATAATACGCAATGCATATAATGCACAAAAAATTTAATTAAAAAAATTAATTAACTTATGAATGTAATTAATATTAATATTTTTGTGTAAAATAAATGAATGCTAAATTGCTTGCAAAACATACGAAAAGTAAAAATTATTATAAAATACACGAATTGTTCAAGAATACAGAACAGATATGGGGCTGGTATATACAGCTAACTCTTTTCCCAATATGCTTCTTGTAAACTTTGTTACATTGTTTCATCATTTACTATTAATTAGCAAATTCATCGCTAGATGGCAGCATCTGATAAAGCAATATTGTAACTAACATCAAATCTACTAGTTAGCCAATGAGAGCTAACCAAGAAAAAATATCTAATTTCTTTCCTTCGAGAACATTCAGATTCTCTCTCTCGTGTACCAAGAGGACGATGGCGGTAGAAAAAAGATTGCGCAGAGACAACGGAGGGAGGAGAAAAAAACGAAAAAAAAAGGCAAAGTAGCCTTATGAAAAATAATGAGTTAAAACAATTTAATAATAGTGTTTATGTTTAATAGTCAAGAAACAAAAAATGAAAAATGGAAAGAATCTGAAGATGGAGAGAGATGGTTGATGTGGATTCTATAATTTTTTCCAAACATTTCTGAAGGAAGTATCTGAAGGCATAGATGTCTACTACCAGAGGGATAGAAAGATACTGATCATCTAAATAAATCATTGATCTACAGTAAATGAATGGTCAGAACATCAAGAACTGCGATTCCCACGTGGTCGGTACAAAACCTGTACAGATGTGCTGACTTTTGGGTGAGATTATCCTCCTTTTCAGATCGATCTTTTGGAATAATCTGACGTCGATTCAGATGTTCCACTAATCAGATCAAATCATTTTCTATGAGATACTTGTCCGCGAAAGACTTGCTAAATAGAAATGTGTTTGCGCCATTTTTCTCGATCACTTCATAGGCTTGAATGTTTTTATTTAATGTTGTTTAATGTGTAATTATTTAATATGCAGTCAAATTGATTTTCCACTTCAATTTATCAAATTGTGTTTTTTTTCTTAAATTAATGGTGCACCAAAGATATAATTTCATAACATAATGCTTTTACATATATGCAAGATAAGTATTTAAATAAATACTTTTAATTTAATACTCATATGTCTTTATTTAAATAATACAGTATTTTCCATTCATATCATTTTCCATTTTTAAAAGTGTCATTTATTTAATTATCTATTTTTAACTATTTCAACATGATATTCTTAACACTTTTAAAAACATCAAAAAAAAAAAAAAAAAGAAAAGTTTTATCACTTCTGTCGGACAATACATGACAAAGTTTGATGCAGAAATCTTTGCAATCTCACTAGCTCAGGAAAATCTCAAGCAAAAGACCAACCGTTTCTACAAGGCAGTTATTCTAGTCGATTCCAAAGCAGCCAAAAAAGATTGTAGTTATAAATCATAACCACACCTGGCGAGGTTCCACGTACCACTGTGGTACGCGTACCACAGTTTGGGTACCGCTGACTATACTAGTTTTTCAGAAAAAAAATTATGCTTTAAGGGGTTAATAGGGTTGGTCGAGGGTACAATTGGAAGTCTATTGCACAAAACTGAATGAAGACAAATTGAAGAAAACAAAGCATTTTTGACGTTGTAGAAAGTTGTTGCTGGTGTTTTAATTAGACAAAGTTGTTTATGTTGTTGTTTCTAATGTCCCTTGGGTATCCAAGCTCTTAGCTCTTCTTCGCAGAGCTACCAGGAATTAAGGCAGAAGAGAGCACCCTCCGTTTTATAGATGAGCACCGCAACGGTGAAAGTACGACTTGGTGCATTATGTATGTAGATGACACCACATGGCGGGGCCAAATATGCGCCACTTTTCTGTTTCAAACGACTCCAATCATTATACTCCATTGGCTAATAAATTTGGACTGCTTTATAAAATAATGTATGTTACAACATTTTGTTAACTGTCGACAGGGTGACGTAGTGGTAAGACGCAGGTCAAGATCGCGGGTTCAAACCTGGCTCAAGTCGGTGGATTTTCAAGATGCAGAAAATCGTCTGCGTCCATGTTGTATGAATATGCAGCATGTTAAAGATCCCTTGAGTATCCGTTTGGCATGGATACTCTCGGCTAAATTAAATTCCTAGTGCAGATTGCATCAACGAGAGCTCAGGTGCCCCATCTAGGGGAAACTAAGCGTCAAAAAAAAAAATGCGGCAATGGTACCACACTCATTGGGATGCCGCTGAAAGAGTTGGTACCAATCTCTGAGAACGCACTAGGTCTGCAATGGTTGATGACCAAAACTGCAGCCCCATTAGAAAGGGGGGAAAAAAACGTTTAGTTAACTAAAACGATATCTAGAACAAAATAGTTGAATATTTATATGGTTGGTACTGAGTGATATCTTAAAAAATGGAAACAAAAAACCCCTGTATTGGGGACTTCCCTTTTTACGGAAAAATATTTTTGGCCCGCTCGAGTCCGTTATAGAGAGGTTTACTGTATTTATATTTTGTTTACCCCAGATATACAAAAGGCCACTGATTCTTTCATAAGAACTCTTAAAAGGCTTTGTGCTCAATTCCAAACATAATCTTTAGTTTTGTTAGCAATATTTTTTTGCATTTTCTTTATTAAATATTCTAAAATTGCAAACATTTATGCAAAAAAATATTCATAGGGCTCGGCCGGGATTTGAACCCGGGACCTCTCACACCCAAAGCGAGAATCATACCTCTAGACCACCGGTCCCGCATAAAAAAGCTTTACTTTTGTCAACACCGAAATGAGATACTTAAATCCAAAACTACGAACAAACGAAAATCCAATGTTTCCTGAATTGAGACCACTCTCAGTACCGGATGTGCAGTATTTAGGCATTCAGTTCACGAATTTTAACTTAATAGAATATTTAGTACTGCTCTACCGATAACCTTAAAAAAGATTAAGTAATGCTATTTACATCTATACAGCTGTGGAAAAAAATATTTACTTGTAATTGGATATCAACTGCACTAAGTCAAATGAACCTTTGTTGGTATGCACTTGAAAATGTGGCATGATTTTGGTAATGATTCGTTGGCGAAAATCTTTTGTTGGCGAAAATTTCGTAGTTAAATTCTTTAATGCAGCGGTTCCCAAACTGTGGTTCGCGAAGCCTTTCCAGGTGGTACGGATTTTGTAGATAGGTACAAAATCCGAGATGCCAATTTGGCGCGATATCCCCGAATTTTGGCATGGTTGCGATAGTACGTAAGTACCTATTATTGAAATGGTTAATTGCTGTGTACCGTATTGTACCTCGTCCAAAAAGAGTAAGAAAAAGGATAAAGAAGGTATTTCGTACCATGAATTTCCTTCAGAATTAGCTCTGCGTGCTACATTTTCTTCCCCCCAGTGCTTTTCACCATTTATGAATTTGATTCACCATCAAGGCCGTGGTGGTTTAAGATACCCTTCAACTTGATTTGTCTCAATATTAATAATACTTTTGGATTTTGTTGAAAAAGGAGAAAAGTTTCAAAAGTGCCGACGTCGCACTTTTACCGCTAGGAGCCGCTAGTTCGTGACCCAGAAAAAGATTGTTTACATCATTTAAAAGCATCTTTATTTTGCTGATACGATGTCCTTTCTTGGTTTCATCAGCTAAATAGTGTTGAAAATGATTAACTAAATATTATTGAAATGGTTAATTGCTGTGTACCGTAATGTACTTCGTCCAAAAAGAGTAAGAAAAAGGATAAAGAAGGTATTTCGTACCATGGATTTCCTTCAGAATTAGCTCTGCGTGAACTCTGGCTGAAACATATTTCGAGGAAAGATTTTGTCGTCAACGACAAATGCAATTCATCTGTAGATTGTCGTAAGCATTTAAAAAAAAAAAGATCTAATTCAAACTGAGAATTGCAGACGCCTCAGAAAAGGATCAATCCCGTACATATTTACAGATTATCCGAAATATATGCAGCCGTTAGTAAAGTCTGAAAGAAAAATATAAAAACGGAAGCTGTGCGACTCATCTGAGCAATCAGAGGCGGCAGTTAATTTCTGTGATGGTGCAGCAGCAGATTTTCTTTTAATGTCTGATAATGGCGAATCAGACGTTCAACATATACTCCTCCAAAATGTTGGCACACAAACAGATTTTGCCTTTGAAAAGCCAACCTCAGAAACATAATTTTTTATTGACTCAATTAAAATACCTATTTAGTAAAGGATTTCGCTTTCCTGAAATGGTCCTTTGAGAGTGTATTTTACTTTATGCTGTGTCTCCCAGAGGATATAGGACTATTGTCGAACGCAATTTACTGACTTTCCCATCGAAAGCTACTCTTATGAAGTATATTGGTCCAGTCAGTAATTGAACTGGCGTTTCTCCGTTAATTAAATGTAGACTTCAGGAGGAAGTCTTCGCCAAACTACTGTACTATTTTGGGTTGACGTTGGCGATGTTTAAATATTTTTCGCAAAAACAAACTCCACACACGAAACAAATTGATTGACGAAAGAAAATTTAGCCGTCGCCAGCCCCCCTGAAGCGGAAAAGTACCGAAAATGATTATTGTTTCAGTAGTAACAACTTTCGGCAGATTTATGTAGTTCTTTACCAGTTCATTATGTTCTTTATGCTGCAATAATTGGAATTTAATGCTATTCGGCTTTCGATTTATAGTCAATATGTGTGTGTTTTTAATGCATTTTATTATTTCTTCTGTGCAGAAATAAATGCTTAGAATAAAATAGTTGTTTCATTCACCATTTTCGGCATATTTCTTTTATACATAAAAAAAATAGAAAATTTCCTAGTCAACTCTTAACTTAAAATTAATTAAGTGTAATTTTGAATGTTTCAAAAAATATATGTATTGCAAATTTTGCCCGAGCAGCAAAAGTTATGATAATGCTATTTATTCTATATTACGCATAGATTAAATTTTCGTACAACATTTATTTAGCATATAGTTTATATGTGTAATGAACTATATATATTTACAAAAATAAGCAATAAGGCAAAGAATGGATGACGTTACTTATCTTGAACAGGTTTAAAATTAATAATAAACAATATTGAAATTTCTTAAACTTTTAATGAAATAATCTGCTTCTTATCTGTTAAAAAGCCTTAAAGTTGAATAGATGGCGCTGAGTGCCGACCCCAATTTTTGTCCCTTCATTTATGGCGAAATGAAACAGTCTGAATAACAGTTAACCAGTTAACGATCAAGTTCAGCCTTGGTTGAAGAAACCCATTTATTTATCTTGTTTTCTCTGAGAATGAAATTCCAAGCGCATAAAATACAAAAACTATTCAATATTTAAAAGGGAAAATATTTGACTAATTTTCTCGTTACACAACAACTAGAAACACATTAAAATTCATTCAAACACCTTTGAAGGTTTAAATGTTCTTTTCACTTCTCTAAAACTTTTCCGAATCATGTTCAAACGTCTACCAAACTATGACAGCAAGCTGAATCGCCTCTCTAAGTTCTCAACAGCAGTTCTTCAGCATAGCGGAGCTAACAGTTTGAGGCAGGATTGTAATCAGGGTAAAAACCCCCAAATCAGTGGTTTGAAGTCCTATTTAACACCCTAGCGAGGTATTTCCCAAACTATGGGTCGCGAGAGAATACTCAGTGGGTCCTCTCCACTATACACATGAATTTAAAAAGAAAGGAAGTCTGCGAATAAAAATAACTAAAGTTTAAGTTGATGCTAAAACTTCAATGAAGAGAAATAAGAAACAAATACATCCTTCCCGTTGAAATAACTCTGTAAAAACCTTGCTGGTGTAGGTATTTAAGTAATAAAATAAATACTTAAGTTGTGTTTCTTATTTCAACAATCTTTCATTCCTATTGGCAACACTACTTTTTTTTTTTTAATTTCAATTAGAACAAATAAGACATCATTAAGTAAAAAAATAAAAATAATTTAACTTTGTGCAAGTAAACAATAATAATAAAATTACACGTTAATTTAAAGCACAAATGAGCAATAAAATGCTTCATTTGGATGTTTTGCATCTAGAAGCTCCCTGTCGCATTGAAAAAGGGATTCCAAGCAATCCCGAAACATATGTCTGCATTTTATTGCTCATTTGTGCTTTAAATTAACGTGTAATTTTATTATTATTGTTTACTTGCATCATTAAGTAGTTCCACAACTCGCCAATAGGGAATCTGAGCATTACCAATATTTATGCCCTCATTTCTCTTAGACAGCTAAAAGGTGGGTCCCAAGATTGCAACTTTTTGCTAGATGGGTCGGAGCCCAGTCAACTTTGGGAACCACTGAACTAACGTCATATGCTAAAAAAAAAAAACATTCTGCTGTCTGTATTTCTTTAGACAGACATTTATAAGAATATAAAATACGTCAAAAAAATAAATAATTTTCCTCTTTACACCAACTGAGCACGAAAAATGGTGGTACGAGAAGGGTCATGTAAAAGTAAATATCAATTTTATATTAAACATGTTGTTGCTTATGCCACTTGGGTAATCCAAGCTCCCCTTCGTCGAATCGACTAGGAATTTTAGGGCAGTTGGGAACGCCTTCCGCGTTTCAGTTTGAGCACCAATGATGGAAGTACGACTTTGCTCATAATGTACTTGGATGACATCAGACAACCACCAGACAACCATGACACCAACATAAAGTGCACCAGTCACTTTCCGTCGGTCGACTACGGTGGCCCCAGTTGCGCCGAGGTAGTTCTTCTGGACTGATGTGCGTACAACAACCCCGCCAGCCCAGCTTCCCTTCCTCTTACTGTGTGGAATTGGCCCTCCTTGATATTCCTTAATGTGAAGAGCATTATATTTTCATGTGTAATGGTCTAATAAACCAGCAACTTTTTTTGGATTTCTATAAGGCTGCGGTACTCCTGTCTTTAACTCATGTTCTTGCACATCGTGTTGGTAATATAGTGTGTTTGCTACGGAAAAAAAATCATGATTAAATGTTCTGAGCTTGTCTGTCACTATGGCAATGAGATGTGTCTTATTTTCCAAGGGAAAATTAAGAGAAGGTTCCTGTCTTTGAATCTTCCTTGGAAAAATGGGATACGCCTCATTGCCATTGTGACAACAGACATATGCAGTTGCGATTATACATGGGATTATATTGAAAAGAATTTTGGACATAGGCCACAGGAAGTAAACTTTTGCTTTTTTTTTTTTTTTTCTTGCCAGTGAAGGACAAATTTTCGTACTTGCACGATATTTATTATGCTTTGTTGTGCTGATCTCTCTCATACCGTTGATGAGAGAGATTTCGTGCATTGATGTGGAAAATAAGAAATTCGTTAGCTATGGTAACTCTTTAAATTTTTATATAATTCAAAATTATAAATTTGAGTGGTAGGAAGAGGGAAAATAATTACTCACGGGCTAAAATTGGCTTAATACATAGTATAAATCTTTTCACTCTCATTGTTTTGTAATTTCATGTTTTGTGCCAACTGAAAGTAGTAATTTTAAAACCCTAACAGAGCTTTTATATTCAAAATATAGTCTTAGTGGCATTACTATAACAATAATTAGTTCTCTATTTCGTGAGTTAAGTCACAGATGTCGCTAGTATCTCTCAGTTTAAACTTTTTCCTAAGGCTCGACCGATGCATCGGCGCCGATTGTTCAACAAACTTGCAATCGGCCATCGGCATCGGCGGCCGATGTTAAATTCAGAAAAACATCGGCCCATCGGCCTTAAAAAACATCTAAAAGCCGATGCCAGGCCGATGTTTTCCAACTTTCCACAAAACATTCTGTCTTTAACTGTCTTCCTCCTCCATAGCTAGTTTTCTATTTCCATACAATAAGAGGCAGCACAGCAGTTAAAAACAGTTTTCGCCATCATGGGGGAGCCAGGGTTGCTAATTTGGCTATTTTTAAGATAAATACGAAACATTTGGCTTTTGGAGTAATTTGCATGGCTTCCTGGCTTTCTTTTGGCTCCTTAATAGTTTTTGGGAGATTTTATAAATATTTTAGTTTTTTACAACAGAAGTTTTAAAGATTTTTAAAAAACAAATACTATTTTTAATATTAGAACTATGACAAATTTTGTTTTACACCGTTTTGATAACAAATGGGTGTCGCTTATTTTATATCAGCTCAGGCTCTTATTATCCGGTTGCCTATTTATGCCCAACATGCCCAATTTTCGTGCTGGAGTTAATAGACATTCGGAGGGAATACTCGGAAAAGAAGTCGGATATCTTGTTGTGTGACTTCATTCGATGATTCTACAGAATTCGCTCTTTTGTTCCGAGTCAGCGAGAATTATTCTAAGAATAATTCTCGCACATATAGCAAAAGAAGAACAGAAGAGGGAAAGAAATATTGATGTTTCTTCAGCAAGAAATATATCTGCAGGAATGCTGCTACAAAATGTGCTTTTTTTTTTTGCTTAAAGTTGGATGCTTTTGTGATATCGTTGGTATGTTTGTAGCATTTAATCAATCAGCACACCGTTTACTATTAAAATGCATTTTTACGGATCCCAACCGCTATAGATTAACTATTCATGTGTAAATAAATAAGTGAAAAATAAAGGAAACCAACTTAATTTTTGCTGTGAGTTATTTTCGTAAACGCATGACACAAAAATTGAAGATCCCAGTTCTTATAACAAGTTATTGAAAGAAAAAAATAATTCCACATATGCGAGAACGAGAATGACAACAACAATCATAATAATTAAATTGTTACTCATTCTTAATCTTCTTTCGGCATGCTCGCTACTATTTACTGGTTTTCTTATAATAATTACCAGTATTATCAAGATCCACTTACATATTGCATGCGTATTTCGTTTTTTTTCTTGAACAAATTGCCATAACGGTTGGGATCCGTAGATTTGCAAACGAAGCACAATCGTTCATGTGTATAGTTCTTGTGTCCTAAAATTCCGTGATGCAATCACTGAGCCAAATGAGAGAAATCTGGAGTGACGACTCCCCATGCTTCAACAGGGCAGCTTGCGAGCCGACGCGCATGAATACAGTGCTCGAGCCATCAAGGCAAAACATCGCTGACTTCCCATTGTGGAAGCATTGGCTCGTATGGTGTATTGTTACAAATTTCGGTTTAATTTATCATAGTTTATCAAAAATTTTTATTTTCGTCTGCATCCTGTTGTGCAAAGGGATGTAAAAATAAATTCGTGAAACTTAAAAGAAAACGGTGTTAAAGCTCATTTTGATGGCGAATTGCCTATTTAAACTTTAAATGCCTTGTTCTCGTATTCTATCTTTGAATGGCTTTTTTTCACAGAAATTTAATTACTATGCCCATAATGTACACAAAATTGTTTTTGGATGAATAAAGTTTACCTTAAATCATAATATTACAACTTAATTACATTGCTGAAAAACTTTTTCTTTTAGCATTATAGCCTAAATATTTCTCCTGTTTTCTCGATAGTCAAACCTTATTACGTAATATTTTATTATAAGTGAAAATATCAGTTACACAAATAGTTAAATCATGTACCTTTTTTGCTTTTATCTTAATTTGCTAGTTAATGAAAATTTCAATAATAATTTTGATGTTTTTGAATTAACTTTTCATTTGAGTAACATTTTGATTTTTGCGTGTGTTAATTTTTATTTTGTCAAATTGTGGCTGTTTTTAAAAAACATTTATTTTATTATTTATTTATTATTTTATTACTAAATTAACATCTACACTCAAAGATTTTTAATGAGTTCATAAAGCTTTGAATTGCAGCACTTTTCCCCTGTAAATATACTGATCAGCTGAAATTTTTATTTGTGCATGATTTAAAAAATCATGATAAATATTATTATGATCATGTTTTTTTGTTACTAAGTTAACATCTGCACTCAAAAAGTTTTAATGTGCTTATAAAACTTTGAATTACAGCACACACTTTTTCCCAGCAGATGCACTGATCAGCTATATTTTTAATTAGTGCATGGTTAAAGAAATAAGTAGTATTTCTTTATTATTCTTATTTACATTTAATATCCATAAATGAAATGTTCCATTAGTGAGAAATATTTAACTTGGTCATAGGCAAGCAAACTTGTAAAATATAAAATTTGTAAATGCTTATACATTTCAGATTCATCTCAAAATGACATGCTCCATTCCAGTTATTTGCAAACTTTTTTTAATAAAAATGTTATCCTATAATATCTCCAAAAAATGACTTCTTTCTTCTTATTTTAAGTGCTTCTTCTTTTTTAATTGTATTATGTTTAAGTGCAATATCGAAGTGTAAGAACTCTAAAAACGCATTTATCGTTTTTGGGAATAAAAGTCGCTATATTGATGCTGTTCGAAGTTGCTCACTGAAACTTCTTAAGAGATTTATAATTTAACTGTGTAAAGTATTTATTCATCAGTAGTCAAGGAGAGTAAATCAATTAATCAGGGTGTTTTCCTGTCTAAAAAGACATTTTTTAAACCTGCCATAGTCGCACACTCCCATATAGCATTCAAAGATAATAAAGAGTGTCGCAAAATGTTTTTTATCGTGAAAAAATGTATAATTGTTCTAAAATGCTATGAGAAATTTTAAATTATTACATGTCAGGCATTAGAATAAATTTTTTTAGAAAAATCGGAAAAGAATTAAGAGCTCGAGAGATCTTTAAAGTTAGCCGTTTTATCATTGCGCGAATTGGTAGTTTGCGCGTTTTGCCTTGATGGCTGAAAAGGGTGTGAAGCGGTTCGACCGCCCACAGTCCTCGCTCCAGGTTTCTCTTATTTAGCTCCGTGGATGCAATGGCGTGCAGCAACGGCGGATCTAAGGGGGGGGGGGGGGGCGATGGGGCGACCGCCCCACCCCTTGGGCTGATTCAAGTGGATACGACAACGACACTCCTAAGTGAGTTTTTACTCTTTGTGCCCCGGGACCAGCCATTTTTTTATGTTCTTGGAATCCCAGCCTAATAGCCCTTCAAGTTCTATGCTTTCCCCCTGTCCCTTTGTCCTTTAGTATTGCTGAGTTGCTAATCCTCGGAGTAATGGGAAAGAGATTTCCTGCTCTTTTCTTCTACCCATCAAACTGGTGACAGCTAGCCAACCCTTAGCACGTGGTGTAAATTCCTGCAGCATTTACACTAAAACCTGGAGTCTGAAACATTTCATTGAACATTCATAATTACAGATGTTTATATAAATTGCACATACTCGTTGATGGTTTTTTTAGTACATATTTAGTATTACATTTTGAAAACTTTAGAAAATATATTACTAATAATTGCTATTATTTTGTAATTTAGACGTATCAACTCAAATTTAGAAAATGTATTTACAAGCATACATTTTTCTTGAGAAAGCTTGAAGGAAATCCTAATTCGGTTAAAACTTGGCTAAGAAGCAGAATGAGTGATGATAGACTCCCTGAATTAGCGTTATTTCATATCCATAAAGATATTACATTGGACGTTGAAAAAATTATAGACAGATTTGCGAAAGCAAAAAAACGTCAGCTTGTGTTCCTTTTATAAGGGCTTTGAATAAACGTATATGCCTAGCAAAAATGTGCTAGTAAAATTTTAAATGTCACTACACTAGCATTTTTTTTTTTTGTTGTTGTTGTTGTTCCTGCTGTTTGAAAAAAAGGGGGGGGGGGCGGAGGGACTGTTGAAAAGGAAAGAAGAATCTCCTCCATCCATCCTGAACATTGAACCCCGAGATTTCCAAAATCGCCCCCCCCCCCCCCGAAGATTTTCTAGATCCGCCCTTGGCGTGCGGCAATAACTGTCGACATTAATTTGTGTAAAAAGAATTGCAGTTTAAACCCTTGAGACTCCAGAGCCCTCTCTTCCCAGAATAAACGTGGTTTCGTCACCGTGATAACTTTTTTAAAATTTGATAAAAAAGAAAAGATTTCCAAAATATTGCAAAATTGAACTAATTTTGTGTTTAAAAATAGCGTTAAAAAGGTAGACATATAATTTAAGCAAATTCGAGTCTCAGGAATTTTGAACAGTTACATTGTTTTCGCAGAAGGTAGCGCCACATATAAAAAATTGTCGGTTATGGGAGGGTATTTTGAATCGGATTGGAGGGTTCAATTTGAAACGCAACACTGCTTTTTATACAAACTGCCGTTGTGAAATCGACCATTCTCAAATACGAGAACGAAAACTGCACGTTATTAAGTTTAAATTCGTCCGTTTTGAACCCTAGTATTTTGTCTTGCAAAAAACTGGTAGCCAAGGCGCAAATTGAAAAAAAAAAAAAATTGTTTTTTTATTTTCTTTACCAGTATCGAATCCCAACTTTAAACAAACTGGTAGCTAAAAACGCGTCGTGCATCTCTGGTCTAACCGTACGTAATAAAAATTTTTTTTTTCTTTTTTAATTCCTTATGTCCAACTCTCACACTATTTTAAAACAGCGCGACATTTTGGGCACTCAGGAATCTTTAATTCAAACAAAATACTGCACTCGTTTAAAAATGAATGAGTTTCATAAAAAAAGAATACTAAATGTTCTAGTTCCTCTGCATCAAAATCAAGGGATTCATGTAAAACTCTACCATGAACTAACAAGAAGTTCCGTCTAAAACTATACGAGCCTACTTTCCCGTATACACCAAATTCAAATTTATAATCTAGCTATCTCTTTCTCTCTCTTTCTTATTTATCTTTAGTTCTAATTATTGAAAATACACCTTTTTCAACGGATAATACATATTCATTCACTCACTCATTCATTCTTTCGTTTATTCAGCCATGCATTTATTCATTCATTCGTTACCTCATTCAAGTGTTTATTCATTCATTTACGCATTCATGTATTTATTCACTCATTTATTTATATTTTCATTTATTCAATAATTTATTCATTCATTCTTTTCCTCATTCATTTATTCATTGATTTATTCTTTCACTCTTTCATTTATTCATTCATTCATTATTTCACTCATTGAGTCACTGAGAAATATCCTTGAAAATCCAGATCAAAAAATTTCATAGCAAAATAGGCTCGTAAATTCTGGATAAACTTTCTATTTCTACATGTTCTACGTTATAAGAGCTTTGCGATAAAGTTTGTTCCAAGCAAATCGGTCCGTTAGATCAGGATTTATATAGGGTTGAAATTTCCCCGTAAGCTCTGTGTTAATTTTTTGAACTGTTCAAAAATGAACAAAAACTGTTCAAATCAATATTTCACGCCGAGAACTCCTTTCAATAAGCTTGCAATAGGAACTTGGCTCTTGTGCCCAGAGTTTACAGAATTTGCTTCAATTTTGTCCATAGGCGCTAATGTTAAAATTTTTTGAACTGTTCAAAATTGAACAAAAAATTGTTCAAATCAAAAAGTAAAATATAGAAATGAGATGTCCTCGCCGAGATCTTTCGAATGCAAAAAGAATTTTTCCAATCGGACAATTCGTTCAAAAGTTATTAGGGGGGGACAGACCGACAGACAGACAGACCGACAGACAGACCGACAGACAGACAGACCGACAGACCGACAGACACACTTTTTAACCATCTCAATACCCTACTTTCAAATTTTTTATTTTTCAATCTTTATTTAATTACTTATTAATTTAATCTTTATTTAATTATTTTTGACTTTTCTTGATTTTTAACGATATTTTCACGATACCATTAAGCCTTCTTTCATGCTTTATTATTATTTTTTTTACTTTTACGGGAAAGTAGGCTAAAAAACGGAGTTAAAACGATGAATAATCGGAACCAATCTTTGCTTCGTGCACGTGCCTTACAAGGTCGCTTTAGCTGATGTTTGTTTTCTTCTGATTGTTTATTCTACATTTATTCAGTTTTGTATTTACTAGTATTACTATTAGTATATCTGAAAAGTAACGGATTAGGGGAATATAAGATCGAAAAATTATATCGCGATCGGGAAATTGTCCTGTTTTTTTTCTAGATACAGGAAAGTGATTTTTGGTACTTTTCATTCTGAAGTAAAAATAAATTAAAGTCTGGAAGATATTTTTCCATACGGTAAACATAGGCATTGCATCGGCATTTAGATGTTATTCAAGGTCGATAGGCCAAAGTTTTTCCGAAGTTTCCGAAGAATGCCTGTGGCGATGGCTAGATTTTTTAACTATCGGCACTGGTGCATCGGTCGAGCCCTTATATTTATTTATTTATTGCTCAGTTAAAGATCTTTAACTGCATTTCACATGAAATGTTGCAATTTTAAGCAAGTCTCTTTAAAAAAAAAAATTAATAAAACTGAAATCGGAAAAATGTCTGAACTTTCAAAGTTACTGTATCATGTAAACTTCCCCCAAAGTCTTTTATGGTGCTTGAATAAGGCATTTATGTTTTTATAAACATAAAAATAAATAAATGATTTAAATGACATTTTTTACAAGCATTCTACACGTGGTTTAAAGGGAAGTTTTTCCATCGGCCATCGGCATCGGCCATCGGCCGATGGAAGAGCAAAATAATCGGCCATCGGCCGATCTTGAAACAATCGGCCAACAATCGGCATCGGCCCATCGGCCTAAAAATGCCATCGGTCGAGCCCTACTTTTTCCGAGTTTAGTAGTGCCACCAGTGAAGTAAGTAACTAACTACAGAGGCATAGTTTTATTGGAGAAAGAGAATATTATTGATTAATTATTGTAAAAATTACGTCAAGCTCATGTGGTCCACGCGATAAGTATGAAATTTCCTAATCTCAAACTGGCCTCGTACGCCCAAGTCGCAGGATCAAACCTGGCCCAATTGGGTGGATTTTCAAGATGCAAAAAATCGTCAGCGCTCATGTCGTATGATTGTGCGGCATGTTAATGATTCCTTGAGTATCCGTTTGGCTTGGATACCCTTGGCTAAATTGAACATCGAGTACAGTTTTGCATCAATGAGAGCTCAGGCGCTGCCATCTAGGGGGAAGCTGAGTGACAAAATTCTCAAGTAGTAGTGGCATCCGCCAGTAGTGGTGCTGCTTGAAAGAATGGATGCCGATTTCCGGGGAATGCACTAGGTATGCAAAGATTAGTGACCATACACAGCCGCATTAGAAACACAAGACTATTGCCGTTTTTAAAAAAATTGAAATTTCCAAACAATGTTTTCCCCAATGAATCATTATTTAAATCCTGTAACACTTTTAGTAAGCACAATAAAGGTCCGTTTAATATGCCACACTTGATATAGTCTTAAGCATTTTTTTTTCAACGCTGGTATGGATTCAATAACAATTATTTCAACTTTCTCATGTAATCAATAAAATATTGATAAAGGTTTTATTAGGTTGAAGTTCTCGAGCTGAAAGTCTAGAATTACTGCACATCTCAAGGAAAATTTTGAATTGCTGAAACATTCGATTGTCGTACTTTTGTATTAAAATAACTTCAGCTGCATACGGTGTAATCCCTGCTGTTTATTTGATATTGCTGCCTTGATGAAAATATGAAAATAACATGCGGGCCCGGTGGTCTAGTGGTATGATTCTCTCTTTGGGTGTGAGAGATCCCGGCCGAGCCCTTTAATTATTTTTATGCAAAAATAATTGTAATGTTAACACATTTGACGGAGAAAATGTATACAATAGTACTAGATACGGAAAAAATAAGTAATTGCTAATACAACCGAAAATTACGTTTGCATTTGAGGTCGAGAACTTACAGAGCTTTTTATGAAAATGTAATACATTTTTAGTAAATCTGACACAACGAAAATGTAAATATTGTTGAATTATTCTTAAAATAACATAATAAAGTTATTTAAAATAAAATTTATAAGTGATATAAAAGATAAAATAATTTAAATAGCTGTTGCCGTTTCACTTTACTTTATAACACTAAATGTGTTTAATTAAAGGTTAATGTAAAGAAATTCAATAATAATTCTGCATATTTACAACTTTTGGAAGCTAGTAATTTTATGGAGATCGTTAAATAGATGTTTCCGTTTCACGTTACTTTATAACACTTAGTGTTTAATTAAAGGTTAATGTAAAGAAATTCAATAATAATTCTGCATATTTACAACTTTTGGAAGCTAGTAATTTTATAGGGATCGTGAAATAGATGTTGCCATTTCACTTTGCTTTAAAACACTTAGTGTTTAATTAAAGGTTAATGTAAAGAAATTCAATTATAATTCTGCATATTTACAATTTTTGGAAGCTAGTAATTTTACAGGGATTGCAAGGAAACAAAACATTTGGTACAGTTGGTATAGTTAGCAAACATTACGTTTGGTTTACTCAATTAGGTAAAACGTCTAATATCAAAAATGTCAGTAACATTATTATTATTGCTTGATGAGTTGCAGTAACTTAGAGCAAACCAATTTAAAGATATTCTTAATACACAAATACAAGTTAGAACCTGCACACCACATTGTCATTATATCCTACATGAAAATGACGAATATGCATAAATTTGTCCAGCTGAACATGAAATGCGGCAATGGAGGTAATTCAAGCAACGTTATTGGTCACGTGGCAGCGATGAAAGCAATGTAGGTGCCACCACAAATATGCCACCTTCCCTTTTAGACCTATGGGTGAGGGGAAGGGAAAATCCCCACCCACCCTCGGAACTGCCTCGGGACTTCAGGGTCCACGGATTTCACATGCACATATCCCCAAGTGTACATGGCATGTCTTGCAGCTGCTCGGGTATCGAACCCGAGATCCTCGTATCCGACATCCTAACCGCCTGGGCTACCACCGCCCCACTTTATTGTGGCGTTAGCATTAGTGTTTATACACTTAGAAAGCTACATATTAATCATCCTGGTCTTTCTGAAACGTTTGAAATGTGCTGTGGCGAGACTTCTAGCAGCATGTGGGAAAGAAAAAGTCCCTTCCTTGATTTCTGTTTTCTGGTTCATTCCATTTCTTCAATTTTAAATTCACCAGTTTCCATGTCATAAAATGTTGCTTACACTGCCCCATGATCTTCATATTAAAATAATATTATTACCACT
The DNA here is from genome assembly GCA_038502835.1 of Octonoba sinensis. Lineage (NCBI taxonomy): Eukaryota > Metazoa > Arthropoda > Arachnida > Araneae > Uloboridae > Octonoba > Octonoba sinensis. Next base: position 89,634,808 of record CM076605.1, on the reverse strand, counting down.
GAACTCTGAATAAGGCTAATTTACAAATGTCCACACTAGCCCACCCATATTGTCAATTATAACTTACTGCGTAGCAATGGCAAATTTAAGCCTTGCGAAACGAAAGTGAATATCAAAACATGTAGTAATCACATTCATTTATAACATACGAAACGAAAGGGGATACCCTGTCGTTTTAAATTTTTGTTCAAAATAGCCGCAATTTTCCGTTTAAAAACAAATCATGAACTTATTTTTGTATCATAAAAACCTAATATTTTTACCCCTTCCCTCTCGTTCCCGTGAAAATGACGGGCTGAGGTTTCGCATTCTATTTCTCGTTCCCGTGAAAATGACGGGCTGAGGTTTCGCATTCTATGTTCTCGCTTCCCGTGAAAATGACGGGCTGATGTTTCGCATTCTTTCTCGCTCCCGTGAAAATGACGGGCTGAGGTTTCGCATTCTTTCTCGCTCCCGTGAAAATGACGGGCTGAGGTTTCGCATTCTATTTCTCGTTCCCGTGAAAATGACGGGCTGAGGTTTCGCATTCTTTCTCGCTTTCGTGAAAATGACGGGCTGATGTTTCGCATTCTATTTCCCGTTCCCGTGAAAATGACGGGCTGAGGTTTCGCATTCTTTCTCGCTCCCTTGAAAATGACGGGCTGAGGTTTCGCATTCTATTTCTCGTTCCCGTGAAAATGACGGGCTGAGGTTTCGCATTCTATTTCTCGTTCCCGTGAAAATGACGGGCTGAGGTTTCGCATTCTATTTCTCGTTCCCGTGAAAATGACGGGCTGATGTTTCGCATTCTTTCTCGCTCCCGTGAAAATGACGGGCTGAGGTTTCGCATTCTATTTCTCGATCCCGTGAAAATGACGGGCTGAGGTTTCGCATTCTGTCTCGCTATCGTGAAAATGACGGGCTGATGTTTCGCATTCTGTCTCGCTATCGTGAAAATGACGGGCTGATGTTTCGCATTCTTTCTCGCTCCCGTGAAAATGACGGGCTGAGGTTTCACATTCTATTTCTCGTTCCCGTGAAAATGACGGGCTGAGGTTTCGCATTCTTTCTCGTTCCCGTGAAAATGACGGGCTGAGGTTTCGCATTCTGTCTCGCTATCGTGAAAATGAAGGGCTGATGTTTCGCATTCTTTCTCGCTTCCGTGAAAATGACGGGCTGAGATTTCGCATTCTATTTCTCGTTCCCGTGAAAATGACGGGCTGAGGTTTCGCATTCTATTTCTCGTTCCCGTGAAAATGACGGGCTGATGTTTCGCATTCTTTCTCGCTCCCGTGAAAATGACGGGCTGAGGTTTCGCATTCTATTTCCCGCTCCCGTGAAAACGACTGGCTGGAGCGTTTGAAATTTCAAAATAAAAACAAATTAAAAATGAATATATACATATATTGTTCATACACATATTTTTTTGTAATTTTCAGTGGTAAAAAATAGGCAGTTTTATGACCGTTTTCTTGAAAATTACCCGACTGTCGTTAAGGGGTAAATTCTGAGTGAACTATTAAATAAAATTTCATAAAACTGCACATGGAAGTGTGTTTCAGTGTTGCAAAACTGCATAAAATTTTTTTGAGGAACTTAAACTGAAAAATAGCAGAATTATTCACATTGTCTCCCTTCTCTACAGTCTGAATTGAGGAAAGATTCAAGTTTCGTTTCGTCGCAGATTCTGATTACTTCCTTTGCATTCGTTGTGATGTCAGCTGTTTATTTAATATTGATGCGATGATAATAATATGTCGTTGATATGTGGGCCCGGTGGTCTAGTGGTATGATTCTCGCTTTGGGTGCGAGAGGTCCCGGGTTCAAATCCCGGCCGAGCCCTTGGAGTATTTTTATGCAAAAATAATTGTTATTTTAGCATCTTTGAAGGAGGAAAGGCAAATTCCTTATTGTTCATACAAACTAAAAGTTATGCTTGCACTTGACGTCGAGACTTTCCAGAGCTTACTATTAAGGTACAATAAGTTTTTGTACATGGCCGGCATGATGGCGTCGTGGTAAGGCGCGGAGCTAGTGCGGCCCAGGTCCGAGGATCGAGCCTGGCAGTATCGGTGGATTTATGAGATGCAGAAAATCGTCTGCGCCCTTGTCGTATGACTGTGCGGCATGTGAAAGATCCCTGAAGTAGACATTTGACTTGGGTGCTCTCGGCTAAATTTAAAAAAAAAGGGGGATGGAAACTGTTGTGCATATTTACAGAGGAATTAGCTTACTTAATAGTAGTACCTTCAAATCATACATTAGAATAATTGCGATAATTGATTCACTACCTTTTGGAAAACGATCTGCTTTGAGATATGGGATCGATCATGTTTTGATGAGGCAAAAAAAAACAAGAAATGCTGAGGATTTAACTTTGAAATGAACATGATTTGTAAAAAGCTTTGCATGGTGTGTACGCAGAGAAACACTGGTGATTTGTATAATGAAAAAGAGAGGAACTAATCGACATTTAATTGAGGCCCTGTATCACGATACAAATTCCTTAGCAGGTACGGAGAAAAGCGAATCTAAACAAAGAAGATGAACAAGGATATGTTTTATCCCCAACACCTCATCAGTATTTATATATATTTTTTCTTTCTAAAGGGGCTGAGAATGGTCATTAACCTTTTCAGACCTAGTGCGTACCCCGGTAATAGGCATCCATTTTTCGAAGTAGCACCACTGTCGGTGGATGCCACTGCCACAGAGAATTTGGACGCTCAGTTTCCCCTAGATGACGGCACCTGAGCTCTCATTTGATGAGACTTGCACTAAGTATTTAATTTAGCCGAGAGTATCTAAGCGAAACGGATACTCAAGGGATCTTTAACATGCCGCACAATCATGCGACATGGGCGCAAACGATTTTCTGCATCTTGAAAATCCGCTGACTTGGGCCAGGTTTGAACCTGCGATCTTAGGCGTACGAGATTTGCGCCTTGCCCCTACGCCACCCTGTCGACTCAGTATTTATATTGACGACATCATACGAATGTGGAAGGCATCACATATGACGGTATAAATTTGAACAAGAAATGCGATGAACGTTCAAACTTATGTCAATAAATTACTATTTATTACGTAAAGTAATGACATAAGTTGACAACTATTATTCAATCAAATTAGTATTAATCAAATGAAGACGATCTTATTAAAACAAAAAATACTTTATTGATGAAATGTGTAATATCTTATCTATTATAAAGAATTTAATTGAAAAAAAAAAAAAAAAAAATTCTTGAAATTCGAAGTAGCAATATTCGCGTGATTCCGAGGAGTCAATATTGCAAGCTTTCAACGAATTTATTTAGTTTCGCATGAAATATAAGTAATAAACTGTCCGTAATCAACGTGTTTTTTTAATTATTATTATTCTCCCTTAATTCCACTCAAATTACGTGTATTTCTATACACGTGACTAAGCAGCGGCACCTATAGGTAGACTTGCCATACGTCCCGGTTTGACCGGGACAGTCCCGGTATTTTGCTCTTGCCCTGGTGTCCCGCCCAGTTTTATCAATGTCCCGGAAACGGCTGTAAGATGTAAAAAGTAAAGAATTTATGTTTTTAAGAATCTTTTATGAAGACATTAAGAATCTTTAAGATGACAGAGCATTATTTATACGCTGCAAGAGCATTGATTATATGTAAAATAAAATTTGGCCTTTCTTGCTCGGACTTTTATGAAAAAGTCAAGCTTAACAAAGACATCTTGAAAAAAGTATATTCAAATCAGAAATATGAGCGGTTTGAAAACAAAGAATAACACTGTTAACTTATTAATTGCTTTTTTTAATTTTACAAAAATGTTTTTTTGAAATGGTTTTTGTAGTTAGACAAAAAGTTGTAGTTTAAAAAAATAAGAGACTTAGTAATTAATTGTTCAATTAAACAATTTTTTGAAATATTTTATTAACGCTTCTTTCTAGATGGCAGACCAGAAAAATTTTTCATTAAAAAGGAAAAAAAAAATATTTTTAAGTAAATTAAGCAGCAAAAATTCCTTTTTTTTAAAGGTGGGTATAACAATTTGGGTTCCAGATTCCCCACTCCCATTACTTGCGAGGCTTAAAAAAAGGCTTCAATCGCACCATTTTGCTTTTAACTTTTTAAAAATTTCCCCAGACTCCCCGGTATGCCCATCCCATATTAATGTGTCCCGGTTTCACAAACCAAAAATATGGCAAGTCTACCTATAGGGGATACATTCAACCTTTTTGTGTACCTCTATCTCGTGCTTCTACAAACAAGGGTGAAGAGTATGTGAACGAATTAAACTGTTGATAAAACTTCTCCATTGCTGCAAAATTCTACTACTTTTCACTTCATATTTCATTGCAGGAATGAAACGTTCCGTCACTCCAGCAGATTTTAATTTACCGCCTGTTTTTGGAAAGAACGTCGAATGCAAAACTATTTTTTCTATTATATAAATTAATGTAATTCATTTAAAACTGATAGCTAAGCTTGACACGGTGTTGTTTCTCCCTCCCAACCAATTCAGGGGGGGGGGGAATTGGGGGATTGGGGGTCACAAATTGTCCCAATTTCAAGAAATCGGGATAATTTGTGACAAGGGGAGGGGAGGGGGGGTAGCAAGAAGTGTGACGTTTCCACATTTTGGTTTCTATAAAAACATTGAACATCAGCAAATTAAATTTACTTATTATTTTTTCCATAATTTGATTTTAAAGTTTCATTGATTATTTTGTATCGTAAACACCGATGCTGATTAAGGTTTAAGTTTAATTCTTGTTAAAAGTTTAAAAGGAGTTTTCTTGTTAAAAGTTATAAGTTTTTTTTCTTAGGCATTTACACTTTTAAGATAAAATTCTGTGGGTGATTTTTTTCAGAATTCTAACAATTAATATATTTTACTGTTCTATACTAATTATCTTTTGTGTTGCAAACCTTAACTTCATTTTATACAAATTAAGTACACATTAATCATTATTATTATTATACTAACAAATGTCATTAAAAATAATAAAATAACATTAGAAACGTGATCTATAACGCAGTGCCTTGTTTCTGAATTGCAAGTGCACATGCTTATGTAATATAGCATGACATGTAACAAAGGGGGTAGGGTGTATGACGAAGTGTGACATTTTGTGACAAAGAGAGGGAGGGGGTCAAATGTATTGAAAAAAGTGTGACATGATTTATGAAAGGTCCCTTATACAGGGGATCATTCATAAATGATGTCACGCTTCGAGGGGGGAGGGTGTTCGTAAAATTGTGACAAAGTGTGACAAGGGGAGGGGAGGGGGTAAAAAGAAGTGTGACTTCATGCATTATGAAACATAGCATGACATGTCACTCAGGGGGGAGGGGGGTCCACTGAAGTGTGACATGTTGTGACAAATGGGGGCAGGGGGGTCAAATATATGAGAAAAAAGCGTGACATCATTTATGAAAAGCCCCCAGGGTTCAATTTTTTTCTGGTCCAGTATAAAGTGTGCTTTCAGTAATTAAACTTTGTAATGAATGTGGTTCAATGAGAAATAATTTTTTATTGGTTCAAACAGCGAATATATGTTTTGGGGTATACATGCATTAAGAAACCTTCGGGTATAGTTAGTCACAGTGTCTCTAGATTACAGGGTCGGTTTTGTAGCAAAACGCATTTCAGCTGCACTCTCTAGGAACTACACTAACTGTGCCGAAGAATGCCCTCCAACATGAATTGCTCTGGGTTTTCATTCATGATTCTTTTTTTATTTTTCATAAATTTTTTTCGGCCAAAGATAGCAAACATAAGCGGAAGATAAATATGTTACCAGAAATGTGATTTTTGGAAAACAATAGTATTCCTTCAAAGGAAGTGTTTTATTTGTTTGAAGTACATAGAAATTAATTCCAAGTAAAACAGTAGGGTTTCCATACTTTTAAGTCACGCCTTATTATATATGGCCTTGGCCACCAGTATTTGGGTAAAACTACCTGCTTTATAAAAGATTATAAATTCTGTAATTTAGGACAATGAAGTTAACTTTTATGAATGATACTCTCTGACGCTTGCTCGCGCTGAACCTGGGTAAAAGGCCCCTGAGGGGCCTGATCCAGCCCAATCGCCTGCCAACAAATTTACGTGATGATGATGTAATTTAGGAATTTAATCTTTCTGGTACACTGGTATGAAGTCCTGCCACAAATTGGCGCACTTGATGAGCGTGTGAGCCCGGATTAGGTTTTTATGAGGCGAGTGTTCCTTTTCTCTCATAATAATTATTCACGTTAGTGGAGTAAATCAGCAAAGTAAAATACAATATCACATTAATCTTGTAAGGCTTTGACTTACAGACAAAAGTTTTGTACAAATTGAAATTTATGAACAATGAATTGATCATCAATTACATTTTAACGGACAATTGATATTCTCACGTCGAAATGTCATGTTTATCTTCTATTTCTAATTGTTTGTTTAGCGTATCTCCTTATTTACTTCGAAATTTCGCTTGATTTAATTATTGAATCAAGAAATTGCTCAATACACTTCAGTCAATAACAATTATTACAAGCCGGAGCTGAAGTATATCAAAACTATAAGGAAATATTAGGCAACATAGTTTAAAATTTAAAAAAAAAACATCCTGGTGGTTTTAACGTTAGCTACACCAAGATATTATGAATAGCCGAAAGAAAAAACACTTCATTTCTAATTAGTGATTAAATAGTTACTGCTGACATAGAGTAAATTCAGCTCCTTTAAATTTTCATACATTTAAAACTAAGGCTCGAATCGGCGCCGATTGTTCAACAAAGTTGCCATCGGCCATCGGCATCGGCGGCAGATGTTAACTTTAGAAAAACATCGGCCCATCGGCCTTAAAAAACATCTAAAAGCCGACCGTTTAAACGATCGCTGACCGAAAACCTTCATTATTAAAGTAGTTCTCTTTGAGCAGAATGCTCGCGAAATATGTTAAAGTAAAAGTCATAGAGGCGTCTTATGAGCTAGTTGTTTTTCGCACTAGGTTAGTTGCCTCATTTTTGTGTCCGTTTTTCTTTTAATAATGACTTAGTGCATTAGATGTCATTGTGCAATAATATTATACCATGTGCTTTTAGTTTGTCATGTTTCTTATTATTCCGAAATTGTAAACAATAAAAAGTCAACTCAATCATACGATAATAATTTTAATTTTTACCAGCGTAATTTTTTTTCCCCCTTTGCGTTTTTTTTTTTTTGGCTTCTTTGAACCCACGTGTTACAGTTTTTCTGCAATTGTGCAGCAATCTTGTTGCATCTGCTTTTTGTGCGCGGTTGTTCTCTTTATTTCATTTTTAGTTTAGTCAAAAATAAGAAAAAATTTTCCAGTATAAATATTTATTGATCGAAATTTTATGTGTCCAAGTTTGACCTGCAATTTTTAAAAATTGAATTCTCAAAATGCGAGTTCGCGCGACAAGATTTAATAACATCTTAATAAAAATGCTAAAATTTCTTTATTTACAAAGATTGATCAATGCAACTTTTTTTTCAAAATACATCTTAGCATTTTTTTATACGATAATTATTTTACTTTTTCCCCGTTTATACATTTTTTTGGCTTCTTTGATGGCACGTGTTAGACAGTTGACAATTTTTCTGCTATTGTACAACAATCCCGTTGCATCTGCTTTCAGTTTAGAATATTTCTTGTACAACATAGAACGTAGTGATAAAAAATATGAATCAATTTTTCAGTATAAATGCTTATTGATCGAAATTTTATGTGTCCAAGTTCGACTTGCAATTTTCAAAAATTTAATTCTTTAAAAACGAGTTTGGGATACAGGGTGGAACAATACCTTAATAAAAATGCTACAATTTCATTAATTTAAAAAATTGTAACTTATATAAAAATATATATATATTTTTTCAAAATACATATTAATTTTTATAAACGATCACGTGTTTTCAGAAGATTATTTGTCAACAGAAAACTGCTGGTGCTCAAAATATTGGTTTATTTCGGTGACCTTACATTGTGCTCATGAAAATATTAAGAACATGTCAATTATTTCAGTGTAATTTTCAACTCACAAGAAAAAAAAAATCTAATAAGATTTGTTCCTAAGACCCAGCATTCATTTGTAATGACAAAAAAATCTCACGTCTATGTTTTTAAAGCAATATTCAGTATTTTTTGGTTATGAACAAGGGATATACTATAAAAGGGATAATACTGCGAGCGAAGTTTTTAAATATTTTATTTTTATTTCAGAAAAAGAGCTTAAAATAACTTTTTAAATGAAAAATAAACATGTAATCGTTCCCGCTTTTCTTTTAAAAGCGGTGGGGGGGGGGGGGGATCATGAAAAAAATATGAGAGGAAGGGGTTGACAGTTTCGTTGAAAATAGAAACCCACACTATTTGTTAGTCTGTGGCATAACATGTGCATTCCTCTCCATGAAAAAAAATAAGAAAATAAAGGCAGCTGCACTTGGCATTTGCAGTGCAGGTGTTATAAAGAGAAAATGTTAAAGGGAAAAGGAATTAGACCCCAGCCGATCCAATAGTTGTTGAGTATTTTTTTTTTTTTTTTGGAAAGATAAGAAAAAAGAATTGAAAATCCTCTGATATAGCATTTTTTAATTTTTTAACCTCCAAATAATATAATTACTTTACTAGAATCGCGAGTGATTCTTTCTGTTTTAATTATTATGTAAACTTCCCCCAAACAGTTTTACGGTGCTTGAATAATGCATTTATTCTTTTATAAACATAAAAATAAATAGTAAATGATTTAAATGACATTTTTGACAAGCATTCTACACGTTTTAATGGTTTAAAGCGACTTTTTTTTCCATCGGCCATCGGCCGATAGAAGAGGAGAATAATCGGCAATCGGCCATCGGCCGATCTCGGAACAATCGGCATCGGGCCATCGCCCAAAAATTGCCATCGGTCGAGCCCTATTTAAAACCAACTGTTTTCTTTTGAAAAAAAAAAGACATTTCTGTGAAATCATCCAAAGAGTTTTTACAATAATGATTTGGAAATAAGTACGTTTTAAACGTTAAATGATGTATATAAACTTACAGTCAATGATAAATGGTACACTAAAAATATTTTACATTTCTTGTAAAGAGATCGCAAAAACTCGTGGATCACTTTTTTGATTTATTTTGGATCAAAACTTCACAGTTTGAACTGAGAATCGGCGTGAGTTAAGACTTTTGCCCGCCAGCTGGCGCAGTATTAATGACACGCAAGAATTATTTTTTCAGCACCTGTTGATATGTTACTGCAGTGCAGACATGAATTTTTGCATCGCATGTGGGCCCGGTGGTCTAGTGGTATGATTCTCGCTTTGGGTGTGAGAGGTCCCGGGTTCAAGTCCCGGCCGAGCCCTGATATTTTTCACATAATCACGAAATTTTTATGCATTTCAATAAAGATTTTGCTTTCTGAATCTTAAAGTTTCGCTTAGGTTACTTTCAATTCTATGTTTTGTTTTCTTTCTCTACTTTTTCCGTTTCACCAGAAACTGATTTTTCCACCATCCAACCATGTGGAACTTCTAATGTCTGTAGTTAACATAAAATTACCAGCCGACACTGTAATTAACCAACTAGAAGGTCATTGTGTTAGCAAATTACGTTGTGTTTCCTAAATTTGAAAGGATTCTGGTCCTCTACTCTCATCCTCTCCATTTTCTTTACTTCACTAGAAGCCGAATATTTTATAAAATCTATTTTCAGTAGATTTTATAAAATATCCCGCAAAAACCCCGTACGGTAACTACAAGGCGGTCATATTAACGAATGGACGTTTTCCGTAGCGGAATCTATAGCAGTTATCAGTATTTTCAGACTTCAATTCCTTTTTTTGTTTCATCAAGACTGGGAGTAATTTTTTCCTAGCGTAAAAAGTTGTATCACTTTTATCATGCGTGATTTAACCCCTTAACGGTCGGGTAATTTTCAAGAAAACGGTAATAAAAGTGACTATTTTTTTATCCCTGAAAATTATATAAAAATATGTGTATCAAAAATATATATATTCATTTTTTATTTTTTATTTGTTTTTATTTTGAATTTTTAAACACTCCAGCCCTAAATTTTCACGGGAGCGAGAAATAGAAGGTGAAACCACAGCCCGTCATTTTCACGGGAGCGAGAAATAGAAGGTTAAACCTCAGCCCGTCATTTTCACGGGAGCGAGAAATAGAAGGTGACACCTCAGCCCGTCATTTTCACAGGAGCGAGAAATAGGTGAAACCTCAGCCCGTCATTTTCACAGGAGCGAGAAATAGAAGGTGAAACCTCAGCCCGTCATTTTCACGGGAGCGAGAAATAGAAGGTGAAACCTCAGCCCGTCATTTTCACAGGAGCGAGAAATAGAAGGTGAAACCTCAGCCCGTCATTTTCACGGAAGCGAGAAATAGAAGGTGAAACCTCAGCCCGTCATTTTCATGGGAGCGAGAACTATAAGGTGAAACCTCAGCCCGTCATTTCACGGGAGCGAGAAATAGAAGGTGAAGCCTCAGCCCGTCATTTTCACGGGAGCGAGAGGGAAGGGGTTAATAATGTGCGGCGAGATCTTATCAATTGAAAATGTATGTTAGTATTTCTAACAACACATTTAGCTTAACTGTGTGATTTCAAACATTATTCCAAATTTTTTTTTTTAAATATTGAATAAAACTTCTACAAATGTGCGTTGAAGCTTTCTGCTGAAAACAAATATTGAGAAATTCTACGTTGTTTGGACTTGATTTACAATATGGAGTACGTACACAATAAGGCGGAGAATGCATGCTTTTTTTTTTCTTAGAAATTATTTCTCAGATAATGAGCAAATGTTAATGAATGGCATGAACAACATACGTACCAAAATTTAAATCAATCAACCCATCCTCTTCCACATTTAGGTTGAAACATGTAGAATTAACCAAGCGTCATGTACATTTTAATTTTTTTTTTTTGTAAATTTTCATATCTTTAAATTTTTTTTGCACTACCGCAGAAGAGTTGGGTGAAGGTGTGATAAAACATGGGTACGACACTTAAAATTTATCACTAAATATCTTCCGATTTTGTGCCTAACTAAGAGACGTTAGCCGAAAATGATGTAAAATTCTTATGTGAGTTGTATTTTCATATTTCCGGCTAACTTTTAGCGCTTGCGTGAAGCAGAATATGGGGAACATGCGTAACAAATTTTTAAAAAAAGAAAGAAAGAAAAATACCTTACTTTTCCTCCAATTTTCGAAACCTGGCCGAAGTGCAGGTAAAGATCATATGCAGTGTGTCAAAGAAACTTTAAGACTAGGTTTATAAAATAATTTATCAAGTATTTTTATTCAAAATAATCTCCTTCGGAAGCAATGCATTTGTTGCAGTAGTTTTACAACGATTCAAATGCCTGTTCCAGCTCACATAATGGGGCTGCCTCTGAAGATCGTGTCTGTCGATAACTGTTGACTTCAACAGTTATCTTTGTGAGAAGAAACCAAACTACAACACGATTAGCAGGTTCTTAAGAGATGCCCCATTTTGAAGGATTTTTCTACCAGTTTAAGCTAAATGTGTTGTTAGAAATACTAACATACATTTTCAATTGATAAGATCTAGCCGTACATTATTAATCCCTTCCCTCTCGCTCCCGTGAAAATGACGGGCTGAGGTTTCACCTTCTATTTCTCGCTCCCGTGAAAATGACGGGCTGGAGTGTTCAAAATTTCAAAATAAAAACTAATCAAAAAGTAAAAATGAATACACATATTGTTGATACACATATTTTTATATAATTTTCAGGGATAAAAAAATAGGCACTTTTGTGACCGTTTTCTTGAAAATTACCCGACCGTTAAGGGGTTAAAAATATATTCTTTTGTTAATTAACGAATTCAATTTTTTCTAGTAAATAGTTTAATACAATTACTAATGGAAAAGTCCTTACAACAGGGGGCGTAGCTTACCAGTGTGCGAAGCGAACCCTATGCCCGTCGATCGGTTTAGGTGCGATGGGCATATCTGTTTGTGCCAAACGATTAAATATTTCACTTTTCCACTTTAAACTAGAGAACATTTAAAGACTAGAGTATATGGATAAAATGCCATATATCTATGAATAAAGGAAAAACTATAAATTCTGGAATATAGTTGACAGAAACAAATTTCCATTCTTAAAAAGAGCAGCATAAAAAATAAAGTCGTTTTTTGGTTCCACCTTCTTGTGTGAATCATTGTTTTCGACAATGAGTATCATAAAATGAAAATATAGACCCCGACTTACAAATGAACAATTTGACTATTGCTTGCGAGCAGGAATTTCATCATATTCTCCCAATTATGATGTGCTGGCCAATAAGTGAAATGCAATGCAAAGGATCACATTGACTGTATTTTATATATTTTATAAATAATTTTTATACTTCGTATGTTTTGCAAAGAATTCAGTAATCATTTATTTTACTCAAGAATATTAATACTAATTATATTCATATGTCAAATTAATTTTTTAAATTAAATTTTTGTGCATTATGTGTAGTGTGTATTATTAAATAAGCAACCATCTGTCTGTCTGAAACGGATTAATAGAATTTACATTGTATCTCATGTGAAAATATGATTCGCCATTCGTACAACTTGCCATTCGAACTGCGTCCTGGAACAAATTGTGTACGAATAGCGAGGTTCCACTGTATGCTCCCATATAAACTTCTACTCTGAAGTAATTTAAGGTGTAGTTATCACCGTATTTTGATAATGTGTGAAACATAGCAAAATCGAACAGTATAAACACTGTAACATATTAAAAGTATATTCTGCAATAATAAGTACTTAATCTGCAATAAATCTAACGCAATTGCTAAAAAAAGGTACTGAATTCTCTTTTACGTTTAGCTGCTCTATGTTAAGTGTGGAAGGAAATTTTAGTACGACTGTAATCCGATTTCTTTGTTTAAACAGCATACTCCGAGCAAATACAAATTATTCGCAAACACTGATCAGCATATCTCTTGCTAGGTCTTTTTTCTTCAGCTGAAAAATAACCAATTTTTCGCGTCTTTCAAAAGCTTCACTGCATAAAAACAACTTGGTTCTTAACTGTCTGTTGCTTGTTAGAATGCCTTAAAACAAATGAAATAAATTTAAATTTTCTGAATTTATCAGATTTCAAAATAATTCAAATTATTTAATTAAGATAAATTGAGTTATATCTAAGTACAGTGAAACCTGTGTAAGTTGACCTTTCTAAACCTTCCTACTTCACTCCCCCCCTACCCTGTTAGCACGTGGCTTTAGGGCTGCCCTTCCCCGAGTACGGGTAAGCAACGTTTATCAACGCTCGCTCCCACCAGGAGATTGCAATAGCTGGGCGCCAGCCCAGTCTTATTATATTTCTGTATGAACCTGGCACTCCTTGATACCCCTATGCTAGAAGTATATCATTGGAGAGTTGTGGTTCGCGTGTGTAAGTTGACCACTTCCGGTGCAGCGCTTTAGTGTTCAAAGACAGGTGGTCAACTTATAGAGGGTGAGGTATTGGGTGAAAGACTAATTCCGTTTCTGACAAACGTGGTCGACTTAGACAGGTGGTCAACTTACAAAGGTGGTCAACCCTACAGGTCTTACTGTATGGTCAAATCATCCAAAGAAATTGTTGATCTGAGTCAAGCTGAATTTCAACAGTTGACGTGACTGATGCAACAGTGACAAGAATGATCCAATATATCAAATTATCATGACGAGGAATCTACGCATAAATATCCAGAGACAAAACTGTTAAAAACCATTTTCTTCTCTGTTTTTCAACCAATTTTCTTTTGTTTAGTAGATATAGACGAGCTGTAGTGATATCAATTATTTATCATTAGTTAATTATTTCTCCTTTTCCTTTGTCAGCAAGCCTCATTTATAATTGTAATCTTATAATGTTTTCGCTGGCCTTCAAATCCGTTTTCCTTTTTGACAGTGAAAAGAATTTCATCTTCACCATAAATATTTGATATAATGGATCATTCTTGTCACTGTTGCATCAGTCACGTCACACTGCTGAAACTCAGCTTGACACAGATCAACAATTTCTTTCGATTCAACGATCGCAGGTCGTTTAGCTCTCGGATAACAGGACATTCGGACTATGAGGGTTCGGATTAAAGAGGTTCTTCTGCACTTACACAGTTTATGAAATATACTTAATTAATACGCAATTAATTATATTATTTGTTTTACATAACTAGGTATCATGCAAATGTTGGATAAATTTGTGTTAGGTGCATTGTAGTTGAAGTAGGATCCAATGTTGTAGTAGGATCCAATGTAGACCCCTTGCTGCGCATCATGCATCCCCAATTTTTTTCTTTCGTTGACATGTGCCCCGGATCGGAATACACCCCTGGGGGGGGGGGGGGTCCATATGGGCAAATTTGGGAACAACTGAGGCAAAGCTGTATTATCGAGAAGGAAATTGTTTAAACCATCCTGCGTTCACTTCTGCATTGAAAGCAACTGTCCAAATAAAGGTGCAATCATGGCAATACCATGTTGTAAACAGTGGTCCACATGGACTCCATTCTATAATTTGCAATATTAACGTGGTTTAATTATTTTAAAATTTGATCCTGCATTCTCTTAATTATATAGGAAGCAATCAATGCTTATTCTGAAGATTTTTGAGTAATTTTATTTACTTTACCAACGCAGTGTTGTTTTCTGACTTTGGCTACCAGTTAGAAGTTCTGCAATCAGCAGGCAACGTAAGTGATCGTGATTGGGTTAAAACATTATCATTGCTTCGACTGCATAAGCTGTACTAGACTTTATCCGCCTTTCCATCTAAATTCTGAAATAAATATTCTATGGAGGTGTAAATTACTTTTGTGCAACTTCATTAATTTTGCAGCGTTTAAGTCAATGAATTTTCGAAAATTACGTAAAACTGTCTAAGAAGCGGTATTGGATTTTGAAAATGTGATGGCGGTGTTCCGTGAAAAAACTCTATCTAGATTGCTGGACGTTCTTTAATACAATTAGAAATGAGTGCAGAATGAAAAAAATCTGTTTGGTTTTGGAACAATTATACCATCAGAAAAAAAAAGAAATTACAGAAAGCTGAACATGTGAAATATGGTAGGAAATCATAAATATTTTATATGCATTTTTTTTATTTTAGCTACCAGTATAATAGATGTACATGCGCGTATATGAATAAAATTAAAATCAATTGGATGTGCTCATATTGTTGTTGTGTTGCTACATTCCAGTTCAACGCTGAAAACTTTCTACTCTTTTCGGCGGCGAACGTCGAAGTTTTATTTGATTCGTTACTTGACTTGCGCCACACGCATCGCATGGCTCTTCAGCATAGGGGCAAAGAAAGGCTAACATGGAGCCCTCACTGCAAACTCAGTGTAAAAAAAATTAAAAAGAAGATGGTTTTTACATCCATGAATGAACCTGAATATAAGAAGGAAAAGTATTTCAAAATACACACAAATTAGTTTCTCTCAAAAGTAAAAGATTTACACTTTTATTTTATTTTATTTTAATTTATTCTTCATTCTTAACAAAATTTTGTTTTAATCAGTTATCCAGCGCACACAGATGGTGGTTTATTCATAGATATGACATCTGATTATTCGTTAGCATAATGCGGGCTGTTGCATTACCTTTTGGTGTCACGCCAGCTGCTTATAAATATTAAAACATTGTATAAATATTAACCTGTTGGAACACAGATTATCCGCTCGCGAGGGCCCGGTGGTCTAGTGGTATGATTCTCGCTTTGGGTGTGAGAGGCCCCGGGTTCAAATCCCGGCCGAGCCCTACGTTGTTCTTTGGAACATCTTTTGCAGATTCATTTTCAAAAAATATTTATAACACTTGTAGTTAATGTGCATCCTATAGGGTTTTCGAATACGGGATATGCCATAACTACAGTAGTTTTACGAAGTATATCTTTTTCAGAATATTTTCTTTTTGTTTCTGAATATTTTTTTTTGTGTCTATTTTAGGTAATTGTTTTTATTGTTGCTAATGCCACTTTGAAATCCAAGTTACCCACGCTGGGAGACCAGGAATTAAGAGAGAGCCTACTAGTTATTAACGAGCTCCGCTAGGGTGGAAGTACGACTTTGGCTTAAAGGGACAACCTGACTTTGAACCAGCTCCCAGATAAGAAATCGTCACTTAGGTTGTCCCCACCCCCTCCCCAGAGGTATTATTTCTTATTTGGTGGACCTTTAAAGCCACTTCGGATTTTATATGCAATGGCTCCCATTAACGTACACGATCCCGCAGCGAATCAATAGCGAAGGGTGGTCACCCTCCCAAACAGACCTCAGTCAATGTTGCTTCCCTTTTTGTGTTCCTTTGGGAGCCGAGCTTCTACCAACTGGGCCACTGCGGGACTTCCGCATTTCAAGTACAGAGGGGCGTCAGTGGTTAAGTAGTCTAAGAAGCGACTGGTTCCGGTACCTGCCTGCACGCCACTAGGTGGTGATGTGTTCGATTTACGGCCAGTGCCCTAGATGAAAATTTGTATAATTTTCTTCTCTGTATTGTAATACTCTACTCTGTATTACATCCCATTAATGTACACCGTCCCAAAGGAATCAGTAACGAGAGGTGGTTACCTTCCCAGGCATTGACCACTGTCAATTCTCCACTGTCGGTGTTCTATGGGAATTTAACGGACTGATCCACTGTGGGACACATTTTACATAAATTTACCGCATTACTTGATTTTTTTTCACAAGATTTTCCTCATTAAATGATCTCAGTGGACTCAGAAATTCCTCAGCGGATCACATGCGGCCTGTGAGCAGCAGATTGAAGATTATTGCTCCAGAACTTCATAAGCTTCCCAGCACACTGTATGTCATCGTTTTCTATTTGCATCAAAATAACGGATAAATAAATTCCTGTTTACATTTAACATAGATTCTCCCGGGATAAATTGAGCTGAGAAGGATAACCCAGAGTCTCTGGGATAAATGTAAACACCGTCATTCGCTATAGTCTGTGAAATTAGAATCGGCGTGCCAAGGCCACACAACTCAACCATTTCCCCTTCTGGTCGTCCTGGTTTCTGTGCTAGAAACTTTTTCTCCACTTGGTTTGGCGAACATATTTCGAATCGGAGGTGAAGTAATGCAATTGCCTTAACTGCAGTGCAAAAAAAAAAAAAAAATCTGGCGCTGTTATCTTTTTTGCAGCTGCCATGGCAACGCCGTAGGAAACGCGACCTTGATGCGCCTATTCTAATTACACAGACTATAACAAATGGTTATAAAATCAAAATTTCTGTGCACGTTTACTCGCAAGTACTATAATGATAATGACTACAATACTGACACTTTAACCTCTCAATTCATTCAAGCGATATAGAAGCAACTAAAGTTAAAACAATGAAGTTGCTTTAACTTTTTTGTTTTGTTGAAGTTGTTTTAACTTTATTGTTTTGGTGAAGTTGTTTCGTTAGGATAAGTTGTGGGAATGAAAACAATTATGCCAATGGAGGCAATTCACCGCTAGAGGGACTTATGAGCGATCATCGATGTCACGTGATATCCGCTCTTTGTTTACTAAGATTTTCAATTAACACTAGACTTCACTAGACAAAATTAGTTACTTTAAAATTAATTAGACTATTTTCACTGCTTTTCCTGATTATTACCCAGTATTTACATTTAATTTAACCATTATAAAATAAATTTATTAATTTTTACAATAGTTATAGTGTTGTATTTAGTGTTAATTTCATGTAATGTAGAATTTTTTTAGGCCTAGTTTTTAATTAGATTTGTCGCTCGATGTAAAGCGCTGCTACGGCTTCCTTTGTTTACATTGCTTTTATCGGTGCCAAGTGACGAATGACGCCTTCATTGACCCTATTTTAGTCCTTTTCGACAAAAATTGTTGCTGCATTCGAAAACGTAAATGTACTGCCTGCAACTCTACATTAGTGTTAAGCAATGATACTTAGTGACGATATCTCTTTTGGTTACCTTAAAAATGACCAACAATTGTTTGGTCACGGTTGTAAAATTAACTGTCCTCCATGATCATCAACTAAACTTAGATTCGCAGAGTTTTTTTTTTTTTTTGGTTACGAGTTATTAGCCACTTGTTTCGATCCACTTTATATATGGCAGAATTTTAAAATACCAAAAGAGGGTTTAAGTGAAATTCACACAGCATGTTATACTCAATTGTGAAAATTATTGTGTTCAGTCTCAGTCGTTCCGCAACATGTGCTGAAATGCTATTGGCTTGAGAACAAAAATTGAAAGTTTTTTTTCTGTTTCTGTGCTAGTGTCCAGTTTTAGTTGTTCCGCAACATGTGCTGGAATGCTATTGACTTGAGAACATTTATTGAAAGTGTTTTTTTTTTTTTTTTTTCTGTTTGTGTTTCTGTTCTAGTGTCCAGTCTTAGTTGTTCCGCAACATGTGCTGGAATGCTATTGGCTTGAGAACAAAAATTGAAAGTTTTTTTTCTGTTTCTTTGTTTCTGTGCTAGTGTCCAGTTTTAGTTGTTCCGCAACATGTGCTGGAATGCTATTGACTTGAGAACATTTATTGAAAGTGTTTTTTTTTTTTTTTTTTCTGTTTGTGTTTCTGTTCTAGTGTCCAGTCTTAGTTGTTCCGCAACATGTGCTGGAATGCTATTGACTTGAGAACATTTATTGAAAGTGTTTTTTTTTTTTTTCTGTTTGTTTGTTTCTGTTCTAGTGTCCAGTCTTAGTTGTTCCGCAACATGTGCTGGAATGCTATTGTCTTGAGAACATTTATTGACAGTGTTTTATTTCTGTTTGTCTGTTTCTGTTCTAGTGTCCAGTCTTAGTTGTCCACAGCATGCGCTGGAATGCTATAGGCTTGAGAACATTTAATGAAAATGATTTTTTTTTCTGGTTTGTTTGGTTCTTGCTATTGATTAGATTCATGACTTTATTTATGTATTATTTTCTATTTATATTACTGATTGCTATCGTATACCGATGTCTTTCAAAACTGCGACTGTTTTCCTTTCTAAATTAAATCCTTCTATCTTTTTTGGATTCTATCAGTGCAAGCAGCAGCGTTTTACCCCAAATTATTCCTTTTTGTTCAGATATTTAATTTGTAAATTAGTTTTTAATTTGATAAAACTAGCGTTCATTCTGCAACTGCTCGCTTCAGTTCTGAATTACAATTTTAAGTTCAAAGATTTAGGTTAAGTTGGAAATTACTTTTGGATTTTCTATTAGATTTTCTATTTTTCAAACTTAACTGCTTAACGTTCTTTTACAAAAATGCCCTTTCAAGAAGGGGAAAACACTTAACCAGCTATGGTAAACAAAGTGTGTAAATGAAAATGCGAGAAATGACCAACCATAGCGAAAAGACGGTTACGGAACATAATTTTCGAATCCATGATGCAGATAACCAGCAGACGACCTGTTGATAAATGACTGAGTCTAAAGTGTGGCTGTTTATTTATGCTTCCTTCGTGATGCGGGTTCTTGCTTTTCCGATTATACAATTTTACTTGCGTGAGAGATACACATTTCTCCAATAAAAACTGCTCAACAGGAAGTTTGTGGCCCGGTGGTCTAGTGGTATGATTCTCGCTTTGGGTGTGAGAGGTCCCGGGTTCAAATCCCGGCCGAGCCCCTTGAATATTTTTATGCAAACTGATTACAATTTTAGAATGTGTAATGGAGAAAAAGCAAAAAATTTATTGCTCACAAAACCTCCCTTGTAAATTAGCTATTTTAGATTTGCGTTACAAGTTTCAAAATGTCTATTCATTGCAAATTTTTAGAAGCTTTTTTTTTATACAGTAAAGGAGATTGGGGTGGGGGAACTACTGTTCCCGGCACAAGGCGCCTTCTGATTTTACACAATGAAGTCATATCTAAGTGAACTATCAACAAAGTCGTATCATTTAATGTTTTTTTCAATGCTATGTCTCGAGACCAAACATGGATTGCAGATGCTTATGAGGAAACGCACTATGGGTTTTCTAAAGCAAATTTAAATTCCTTTAACCTCTGTCATTCAGAAAAGTGTTAAAGAAAAAAAAAACGAATGGTATGGATATCTACAGGACTGTTTAAACTTTACCCAAAAAGAGGATTATATTTTTATGGTTCCCTACCAACCTTTATCTTTATTTTGTCATGGTGTTTTTTTCAATGCTATGTCTCGAGACCAAACATGGATTGCAGATGCTTATGAGGAAACGCACTATGGGTTTTCTAAAGCAAATTTAAATTCCTTTAACCTCTGTCATTCAGAAAAGTGTTAAAGAAAAAAAAACGAATGGTATGGATATCTACAGGACTGTTTAAACTTTACCCAAAAAGAGGATTATATTTTTATGGTTCCCTACCAACCTTTATCTTTATTTTGTCATGGTGTTTTTTTCAATGCTATGTCTCGAGACCAAACATGGATTGCAGATGCTTATGAGGAAACGCACTATGGGTTTTCTAAAGCAAATTTAAATTCCTTTAACCTCTGTCATTCAGAAAAGTGTTAAAGAAAAAAAAACGAATGGTATGGATATCTACAGGACTGTTTAAACTTTACCCAAAAAGAGAATTATATTTTTATGGTTCCCTACCAACCTTTATCTTTATTTTGTCACGCTGAAAGAAATCGACTGAAAAAATCTTTTTTTGACTAACAGGCTGTGTATATATTTGTTCTTAACCATTGCAGATCTACTGCGTACCTAGAGATTGGTACCAACTCTTTCAGCGGCACCACGATGAGTGGTACCATTGCCGCATTCGTTCTTCATGTGCAGACTATTTTCTGCATCTTGGGAATACATCGACATCGTCGAGTTTGAGCCTACGGTCTCGGACGTACGAGGCCCGCTCCTTATACGACACCACCGTGCAAGCAAGTACAAGTGAGTTTAGTAAACAACAAACTGGTGTTTTGATGATGGCCTTGGATTATACGACACCACCGTGCAAGCAAGTACAAGTGAGTTTAGTAAACAACAAACTGGTGTTTTGATGATGGCCTTGGAAAAAAATTGCTGTTATAATCAAATACCTTTTGTGCATATTAATGGTTCACAAAAGTTTGAAGTTTGTGTGCAAAGTCATGCCTCATTTTTTCTCTGTTTATGTTTTTTACAGTTAAAACTTAAATTTTTCTGCTGGGCAATGCTTCAACTCAACGCTCGAATTTCAAATCAACGCTTCAATGACTTTGCTCGAAGAGTGCATTAGTTTTGAATTTTTCCGTTTTCAATCCGATAAAAAAAATAAAAAGAAAATCGGGGCCTTCTTAAACAATAATTTTATTAAAGTGGTAAAAAGTCAACTGGGGAAATAAAACTTGCCATGCGAAAGGCTCGATTTGGCCAGAAATGGTACACAAATTACGATTTTATTGGTGGGATACAGCATTTCATTTTACTAAGTGTAATTTATTAATTAGAAAATTCAATGATTATTATTAAGTCCAATGGAAACCTTAATTTCAAATATCTAATAGTTAGTATAGATTAAACACAGCTTCACCCTTTTTAAAACTATTAGTTTAAAATAACGATTTCACCATTTTTTTTAAACTAATGTGTATGAAAATTATTAAAATAATAATCACTGTTATAGTTTTCATTAATAGTTAACTTTTGACATTTCCCTAATACCTTGAAGTGGTTGCAATCATAAATACAAAAAAGCTCTCCACGCTGAATAATATAAATCATTAATAAGATTTTTAGACGGACACATAGAATTTTATAGTTCACCTCATTTGAAGCAGTCTTTTCATTATATTTCAATATTTCACTCAATGAGTTTTTGTTTTAAATTGAGGAAAAAATGAAAATCCGTGTTTAAGTAAGCAAGCTGTATTAATCCTTCTTCCCTTTGCAGTAACATATCGAAGCAAAATATCAAAATTTTTTGGCCTGTGCATATTAGACACAAATTCTGGTCTAGATTAGACACTACTACACTCCTATGTATAAAACCTCCTACCTGTACAGTCATCACTAACAATACAGTGACGGGTGTCATAATTTACAAATATTTTGCAATTTGTTCTTATTTTTAACCGACTTCACAAAGGAAGGAGGTTATACATTCATATTGTATGTATATCGTTTTTTTTTTTTTTTTTTGTCCACTCATAACTTCTCACCGGATGAACCGATTTTCATGACTTTTTTTTAATCGATCGAGGGTAGTTTCCCATAGGTCCCGTACCTTCGATTGATCATATTCAATAATTAGAAAAAAAGTTATGGGCAGAAATAGGGTCATTTTTTTGGTTTTTCATCCATAACTTTTCACTAAATGAACCGATTTTGATGTCTTTTTCTTTAATAGATAGAGAGTCGTCTAACTCAAATATCGTACATCAACTTGACTACATTTGTTTTTTAGAAAGAACGTTACGGGTGAAAAATAAGTATTTTTTATTATAATTGGAAAGGCTTCAATTTATTTTTCTTTGTTGGGAAAACTATTAATAAATGTAAAACTCATTGTTAAAAAAGTGTTTGCTGCCATTGTGTTTTATAATAAATGAAATTACAGCAACATTTTGACTGATAGGCTTCTCTGAGGCAAAAATTAAATCCAACCAGTTTGTTTGCTAAAATCTACTTTAATACGGAATTTTTCATACAAATGATTAGTTTTTAATGTCATTCGTTCAAAGAAGGTTTGAAAATAGGGTATGTATTAAAAAAATGTATTTACACTAAAAAGAATAAAATAAAATAATTTTTGAAAAAAAATAGAACCGACTTCAAATTATACATTGCGCTAAAAAGTGAAAAATAAATTAATTATTTAAACAACATCTATGTGGCTTTTAAACATAGTTTTAGAAGTCGGTGCAAATTTAAGAGCCTAATTTCCACTACGCCTTGTACTACTTCATATTGGAACTCTTGCTAATTCTGGGCCATTTATATTTGTAATTGATTCATGATTACAAAGATTTTTTCTATCCTAACTTTGCACCGACTTCTAAGACTATGTTTAAAAGTCACATAGATGTTTAAAGAATTAATTTATTTTTCACTTTTTAGCGCAATTTATAATTTGAAGTCGGTTTTTTTTTCCAAAAATTAATTTATTCAATAACAAAAGTGTCTTTCATTGACTGCCTGCTAACTTAAAAATTATTTTAAAAGGTAATTCAGAAGGATAACCAATGGTCACCATTTTTCAACTTTTGAGTTGTCTGCAAAATTCAGGCGAGTTAATCGGCATTTTTTCGAAGGGGCAAGGGGAAGCGAGGTAAACATGAGGGAAGCTTTCCAAAATAGAATTTTGCAATACTAAAACCTTCAATTCGAAATAAGTAGCTTAAATTTATTTCCGCTGGGGAGGGGATCCCTGTAAATAAACCTTCTTCAGATCGTTAAATTTGATTTTCAATATGAACACTAATGGAGATTCCTGAAAGAAATAGTGAACCATTAAGGGTTCCGTGGTAAAAAAAAAAAAAGTGCAGGAACCGCTGCAACATTGCCTAATCGTGGTTTATTTAAAGCTACCAGTTTTTAACTTTATGTAGTAGGTATTAATATCGAGAAAAATATTCCGAAACTGTATTTTGTGTCTAACACCACTTGATGAAAATTGTTGAAGCGGGTGTGAGCGAATGATTCATGCCTGCAATGAAGTCGAAAGTAATTATGCGAGCATTTGTTTTCGCGAAGCTTAATTGGTTAATTCTTTTATCAGAAACAGTCCTAAAAGAAGCATATTTTTTTATTGCATACTAGCGGTACCCGCACGGCTATGCCCGTGTTAAAAAATGAAAAGACCGGTTTGCCATTGTGTATATAGTGATGACTTTTTTACGTGTAAATTATGTTATTTTATTAAAATGTATAGCATTCCACATAATTAAAAATTAGCTGCCCACGGCCATCAACCAGAGATCCTACACATTTAAGCATATTTTTTTTTTTTTACAAAACACACACAACAAAAAAAAAGAAAGAAAGAAACGAAACAAAACAAAAAAGAAAATATTTGAAAGAAAACACATTTTGTTTGTTTAGTTCAAGTACCCACACAAAAAGGACGATTATAATAAATTAGAATAGTTTTAATTAAAAAAAATTTAGTATAATTAATTTTTATCAATTATTTATTGACATTAAAACTGAAAGACGAAATTTTGTAGCTTGCAGAAACAAACAGCAGCAAGCAAAGCTTTGAAAGCGGAATAAACCTTTCATCAGAGCTCAAATAGGAAAATAACATGTGTGCTAATTCACTGGCGAAAAAAAAATAAAATAAATGAAAGTATAAATAGTAATAATAAGCTGGAATAACAAAAATCGCTATAAAGGATAACGTTTCTTTTAAAAACTTCTGTGCAGTATGGAAAATGGTCCCGTAAAATACATGTCAAAATAAGGAGATCAAAATAAAGCTATCGATCGCCTGTGAGCCGCAGGAAATAAATTTTAATTCGTTTAAAAAAATAATAATCAAAATCCAAAAAAAGAAATTAATTAATTAAAAATCGGCTGCTCCTCAAAATGCTAAAAACCGCAAACAATAAATTTCAATTCATCAAAAGAAACAAGAAGTTCCGTCTAGAACTATACGAACCTACTTTCCCGTATACACCAGCTTCAAATTTATAATCCAGCTATCTCTCTCTCTTTCTCGTTTAGCTTTAGTTCTTAATTGCTTCAAATATGCCTTTCTCAACGGTTAATACAGATTCTTTCAATTATTCATTTATTCAGTCATTCATGTATTTATTCACTCATTTATTCTTTCATTTAATCTTTCATTAATTCAAAAATATTCTTGACAATCCCGATTAAAAAATTTCATAAGAAAATAGGCTCGTTAGTTCTGGATGAACTTTTTATCTGTACATGTTCTACGTCATTAGAGCTTTCCGGTAAAGTTTGCTCCAAGCAAATCGGCCCGTTAGATCAGGATTTATATAGGATTGAAATTTCCCCGTAGGCACTATGATAATTTTTTTTTTGAACTGTTCAAAAATGAACAAAAATTGTTCAAATCAATATTTCACGCCGAAAACTTCTTCCAGTGAGCTTGTTCATTGGAACTTGGATCTTGTACCCAGAGTTTTCATAATTTGCTTCATTTTCGCCCGTAGGCGCTAATGTTAAAATTTTTTGAACTGTTCAAAATTGAACAAAAAATTGTTCAAATCAAAAAATAAAATATGGAAATTAGATGTCCTCACCGAGATCTTTCGAATGCAAAAAGAATTTTTCGAATCGGACAATTCGTTCAAAAGTTATTAGGGGGGGGGGGACAGACCGACAGACAGACCGACAGACCGACAGACACACTTTTTCCCCATCTCAAAACCCTACTTTCAAATTTTTTATTTTTCAATCTTTATTTAATTACTTAATTTATTTTTGACTTTTCTTGATTTCTAACTATATTTTCACGATACATTAAGCCTTCTTTCATGCTTTATTATTATTTTTTTACTTTTACGGGAAAGTAGGCGAAAAATAATAATAAAGCATGAAAGAAGGCTTAATGTATCATAAAAATATCGTTAAAATAAAGAAAAGTAAAAAAAAAGTGAAATAATTAAATAAAGATTGAAAAATAAAAAATTTGAAAGTAGTGTTTTGAGATGGGGAAAATGTGTGTCTGTCGGTCTGTCTGTCGGTCTGTCGGTCTGTCCCCCCTAATAACTTTTGAACGAATTGTCCGATTCGAAAAATTCTTTTTGCATTCGAAAGATCTCGGTGAGGACATCTAATTTCCATATTTTATTTTTTGATTTGAACAATTTTTTGTTCAATTTTGAACAGTTCAAAAAATTTTAACATTAGCGCCTATGGACAAAATTGAAGCAAATTATGTAAACACTGGGCACAAGACCCAAGTTCCTATTGCAAGCTTATTGGAAGAAGTTATTGGCGTGAAATATTGATATGAACAGTTTTTGTTCATTTTTGAACAGTTCAAAAAAAAAAAATTGCTGCGACTTTTTTCCATTATTCCGGCGCAGGCGATAAAGTCGCCAAAACTGATGCAACTAAAACGCCAAACGGAATATCGTCGCTGTTATCCTTTTGCGTGTTCCGTCGCCAAAAATTTTTCTCGGCGAGATTTGCGCCTTGATAGTGAAAAGGTACCAAATTAACATTTGCGCCTCCGGAAAATTTCAATCCCATATAAATCCTGATCTAAACGACGGATTGGCTCGCAACAAACTTTATCGGAAAGATATTACGCTGTAGAACATGTACTGATACGAAGTTCAACAAGAACTGAACAAGCCTGTTTTCTTACGAAATTTTTGATCGGGATTTTTAAGGGCATTTCTCAATAAATAAATAAATGAATGAATGAATGAGTGAAAGAATGAATGATTGAAACGATGAAAGAGTGAAAGAATTAATGAATGAATAAATGAATGAGTGAAAGAACGAATGAATGAATAAATGAGTGACTACGTGATAAAGTAATTAAATGAGTGAATGAATGAAAAAATAAATGAACGAGTGATAACTACATGAATGAGTAAATGAATGACTGAATAAATGAAAGAATGAATGACTGAGTGAATGAATATGTATTATCCGTTGAAAAAAATATATTTGAAGTAATTAAGAACTAAAGCTAAATGTGAAAGAGAGAGAAAGTGATAGCTATATTATAAATTTGAAGTTGGGTGTATACGGGAAAGTAGGCTCGTATAGTTCTAGACGGAACTTCTTGTTATTTTTTCCGGTAGTTCACTGTTGCAAATTTTCTGTAAAAGATTTGCAAATCTGATATGGTGAGTGACCAATTTTTATCTTGGTGATTAAATCTAACACCAAATTTTTTTTTTTTTTTTTTTTTTTTTTTTTTTTTTTTTTTTTTTTTTTTTTTTTTTTTTTTTTTTTTTTTTTTTTTTTTTTTTTTTTTTTTTTTTTTTTTTTTTTTTTTTTTTTTTTTTTTTTTTTTTTTTTTTTTTTTTTTTTTTTTTTTTTTTTTTTTTTTTTTTTTTTTTTTTTTTTTTTTTTTTTTTTTTTTTTTTTTTTTTTTTTTTTTTTTTTTTTTTTTTTTTTTTTTTTTTTTTTTTTTTTTTTTTTTTTTTTTTTTTTTTTTTTTTTTTTTTTTTTTTTTTTTTTTTTTTTTTTTTTTTTTTTTTTTTTTTTTTTTTTTTTTTTTTTTTTTTTTTTTTTTTTTTTTTTTTTTTTTTTTTTTTTTTTTTTTTTTTTTTTTTTTTTTTTTTTTTTTTTTTTTTTTTTTTTTTTTTTTTTTTTTTTTTTTTTTTTTTTTGTAAGACACGTTTTTTAAATACGTGGAAAAGAGATGCATTTTGGCTGAAGCGATAACAGCAGCTTGATTTTTTCCTGCTGATGTTCTTCAAACGTACAAAGTATTATAACGGAGGAAATATTCTTCAAATTCAAAGAAAACAAGACGAAGAAAGAAATATGTACGTACATGGGTCATTCTCAAAACCATTCCAATACCGCTGCCATTTGCTGTCGTGTGTAAAATAATTTTTTACAAGGGTAAGAACTCTTTGTATGATTTTTATTTAAGCATACCCTTTTAGCCAAACCCTTTTAAGAATAGAAACAATAGAATTTTAAAAAATCATTTAATCCAATTTTTTTTTTTTTTTGACTAAAAGAAATAAATTGAGAGAAAGCTGAAAAAGAGCTGTTTTAATTAAGAAACCTAGAAGGTTTTATGCAGAATTGCTTTCTGAAAATCAAAATTTCTGATCTGACAAATTTTAAAAGTTTGAATTATATTCTAAGTCACGTTTTCAGAATGCATTTATACTCTGTAAAGAACAATATAATTTTTTTACTAATTAAATACACTGGCCGCAAATGAATGTCATGTCTGTTACTTCATAAAATTTACAATCGTCTAAACAAGAAATTGAAGTTTGGGAATTGCAGCATTTTTTTGCGTATTCAACTTTCATTAACTCGGAATTGAAAAGAAGAAACAACAATTCGAGGTGTCGAGTTATTTAAAATCCAATGAACTTGTATTACCGTATTTATGCGAATCTAATGCTCATCGTTTTTGGCCAAATTTAGTTTTCAAAATTGGGGTGCGCATTAGATTCGAGTGCAAAACTGGTCAGCAGTTCGCCGATGGCGTCAACCAAATTTATTCGCCGACAAACATTTTTTTTTTATTATTTAAAGTTTTACAAGAAGTTCCGTCTAGAACTATACGAGCCTACTTTCCCGTATACACCGAATTCAAATTTATAATCTAGCTATCTCTCTCTCTGTCTTTCTCGTTTAGCTTTAGTTCTTAATTGCTTCAAATATACCTTTTTCAACGGTTAATACATTTTCATTCAATCATTATTTATTAAGTCATTCATGTATTTATTCACTCATTTATTCATTCATTCTTTTGCTTATTCATTTAATCATTTATTAATTAAAAAATATTCTTGAAAATCCCGATCAAAAAATTTCATAGGAAAATAGGCTCGTTAGTTCTATTTGTACATGTTCTACGTCATAAGAGCTTTGCGATAAAGTTTGTTCTAAGCAAATCGGTCCGTTAGATCAGAAATTATATAGGATTGAAATTTCCCCGTATGCGGTATGTTAATTTTTTTTGAACTGTTCAAAAATGAACAAAAATTGTTCAAATCAATATTTCACGCCAAGAACTACTTCCTGTGAGCTTGTTCATGGGAACTTATATCTTGTCCCAGAGTTTACATAATTTGCTTCATTTTCACCCATAGGCGCTAATGTTAAAAATTTTTGAACTGTTCAAAAAATCGTTCAAAACAAAAAGTAAAATATGGAAATGAGATGTTCTCGCCGAGATCTTTCGAATGCAAAAAGAATTTTTCCAATCGGACAATTCGTTCAAAAGTTATTAGGGGGGGGACAGACCGACAGACAGACAGACGACAGACCGACAGACAGACAGACAGACCGACAGACAGACAGACCGACCGACACACTTTTTCCCCATCTCAAAACCCTACTTTCAAATTTTTTATTTTTCAATCTTTATTTAACTACTTAACTTATTTTTGACTTTTCTTGATTTCTAACGATATTTTCACGATACATTAAGCCTTCTTTCATGCTTTATTATTATTTTTTTTTACTTTTACGGGAAAGTAGGCTAAAAAGGATCAATCGTCAGTCGGCATGGCAACAATTAAAATTAAAGTTAATTACCGTAAAAAAATAATTTCGAACTGCAGAGAAAAATGCTTATAACTTCTTTTCTAGTTAATTTGGAGGCTTTGAATTTTCGCACACAGAGCGAAACTCCTGCCGGAGTAGTTTTTTACGCGCTTTTCAACGGTATCAAGCTCGAAACGATGCGATAATTACTTCCCATAGAAAATGACTATTTTATGAAACTTTCGGCTATAAATTGGAATAAAAGAAGAACAAATTCGAATTTCAGAAAAAACTCTCCGAGGTGAACACCCCCATGTTCCAAACTAATTTCGTGCCAAATACATGAAAATCCACCGAACGGTCTTGGCCCTACGCCGGACACAGACAGACAGACACACACACATACTTGCTGCTTTATTATTAGTAGAGATAATTAAAGTCCTATCTTAGTATAAAAGGAAAAAAAAACGATTTTTGTTTTTTAGTTTTATTTTTTACGAATTTAAGTATTTTTCGATTTTATTAAGCTGCAATGAAATCGAAAGCTCTGAAAGCATTTATTTTCGCGAAGCTTAATTGGTCAATTCTTTTACCAAAAACATTCCTAAAAAAAAACCTTTTTTTTTGTACTGAGTATAATTAAAATCCTATCTTAGTTTTTAAGGAAAAGCAGTGATTTTTTTTTTTTTAATTTCATAAATTATGAATTTAAGCATCTTTTTATTTTATTCGAAACACAAATGCCCCTAAATGTTGGCTTTTTTCAATCACAGAGTATATACAGTGAAGACTGTATTACACATTTCACGATATATTGAAATATTCTAATACTATAGACTATGATGGGCATAATCGAGCGATTTCAATAATCGAGTGATTAGTACTCGAGTGGATTTGATAATCGAGTGATCAGCAATTGAGTGATTATCTCGAGTTCTCGAGTGATCATTTCGAGAAATTCGATTCTACCTACCGAGAGGTAAACCAATCGAGACCTCGAGATGTGCGACTTTTCAAGATGTTCGAGTTCTCGAGAAGTTCAATCGAGTTCTCGAGATGTTCGACTATTCAAGATGTTCGAGTTCTCGAGATGTTCGAGTTCTAGAGAAGTTCAATCGAGTTCTCGAGATGTTCAGTCAAGTTCTCGAGATGTTCAATCGAGTTCTCGAGATGGTCGTCAGAATCGAGTTCTCGAGTTATCCTGAATAATCGAGTTATCGATTATGATCACTCGATTATGCCCATCACTACTATAGACTCTTTCAATCTATTAAAAATACGGGCAAATCAAAACAAGAAATTCAGAAATATCAATGCCCTATTCATCCAGTAAAAAAATGGGGTAAAAATATATTACTTAAAGCATGCCCCCCATCTCCCGTTCAATACAAGAACTCCCAGTTAGCTAGCTTATTTCAAGCAACTATTTCGATTAGATAACCAATCTTTGAAGCTTTAATCTTCGGGGATGTCAAAGCAGCTAAGCAGTTTTTAACCTCTTTAGACCCCAGAACTAAGCACAAACAATTTTGACGTAATTTTTTGTTTCTCTGATTCTAAAAAATGATTGCAAAACAAAACAACTAAAATTTTTTTTTAATTTTAATTAATAATTAGTTTAAATAATACCCAATTTCAATGTTTTCCAGTTTTAACACTAGAATTACGGAGGGGGTCATTTTGACCCTCGGTGAAAAAAACTGCTTAGTTCCCACGTAATGTTATGTATTTGTAAAAATAAAGTAAAATAAGATAATTTATAATAGCAGAAGTTTATTTTATGGAATATATGGATTTTCAGGATAGGTAATAATTTTTTTATTATTGAACAAATTCTGTAAAATATTTAACGTTGTTTCAGCAGAATTGAGTTACATTTCTGAAATATAAACAACAAAACGAATGAATAATAACAATTTTTTGCAGAAAAAGAATTTGAACCCAACTGTTTAAATATTTTAGTATGAAACATCTTTCACAAAGAGTAAAAAAAAAAAGAAAAAAAAAACTGGATTATAGCATTCAATCAGCTTATTTTTCTAATAAACTGTGTACAGTGTCCACTAACAAATCTATTACAACTGTCGCAAATAATAGCAGTCTTGCTGCCTTTGTATTCAGTTTTTTTTTCTTTTTTGGACACCTTTTCCCTTTTTTGGATTTTACTAAATATTGTAAATCCATGAACCACTAGCAGAGAAAGCACATTTATTTTTTTATTCAATATACATAGTCTTCTCTGAGTTTTCCTCAACACAATAAAAAATCCCCTTAACTGATACTTTCATTTGTAATCTCTTTATATGTAATCCACGCATTTATAGCAGTTAATGCACGCAGTTAAGTGCAAAATGTTGTAAAAAGCATTTACTGGTCACTGAATTGACTTGCCATTTGGTCCAGAACGTACCGCAAATTTTATGAAATTGTACTTCATCCAGAGTTTTCTCTTCGTAAGATACAAATTTCATTGAGGAACGGAATGTACCTAGAATAACCATATCTATATCTTTTAGCTTCGATTTTCAGAAAACTGCATTACGCTGAATTTCATATCTGCTTTTGATTTTTCTCTAATTTCTGTATTGACATCTTTAGTTATCTCAAAACTTGAATTCGCAGAACCTCATCCATTTTTAATTTTCCGTCAGTTAAAAAATTATGTTGCAGGATCACTCACTTTTGTAAATTCCGAACTACTTAAGCTTCAGCTCCATTTTTATCTGTTGCACTGCTAACAATTTCAGAACTGGAATTGGAATCAAAAAGTTATTGCAAAAATTTTATGGTTTCTTCTTGCGTTAGTCCATTGATCTATTTATTTTTATGTAAAAAATACTCAACAAATGAGCAAAATAGTTTTCCAAAAATCGTAAAGATAAAGAAACAAACTACTTAATCAAAATTAAACAGTACAATCGTTCTCTTAGCTGTAGCATCATCACTGAATCTTTCACAAGAAACTATATTCCGAGGCTTCAAATCACATAATTGAGGGGTGTGAGAATATGCACGCGTCCTTTTCTTCTCTTCTTCTTCTTCTTCTTTTTTTTTTTTTTTTGTTAAATAGCTTCCAACAAAAATAGATAACAGAAGAAACAGCGTTCATGCAATGCGACGAAATGTTTTTCCATACTTTTTTTATCAAAAGGGTCAAAATGACCCCTGCCCGTATTTCTAGGTATAACCCTTTTTTCAGGCAAAAAATACGATGAGATTTTCTTAAAACTGCATTTTGTCACTCAGTAGAATGATTTAGGAAAAGTCATGAAATGATTAAGGTTTTTGCGAAAACACAGAAGAGTTATTAAGGAAAAATTTTGCTTGGGGTCAAAATGACCCCTTCCGTAATTCAAGTGTTAAAACGAAGTAAACTATCTGTTGGCGAATTTCAAAAACAATTGGGTGTTTTAGCTTTCAAATTGCAAATAGTAGTTAAGAAACTACTATTTGCAATTTGAAAGCTAAAGTATTTTAAAATGTACCCGATTGGGTACACTTGGAATGAAGGGGTTAAAATTCTAATTCACGACCGTCAGTTCCCCGTTAAGCTGCCTTTGGTAGGTGGGAACTCCTTTGATGACGTCAGGCAGACGTCATCAAAGACGAACCAGAAATAAGCTAAGAGCAAAAACTAGGCGATTCCATTTTTTTAAATGCAGTGTGTTCGTTAAGTCATAGTGCACCTTTGGGACATAAGAGATAATATATATATATATATAAACTACAGTAGGAGCATGCATTTTCGGTGTTTCCAAAAAAAAAAAAAAAAAAAGCTTACACCATCTGAACTTGATGTTTACACTTCAGGACCAAAAATTATTTCTTTTCCTCAAGTTGTCTTCATTCAGTTTTTCGGAATACATCCGCAATTCCACCTTTCGCCGGCCTTTTACCATACTTTTTTTGTCAAAATAAAATGAATAATCAAATTTAATTTTAATTAGAAAACTGAAAAAAAAGAAAACGAGTTAAAGTTAAAAAAGAGAAAAAATGTTCTGAAAAATACTTATATACATGCAAAAAAAAAAATGCTGCACAAATATTTTAAAAAGGCTCCAAAACCAGAGAAATGCATTATCATCAACTTCTAAGGCCTGACTATCATCATTGTACTTCGCGATGATATGAGCGACATATTTTCAGCTAACCCTGTAGGATTCTCAAGCTATAACTGGATATAGAACTATTGTTACTTAAACTAACTTAACCGCTTCCCTTACAATTTTTTTTGAAAAAAATTACCAAAAATCATTACATTTTTAATTTTATTATTAAATACAAGGAAACGAAACAAAACAAAATATGTTGGTTTTAAGTTGAATTTTCATTTTTTTACAGGTGTAAAAGCATTACGTTGCATTACATTTTAACGTTAGTTTATTATTCCGAGTTATCTCGGGTGAATGGAGAAAAGTGAAATATTGGTCTTTGCATAATAGTTTTTGAAACAGGGGACAGCACAGCAAACCAACAAAAACTTGGGAAACTTGCAGTCAAAGTTGAATATTTCCTTTGAAAAATTCTGCTTCGCCCGAGTTTTCTCGGGATACAAATTAACTGCAATATATACACACCCGAGATAACTCGGTATATTCAGGCAAGCGGTTAACATTCTATTTAAATTATTACCTACCGCGAACCTGTACATTAACCCTCTTTTCACCTTTGAAGACTCCCACGACCACAATGCTTCATATGTCTAGATCAGTGGTACTATAGTGGTTAGGATGTTGTACTTCCAACCGGAAGATTGGGTGTTCGATACCGACCCGCTGAAGACCCAACACGTGTACTTGGGGATACGTGCATGTAAAATCCGTGGACCCTGAAGCCCCGAGGCAGTTCCGAGGGTACCGGAGGGTGGAGAATTTCCCTTCACTTCACTCTTTGGCCAAAAAGAGTAGCGAATTGGCGGTGCCGCCATCTGATGTCATGCAAACACATATTGCACCAAGTCGTACTCCCATCGTTCTGGTGCTCATTTATAAAACGGAAGAAGCTCCTTACTGCCTTAATTCCTGGTCACTTTCCGAAGGGGAGTTTAAATACCGAAGTGGAATTAGAAGCAACAACAACAGGGTTGAACCAGTTTTTGGTCACATTTGTTGCTGCTAAAGAAACCGGCGATCAGGCTTAAGGATAACAAAAGCACCACGCATCATCTACGAACCACGTGTATGTTTTCAGCGATTGATAAAATGCAAAATAATCAACGACTAGTAAGAAGGAAGATTTCAAAGTCGTAGCAAAATTATTTTATGACTGTAGTGAAACAGAATCATACGGAATTAATGAAGGAAACTTTTACGGAATTTCATTCTCAAATTACTTAGGTGTAGAATGGAGCAGGTTACGACACCTGTTGATTGAAAAATGAATCATCTAGATATCTAGATCAATGCTGTTTATTTATGCGTCATTTAAGATGCGGGCGTCTTCTTGATCGCGTTTGCTGCCCATTAAATAAATAGTTTTGGAAGGAAAAGTTATTTGTATACACCGCGTGGCTCGGTGGTCTAGTGGTATGATTCTCGCTTTGGGTGTGAGAGGTCCCGGGTTCAAATCCCGGCCGGGCCCACGAAAAGTTTTGCTCGATTTATTTTTACTAGTAAAATATTAAAAATATATATTTTTACTTTACCCCACAATTTTCAGTTGCACAGGGAAGACAATGTGTTAATTACATGTATGTATGTAAGCGTCTATGAAATAGAATGAAAATGTAACTAAGAACTTAGAAATAAAAACAAGACAGTAGTAGTTGTAATTACTTGAAGCTAACCGGGAAAGGAAGACATAAATTGACAAAAACTCGGCTCTTATGCCAGGTATTTAAAGTGTCAAATAAGTTGCTTTCAAAAAAAAAAAAAAAAACACCTTATAACTGGTTTTAAAAGTCTCATATCGTGGTTTTGGTTTTGCAAGTTTTGGAAGCGAAACACTTTGTATACACGTGTAGGGACCAAAAATCCTTCGGATGTGAAAGACCTGGCTGCAAACTTCATGAGATACCTTACCTATTAAGAGTGGTGTCTTCTGGTTACTATTGATTGACGAATCACGACATAGATAGGAAGAAGTACTAAGTTCTTAGGCAGGAAATCGAGCCACGGCGACTGAATTTGCAAGTTCAGAGTACTCCAAGATTACGTTAATTTATCCGTCTCATCGAGCGATAAGAAATCTGGTAGGCTACACTTCCAAGAGCCAAAAGTCACAACCATATGCTAAAACTACATGGAGCCTTTCGCGCGAGTAGTGAACTATAAGTATCTATACAGATCATTTCAGGTCACATATTTTCGAGTTTATTTGCTATGATATCAAGGACCTAAGCCTAAACTCTCCTAAATATGACAGATAATACGTCGCAATACTAGACAGTATATTACAGTACACAGCAGGAAATTACGAGATTGTACTCAGGGCAAGGGACGGGAATCGAACCCTTCAGCCTCTTAGCTGCGCATGGGTGTGGCAGAGGGAGGCGATTGGATGTCTGAGGCCCCACATACTGCAATTAAACAAAAAAAAAAAAATACTTTCTTCTGTAGCACTTGTTTCTACAGTACTCCTGTAATGCAAAGTTAACTGCAAAAGGTTCTCATGCTGACTTTTCTGTGAAGTGACAAGAGCCTTCTTTCGCCGAACCCAATGAGAGGTTGCTGTACTTATAACCAGTGTTATCCAAAGCTTCTTTATCAAACAATGATCATCTACGACTGCACACATCAGTTGCAACTTGTTCACAGAAACAGCAGAAACCTCTTATCAAAAAATAACTCGCTTCTTTTTCCTGAGAAAACTCACCCACCTTTGGTTGCTTGTCAACAACACCAGGGCACAAAACCATCTATGTATTAAAATTTTACACTTAAAATTTCTATGTGCTAGTATAATTGGCACATTGAGCATTAACTGCAGCATGTTAACTTCTCTGTAAAGTGAGAAGATCCATCTTTCGTTGAACATGCATGGGAGGTTGACGGACTTATGACCAGCGTTATCTAGAGCTACTTCATCAAACAGTGATCATCAATGACTTCACTGATTTCTTGTAACACACCAGAAACTCTCTTCATACCAAAAAATAACTCACTAAGCTTCTCTGATAAAAGCTAATACACCTTCGGTTCCTTGTTAGCAACATCAGGCAACAAAACCATCCAGCTACCAAAGTTTCACACCTAAAATTTCAATGTTCAAGTAGAAATTGCACATTAAACATTACGTGCAGAAGGTCAGCATGTTGACTTCTCTGTGAAGTGACAAGATCCTTCTCTCGTTGAGCACGTATGAGGGGTTGCTGGACTATAGCCAGCGTTATCAAGAAATACTTTATCAAACAGTGATCATCTATGACTTCACGGATCAGTTGCAATTCATCACAAACTTCATGTCAAAATATAACTCCCTACTGTTCTGTAATAAAACTCATCCACATTTGGTTGCTTATTAACAACATAAGCAACAAAACAATCTATGTTCTAAAATTTCACACCTAAAGTTTCAATGTTCAAATAGAACTTGCACATTACACATTAACTGCAGAAGGTCAGCATGTTGACTTCTTTGTGAAGTGACAAGATCCTTCTCTCGTTGACCATGTATGAGGGGTTGCTGGACTATAGCCAGCGTTATCAAGAAATACTTTATCAAACAGTGATCATCTATGACTTCACGGATCAGTTGCAATTCATGACAAACTTCATGTCAAAATATAACTCCCTACTGTTCTGTAATAAAACTCATCCACATTTGGTTGCTTATTAACAACATAAGCAACAAAACAATCTATGTTCTAAAATTTCACACCTAAAGTTTCAATGTTCAAATAGAACTTGCACATTACACATTAACTGCAGAAGGTCAGCATGTTGACTTCTTTGTGAAGTGACAAGATCCTTCTCTCGTTGACCATGTATGAGGGGTTGCTGGACTATAGCCAGCGTTATCAAGAAATACTTTATCAAACAGTGATCATCTATGACTTCACGGATCAGTTGCAATTCATCACAAACTTCATGTCAAAATATAACTCCCTACTCTTCTGTAATAAAACTCATCCACATTTGGCTGCTTATTAACAACATAAGCAACAAAACAATCTATGTTCTAAAATTTCACACCTAAAGTTTCAATGTTCAAATAGAACTTGCACATTACACATTAACTGCAGAAGGTCAGCATGTTGACTTCTTTGTGAAGTGACAAGATCCTTCTCTCGTTGACCATGTATGAGGGGTTGCTGGACTATAGCCAGCGTTATCAAGAGATACTTTATCAAACAGTGATCATCTATGACTTCACGGATCAGTTGCAACTCACCACAAACTTCATGTCAAAAAATAACTCCCTACTGTTCTCAAACAAAACTCATCCACCTTTGGTTGCTTGTTATCAACATAAGTAACAAAACCATCTGTGTACCAAAATTTCACACTTAAAATTTCATGATGTGGATGAATGAATTATTAAACAACTCACCCTGAGAGATACTTTAAGAGAATCTTTATGTTTTAACAGAACTCACTCATGACCTTGGAATTTATGTATCGTGAAGATAATCTAAATTCAAGAGGGTGTCATAGTAGCTTGACCTTGTTGTAAAAAAGGATTTTATCCTACCCATCTGACTGATGATCATTACTTTTTTAGGTCACAGCTCGTAGCCTGAAGCCCACGAGTTAAAAGAGGAAAATGTTCAAAACAATTTTTTATTCGTTACGAGGGATTTTAAAGGGGCGAAAAATTTTCTCATGCTATGAAATTTAACTAGAGAATTTATACGTGTTTGGCAGTTTCTGTTCAGTATTAGTAATTTTCGTATTGAAAACTATTAGTCATCCCTTTTATATACCATATACTCGACCACCACTCCGAACCAGAAACATAGTTCTTTGACAGTGGTCCGGGCTCAAGATTTAAGGGGCGCTAAATTGACTAAGTGTGTGTGCGTTTTTGAATTCTGTATGTCGCGGCTAAAGAGGGAAGGTGACCTAGTTACGTCCCACAGCCTGGATGTAGAACTATAGTTACTTTAACTAACTTAACATTTTTTTGTTATTTCTACTGGGCTGCTGTTGGCTTCTGCGAATTGCAGATCTAGTGCGTTCCCCAGATAGTACTATCATCTCTTTCAGCGGCACCACAATGAGTGTGGTACCACCGCCGCATGAGAATTTTGACGTCCAGTTTCTTCACCTGAAAGGGCGAGCACCCGGACTCTGTTGAGGCGAAATTTGCACTAGGAACTAAATTTAGCTGAGAGCATCCAAGCCAAGTGTCTACTCAAGGGATCTTTTACATGCTGCATAATCATACGACGTGAGGAGACGATTTTCTGCATCTTGAAATTCCATCGACTCTGCCAAGGGCGTACGAGCTCCGAGCCTTACCACGACGCCATCACGCTGACAAATAATTTAACATTCTATTTAAGTAATTATCTACCACGAACCTGTACATTTCTGTTCACCATTGAAGACTCCCATAAGCTTTGTGCTAAGTGTATAAATCAGTGTTAAACCACTTTTTGGTCACATTTACTGCTGCTAAAGGATCGGAGATCACTCTTAAGAAAACAAAAGTCCCATGCATAATCTCTGAACTACTCGTATGTTTTCAGTTATTGATAAAATGTAAAATAATGCGCGGTTAATATGAACAAAAACAAATGAATTATCGTTCGGAATTAATAAAGGGAACCTTTTACGTTACTAAATTCTCAAATTAGTTCGGTGTAGAATGGAGCAGGTTACGACACCTGTTGGCTGAAAAATGAAACATCTTGATCAATGCTGTTTATTTATGCGTCATTTAGGATGTGGGCGTCTTCTTGATCACGTTTTCTGCGCATTAAATAAATAGTTTTGGAAGGAAAAGTTATTCGTAAAAATTGTGTGGCTCGGTGGTCTAGTGGTATGATTCTCGCTTTGGGTGTGAGAGGTCCCGGGTTCAAATCCCGGCCGGGCCCAGCAAATTATTTTTGATTCATTTATTTTTACCGAAATATTTTAAAATAGTTGATTTTGCTTTACCCCATAATTTTGAGTTACATAGAAAACACAATACGTGAATTGCATGTATATATGCGTCTGTGAAATAGAATGAAAACGAAACAAAGAACTTAGAAACAAGAAGGAGACTGTATTAGTTGTAATTACTTTAAGCTAGTCCCGTAATAGACCAGTCTGTAGAAGCTCGGTTCCCGCAGAACACCGAAAGAGTAGCAGCATCGACTTAGGTTAGTGTTTGGGAGGGTGACAACCTCTCGCGGCTGTCTTCTGTAGGGCCGTGTACGCTAAAGGGAGCTGGTGCACGTTAAATAGGTCATGGCTCCAATGTCCTCCAAGTGAAACGATACCTCTGTGGGTGTCAATTCTAGGTGACGGTCTCTCATCTGGGAGCTAGCTCAAAAAATTAAGAGACTTCCGAAAGGGGCGGAAATCGGACTCCTGCCTGGAAGGGCCCCATTAAACTCAGGAGCAGCGTACCCATTCTTCCTCACCACGCGCGAGGACACGACAACAACAGCAGCAACTTGAAGCTAACAGGGAAAGGAAGAAATAAATTGACAAAAACTCGGCTCTTATGCCAGGTATTTAAAGAGTTAAATAATTTGCTTTCAAATCAAGAAAACCTTATAACTACTTTTAAAAGTCTCATATCGTGGTTTGATTTTACAGGTTTTGGAAAGGGAAAACTTTGTATACACGTGTACGGACCAAAAACATTTCTGCTGAGAAATGCCTGGCTGCAAACTTCATGAGATACCTTACCTATTAAGAGTGGAGTCTTGGAGTTCGTATTGATTGACGAATCACGACATAGATAGAAAGAAGTACTAAGTTCTTAGGCAGTGAATCGAGTCACGGCGAACTGAATTCGCAAGTTCAGAGCACTGTAAGATTACGTTATTTTATCCGTCTCATCGAGAGATAAAAAATCTGGTAGACTACACTTCCAAGTGCCAAAAGTCACTACCAGATGCTAAACCACATGGAGCCTCTCGCGCGAGTAGTGAGATATAACGAAGCTTTTTGTTCCTGTCGTTGAGAGACTATCTATACAGATCATTTTAGGTCACCTACATTTGCGAGTTTGTTTGCTATGATATCAAGGATCTAAGCCTAAACTCTCTTAAATATGACAGATAATACGTCACAATACTAGACAGTATATTACAGTACAGAGCAGAAAATTACGAGATTGTACCCAGGGCAAGGGTAGAGAATCGAACCATTCAGCCTCCTAGCTGCACATGGGCAAGGGAAAGAACAAGGCGCTGGGATATCTCAGCCCCTGATACCGCCCATACTTCAACTAATCCAAAAGTTTTTTGTTGACTTCTCTGTGAAGCGGAAGTTTCTGTTGACTTCTCTGTGAAGTAGTGTTCGGCAGTAGTTAACTAGAAGTAGTTAACTTCTAGTGGCAACTACCAGTTAACTAGTAGTTAACTACTAGTTGTAACTACTTTTGTTTTGAACTAGTTAACTACTAGTTGTAACTACTTTTGTTTTGAACTAGTTAACTACTAGTTAAACTACTTTTTTTCCCAACTACTAGTTACAACTACTTTCCAAATTCCAACTACTTTCGAAAAAAAATTTTAAATCTATTTTTTGAAGAAAAAAAAATATTTTTTAAACATTGATTTATTCAAATTTTTAGATTAACGTTACTTTAACTAATTTAACATTTCTTGTTATTTCTAGTAGGCTGCTGTTATATTCTGCGAATTGCAGACCTAGTGCGTTCCGCAGAGATTGGTACCATCTCTTTCATCTGCTACACAATGACTATGGTACCATCGCCGCATGAGAATTTTGACGTCCGATTTTTCCACCTGAAAGGGCGAGCACCCGGACTCTGTTGAGGCGAAATTAACGCTAAAAATTAAATTGAGCCGAGAGCATCCAAGCCAAATGTCTACTCAATGGATCTTTCACAAGCTGCATAATCGTACAACGTGAGCAGACGATTTTCTGCATCTTGAAATTCCATCGACATTGCCAGGCTCCAGCTTCAGACCCGGGGCGTACGAGCTCCAAGCCTTACCACGACGCCATCACGCTGACAAACAAGATTAAAATAATTATCTACCACGAACCTGTGCATTAACTTTCTGTCCACCGTTGAAGACTCCCATAAGCCCTATGATAAGTGTATAAATCAGAGTTAAACCACTTTTTGGTCACATTTGCTGCTGCTAAAGGATCGGAGATCACTCTTGAGAAAACAAAAGTCCCATGCATAATCTGCGAACTACTCGTATGTTTTCAGTTATTGATAAAATGTAAAATAATGCGGTTAATATGAACATAAATAAATGAATTATCGTTCGGAAGTAATGAAGGAACCTTTTACGTTACTAAATTCTCAAATTAGTTCGGTGTAGAATGGAGCAGGTTACGACACCTGTTGACTGAAAAATGAAACATCTTGATCAATGCTGTTTATTTATGCGTCATTTAGGAAGCGGGCGTCTTCTTGATCACGTTTGCTGCGCATTAAATAAGTAGTTTTGGACGGAAAAGTTATTCGTAACCCCTGTGTGGCTCGGTGGTCTAGTGGTATGATTCTCGCTTTGGGTGTGAGAGGTCCCGGGTTCAAATCCCGGCCGGGCCCAGCAGATTTATTTTTACTAAAAAAATTTTAAGATGTTTTATTTTGCTTTACCCCATAATTTTGAGTTACATAAAAAACACAACACGTGAACTGCATGTATATATGCATGAATATATGCATGTATATCTGTGAAATAGAATGAAAACGAAACTAAGAAGTTAGAAAAAAAAAGAAGAATGCACTCGTTATAATTACTTGAAGCTAACTGAAAATAGGAAATAAAAAATTGATAAAGACTCAGCTCTTAGGCCGTGTATTTATAGAGTCAAATAATTTGATTTCTAAAAAAAATACCGTGTGACACTTTTTCTAAGTCTCATATTGTGGTTTGATTTTACAAGTTTTGAAAACAAAACGTTTTCATCGTAAGAAACCCCCAAAGGTTTTATTTTTAGTAAAAAAATTTATTTTCAAATCAACCACTAGAATAAATTCAGTTATAAATATCAAAAACTACTTGCTAGAGTACTCGAAGTTACCCTCTACAATGAGTTCAGAACGAAAGGCATTCCTTGAGTAAAAATTACATATTCAAGAAATTGTACACTTTCTGTATGCTTTAAAATTATTACAACGATGGTAGCCAATTATTAGCCAATACGTGTACATATGTACACATGTGAGGACATAAACCACTACCGATGAGAAATTTCTGGTCGCAACACTGCATGTAATACCTGACCTATTAAGAAGGAAATCTTATGATTACTATTGATCGAAAAATCACGACATAAATTGAAAGAAGTACTACATTCTTTTAGACAGTGAATCGAGCCACGGTGAACTGAGTGCATAAGTTCAGAGAACTCCAAGATCACGTGACTTTATCCGTCGCATCGAAGGAGGGGAAACCTGGCAGTCTGCGCTACCCAGTGCCAAAAGTCATTACATGGAACATTCTTGTTTGTGAGCGTCTCTGAACACGAGCTATAACGAAGCTGTTTGATCGGAGATACCCATCCGTTATTGAGACACTGTATCTATGAAGAGCATTTCAGGTCACATACATTGTCGAGTTTATTTGCTATGATCTCAAGGACCTAAGCCTAAACTCTCCTAAATCGGGCAAATAATACATGATATTACTAGACAGAATATCACAATGCAGAGATGGAAATTACAATATTTTACATAGAGCAAGGGTCGGGAAACGAACAATTCAGCCTCCTAGCTGCGTGTGGGCAAGTGCCAAAGGAAAGCGCTTGGATATCTCAAGCACTAAGGGCCCCCACACTGCAACTAAACCAAAAAATTAATTTTCCTCAATCTCACTTGTTTCTACAGTACTCCTGTAAGAACCCCATAAGGTCAGCATGTTGACTTCTCTGTGAAGTGACGAGATCCATCTTTTGTTGAATATGTATGAGAAGTTTCTGGACTAATAACCAACGTTATCTAGAGCTACTTTATCAAACGAAGATCATCTATGACATCACGGATCAGTTGCAACACACCAGAAACTTCATATCGAAAAATGACTCACTACTCTTCCCTGAGAAAACTCATCCAGCTTTGGTTGCTCGTTCACAACACCAGGTAACAAAACCATCTGCGTACCAAAATTTCACACTTCAAAATTTCAATGTGCAAGTATGTTTGTTTGTTTGTTTGTTTGTTTACGACCATTTCAGGTCACATAAATATTCGAGTTTATTTGCTATTCTCAAGGATATGCCTCAAACTCTCGTCTAATATGGCAGATAGAACAAGACAGCACATCAGATTTTAATATACAAAGAAGGAAATACACCCAGGGCAAGGTGGGAATCGAACCCACGCCTCTTTCTCTCCGCGCAGGGAGGCACCGGAGCCAGTCGATTTGACCGCTCAGCCAAATGTGCAAGTATAACTCAAGACGTATTTGGGTGACACCAGGTGACGCCTCCATAAATACGCAACCTTCCCTTCTTGACTTAAGAGGGAGAGGAAGTTAAATTCTCCACTGTCCGGGTACCCTTGGAACTGCCTTGGGACTTCAGGGTCCATGGATTTTACATGCACGTATCCCCAAGTATACATTGGGAGTCTTCAGCGGGTCGGGTAGAGAACACCCAATAAACCGGTTGGAAGTCCGACATTCTCACCACAGGCTACCTAGGCTACCACGGCCTACAAAATACTAGTTCTCTGCCGGGATTTCAACACGGGTCCTC
This sequence comes from Octonoba sinensis, assembly GCA_038502835.1. NCBI lineage: Eukaryota > Metazoa > Arthropoda > Arachnida > Araneae > Uloboridae > Octonoba > Octonoba sinensis. The sequence continues at coordinate 89,590,986 of CM076605.1, read as the reverse complement.
TTCAACCCAAAGCGAGAATTATTGTAATTGTCATTTTTTACATTCTTTCTTTCAGTCAGATAACATGAGAAGTCGACATAGTGGCGTCGAGAATTATTGTAATTATCATTTTTTACATTGATCTTTTAGTCAGATAACATCAGTAGTCGACATAGTGGCGTAGTGTTAAGGCGCAGTCCTCGTACGCCCAAGTTCGCCACTATCAAACCTGGCCCAAGTCGGGGATTTTCAAGATGCAGAAAATTGTCTGCGCCCATGTCGTATGATTATGCGGCATGAAAAAGATCCCTTGGGTAGACATTTGGCTTGGATTCTCTCGGCTAAATTAAATTTTTAGCGCAATCTGCATCATTTAGTGCTCAGGTGCCGACTTCTAGGGGAAACTGAGCGGCAAAAATTCTCAGAGTGGTAGGCATTCGCCGACAGTGGTGCTACTTGGAAGAACGGATGCCGATTTCCTGGGAATGCACTTGGTCTGCAGAATGGTTAGTAAACGGTTAGTTAGTTAGTAATGGTTAGTAATTGCAAAATGGTTAGTAACCATATGCAGCCCCGTTGGAATAAATAAATAAATAAATAAAGATAACATCAGTATCCGTTTTACGGAAACGTAAGCATTCATAAGAATCCGTTCAATGGAATTCGCTCTTCGTTCTTTTTAGGAGCAGGTGGATGCAATGAGAGAGAGAAAAGAGATGCAAGTGCTAATTTTCCGTTTGGTTTATCATGCTGATGCGTTTTCGCAGTTAGTTATCTTGCGTGTTGTGAAACACATTTTTTAAATGAAAATATTGCGAATGTGCGGCCCGGTGGTCTAGTGGTATGATTCTCGCTTTGGGTGTGAGAGGTCCCGGGTTCAAATCCCGGCCGAGCCCTGTTTTTTTTCGCACAATCACGAATTTTTTATGTACTGCAATTTAGTCTTTCTGAATCTTAAAGTTTCAATTAGATTACGTTCAATTCTAAGATTTCTTTCCTTTTCTCGACTTTTTCTACTTCACCAGAAATTGATTTTTTTCACCATCCACACTCCCAGAAATAGAACTGTCACTTTTGACGATTCTTCAATCGTTAAGAAAATTTCGTCATTTGCAGCGATTATTTCCCCGCGCAATCACGGGACTTAAAAAAAAGTTGCTACACAAATCTCGCCAATTTGAAGAAAGGTTTCTTCGGAGCATTTTTCACGAAGCCATTTCGTCAAATACGACGAAAGTTTCATGAGAATTGAGCATGCGTTTCTGAGGGTGCATGCATGAGGAATTTCTACTTTATGTTAGTTTACATAAAAATTCCACCAAAAACCTTAATTTAGCATCTAAAAGGTCATGGTGATCAAATTGTCGTCCTTCTTAAAGGAATCTAATAATTTTTTCTGAATTTTCAGCCAATTCTTCTTTTGACGTGAATACAACTATACGATGTGCGTTTGTGCGATGTGTGTTTGCTAGTATACGATGGCAATCCAAAATATCTGATGATAACAAAGTCGGGGGATACAGGTTGGCGTGGTAGTTTCCAATCTATCCCCCACCTCTAAAATTAAATTATAAAACTGGATAACTCAAGGATGAAAGAATTCCTTACGATAAGCGAGAACAGTGACTCATCGCGGGGGGTGGAGGGGAAGCGCTGCCATTTTGAGGTTATTTTGCTGGGTTTCGAGATTTGCAATTGGTATTATGGCTTTTAACTCGGAGAAGCTTCGAGGTTCCTTTAAGCTTTAATCATCAACTGTCATCAAAATCTATCGATTGTATTTCAAACATTAGTTTAAAGTGGTGAGAGTGAATATAATAAGGTGTTAGAATAAAAAAAAAATATTAAAAATATGTAGATAATGTCGGCTTATACGCGTCTAAATGCCAAAGCCAAAAACAGAGATCGTATATGATTGGAAAGGGCTTCCCAAGAACAATCGAATGGTAATAATAATAAAAAATATAACCCGTTACATAAACGTATTCACGTACAACACACGGCGGTGTCCATGACATAGCCACACTCCACTTTTTTTTTTTCGTTCCAGAAAGTACCAGAGTACTATTTTTGGTACAAGAAGGTGCAGCAGAGAATATAAGTTCATTGTAATTTTTAAAAATCAGGAACTGCAGAATGACAAACTCCGAATGTCTGACACAATAAACAGCTACGGAAACCAATAGAAAAAGAGGCGCTTTTGAACTTACCATAACTACAAAAAAAGTTTCAACATTTGTTTAAATAAGTGAAAAAATATTTAAATACCGTTAAACCGAAATTTCTTGTATATACCACGTTTTTCAACTAGAACCAAGCCATTTCGATAGTGATTCGTAGTAAAGAAAAAAGTTTCTTTGTTTTGGTAACAATGACTTGCATTTGCTCAGAAAGTATGTTTTAGTTTTTCTCTGGTTAATATTGTCATCATAAGCTCGAGAAAAATTGAGGCTTTCGAAAAGAAAGACTCATGTGAAGAAACCATCTTCTTTCACATGAATCTTAATTCACATGAGTCTTTCTCTTCATTCACATTAGCCTTTGTTCGCATGAATTCGACTTCGTTAGCATGAGTCTTCGTTCACATGAGTTCGACTTAGTTAGCATGAGTCTTCGTTTACATAGTTAGCATGAGTCTTCGTTTACATGAGTTCGACTTCGTTAGCATGACTCTTCCTTCACATGTGTTCGACTTCGTTAGCATGACTTTTCGTTCACATGAGTTCGACTTCGTTAGCATGAATCTTCGTTCACATAAGTAGTAAGTGAATTATGAATTGTATGTTGTAAAATATTGAAATATTCAGTTTATCTTTACTATATAATTTTGATTAATATAGAAAAGACAATGCGTGAATTGCATGTATATATGCGTCTATGCAAGCGAAACTAAGGGCTCACAAACAAAAAGAAAAATGCTCCTGTTATAGTTACTTGAAGCTAACTAAAAAAAGGAAATAAATTGATAAAAACTCTGTTCTTAGGCCAGATATTTATACAGTCAAATAACTTACTTTCTCAAAAAATTCCTTATAACACTTTTTAAAAGTCTCATATTGTTGTTTGATTTTACAAGTTTTGAAAACAAAACTTTTTCGTGGTATCGAAGGTTTTAATTTTAATATAAGTTTTTATTTTCAGAGTCAACCGCTGCAATAAATTCAGCAAAAAAATCAGAAGTCTTTGCTTCAGTACTTGAAGTTACCCTCTTCAATGAGTTTAGAACAAAAGACTTTCCTTGAGTAAAAATTACACATGGAAGCAATTTCACCTTTTTTAAATAATAATTAAAAATGGTGATAGCCAATTATTAGCTAATCCAAATACGTTTATGTATCTACACATGTACCGATCAAAAACCCCTCCGAAAAGATGTTTCTGGTTTCAACGCTACATGGGACTATTACCTACTAAGAGAGAAGTTTTAGGATTACTATTGTTTGACGAATCACGATATAGGAAGAAGTACTAAATTCTTAGACAGTGAATTAAGCCACGTGAACTGAATGCACAAGCTCAGAGAGTTCCAAGATCACTTGACTTTATCCGCCTCATCGAAGGATAAGAAACCTGGTAGTGCATACTACCCATTACCAAAAGCCACTAGTAGATGGTAAACCACATGGAACATTTTTTTTTTTGTGAACCTCTCTGAAGGTGAGCTATAACAAAGCTGTTTGATCGGAGATACCTATAAGTTATTGAGACACTGAATCTATACAGATCTTTTCAGGTCACGTATATTTTCGAGTTTGTTTGCTATGATCTCAACTACCTAAGCCTACACTGTCCTAAATAGGACAGATAATACATGACATTACTGCCGTGTGTACCGTGTACCACACGACAATTACTAGACAGAATATCACAATGCAGAGATGGGAATTACGAGATTGTAGCCAGGGCAAGGGTAGGGAATCTAACAATTCAGCCTCCTAGCTGCGTGTGGGCAAGTGCCAAAGCAAAGCGCATGGATATCTCAAGCACTGATGGCCCACATACTGTGACTAAACCAAAAATGGTATTTTCAACAAAAGCACATGTTTGTACAGTACTCCTGTAATGCAAAGTTAACTGCAGAAGGTCAGCATGTTGATTTCTCTTTGATGAGATCCATCTTTTGTTGAATATGTATGAGAGGTTGCTGCACTTATAACCAACGTTATTTAGAGCCACTTTATCAAACGAAGATCATTTATGACTTCACGGATCAGTTGCAACACACCAGAAACTTCATACCGAAAAATAACTCACTACTCTTCCTTGAGAAAACTCATCCCGCTTTGGTTGCTCGTTAACAACAGCAGGTAACAAAACCATCTACATACCAAAATTTCACACTTAAAATTTCAATGTGCAAGTATAACTCAAGACGTATTTGGGTGACACCAGATGACGCCACTACAAATACGCCACCTTCCTTTTTGGACCTAAGAGTGAAGGGAAGGGAAATTCTCCACTCTCCGGCTCCCTTTGAACTGCCTCGGGACTTCAGGGTCCACGGATTTTACATGCACGTATCCTCAAGTGTACGCGGTGATCTTCAGCGGATCGGGTACAGAAAACCAATATACCGCTTGGAAGTCCGACATCCTCACCACCCGGCTACTACAGACTACAAAATACCAGGGCTTGGCCGGGATTTGAACACGGGACCTCTTCAACCCAAAGCAAGAAAACTTGTAATTATCATTTGATCTTTTAGTCAAATGGCATCAGGAGTCGACAGGGTAGCGTAGTGTTAAGGCGCAGGCCTCGTTTGCCCACCTTCGCAGGATCAAACCTGGTCCAAGTCGGTGGATTTTCAAGATGCAGAAAATCGTCTGCGTCCATGTCGTATGATTATGCGGCATGAAAAAGATTCCTTGAGTAGGCATTTGGCTTGGATGGTCTGAGCTAAATTAAATTCCTAGTGCAATCTGAATCAATTAGAGGTCAGGTGCCGCCATTTAGGGGAAACTGAGCGTCATAAATTCTTAGAGTGGTAATGGCATCCGCCGACAGTGGTGCTACTTGAAAGAACGGATGCCGATTTCCGGGGAATGCACTTGGTCTGCAAAATGGTTAGTAACCATATGCAGACCCGTTGAAATAAATAAATAAAGAGAGCATCAGCATCCGTTTCGAAAACGATATATCCATTATGAATCCGTTCACAGGAACTCGTTCTTCGTTCTTTTTAGGAGCAGGTGGACGCAATGAGAGAGAGAAAAGAGATGCAAATGCTAATTTTTCCGTTTGGTTTATCATGCTGATGTGTTTCCACAATTCGCGTTCTGTTGCGTGTTGTGAAAAACGTATTTTTAATGGAAATAGCATTCTTGTGTGGCCCGGTGGTCTAGTGGTATGATTCTCGCTTTGGGTGTGAGAGGTCCCGGGTTCAAATCCCGGCCGAGCCCTGATGTTTTATGCAACAATCGCAGTATTTTTTATGTATTGTAATTAACCCCTTCAACTGCAATTTATTTTCTGTCAGCACTGCTCAGGCAGACAATTTAATTTTCTTAGATTTAAGACGAGGGACTGATACAGAAACTTATGGTTTTGTTGCTGAAATAAATTGTTTTTGTTAAAAATAATATTTGTTTCACCCATTTATATGAATTTTCTGGCTAGTGCAGCTGGTCATGGTCAGTTTGCTCAAGAAAGTTCATGACGGGCTGGACTCGTCATTTCAGTTCAAAGGGTTAATTGTTGCTTTCTGAATCTTGAAGTTTCGCTTAGATTACTTTTAATTCTATGCTTTCTCTTTCTCCCGACTTTTTCCACTTCAACAGGAACTGATTTTTTTCACCATCCATTCATGAGGAATTTCTACTTTATGTAGTTTACATAAAATATCAAGCAAAAACCTTAATTTAGCATCTAGAAGGTCATCGTGATTAAATTGTCGTCTTTAATAAAGGAATCTAACAATTTTTCCAAGGGGTTAAGTGTTGCTTTCTGAATCTTAAACTTTCGCTTAGATTACGTTCGATTCTACGTTTTCCCCTCTTTCCAAACTTTTTCCACTTCAACAGGAACTGATTTTTTTCACCATCCATTCATGAGGAATTTCTACTTTATGTAGTTTACATAAAATATCAAGCAAAAACCTTAATTTAGCATCTAGAAGGTCATCGTGATTAAATTGTAGTCTTTAATAAAGGAATCTAGCAATTTTTCCAAGGGGTTAAGTGTTGCTTTCTGAATCTTAAACTTTCGCTTAGATTACGTTCGATTCTACGTTTTCCCCTCTTTCCAAACTTTTTCCACTTCAACAGGAACTGATTTTTTTCACCATCCATTCATGAGGAATTTCTACTTTATGTAGTTTACATAAAATATCAAGCAAAAACCTTAATTTAGCATCTAGAAGGTCATCGTGATTAAATTGTCGTCTTTAATAAAGGAATCTAACAATTTTTCCAAGGGGTTAAGTGTTGCTTTCTGAATCTTAAACTTTCGCTTAGATTACGTTCGATTCTACGTTTTCCCCTCTTTCCAAACTTTTTCCACTTCAACAGGAACTGATTTTTTTCACCATCCATTCATGAGGAATTTCTACTTTATGTAGTTTACATAAAATATCAAGCAAAAACCTTAATTTAGCATCTAGAAGGTCATCGTGATTAAATTATCGTCTTTAATAAAGGAATCTAACAATTTTTCCAAGGGGTTAAGTGCTGCTTTCTGAATCTTAAACTTTCGCTTAGATTACGTTCGATTCTACGTTTTCCCCTCTTTCCAAACTTTTTCCACTTCAACAGGAACTGATTTTTTTCACCATCCATTCATGAGGAATTTCTACTTTATGCATTTCACATACAATATCCATCAAAAACCTTAATTTAGCATCTAGAAGGTCATCGTGATTAAATTGTCGTGTTTCCTTAAGGATTCTAACAAATTTTCCTGAATATCCGCCAATTCCTGTTTTTTGTGCCATAAAGAACGGGAGTAGTATTTTTGGTGTCCTGCGGTGGACCAGTCGGTAGAAGTCGGTTCCAGAAGAACACAGAAAGTGAAGCAACATTGACTGAGGTCAGTGTTTGGGAGGGTGGCAACCTCTCGCGGCTGGTTGCTGCGGTCCGTGTACGCTAAAGGGAGTTGGTGCACGTTAAATAGGTCGTGGCTCCAATGTCCTCCAAGTGACACGATACCACTAGGGGTGCCAATCCCAGGTGATGGACCCTCATCAGAGAGCTGGTTCAAAAAGTTAAGCGACCTTTCGAAGGGGCGGAAATCGGGCTCCTGCCTACAAGGGCCCCTTTAGACTCAGGAGCAGCGTATCCATTCTTCCTCGCCACCCGCGAAGACACGACAACAACAACTTAGTATTTTTGGCACTGAAGTTGCTGCATTTTCAGAGAAAGTATGTTTTAGATTTTCTCTGGTTAATATTGTCAACATAAGCCTGAGAAAAACTGGGTCTTGCGAATAGAAAGACTCATGTGAAGAAACCATCTCCGTTTACATGAATCTTAGCTCCCATGAGTCTTTTTCTTCATTCACATATGTCTTTGTTCGCATGAATGCGACTTCGTTAGCGTGAGTCTTCGTTCACATGAGTTCGACTTCGTTAGCATGAGTCTTCACTCACATGAGTTCGACTTCTTAGCATGTGTCTTCGTTCATATGAGCTCAACTTCGTTAACATGAGTTTCCATTTACATGAGTTCGACTTCGTTAGCATGAGTCTTCATTCACATGAGTTCGACTTCGTTAGCATGAGTCTTCATTCACATGAGTTCGACTTCGTTAGCATGAGTCTTCGATCACATGAGTAGTAAGTGAACTATGAATTGTATGTATGCGGTTGTTCTCTTGCTAATTGGTGCAACTGAAATCATTTCCTTCAAGGGTTTTTTTTTTTAAGTAACATCTTGAGTAGAACTGAGCAACTGCACATTAAGATCACTAAAAAACTAAACAGCAAAAAATATTGACCATATTGGACAAAATAAGATTTTCTTTCATATTGGACCAATAGTCCACACAACTGAATTACTAAAAGCAGTCTAGCCCAAAACCTCTGATGGTTCAGTTAGAATGGCCCATTTATAGGTCTCATTGATCAAGTAGCTTTTACCAGTTTCTACTACAGGATAGAATACAGAGCACGTAACGACATCTATTGATTGACGAGTGAAACAGCTGGATTAATGCTGTTTATTAGTGCTTTATTTAGAATGCGGGCGTTTTCTTGAACACGTTTACTGCCTGTTAAATAAACTGTTTTCGAACAAAATATGATTTTCAAGAATCGTGTGGCTCGGTGGTCTAGTGGTATGATTCTCGCTTTGGGTGTGAGAGGTCCCGGGTTCAAATCCCGGCCGGGCCCTCGAATTGTTTTGTTCAACTTATTTTTACAAATAAAATAGGAAAATTTTCAGTCTTTTTTTTAAATCTCATAATCTATGGTTATGTTTACAGCGAGAGCGAAACGTGGTTTTTATATGCGTCATCGTCAATAAAGTATCGCTGAAACTAAACTAACTTTGGGGCGAATTTTTTGAAGAAAAGCTCAAACCAGAACACATTTGATAGTAACTCAGTTTTTATGTCAGGCAATTCCAATATTTTCAATTTTTATATGTTAGGTAGTCTCTGAAGTCTCTAAAAATCTCATGTCGTGCTATTGGTTTTATCAGTTTTGAAAGAAAAGATTTTCGTAGGCAGAAAACCTTGTAGGTTTTAATTTTTGTAAGGATCCTTATTTTCGAAGTTAAACACTTTAATAAGTTCAGTTAAAGCTATCAGTAACGTTTGCTTAGCTTCTGAAAGTTGCTAACTTCAAAACTAAAAAAATCCTTTGCAAAAGTTGCATGATCAAACGTGTTTACCCTTTTTATGTGCTTCAGTGATCAATAATCAGCAATGAGTCATGTATGAGGATAAATATATACTAAACTTGGTATTACGTACATGTTTCTGTCGTATATGATATTTGCCTGAAGTATATGTCGTGTATGAGGATGAACTGCTCAGGGACCAGCCTAGCTGGGCCCTGAGCAAAAACTTGTTACAACTTTAACGCTTCAAAATTTGTTACAGCGTTTAACATGTTTCTCTGAGCCATCTGTCATATACGATATATGTATGAGTTATCTATTGTGTATGACAGTGAAAAGATGCTAAACTTGTTATTATGTGTAACATGTTTCTCTGAGGTACCTGTCATATACGATATATGTATGAGTTATCTATTGTGTATGACAATGAAAAGATGCTAAACTTGTTATTATGTGTAACATGTTTCTCTGAGGTACCTGTCATATACGATATATGTATGAGTTATCTATTGTGTATGACAATGAAAAGATGCTAAACTTGTTATTATGTGTAACATGTTTCTCTGAGGTACCTGTAATATACGATATATGTATGAGTTATCTATTGTGTATGACAATGAAAAGATGCTAAACTTGTTATTATGTGTAACATGTTTCTCTGAGGTACCTGTCATATACGATATATGTATGAGTTATCTATTGTGTATGACAGTGAAAAGATGCTAAACTTGTTATTATGTGTAACATGTTTCTCTGAGGTACCTGTCATATACGATATATGTATGAGTTATCTATTGTGTATGACAATGAAAAGATGCTAAACTTGTTATTATGTGTAACATGTTTCTCTGAGTTACCTGTCATATACGATATATGTATGAGTTATCTATTGTGTATGACAATGAAAAGATGCTAAACTTGTTATTATGTGTAACATGTTTCTCTGAGGTACCTGTCATATACGATATATGTATGAGTTATCTATTGTGTATGACAATGAAAAGATGCTAAACTTGTTATTATGTGTAACATGTTTCTCTGAGGCACCTGTCATATACGATATATGTATGAGTTATCTATTGTGTATGACAATGAAAGGATGCTAAACTTGTTATTATGTGTAACATGTTTCTCTGAGGCACCTGTCATATACGATATATGTATGAGTTATCTATTGTGTATGACAATGAAAAGATGCTAAACTTGTTATTATGTGTAACATGTTTCTCTGAGGTACCTGTCATATACGATATATGTATGAGTTATCTATTGTGTATGACAATGAAAAGATGCTAAACTTGTTATTATGTGTAACATGTTTCTTTGAGGTACCTGTCATATACGATATATGTATGAGTTATCTATTGTGTATGACAATAAAAAGATGCTGAACTTGTTATTATGTGTAACATGTTTCTCTGAGGTACCTGTCATATACGATATATGTCTGAGTTATCTATTGTGTACACTGTTAAAAATTTCCGTAAGAGAATAGTAAAATAACCATTTATTTGATTGTTATTTTACCATATTTAATTGCAACAGTTGAATATCCTTAAAAAAGATGGTACTCAAACCGCTGATTGTGAAAAAAATCGTTTATTCTCTGTTTATCCTAAAGAAGGTTTAACTAACCGTAATCGGGCGTCCATCATGGTTGTGGAATCTTACCGTCGTTGTTGGTAAAATATAAATAAAGATTTATCAATTCAAATCTGCATGTGTATATAAAAAAAAGAAGAAAAATAAAGTGGCTTAAGCAGTGGTTACTAAATAGAAACACACACACACGTAAATCAAAAATTGAAGACATCGGATTGCCGAACTGTTTGCAAATGAGCGAACCCATAACTTGAGCTGCTGAAGCTTGTTTGTATTTTAATTTTTGCAGCAAATAAAATGATTTTCGTCAATATACAGTAAATTTAGACCAAAAATGGCTTTGGATCCAATCGAAAACCGAAATTTCACTTTTAATGCCGTTTATTTATCAATAAATCTTTCTTCTCCTGTTGAAAAGAAAGATTTATTGATAAATAAACTACCGCTTTGTGTGCTGCCGATGGCCGAATGGATAGAGCGCGAGATTGTTAGATCATACACTGCGGGTTCGATTCCGGAAAGCTCCGTTTACTGTTTCTACTCCTCAAAGATTCTACACCTCGAAATGGTTCAAAACCGGTAAAAATTTTGTTTTGAAACCATTTTTAAATGGTTTTAAAACCGTAAACTTTTGTATTTACGGCTTTTTAACCAAGCTGATTGCAAATGGTTAGGTCCCGTAAAGATAGAAAAATGTTCCAAACCATAAATTTAACGGTGAATTAGACGGACAGACTGCTGCCGGTCATTTAACCGTAGTTTCATGATGAAATTTCTAACAGTGTATGACAATGAAAAGATACTAAACTCGGTATGGTGCGTAACATGTTTCTTTGTGGTCTCTGTAGTATGCGATATCTGTCTGAGGTATCTGTCGTGTATGACAATGAAAAGATACTAAACTTGTTATTATGTGTAACATGTTTCTGTGAGGTATCTGTCGTACACAATATCATGGCATAGAAATGTTCGATACCTTTTGCACTAAATGAAACCTCAACTTCCGTGAGAAGTTAGACTATGTAGAGGAAATTTCTGGAACATATTTGCACTTTTGAAAAATGACGTCTGTGAAGGTGGAATATTTAACATAATGGTAGATAATGTTCGATACCTTTTGCACTAAATGAAACCTCAACTTCGGTGAGAAGTTAGACTATGTAGAGGAAATTTCTGGAACATATTTGCACTTTTGAAAAATGACGTCTGTGAAGGTGGAATATTTAACATAATGGTAGATAATGTTCGATACCTTTTGCACTAAATGAAACCTCAACTTCCGTGAGAAGTTAGACTATGTAGAGGAAATTTCTGGAACATATTTGCACTTTTGAAAAATGACGTCTGTGAAGGTGGAATATTTAACATAATGGTAGATAATGTTTGATTCTTTTTGTCATTTGGGAAAAAATCAAACTTTTCTGAATTAACTTTGTGTTTCTGTTGAGTCAGGGTTCAAAATTAGCGGTCGTTAGTCGTATTTTGCAACTAATAATTCCTGTTTGACGACCGCGATTTCACATCCAGTCGTCACTTTGGACGCCGAACCTTTCAAAAAACTTTTAGTGTGACAACCACTATTTGCACCAACTCGTCATTTTTTATTTATTTTTAAAATCTAGCATAACTTTATAGTTATATTTTTACATACATATGTCATCTAATCTTCTGTATTTTGAGTTTTTACGATGTCTATGAAGACTATCGCGTAACTTATTGACCTTCAATTTTGGAGTTGGGGGATTTTTACTTACAAATGAAGTCACACTGGACTGGAAATAGCACTTGAAAAAATAAATAAGTCAATTATCTCATATTTTATTTTATTATGGACTGATTAAAATAGACGTTTATATTGATTCATAAACTTAAGTAAAATTACTAACTTTTTAAAAAGTTTCTAATAGAAATTGATTTGTTTCTCTGTTTATCAATTTTCTCAGTAAAGTTGTAATGTTTCACGATATTTTTCAGCAATTGCACAACTGTCTTCATAGTTACCCATTGTACTCTATGTCCAAGCAATTTGAATTATTTTAAAATGACTAATAATAGCACATTTTTGGCAACTAAAAAAATGACGCCTAACTTTTACATCTTAATTTCGAACCCTGGTGGAGATTGTCCCTCAGAATGCAGGAAATTCAGTATCACCGTCTCATTCCTGACTGAGTTTCAATGAGGCCGTATAGTATTGTTTTGAGTTTACATTTTCTGATATTGAAGTGGTTTGCTATGATACGTATGAACTGTAAGCATGGTCATGAGAACAGGGGCAGAACCAGGAAGGGGTTTCTGGGGTGTTTTCACCTGCCCAAATACTTTTGTTTTAAGCAATATTACCAATCCTAATACGTTAATATTGATACAGTTTAAGACCAAAAATCCTTCCCAGGAGAAAGTTCATGTTGGGCCAAAACATGAGACAACCTACCTGTTTGAGTGGATTCTGAAGAAATGCCCCACTACCTTTTACTATGTATCACAAGAGAAAGAGTAGATTTCATGCAGTGGATCGAGCCACGGCCAACAGAATACTCAAGGCCAGAAACTGCAAGATCACGTGAGTTCATCCTTAACAAGAGATAAGAAATCGCCGTTTTTCCCCCACTCTGTGCTACGTATTTACGGAAGTCGTCGACGGATAAAATCACATGACCAACCAGTTTTCCGGTCTCTTCTTCGCGTTGATTGTAACCGGGCCCAGGTTTTTTGGATGAAAGACCACGGTTCTAATCACCAGGCCGTGGTAGCCTAGTGGTTAGAGCGTCCGACATCCACCCGGAAGGTCGTGCGTTCTATACCCGCTGAAGACCACCATGTATAATTGGGGATACGTGCATGTAAAATCAGTGGACCCCACTACCTCGCCCCGTGCGCAAGCAATCCTAAGGCCTCGGCTAACAGGTAGGGGTCTGGTGGAGAAAAGTGGAATAGGGTCCCATAGAGGCGACTCAGGCGCAATTCTCGGCAAGGGACGGACCCACCATTTTTCCTGCCCTAAAAAGACAAAACTAAGGCTTTACGTTGAAAGCGTTGGAGAAGCGATTCCTGGGGTCCCACAGCAAAGATTTCATGGTAAAAGCCAACATACCCGCAGCAGCACTTTGTTAAATTGCGTTTTCTGGGTAGCAGAATATTGAGCATCAACTGGAGAAAGGGTGTTATGGTCAATCACAAATCTTGTATTTGTATGCAAGATGTGCTTGAATTACCAGTTGGCGTTAATCCCAGGGCGAGTTATTTTGGAGCTTGCGCCATTGTTGATGCCAAACAAGGTGGATGAATTCCAGTTAGCTCTAAATGAATTGGGGGAAAAAAATCATTTAAAACGTTTTAGTTTATAACACAGTATCCGTTTTAAGTTTCTGTCAAATATAGATTGCTTACTGCTTGTACTTGGGAATGTTTCTAGACGGTTACGTCATCTGGTGTTAAAGAAATAAGTCGGTTAGTGGGAGAAAGCGAACGATGTTGCGAATGCTAATTTTAAGTTTAGTTTATCATACTGACGCGTTTTCGCAGTTATTCTCTTGCGTGTAGGAAAAAACATTTTTTAATGGAAATATCGTTCTTGTGTGGCCCGGTGGTCTAGTGATATGATTCTCGCTTTGGGTGGGAGAGGTCCCGGGTTCAAGTCCCGGCCGACCCCTGATATTTTTCGCACAATCAAAAAATTTTCATGTATTTCCATTAAGATTTGCTTTCTGAATCTTAAAATTTCGCTGAGATTACTTTCAATTCTATGTTTTGTTCTTTTTCTCTGCTTTTTCCATTTAACCAGAAACTGATTTTTCCACCATCCAACCATGTGGAACTAATTTCTGTAGTTTACATAAAATTTACATCAGACACTGTAATTAAACAACTAGAAAGTCATTGTTAGCCAATTACGTTTTGTTTCCTAAATTTGAAAGGATTCTGGTCCTCTTCTATTCTCTTCCTCTCCATTTTCTTTACTTCACTAGAAGCTGGATAGTTTATAAAATCTATTTTCTGCAGATTTTATAAAATATCCCGCAAAAACCCCGTTCACTAACTACAAGACGGTCCACTATTAGCAAATTGGCGTTTCCCGTAGAGGAATGTATAGCAGTTAGCAGCAGTTATAGACCAATTCCTTTTTTTGTGTCATCAATATTGAAAATAACTTTTTCCTGGCATAAGAAGTTGTAGTGCTGAATATTTATATATATTAATTTTTATAAAACTCTGAGTCTCTAATACAGTAAACAATGATCACTACTTTTAGGAATAGAAATTGATCATAATGTTCATCATGACAAAAAAAAATGCGTATAGTTCGTGGCAGATCCTAAAGATGTCGCGGTTGCAACCTCTAACTCATAAAAAAATGACGTTCCGGCAGAAAGCTTTCAACTGGTGGTTTGACGTTTGACCGTCAAAGGTGAAGCAAGGAAATTAATATATTTTCTAAATTTATTGCAAAAATGACAGTACGGGATATCAATTTATAAATGTTCAGTATAAAAGTGACACATCTTAGAGCGAGCTATGTGTCTAAGACCTAGTGTTACGTTGGAAAAAGTGATAGCCAAGAAAGCCTGGATTTAAATTTCTCTCTGTGGTTATGGTTCGCACAAAAAGGCGACCCTACTCTGTGACATCGGTCGATTGTGTAAGAAAAATGCGATGTGTAATGTGATAATAATCTTATATTTCAATTGTCTAAAATTCAAGCGCGGATGCCGGGGGGGGGGGGGGGGGCAATGGTGGAAATTGCCTTTGCCTGGGAACCTTGGAGTAAAGTATTATTGAAAATTATGTGACCGAATAAAATCTTCTCCCTTAGGATTTTTTCTCGCAGATAGGTACGGTCCCCCCCCCCCCCAGCCAATTCTTGTATTCGTTCCTGATAAAATCATAAAATTGTAGATAAGCACAAATGGTTTCGGATGTCTCTCATTGACAAAGGTGCGATGGAAGTCATTTCATACAACAGTGTATTACGGTCGGCCTCGGAAGCAATCCTAAGGCCTCGGCTAACAGGTAGGGGACTGGTAGAGATAAGTATATTAAGGTGTTTTTTTCTTTTTTCCTTTTTCAATAGTTTAGAAACACTCAATTTCGTAAAAACTGTCACCATCACCAGTTTTAACTCACCTTCATCGTTAAATAGGCGATTACAAGTGCAGATTTTCAATTCCTAGATGGCGTTACTGAAATCATCTTTTCAAGTTCTTATTTTAGTCCCATCGAGAATCGGATTGTTTAGATATGCTGAAACTCACCCGAAGTCTTAATTCCTGAATATATTGATACTGTTGTGAAAGATAATTTTAGTTTCTTTATATTGGACAATGCTTATCACAATACTTGAAGTGCTTTGCCTGCACGCCCGACCCGATAGCTTTTGGTACTTCTGTTAGCACCGTTATTTCCAGGTCGAATTGATACTATAGTTTCTACCAGTTTACTATTGTTTTATGAAGATATAAAGCTCTAAAGGCTGGTTAAAATTCTGAAGCTTGCATAAGTTGACTAGCTCAAGGCTTGCAAGCGTGAACGGATGCTTCATGCTTGCGATGCAAGTTTGTCCTGATCCTGATGGAATTCCACAATTTCTCCGCAGGTGGTGGTGATTTGTAACGCGACCACGTAAGTGGTGCGAATTTAAAAGAGTCGTTCCATTGGGTCATGTATCCTGTGCCCTAAGATTTTAGATAAAATTTAGTTATATTTACTCCGCGTTAGGTGCTCATGTGATTTTTTTCCCCTATGGTTTCTGGTTTTGGTTTTATGTCCCCTCGAACTTTTGGAAATATTTAATTTTCTTCCTTCACTTCGTCAACATGCTTCAATAAATTGTGTCTTACTCAGAAACCATTCAATCTTGAACTTGTTAAAGAAAACCTCAGCTTTTCATTATTTTTATTTTAACTTATACTTATAATGTAATTTTACTTCAGTAAAAAATAAGTAAAACATGATTTGTAATATATTTTGTAGAAAAACATGAATTGACGAAAGTTAATTTTTAGGTTTTTATTCTATTCTATTCTAGATGCTTCTAGTATCATACTAGGAAGTCTGTCTACGCACTTTGTGCCTTGCCTCTGTTGGATCGCCTAATTTTGAATCAGCTTTAAGATAAGAGACCTACGTTGGCAACCCCAGAGGTATCGTTTCACTTGGAGGACTTTGTACACCTCATTCTAATAAAGACTTTTTGGGACTGCTGTTCTTTATGTAATGGAGGATTTTGGTCACTCCTGTTCCTAATCTTTGTAAGATTTTTAGGGACTGCTGACCTTATTCAAATAGCGAATTTGCAGGATCAATTTCGATGAACATATTCAAATGGGGAATTTTGACTAAAGTTATTCATTTTTTAGGAGAGCATCTTCAATGTGTGTCACATGATTTCCTCTCCTTTCCCTGCCAGGGAATTAGGCAAAGTAAGCGATAGTCCGCGCAAGGCCGGGAACGTCAGCTAGTCTACAGTAAACGGAGAGAACCAGAAGGGGGTGGCTGAGAGTAATCGGGATTCCAGGGCACGAAAGAGAATTCTTTCAACCTGTTGTTGTTTCTTTTGCCACTTGTGTATCTAAGCTTTCCTTCACAGAGCGACCAGGGCAATAAGTGACGCCTTCCGTTTACAGCTGAGCACCACAATTGTGGAAGTACGACTTGGTTCACTATGCATTTGGAAGACACCAGATGGCCCCACCACAAATTCGCCAGCTTCCTTTTTGGACCTAAGAGAAAAGGGAGGGGAAATTCTCCACTCTCCGGTACCCTCGGAACTGCTTCGAAGCTTCAGGGTTCATGGATTTTATATGCATGCATCCCCAAGTGTGCCTGGTTTGTCTTCAGCGGGTCAGGTATCGAACACCCAATGTTCCGGTTAGAAGTCCGACATCATAACCGTTAGGCTGCCACGGATCGGAATTTAAACATGATTTGCTGTAGCCCCCAATCGCTGAAATTTACATGCAAGTTAAAGTTTAGGCAATATTTTCCATATACATTTGAGCCGACATCGTGGCTCCGTGGTAAGGCGCGGGACTCGTACGCCCCTGGTCATAGGATCTAGTCTGGCAGTGCTGGTGGATTTTCAAGATGCAGAACATCGTCTGCGACCATGTCGTAAGATTATGCTGCGTTTGAAAGATCCCTTGAGTAGACATTTATTTGGCTTGGATGATATCGGCTAAATTAAATTCCTACTGCAATCTGCATCAATTAGACCACAAGTGCCGCCATCTAGGGGAAGCTAAGAGTCAAAATTCTCAGAATGGTATTGGCATTCGCTGACAGTGGTGCTACTTGAAGGAATAAATGCCGATTTCCGGGGAATGCACTAGGTCTGCAAGAGGCTAGTAACCATATGCAGCCCCTTCGAGAGAAAATATATATATATATATGCATTTGCATCAAGAGTCCCTTTGGATTTTATTCACGGATTAACAGAACCTAATTAGTGGCCCATTCCATGAAAACAGGTACATGGGTGGTCAATTTTAAAATCATACTTATGTGGATAATTTTGGAATGTATTAAAAGATAAAATGTCAAATTTTATGTTTTGAGTAAGAAATCAAAGTTTATCATTTCTGGATTGGCAACACAGTACTCTAAAGATGGTTGATTTGTGCAAGCAAGTTCATTGAGTTTTCGAACAAATTTTGCATGATTGTTTTGGATAAAAGAAATCAACTGAAACTCCTGATATCAACTTTATAGGTAAGTCTAAAAGTTAATTATTTTATTTTATTAAGCTTTAAGATCTAGGAGATATCTCAATAGCTATACTATCACCCACAAAGAGCTTATTTTTCGTGTCCCGCACGTGACGAAAAAGATGAATATTTTCATTTAGGTTAAAAATGAAGCGCATTTATTTTGTGTAAATGGCATTTCTAAAGCAGATTAATGTAGTACTCATATCCTATGCTAGTTCTAGATTTTAAAGTTACTTTTACTTGTAAAAAAGTCCAAAAACAAAACTGTTTAGCACGTGACGCTTTACATGTAGGAAACACAACTCCAATTTCTAAATGTTGATAAGAATTTTATTTCAACATAACTTGAATTCTTTAATGGTTTTTTGTTTTAAAATTGTGTTACTCTAAAGAAAATAATTATACTTTTTCTCATATTTATGATAGTTTTTGCTAAATTATGTATTTAATAGAGCATGCATTTCTAAAATTTTACAGTTTCATTACAGAATGCTCTATCATTTCAAGGATCATTTATGTTTCAGAACAGATTACTCAAGTCATATGGAAAGACAAATAAGAATAAGCTAGTTTAAAATATTCATAATAAGTTATAAAGCAACTACATTTTTTTATCGATGAGTTGTTTGGAAGAGCATTATTTTTTATTTTTTTCAATATTTGATACAACATCGTAACAACATAGCTTAAACATTATGAGATTTTTTTCAGAAAGTCTATTTAGAATTAGAGCTGAATTATATTTCCATTTTATGACTTTTTGCACAACAACTTTAAATAATATTTTAACTTTTTAACATTAATAAGATTTGATTTTTATTGAACAGAAATGGATAATGGAAGGACCTAAATCAAGTGCTGAAAGAGTGAAATAGATGAGAGAAAAAAAGGTCCACATTTCCAGAAGGAAGAAAATAAAAGGACAAATGGACTGAATAAATGAGGAAAGACTCTATGAACTAAAGCCGAAAAAGAGAAATAAAGGCTCTAATACTACAAGTGGCCAGAGCACCCTTATAGAATTCCCTATCTCTTTAAAGATGTTTTAAGAAAGATATCAGCTCCCGCTTTATCTAATAGAAAATTTTTAAAAAATAATAAAACTTTTTTTTTCATTTAGTCTAATTCTAATTAAAATTTTATATATTTCTCGGAATGATCTTTAGATATTCTATTAAAATTAATGCTTTGTGTTTTAAAGTGTATAACCAATACATTGTTTGATGTTTTCATTTAATTTCCAACATTCTGAAAACATGTATTACATAAGCATTTGCAATATGTCCCGCACGTGACAGCTGTGTCCCGCACGTTACACGATTCATTATAATTTTTTTTCAACTATTAAAATTATTATTTCTCAAAACTTTAGGTATGCTTTATTTACATTGGAGCCTTGGCTTTCAATTCCTATATTTTGTTTTGTCACTGCATGATTAATAGAGCAGAAATTCTAGTTGCTTCATAATGAAAATTAAGAAAGGTTGACTTTAAGTGTCCCGCACGTGACACATGAAGATTAATTTTATTTTAAACTATAAAAAAGATTTCTGAAAGATAAGTACGTGTCAAAAGCATCTTTGCACCATAAGTAAAGATTAAAAAATGCAATTGCTTCCACTTGTTTAAAATCTTCTGCTCTATGACAAAATTTTGGTAAAACTTTTGAGTTCATTTGTCCCGCACGTGACGGTGGAATGGCCCAGTGCTTTTCCCTGTGAACTGAACTGAGCACATTCAGCATCAGAGTGAATCACATGCGGGAAGGATGAGAAGAAAATGATTGCATTTTTAACCGCTTGCCTGATTATCCTGAGTTATCTCGGGTTCGTGTATATTAAAGTTAATTATTATCCCGAGAAAATTCGGGCGGAGTAAGATTTTTTAAATTTAGTATTCAGCTTTGATTAGAAGTTTCCCAAGTTTTTGTTGGTTTGTTCTGCTGTCGATTGTTTCAAAAACTCTCGTACAAAGATCAATGTTTCCTTTCTCCAATTTATCCGAGATAACTCGGGATAATAAACTAATTTTAAAATGTAATGCAAGGTAATGCTTCTACGCCTGTAAAAAATGGAAACTCAGCTTGAAATCTATCTATTTTGTACTGTTTTGTTTCCTTGTATTTAATAATAAAATAAAATTTGATGATTTTTTCCATTTTTTTTAAATTGTAATGGAAACGGTTGAAAACCCATTACATAGTGCAGGGGTTGGTAACCTATGGGTCGCGACCCCACATGGAGTAGCGAGGCACCTATCAGTGGGTCGCTATATAATTTCAGTTTAATGCAAAAAGATAGAACATAAGGACTATTTCTTATACTAAATACCAGGTTGAACTACTTTGTGCTAAACTTAAGGGCAAAAATTACAAAGAAATCATTTAGTGACGTCACAATTTTCGTCATATCCAATCAGAACAATATCTATCGAAAATATTTGAAGCAAGCAATGTACTAAAAAATGTTCATTTAATATTGAAAAATACTTAAAAACTATTTGAAAAAGATTCAAATAAGGTACAGAATTTCAAGAAAATTTAATAATTTGCAGAAATATTTAAATAAAGCAATGTCTCTTTCGTTATGTGGCGACTTTGTTTATTGTTTCCATTATTTCTTGAGAGCAGTTATTACGCGGAAAGAAAAAAACGCTCAACTGAGTCATCCCTTTTGACGGATCACCGGCGAAACCTAATCAGCACTACTTCCCATTAGGGTCCGTGTATTTCCCTGGATATCCTTGGACATTATGAAAGAAACACCTTTACAGTGCGGTTGGATTCAGAAACAACTCGGAAATCTAATCAAATATTTATATCAAAATGCTTGTGTGAAAATGTCTGTGTGTATATATAATATACAATATATATATATTATATATATATTTATTTATTTATGGTGTCGCTGGTTGCTTATTTCATAAAAATGGGGTCACGGCGTGAAAAGGTTGGGAACCACTGACGTAGTGTGGCCATCGGGAATAAATTTAAATTTAAGGCAAATTGATTAATTATTTCCTTTAAGAGGGGCAGAGGAAGAAGAACACATTTTAAAACACTTTCAGAAAAAAATAGCGATTTTACTAACAATTTTTGTTTGAGCAGTTATGAGTTCTGTTTTATAAAGCTTAAATTTCCTCTTTTTAACTACCGAAAAGTTAAGATCTTTCTCTGAATTTCTTTTTTTTTTTCCCCTAACTTTTAGATGACCTTTTCTAAAATTTAATTTGTGTTACGCAAAATATATTGAAATGTTTTAGTTTGCTTATTTTAGAAGCTCAAAGTAAATTTGGCTAAAGAGAGTTAGAAGTATTTGGCTTCCAATATATATATGCAAGACTTGTAGATTAAGATTAAACAGTCAGGGAAAGATAAAATGCGTAGCTATGACGAAAGAGGAAGAAATTTTTCCTTTTTATTTAGAAAAGTCACGTGTTTATTCTTTTGTTTGAACATTCCGCTTTTGGAGCGCACAATGAAAGTATTATCTGGCTTCCATGTGGCTCGGTGGTCTAGGGGTATGATTCTCGCTTCGGGTGCGAGAGGTCCCGGGTTCAATTCCCGGTCGAGCCCTGTTGGTAATTTTGTTACAAATCGCATTTGCTATTCAAATATAAGGCTCATAAAAAGCCGCGGGAATATGTCTTACTTGTAGTGTGCACTATAAAACAACACAAAATATTTGTTTTTACGTACATTTTTTGTCCTCGCTGATCAAAATTTACTTTTAACTTATGTGTAGGGTTTCTTTATTGTACTAAAAAAGGTTTAAAATACATGTCGATTAAATTAACAATTAATTAAATAATTATTAATTTAATAGACTTGTAGTCGGCTAAATTAATAATCAAGTCGATTATTAATTTATTAATAATCAACAAGTCGATTTATTCGATCGATAATATAATATCGATTATTAATTTAATCGACTTGTTACTTGTAGTGTGCACATAAATACAACTCAAAACATTTGTTTTTACATACATTTTTTGTCCTCGCATATCAAAATTTACTTTTAACGTAAGCGTATTTCTTCTTTCTTGTACTAAAAAAGATTAAAGTACATGTCGATTAAATTAATAATTAATTAAATAACTAATAAAGATTTATCTTTAACCACTTAACACAATTGCCGGTGTCTGACCCGGGCGAAAGTTTCCGGCAAATCTGCGCATGCCTGTGTCTGACACGGGCGATCTTGTACCGCGCGTTATTTTATTTCCGATGCCCGTCTGAGATCCGTTTGCACTTTGTTTGTGTAATAATTTTTTTATATAACTTTTACCCCACACACGCTCTCTAGTCACCCCCTACAACTGAAATTGGAAAAAACAATTTATACTATACCTATATATTAGGGCCGATGGCATTGTTTGGCCGATGGGCCGATGCCGATTGTTCCGAGATCGGCCGATGGCCGATTGCCGATTATTCTACTCTTCCATTGGCCGATGGCCGTTGGAAAAAAAAGTCGCTTTAAGCCATTGAAACGTGCAGAATGCTTGTGAAAAATGTCATTTAAATATTTTTTTTTATGTTTATAAAAACATAAATGCATTATTCAAGAACCGTAAAATTGTTTGGGGGAAGTTTACATAATTAATTAAAACAAAAAGAATCACTCGCGATTCTAGTAAAGTAATTAAACTATTTGGAAATTTAAAAAAAAATGCTATATGAGAGGATTTTTAATTCTTTTTTCTTATCTTTACAAAAAAGCTCAATAACTATTGGATCGGATCGGGTTTAATTCCCTTTCCTTCAACATTTTCTCTTTATAACACCTGCACTGCTGATGCAAAGTGCAGCTGTCTTTATTTTCTTTTTTTTTTTCATGGATTTTTTCATTATTATTCCCCCCCACCCCCCCACCCACCCCACCCCCCCGTTTTTAAAAGAAAAGCGGGGACGATTATATGTTTATTTTTCATTATAAAAGTTTTTAAACTAAAAATAGCTCTTTTTCTAAAATAAAAATAAAATATTAAAATATTTCGCTCGCCGTAACGCCTCCCCCTGTTCATAACCAAGAAATACTGAATATTGCTTTAAAAGCATAGACGTGAGATCTTTTTGTCATTACAAATAAATGTTGGGTCTTAAGAACTAATCTTATTAGCTTTTTTTTTTCTTGTGAGTTGACAATTACACTGAAATACTCGACATGTTCTTTATATTTTCATGAGCACAATGTAAGGTCACCAAAATAAACCAATATTTTGAGCACCAGCAGTTTTCTGTTGACAAATAATCTTCTGAAAAACACGTGATCGTTTATAAAAATTAAGATGTATTTTGAAAATATATATATATTTACATAGACGTTGTCAATTTTTGAAATTAATTAAATTGTAGCATTTTTATTAAGGTATGATTCCATTCTGTCGCACGAACTCGTTTTTTAAGGATTAAATTTTTAAAAATGGCAAATCGAACTTGGAGACATAAAATTTCTATCAATAAATATTTATACGGTAAAATTGATTCATATTTTTTATCAATATATTCTATGTAGTAAACTAACAATAAAACAGCAAGAAATATTCTAAACTGAAAGCAGATGCAACGGGATTGTTGTACAATCGCAGAAAAACTGTCAACTGCCTAACACGTGGCATCAAAGAAGCCAAAAAAAAGCGCTAAAAAAACGAAGTATAAACGGGGAAAAATTAAAATAATTATCGTATAAAAAAAGTTAAGATGTATTTTGAAAAAAAATATGCATTGATCAATCTTTGAAAATAAAGAAATTTTAGTATTTTTATTAAGATGTTATTAAATCCTGTCGCGCGAACTTGCATTTTGTGAATTCAATTTTTAAAAAATGCAAGTCAAACTTGCAAGGAAAACATAATATTTCGATCAATAAACATTTATCATATATACTGGAAATTAACCGCACACTAAAAACAAATGCAACGAGATTACTGCACAATTGCAGAAAAACTGTAACACGTGGGATCGAAGAAGAAGAAGAAAAAAAAAAAAAAAAAGAAAAAAAAAAAAAAAAAAACGCCAAGAGGAAAAAGTTTGTGCTGGTTAAAAATAAAATTATTATCTTACATCGTACTTTGATTGAGTTGACTTTGCATTGTTTACAATTTTGGAATAATAAGAAACATGACAAACTAAATGCAGATAATATAATATTATTGCACAATCACATCTAATGCACTAAGTCATTATTAAACGAGAAACGGACAAAAATGAGGCAATTAACCTAGTTCGTAAAACAAACAGCACTCATAAAGCGGATATCACACGACAGGAACTTTTAAGCAAACGTTACTTCCACCTCGTTCTATCGGCAACCTCGGGAGGAAATGTTCGATCCGGAGTTTCCTACAGGTTTGCACCCGGTTTCTCGGACGGTTGCTCATAACGGGCTACCATTTTCTAATCTGTATCCTCGTGCTGGGCATTTGTTTACAGTTTTTATACTTGATATTTCGTTCAAACAAGTAGGTTTCTGCATTCAGGGGCAGCCCATGCAATGTTACGGAAAGTCACTGTGACCTCCCAAAAATTGTTCTTATTCCTCAAATTCTGACAGACCATGACAAATTTGACCATTTGGTATAACAATAGTTTTTCATTTTTGACTGACAACTATATAGTTGTCAATAGCAGTTGCAATTGCAAGGCATCAAATTTTATTTTATGTATATAATGATCACTTATTATCAATAGGATCATGTTTAATTAAGTTTGATCTTCGCGATTCGGTGAAATACGAAGTTTCAGTCGGGAAATTAAAAATCCCCCTCCCGTCCCAAAAATATAAGTTCGAGGCGGCTCTGCCTGCTTAAATATTTCAGAAAGTTGTGATCACAAATTGTTGTTATATTATAATGCAATACATTCACATGAAATCTGAAAAAGTTTTGTTAAGACGTTGTACATATTTTGCGAGTTTTAGTATCAAATTATATGCTATAAGTTTATTCATCACAAGATCTTTAATTTTAATGGAATTGTATTAAAGCAATGGTGTTGCTAGCATAAGTGTCACCCGGGGGCGATAATTTTTGGTGTCCCCCCTTCCAAAAAAAAGAAGAAAAAGAAAGAAACGTTGTTGTGTTGCATAAATTTGCAGTTTATATTATTTTCAGAGGTACATAAAAAAAACACTTTAGGAATTTCATTTTGTTTATTTGGGTTAACTTTCACTAAACTACATTTATTTTCAGCTATGATACCTTAAAATAGCACCCTTAAAATTGTATAGTTCAAGTTCATGTATTTTTCTAATACTCTATATCTCATTTTGGGTGTCACCCGGGGTGGCCTGGCCCCTCCACCGTCCCCCGTAGTGACCCTATTGATTATGGAATATAATTTGGTAAAATATTATTATTTGGTATTCTGTGTCTTCTCTAATATCAATCTAATTAATAGTATTTTTTTCTTATTGTGACTCTAACTGTTCATTTAAAGTTGTATAAAACTGTTGTGTACATAAGCAGGAGCGCAACGGACGGAAATTTTTGGGAGGTGTGAACAACTTGCTGAATATGAAACTTCGAATTCTAGCGAATCATAAAATAGGACTGCAGTTTAAACTTAATTAAAATAAAATAACAGGAATTAGTTAAAAAATCATCAAAAATGGAAAATAATATATGATGCCTAGACTACTATTGCTGAACGCTCTATTGAATGGTAGCAGCAGCAGCAGCAGTACGGCATTTGAGTCGGGCTTGCAGAGTAAATGAACCCATTTACCCGAAGATCGATGAATATCAGCACTTAGAGTTAAGGATCCTATTTCAAAATACATCTAGTCTCCACGAAGCGGAGCGGGTATTCATCATCATCATATCGTAAATTTGTAATGGGCCGTTAGGCCCCGGGGGGCCTTTTACCCAGTGTTTATGTGAGTAAACTTCGGAGGAGATCAATCAATGTGCCCTAAGGCTAACTTCTTTGTCCCCGAGGGGCAGGGGTTTGTCCAAATAATGGGCGAGGGTTATAGTAAAAACATTATAATTGAAATGATAAATAGATAATAATAATGTTTTTTTTCCAAACATTTTTTTTTTTCATTTTTGAAAATTTTATCTTTTTTTTTTTTTTTTTTTTGATATTTTTCTTTTTCTTTTTTGGTTAGTACGAGTAAGTGAGAAAAGCGAAGTCAAAAGGGTCCAATGTAAATAATTCACTGCGAGTTTGGTTTTGAAATTTCTCTCTTCTTTTCTTTCCAATCCTTCTCAGGTTACTTTCACTCTCCAAGAGTTGCCATCAAAACGAGACGAGTGGGGGCTGAGCCCCGGAATTATACGGTCATAGTTAGGCGAAGCGGATCAAGCTGGGGGTTGGGCAGGGGGTTGTTCTTGGTGCTCAGCGAATCATAGTCAAGCAGACAAGTCTGCGCGGGGTAGGGGTATTTCGATTGGAGGTTTCTGTAGGAAGACTGCTTTCTTATTTCTTCGTTTGGGTGCTGCGGGAAGCTATTGTATAGTTTTAATGCATTCTTGATTATAAGTCTTGATATGGAGTCAGTTTTGAGTTCAGTATGGATAGATTTTCCCTTTTCGTACCAACGGGCGCCGGAGATTTGTCTTAACATTTTGTTTTGTAGCCTTTGGATTTCAATTATTGTGGTTTTTGCTGCATGGCCCCACACATTGGTGCCGTATAAGATGGTTGGTTTGAGAATTTGGTTATAAATCAGGAGTTTGTTTTTAAGGCTGAGTTTGCTGTGATAGCCGAGCAGGGGTTTAAGGATATGGATCTTGTGTTTTGCATAGTTTAATTTTTCTTGGATATGTTTGTTGAAGTAGAGTCCACAGTCGAGGGTAATACCTAAGTATTTTGCATGATGCTTGTAGGGCAGTCTTGTGTTGAGTAGCTCTAAGTGGTCGGGGCCTTTTTTCTTTTTATTTTTCTTGAAGTGTATAGCTTCGGTTTTCTTTGGGTTCAGGGTAAGTTTCTAGTTTTTGCACCATTTTTCGACGTTATTTAGGTGGTCCTGGGCATACTTTTTTACTAAGATCTTTTTCCTCTGCTTTACAATGATAGCCGCGTCGTCGGCGAAGAGTGCAGTTATGGTTTTGTCGCTTGTTGGGAAGTCGGCCGTGTATATATTAAAGAGCAGTGGGGATAAAATTGCCCCTTGAGGGACACTACTGTTAATTTTCTTGACGGAGGAGAGTGCTTGGTTTAGTTGGACTTGGAAGCTTCTTCCCTCTAAGTAACTTATCATCGTCTTGATTAGGGGTCTTGGGAAGTTGTGCTGGATTAATTTGTAGATCATGCCGTCGTGCCATACTTTGTCGAAGGCCTTTTGCAGGTCCAAGAAAATCCCGACAGTAGTTTTGCTATGGTTCAGTCCCTCTGTTATACTATTTACAACTCTAATTAATTGATGAATCGTGCTATGCTTTGTTCTGAAGCCGAACTGTTCAGGTGGGATGATGTTATGGGTTTCGATATGGTTTTCTAGCCTAGTTTTTAGGATCTTTTCAAAAATTTTCGAAACATGAGAGGTGAGGCTAATGGGCCTGTAGTTTTGAGGATTTCGTGAGTCGCTTGTGGGCTTGAGGATGGGGGTGATTCTTGATATTTTCCAGGCTCTTGGGAAGTAAGAGTACTTCAAAGAGGAATTTATTATTTTTGTGAGGCAAGTTAGTGCTTTGATGGGAATGTTCTTCAGCATCTTATTTGTAATTTTGTCAAGGCCTGGTGTCTTCTTGTTTTTGCTATTTCTTATGTGATCAGCTACTTCTTTTGGGCTAGCGGGTGGGATTGGCGAATGAGCTTGGGGGTTGGTTACGTAGTTTGCTATTTCTGCTCGTATTTGAGAGTAGAAGGGATCATTAGGGGTGTCGGGGGTGGGTTGGAAGTTTTCAGCAAGAATTTCTGATTTTTCTTTATCTGTGCTGTATACTCTGTCATTTTTGTGGGTAGAGGGAATTTTTTTGTGCGGGTTCTGGAAAGCCTTCGCAAGTTTGTACAGGGAACCGGTTTCGGGGGAGAGACTTGTAATAAACTCGGTCCATCTGTTTTCTTTATAAAGTCTGGTGATAGACTTAATCATCTTTTGCATTCTGTTTATTTCAGTTTTGACCCTAGGGTCACGGGTTTGCTGCCAACACTTTTTCCTCCGGTTTTTTTCTATTATTAGCCATCTTGCATAGGGGGGCAGTCGAATGGGGGTGTTGCTGAAGGTTTGGGAGGTGGTCGCTTCGTTGTAGGAGCCAGTAAAATTTTCCAGTTTGGTGTCGATGTCGGGTATATTATCGATCTTGGGATTTCCTTCGATTTTTTCGTGCACCAGGTTTGTGTACTTGTTCCAGTTTGTAGTAGAGATAATATTTTCTTTTTTTTGGGATCTTGTAATTTAGGTTAAAGGTTAGGATGACAGGATTATGGTCCGACGTTAGTTCTGGGAAAACATTAATGGAGTACGGCCAGTTTCGGGTTCTTGCAAGTGCTATATCTAGAGTTGTTGACTCGCCGGGGCCGAAATGGGTTGGAGAGTTAGGAGCGTATATTTGGTAATTATGGTCCAAGCTGGATTTAATTAGTTCATTTCCTCTTCTGTTTCTTCTGCCCAGACTCCAGTCCGGATGTTTGGCATTGAAGTCGCCCATGAGGATCGTATTAAAGTTGTAGTCTCCTAGTTTCTTGAGCTCGTCGTTATCGAGAATCCTAGAGTTAGGAGGGGCGTAGATGGAGGACACAGTTAAGTGGTCGTTGTTCGGATATTGAATGGTTGTCCATGATATATAAATGAAGAAAAAACAAATAAGAAAAAAAACGGTAGTCATACTGTCTCTAAATTTATGACCTGAAACGCACTTGCTTTTGGTAGCGATTTCATCATAAGACAGTCTTTGCAGTGTCCTGCACTAGTAATGTAGCGACTTTACATCCTGCAAATGCTTTTTCGGCATGATTTCGCAAATTTAAACCAAAAAAATCTAATTTCGATATCTCACTCTCGTTTTAACATTTATCCTTCGATCGCCACTCTTCAAATCCTTCACCGCCATGTTTACTGGAAAGTTGATTTGACGTCATGAAATCCCAGCTCCATAATTGGTCCTTTCTTGATTTGCCTTAAATTAAACGTTCTAGAAGCAATTTTTTTCTTGCACAGATAACGAATTGCTTCTAATTCGAGCAACCGTGAGTTGATATAGCACACGAGCATTTTGAGGAAACTATGGGGGAAATTGGTGGAAAAACCACTTTCCGAGAGAGTTGACGATTTCTATTACGGTTGCCTTTGCCTGTAATTCCTGTTGTGTGATAACCGCTTAAGACGCCTCTATTACTTTTACTTTAACATATTCTATTTCGCGAGCATTCAAAGAGAAATAATTTTAATAATGAAGGTTTTCGGGCAGCAATCGCTTAAACTAATTTTCCGAATTTTTTATCAAATACTTTGTAGAAGGACATTATTTTTGAGCTTTTTTAAATTGATGTGCTGCCTGTTATTGTATGGAAATAGAAATCTAGCTATGGAGAAAAAACAAAGTTAAAAACAGAATGTTTTCTGGAAAGTTTGTCTCTGCGAAAAACATCGGCCTTGCATCGGCTTTTAGATGTTTTTCAAGGCCGATGGGCCGATGTTTTTAAAAAGTTAACATCGGCCGCCGATGCCGATGGCCGATGGCGACTTTGTTGAACCATCGGTGCCGATGCATCGGTCGAGCCTTACTATATATTCTTTTCCTCTTCCCACCAACCTCCAGAACTGCTTTCGCAGCTCTTCCGAATTGCTTCGCTCGCTCATTACAAACTAAACTATTTTGGAGTAGCTTTAAGGGCCCGATTAAGATAGTCGGGGCCCAAAGCACAACATTATTTTGGGGGCCCCATGGTATGAAAAGTAAAAATACTGGGAATAATATATAAAGTTAAATAAGCTTGGAGATTATTCTATTAATACTGGCTTCATACCCAATTGGCAAGGGGGGGGGAGCCCCTACTGACACGACAATCCTACTATTCTGCATTCTATACTGTTTTTATTCTATATGATTTTTGTGTTATTCATTAAATAAGCAAACTTTTTGAATACACCTATTGCATTTTCAAATTTTATTGTTTATAATATTAAATAAATGAAAAACGTCGATGCCTCAGCGAGTAAAGGATACTATTTAGCATGATAGTCAATGAAGATATTGGTCTGATTGTGCATAGTTTACCTTGTTTATGCAAATACAGTTGAATTTCGTTATAACGACATTGTTTATAGCGACAACACTGTTATAACGACAAAAAATTTCAGTCCCTTCAGTCGCCAATCAATAGTAATGGGGATCGCTTTTAGCGTCACTTGGCGTCATAAATATCCCGGTCCTTTGAATGACGCTATAATAGTGTTTCGCTGTACTTTTAGCTCGCCATTTAAATGAGTTAAGATCTTTCCATTTTGTAAAAAATTATCCTTCAAGAGATATTTTCAGAAATCTTTCTTACGATTTGGGGGCCCCTAAAATGTGGGGGGCCAAGGCCGCGGCCTTGTTGGCCTGTGAGGTAATCAGGCACTGGCTTTAAGGAAAGAATCTGTTCTCTGTCAGAAATAACGGTTCTATATTGCACACTTTGGAATCAAAAGTATACATCTTGCAACGTAATGTGCATAGATTTTACACATTATCAGAAACTGGGCGAAATTCCGAATGTCGCTGTTAGTACCCACAATTGAAATTTTATATAAATTTACGAAGTAATATTCTCAGTTCCATGTCCCCTTTTGCAAATTGCAATTCAATTATCAATTTATTGGCAAATAGATATCAAATTTTAATGAAGCATTTTGTCAGTAACGTTTTGTTAACAGATGAAGTGTAAAGTTAACTATTGATTTTTGAATCAACTGAAGTCCCATTTATTTTTTTTAATGAGAAAATCAATGCAATTAAACGGACGACTAGTAACTGAATTGTAGACACGTGTTTCAGCGTTATGAGAAACTCCTTAAGCAATGTGCTAAGCTTTGAAAGGAAAATCATGGGAAACATTTTAATAAGTTCTAATTTTTGTGCAATGATAGAGGGGTTCTCCGTACCTTCAAAAAACAAGTGTATACAATCGTTTTGCTTTCGGGTTCTTTATTACATCGATTTTCTCATTTTTCTCATTTATTATTTCTGCACCAAGGAAAAATTATTCTTGTGAAGCAAAATATTGCTTTCATTTTAGGCGAATAAGAATTATGGCAACCTTTTTTCTTTTTTTTTTTTGCCATGCAGTAAATTTATTAACTTTATTCTTAAAAATTACTGTCTTTAAGGAGTTTCTTTACCTGAAGAGGGGTGCACCATCAGACATTAAGCTTTAACGTATTGGTAAAACTTGGTCCCCTTTAACACTGAAATGAATTTTAGTAATACACGATGAAATGCCTCATTAAAATTCATTGATGAAGTTTCTCATATATTGCGACAAATTCTGCGTATTACTAATTTTATGTTATTATTATTATTATATTTCCCCCCTCGCAGTTACTTTTCTCTATCTGTGCGTATTTCCTATCGCGCGGGTTTACCGACCGCAGAAGGTTGTATTTTGTTCCCAGGTTGTGAATAGGATATTTACTACACTAAAAGTTTTTGGCGTTACTGAACACAATTTTTGGTGTTTAGTCGGTGTGAAGTTGAAAATTATTTATTTTTTTATGTATTTTAATTTTTTTAAGTGTCTGTCTTAAAAAAAATACAGGCAGCAGAATTTTTTTAGCATATGATATTCGTTAACTCATTTACGGATCAAAAATTTATTACGATTAATTATTTATCTTATTTTCATAGAAATGAGCAATCGCAATGAAATTTCGATACGTAACGGAGTTAACAAATTTCATGTGCTAAGAAACGTTATACTGATTATTTATATTATTTTCATAGAAATGAGCAATCCCAATGAAATTTCGATACGTAACGGAGTTAACAGATTTCATGTGCTAATAAACGTTATACTGATTATTTATATTATTTTCAGAGAAGAATGACAATGAAATTTCGATACGTAACGGAGTTAACAGATTTCATGTGCTAAGATACGTTATACTGTCTATACATTTTTTAGACAACCACATAAAATGAAATTTAACCCCTTCCCTCTTGCTCCCGTGAAAATGACGGGCTAAGGTTTCGCCTTCTATTTCTCGCTCCCGTGATATTTCCGGGCTGGAGTGTTAAAATTTTCAAAGTGAAAACAAATCGAAAACTAAAAATAAATACATATATTGTTTATACACATATTTTTATATAATTTTCAGGGATAAAAAAAAAAATAGTCACTTTTATGACCGTTTTCTTGAAAATCACCCGACCGTTAAGGGGTTAAAATGTATCAAAACTGAATAATTTTCAACTTCGCACCAATTGAACACCAAAAATCGTGCGCAGTAACAAAAAAATGGTGGCAATTATTAAGCGCATTTAGTGTAGTACATAGCGCACTAAGTAGAATGTAAAGTAGAAACAAAAACAGGTTTCAGTGTAGCAATTTTAGGTAAATGACCCGGTAGTGGACACTTTTTTCCACAAGACACCCGTACACCTCTTAATCGAGGCCTTAGGTGCGCCGAAGCTGGGAGCTGCTCTAGTAGTGGACACTTAGATCCTTAAGCTCCTAAAATAAGCGAATGTAACATTAAACTTGAATGAAATTATCAGAACTTATAGCGAACGATTCCTAGTGCTGGTTAATAGAACTAAAGCTGGCGCGGAGCATCTAGGCAAGTACGTGGATCATAATATTTAATAGCTGCCTCCACAATGGTCACATCTTCTGCTCTTTACTAAAGCCGATCAATAAGATGGTTAGGGATTTGGGGAATATATATGGGAAAAAAGCGTGACATCATTTATGAATGGTCCCTTTGTCATTTTTAAAATTATTTCTCCAAATTAACAGCATAAAATAGATGATATTAATTTTAGTCCATTCCTAAATTGTACTTACTTATAAATGTCCACTATAGATACAAATAAAGCGTTTATTAAATTTGAAATCCTAATTTTTCGTCAAATGACATTTTATAGGTAATTCATTTTTAGAGAAATAGTTGGCGATTAAGCTAAATATGCAAATATTGATGTAAGTCCCTTGTAAAAAATTTTCCACTTAAAAGAGTACGAAAATTTTCTTCACTGTGTCCACTACCGGGTCCTTTACCTTATATTGTTACTATGAATTTTCCTTCCTAGCCGAAGAATCTAGTATGTTCTAGTATATGTGGCTATGCATTCTACAGCGTATGGGGGAAAAAAGTAATAATACTGATGATAATAAATAATAAACTTTTTAAAAAAGTGTACTTATAAAACAATTTCTTGTTCAACAGAACAAATAAGATAAGCAAAGCATTTGAAAATAAAATAAACTTCTCAAAATATGGAATTCTGCTTAAATTAAGAAAACTCCTTCTTGTTCATACTAATTAAAATAAAAGTGAATACAATTCTAATTCTATGCAGCTACAAAATGAAATTAAAATCACCCTCATTGAATGTGTTTACTGTGATTAAACAGAATTACATGACAGAGTAGAGCGCAGCGTTTAACTTCTTCCCTTGATATGGGCCCCGAAATTTTCGATATGGACCCTGAAGTTCGGTGAGCGTTAAAGCTGACATAAGATTTTCTATTACTTATGACATGAGCATCTGTGTTAGAAAGAAGAGGGAGTTGTATTTTGTAAAGCTCTATTTTCAGGCCTGTTTTTTTTTTTTTTTTTTTTTTTTTTTTTTTTTTTTTTTTTTCTCGCAGTTTTCTCTTGTTACAGCTTCTTATCTGGAAAATATTAAGTTGTCCCATACTTATTTCTTAAAGTTTTCAAATAAATTTATGTGCGTCGAATTGTATTATCATTGAAGAAAAATGCAACTAACATTTCACTATAATATCGTAGCAACGGTGGTTCATAAAGTAACTAATGGGTCCCATTTAATAAAAGTAGGCAGTCATTTAAAACAACAAAACTTTAATAATAAATGCGAAACGTAATAGCCAGTATTATCAGGGCTGGGAATTCCCCCTTCAACTATCTCGTTACACAATTTCAAACAGAATGAATCAAATATAAAAACATTAACAGTTCAATTAATAGGAGAGCGCCATCTGGTTGGCATTCCGCGACACTCCCCACCAAATTTAATTAATTTAAATTTACAAAAATAATAAACAGTTTACCAGACTTGACATCTACAGCTACTCTGGAAATGAATCTACTAAATATAAAATAAACATTAGTAACAAAATACAACAATAGAAAACTCAATAAGAAAGTTTCACACATTTTTTTTTTTCAATCATTAATTTCCATATTATATAAGAGTTGAATAGGCCTTCTTATAATTGAAGTACGAGTTTTAATCGAACAAGAACGTACTTTGCCATCCCTTCCATGAAAAACCTCAATTATTCTACCCAATGACCACATGTTTCTAGGATGTAGATCTTCGTGAATTAAAACTATGTCATTGGGTTTAAACTCTTTTACATTAGAGACCTTCTGACTGAAATTAGCTGATCTGAGATTTAGCAAATACCCTTTACGCCAACATTTCCAAAATTGATTCAACAAATTCTGTTGATGTTTAAATTTTTTCACCACAGATTCTCTTGATCCAGATAAACCGACCCTAGAAATTCTGGTCGGAGGGAGGGATAGCAAGCGTTTGCCTACTAAAAAATGAGCTGGAGTGAGTGGAGACGGCTCTGAGGGGTCACTATATAAATACGTTATGGGCCTAGAATTGATCATGGCTTCTATCTCAACAAACACTGTTTCGAGTTCGCTGAGAGAAAGCGATGATCGACCAACAATTTTTCTGAGAGTAATTTTTATTGTTTTAATCATCCTCTCCCAGAACCCTCCCCACCATGCTCCGCGCTCAACAATAAATTTCCAATGAATGTTGTAAGCAGAAAATAAGTTTTTAACAGAAGGATCAGAAATACATTTCCACATTTTTTGAAGTTCAATGTCTGCTCGTTTCAGTGATTTACCATTGTCAGAGTATATTGTTGAGCATAAACCTCGGCGCGAAATGAATCGCCGAAAAGCGAGTAAGAACGATTCTGTATTTAGGGAATGTACAAGTTCCAGATGAACTGCGCGGGTGACGGCGCAAGTGAACAAAAGCAAGTAATGTTTATTGTTGTCTTCTTTGGAGTAAAAGGGGCCTGCATAGTCACATCCCGTTATAGCAAACGGTGGTGATTCCAAAATTCGATCTGGAGGAAGTGGAGCTACTTCTTGTTCTCCAGGACGAGCACTGTATCTCTTACAAATTATGCATTTACTTAGAAGAGATTTGATCCTTTGTCTCCCTTTTACAACCCAGAATTTTTCACGTACTTGATTTAGCGTAAAGTCCACTCCCGAATGCAAGACCTTTGAATGGGCATTGAGAATTACCAGTTCTGTATAACGACACTTGGACGGCAGTATCCAAGGGTGTTTAGTTAAATCTGAACAGTCTGCGAAATGTATTCTGCCTTTCAGTAGCAAGAGACCATCTTCATCCAGTTCTGGATTCAGTGAGCAAATGCTCGAAGTTTTGTCTACTACCTTTTGACTAGACAAGTCAGAAATTTCTTTACGAAAATAGTCCATTTGAGTACTTTTGACCCAATATTTTTCAGCAGTTAACATTTCAGAAGCAGTTAATGGTCCATGATGTTTTACCGACGAAGGGTTGGAGTTATGCACAAATCGGTATACCCATGCAGTTATACGATGGACGTTGCTCAATTCGCTAAATTTATTTAAATCAAATAATTGATCACAGTTTTGTTCATTATCTGTGGCAGTTTGAAACACGTGATGTTTTCTCCTTTCATTGGTTACTAATTGATCGTCAGTTGTATCAATTGGCTTGTTTGGCCACGAGGTTTCAGGTTCGAGAAGCCAACTTGGCCCATTTTGCCACAATGAGCTGTTAAGAAGTGTCTCTGCACGTTCTCCTCTCGATAAAAGGTCAGCAGGGTTGTCATTACCACTGCAATAATGCCACTGGAAGGGATCGCAAATTTTTTGGATCTCTGATACTCGGTTGGCGACAAACGGCTTCCAGACATTCGGAGATTTCTTTATCCAGCATAACGTAATCATGGAATCACACCAAAAATGTATATTGTCACATAGCTTGGGAAGAATAGATTTAAGATAGTTTGCAATTTTTGCAGCTACAAGAGCTCCCATTAACTCACATCTTGGAAGAGACAACGACTTTAGGGGGGTGACCCTACCTTTTGACATTATATAGTTAGTTTTTATTTGTCCAGTTTCATCTTCATATCGGAAATAAGCAACCGCTCCGAACGCTCTGGGAGTGGCATCGCAAAATATGTGTGCTATCAGTTGCGTATAATTGGTGCTGTGGAAGAATTTTCTCGGAAATTCTGGATTTTCCAACTTTTTAATTTCAGAGCACCATTCCATCCACCTTTTCTTTAAGTCAGGAGGAAGTGTTGTATCCCAGTCTAAACCTAACAGCCATGAGTCCTGCAGTATTATTTTTACTCTTACTATGAAAGGTTGTAAGTAGCCAACAGGATCGAAAACTTTGGCGACAGATCGTAATACAGTTCTTTTTGTGTCGCTTTCACCACTTCCAATTGCTTCTTTAAGAGGCTCGAAATTTAATTTGATCACGTCATTTTTTGGATCCCATATCATACCCAAAAATTTTGTTTCCATATCAAAATCATCATCCCCCTTAATTTTCGCCCTTATCCATTTGTCATTTAATTCTTTAGAATTTGTTTTCAACTTCCTTAATTTCATACCCGCATCTTGGAAGATATGAACTGCATCTACCGACAGTTGGTATGCATCCTCAACAGTTTCTCCACCATGATAAAGATCATCCACATATAGAGATGTATGAAGCATTTCAAAACACTTGGGTTTTTCCCTTTTATATTTATTGATATGGTGTTTAATCGTAGCTGCCAAAATAAAGGGGCTGATTACGGTACCGAATGGGGCTCTGCACATGCGCAAAGTACTATAAGCTTCATTATTATCCCCAAACCAAAGAAATCTTAAAAAATCTCTGTCTTCATCTGCAATCCCAATTTTGAGAAAAGCTTTTTCTAAATCTCCGCAGAAGCCTACATTTGGTTCACGAAATTTTAAAATTATATCAAGAACCTTAGGGTTCAAATTTGGGCCTGTTTCGAGACACTCATTCAAAGATTTATAATTTCCCTGTTTTGATGACGCATCGAAAACGATTCTAACTTGTGTAGTCTCACTCGAGCGCAAAATTTCTCTGTGCGGCATTATGTATTGCGAACCTTTAATTTCATTCGAGCATTTTTCGACTATATTTTCCCGCAACTGATCTTCAATGATTTCCCGATATTTTTTCAATATTTCTGGCTTTTTTTGTAATCTTTGTTTCAAAAATTCAAACCGTCTATTAGCAACGTTAAAATTATTTCCCAATTCCTCAGTATCAGATTTCCATAATAATTTACATTCGTATCGCCCATTAACAAACCGCAAATCTTTTTCAAAACGATTCATTAAATCAATTTCGCTTTGTTTACACTCATTATTCTCCTCAATTATACCCATAGAGTCAAGTTCCCAAAACACGTGAAGATCATTTAATGTCATCGTGTTTCCCACTATTACTGATAAATGTTTTGAATCGTTTTCATTTGTTTTATTTTTTTCTGAACCTATTAAGAGCCACCCGAATAACGAATTTACTGCTTGAAGGTGTCTGTTTAGTCTCCGCCGTGAAGTTAAAACTATATCCCAAAACTTATCGGCGCCAATTAATATTCCTACACTCATCTCTTTTTTGTTTACATTTAATTCAGCTGGCGACATACCTAAGCTTTTCATCTTCTCAATTGCGGAGTGATTGGGGCCTTTTATGGGGCAAGCTGAGATCATGTTCGTTACTAAGCATTCGACTTTTATTTTATTTTTTTCGTCTCTGTCTTTTAATTCTATTACTACTACAGGATAATTTTTTATTATTGGTCTTTCTGTTCCGAAAGCATACACTGACAATTTTTCATTTCTAATCGGTTTTAATTTTAAGGAATCAGCCAGGGTATCTAAAATAAAGCATTTTTCCGATCCTTGATCGAGAATCAACCTTGTTATTTTCGTTTTGTTTTCATTACACGCCAAAACCGTACACGTTTGTAGCAAAGTACGAGTACTTTCCGAAACAGAAAAGTTACTCTGAGAAATTAGAGTGTTAGAATTTACATTTGATTCTGAATTCTCATTACTTGAATGGGAAACAATTGATACATTTTCAGATATTTTTTGTTCCGGATGATTTACAAAATCATTTTTTACTTCATTATTTTTTAAGCATATTGATTCATGATGATTTCTCAAATTGCATTTACCGCATGCACTTCTATCTTTACAATTACGGCTAACATGAAATTTTTTGAGACATTTAAAACAACGATTATTTTCTTTTAATATGGCAATTTTTTCAAATGGTTTCTTATAACATTTAATTGAATCATGAGGTTTGTTGCAGAAGATGCATACCTGTTTTGTAGCTGCAGCAAATGCACTCGCCGTGGGTGTATTTCTATTACTTTTTTTATTTGCTATTTTTGGACAATTGTAATTAGAATTTATTCCATTATTTACTCCGTTTCCTCCACACGCAAAAAAGGTGCTTTCGCGACATTCAACTTCTTTTTTTTAAGAAAAGGAGAAATTTAGAAATATCAATATCGTTTTCATCTCTTTGTCTATTAAATTCCAAAATCAAATCGTGGGGCAAAATTTTTTGCAAAATAGGCATTAACAAATGTCCGAAAGAAGTTGATGTTTCATTTATCGCTTCTAAATTTCTAATTGAGATTTCAAGCTCATCATAGATTTTACGTAATGCTATTATATTTGAACTACTTTTAACTTCTTCTAACGTTAATATTTTATTCATGAATGAATTTATAATAAGATCTCTTCTTCCAAATCTATCTTTAAGAATTTTAACACAATTGTCATAATTAACACTTGATATTTCAAAACCGGAAACAACATTTGCGGCTTGTCCTGTTAAATAGGATTTAAGGTATGAGAATTTCTCTTCCTTAGAAATAGATTCATTCTGATCTATTGAGCAAGAGAAACTATTCCAAAAACTATTCCATTGTTTGGGATCGCCTGAAAATTGTTCTATTACAAGTTTAGGTAATTTAATTGAGCATTGAGTTTTTAAATTGGCACTTAACGAGGTGTCGGCACTTCGATCATGTGATTCATTTAAAAGTGGATTTATTTTACATTTAGCATCTAGATAACGCAATATCCTTTTTGTATATTTTAAACATTTTGTTTTATATTCCTCATTTGCTGTTACCTCTTTTTCAACTTGATCGAGTGTGAGAGAACTTTCGATTATCGAATCAAGTGCTTTTAATTCGTTAGATTTTTCAATTAAATTTTCATAATCGTCTCTAATATCCTGTTCATCAACTTCATCTGATTTTAATTTCGCATCAATTTGATTAATTAATTTAGTAGTGAGTTTTCTAATAGTTGTTCTTTTAGCTTGCGCTATTTCAGTGTCAGACATTTTCAATAACAGAAATACACCCAAAATATATGTATGCGTTTACAAATAGAAGTACGAATAATGAAACTATGATAAATGCCTACCTTTTAGTTCTTGGGCATGATATTAATCCAATTTTGCTTTTGCACCATGAAGAAAAATGCAACTAACATTTCACTATAATATCGTAGCAACGGTGGTTCATAAAGTAACTAATGGGTCCCATTTAATAAAAGTAGGCAGTCATTTAAAACAACAAAACTTTAATAATAAATGCGAAACGTAATAGCCAGTATTATCAGGGCTGGGAATTCCCCCTTCAACTATCTCGTTACACAATTTCAAACAGAATGAATCAAATATAAAAACATTAACAG
The DNA here is from genome assembly GCA_038502835.1 of Octonoba sinensis. Classification (NCBI taxonomy): domain Eukaryota; kingdom Metazoa; phylum Arthropoda; class Arachnida; order Araneae; family Uloboridae; genus Octonoba; species Octonoba sinensis. Next base: position 89,551,020 of record CM076605.1, on the reverse strand, counting down.
TTCAATTAATAGGAGAGCGCCATCTGTTTGGCATTCCGCGACAATCATACAACACGTTTCTGAGAAAAAAAACGAACATTTACGCTTATTCTCATAAAGTAGCATATATGCTACCTGGGGTTTTTTCTATTTGTTAACAAATAGAAAATAGGGGAAAACCCCAGGTAGTATATATGCTACTTTATGAGAATAGGGGCAAGCAAATAACGATGCAACATACGCGCTGACGTCACTTAACAAATAGAAAGTAGGGGAAAACCCAGGAAAACCCCAGGTAGCATATAATGCTACTTGATGAGAATAACAGTTAACAGCTTCACATAGTCACTACGGCTCCCTAAACAAACACGCGAGATGTCAGGGAAGAGAAAAGTTGAATTCTTCTCATTCTCTTCGCGCATTCGCTGGCTGCAACCGTTGAAGGCGCAGAAGATTTCTACGCATGAAATGTAGGCAGCCAGCGAATGCACGAAGCGAGTCGGTTAGATTTCTTCCATTCGGTAAGTGACGTCACCATTTGGTGTGTAGGGAGCCAAGTGTATTGTGCGCAGAAATCTAGTGCGCATTCGATGTAACCTTTCTTGCGTGTCTCGCATTGGTATGTAGACCATTTAAGGATCACAACTATACAAGCGTACACACTTCTCTAAACCGTACTATTATTTTTTACATTAGTGAGTACTGTGAACAGTGAATTTAAATCATTTAAATCCACAATAAAGAAATCTTACGGAAAGGAGGAATTCTAAAGAACATTTTTTGTAATTAGTATTTTCCACTTATGTCCCATAAGGGGTAATGTAATTTGTATTTCCTCTTTTCTCCCTATCTTCTAATTTTATAATGAAACTTTGCTTAAGTTTTATTACTTTATATATAATGAAATAATGAAACTTTGCTTAAGTTTTATTATTATATAATTTATTTATTTATTTATTTTGTAATAATGTGGGACGTGTGGAATATGCTCACGTCGTCCTTATGTATATATACTACTATACTTTTCTCCACCAGACCCCTACTTGTTAGCCGAGGCCTTAGGATTGCTTGCGCACGAGGAGAGGTAGTGGGGTTTACGGATTTTACATGCACATATCCCCAATTATACATGGTGGTCTTCAGTGGTTATCGAACGCGAGACCTTCCAGGTGGAAGTCCGACGTGCTAACCACTAGGCTACCACGGCCCTATATACTACTATACTAGAATCAGCCAACGAAAGGAGAACAGGGAGTCCTGGGAGGATAACCCTCAAATAATCCTTTCTGCTCCAATAATCTTGGGGGTGGGGGGGGGGGGCGTACGATGCTGAAGAGAGTAATCAGAATTTTCTTCTGTGTACGAAACGTTCTACGGCAGTATTTTGCAAACTATGGGGCAATATTGAGTGGGCCCTCACCACTGTACACACGAATTTAAAAAAACCAGGAAGCCTGCGAATAAAAGTAACTACAGTTGAAGTTGATGATAAAACTTCAATGAAGAGAAATAAGAAACAAATACATCCTTCCCGTTGAAATAACTTTGTAAAAATAAAAACCTTCCAGGCGTAGGTATTTAAGTAATAAAAAAAAGTATTTAAGTTGTGTTTCTTATTTCAGCAGTCTTTTATGCATATTGGTAACACTAAAAACATTTTTTTAATTTCAATTATAACAAATAAGACAGTATTAAGTAGTACCACAACTCGCCACTAGGGGATCTGAGCATTACCAATATGTGGGCCCTTTTTTCTCTAAGACAGCTAAGAGGTAGGTCCCAAGATTGGAAAGTTTTGTTAGATGGGTCGGAGCACAGTTAACTTTGGGAACCACTGTTCTACGGATTAGTCGGTGTCAGCGATAAAAGAATCGATGCCTAACGGGGGCCAAGTTCCATAGAAAATCCGTTATTCGTAGCTGTAAGAGTGTACGTCAGCGATTCTCAACCTTGGGGCACGAGCACATGAGAAGGTGGGCGCGAGAATATCCAAGAGAAAACATTACTTTAAAAATTGATTAACTAACTGAAAGGAAAGCCCACATACGCATAGAAAACAAAATACATTTCGACATATGCAATAACTTATTAAAGTAAAACAAACTACTAAATTAAAACTTTCTTAATCAAAACATACTTAATTAAAAACAAATTTAATAATGATTAGTAACTTCCTTGGACCTGTCTTTCAAAGCAAAGTTTTTCGAAGGAAGGCTTAATATTAGAAATTGCCACAGTCAGTTGTTTCTATATTTAGCCGAGAACTATAGTTTGTCTTCAAAGAAGCCGCAGCAGAAAATCCAGTTTCACAAAAGTTGTTGAGGATGTTGAAAATGGTAATAGAATGCGAAATGCCCTTGTTTTTAGTGCAGAAAAATCATCCCCTATTCCAGTCCAAAATTCAATTAGGGATTTATTACTAAATTAATTTTATTACTAAAATTATTCATGTTCACTTTTGTTTTGCCAGTTAGTTAAAAATAATTCAAAAACAGAATCAGTACTCATATACATGACTGTTGCATACATTTTATGGTAAGGGGGGTGCGCTGAAAATCATGATAGAAAATTCGGCCGCGAATACTGAAAGGTTGAGAAACGCTGGTGTACGTTATTCTCTAATTTTTTTAAAAACAATATCCTATTTTTTTAGATCCGCTCCAGTTTTTTTCTTCTCCAGGATTTCTAACTTGGCAAGTTTTGATTGAGGTAAATATCATTCAAAGAACTTAACTCATGCAATTAGATGTTTTAATAGGTAGTAAAATCATGTGGCAAGCTATGATAGCATGTGACAATTTCTAATTGTCTTCTTGAACGTAATTAATCTTATTTAAAGGTAAATTAATAAAATTAGATAGCACTTTTTTCCCTTCAAAATTACCAGTTTTAAAATGTTCCCGCTTCCCCTCCCCTCCCCCCAAAAAACAGGATTCTCGGGGTCTTTTATCCTCTGCTTAAATTTTTCCGGATTTTTTAAAACTCTTCATCGGGGGTGCTTATTCCCCATGAATAAAGTACCCCTCTCCCCAAGAACACCTCCCAGAGAGAAACTCGGCAGAAACAAAAAAAAATTTTTTTTTTAATCACAGAATTTCATGAATGTGCATTTCATTTACGACAATCATGTGTTTTAAACTTGTTATCGTGTTGAACAGTATCGCGAAGGGTTTCTGTTTCAACTGTATAGATATTTTTCAAATTTTAAAAAATAAAGAAAACCGGAGCGGTGGAGCAAAAAATTTTTTTAGATCTTTTGCTCCAGTTTCAAAGAAAATCTCGTTGCTCCATTGATCCGTGCTCCTGCTCCACGCTCCTCTCCAGATATACAACATCTCGTTGCTCCATTGATCCGTGCTTCTGCTCCACGCTCCGCTCCAGTTTCAAACAAAATCTCGTTGCTTTCTTGATTTGTGCTCCTGCTATACGCTCCGCTCCAGTTTCAAACAACATCTCGTTGCTCTATTGATCCGTGCTCCTGCTCCACGCTTCGCTCCAGTTTCAAACAAAATCTCGTTGCTTTCTTGATTTTTGCTCCTGCTATAAGCTCCGCTCCAGTTTCAAACAAATTTTCGTTGCTCCATTGATCCGTGCTCCTGCTCGCGGCGCGGCTCCATTTTCGAGCAAAACTCGTTACTCCAAATAAAGAAGTAGTTTCATTATCAATAGACATCATTTATATACCTTATTAATGAATTATTTTGGGAATCACTGGAGTACTTACCCTAGTTCATTTTTTTCTCCCAATGCATTGCTATAACTCTTGGGATGCACAAATGTGCTGGCAAACATGCGTTTACAGAAATAGCTCGCACAGTAAACGTTAGTTTGATTGATTTTATTACTTATTCATTTATGAAAAGAAAGTTTTTAATGTTACTATTTACAGGTAAGTTTTTATATAGTATATTTATTGATTTTTCTCACTTTTGTATTTTATTTTACTTTTATTTATTTTCGATGTAATTATTCTTCAATTTTTTTTTACTATTTACTATCTTCCAAAGGCCGCAGCGACTAGCTAAAATAGTTAGAGCTCGTGAAAATGTCTTTTTCTGGTATATCCACTTTCCCGTTTTCTCACACGTGCAATTTGCTTGTTTCCTACATGCATATCAACAACGATTGGTATCTGTAAAATTGAAGCACTTATAGTCAACGGTTTGACAGATTACTGAAGGCTGAAAACAAATGCAAATTAACTGATGAATGTGAACCGAATCGAATATAATATTATAATAGGCCTGAGGTACAGGAACCTTGATTCGCGCGGACCTTTAATAACCGAATGCCATCGGAGGAGTCGATCGCACGTAAAGCGGTTATCACACAACAGGAATTACAGGCAAACGCAACCGTAATAGAAATCGTCAACTCTATCGGAAACTGGTTTTTCTATCAATTTTCCTCATAGTTTCCTCAAAATGCTCCTGTGCTATATCAATTCACGGTTGCTCGAATTAGGACCAATTCGTTATCTGTTTAAGAAAAAAATTGCCTCCAGAACGTTTATATAAGGTAAATCCAGAAAGGACCAATTATGGAGCTGGGATTTCATGACGTCAAATCAACTTTCCAGTAAACATGGCGGTGAGGGATTTGAAGAGTGGCGATCGAAGGATAAATGTTAAAACGAGATTGAGATTTCGAAAATTAGATTTTTTTGGTTTAAATTTGCGAAATCATGTGAAAAACATTTGCAGGATGTAAAGTCGCTACTTTACTAGTGCAAAACATTGCAAAGACTGTCTTATGATGAAATCGCTATCAAAATGCAAGTGCGTTTCAGGTGATAAATTTAAGGACAGTATGACTACCGTTTTTTTCGTTTTTTCTTCATTTATATATCATGGGCAACCATTCTATAGAGTTATCAGCAGTAATAGTCTAGGCATAGGCAAGGCATCATATGTTATTTCCCATTTTTGATGATTTTTTAACTAATTCCTCTTATTTTATTTTAATTAAATTTAAACTGCAGTCCTATTTATGATTCGTTAGAATTCGAAGTTTCATATTCATTAAATTGTGCACACCTCCCAAAAATTTCCGACCGTGGCGATCCTGCTTATGTACACAACAGTTTTATACAACTTTAACAGTTAGAGTCACAATAAGAAAAAGAAAACAATTAATCAGATTGATGTTAGAGGAGACACAGAATACCGAATATTAATATTTTACCAAATTATATTGCATAATCAATAGGGTCACTACGGGGGACGGTGAAGGGGCCGGGCCACCCCGGGTGACACCCAAAATGAGATATAGAGTTTTAGAAAAATACATGAACTTGAACTATACAATTTTAAAGGTGCTATTTTAAGGTATCATAACTGAGAATAAATGTAGTTTAGTGGAAGTTATCCCAAATAAATAAAATGAAATTCCCAAAGTTTGTTTTTTATGCACCTCTGAAAATAATATAAACTACATGTTTATACAACACAACAACATTTCCTTCTTTTTCTTCTTTTTTTTTGGGGGGGGGGGTGGGATACCAAAAATTATTGCCCCCCGGGTGACATTTATGCTAGGAACGCCATTGCTTTAATACATTTCCTTTAAAATTAAAGATCTTGTTATGAATAAACCTATAACATATAATTTGATACTAAAATTGGCAAAACATGTATAACGTTTTAATAAATCTTTTTCAGATTTCATGTGAATGTACTGCATTATAATATAACGACAATTTGTGATCACAATTTTCTGAAATATTTAAGCAGGAAGAGCCGCCTCGAACTTATATTTTTGGGACGGGAGGGTGATTTTTAATTTCCCGACTGAAACGTCTTATCTCACCGAATCGCGAAGATCAAACTTAATTAAACATTATCCTATTGAGAATAAGTGATCATTATATATACACATAAAATAAAATTTGATGCCTTGCAATTGCAACTGCTATTGACAAATATATAATTGTCAGTCAAAAATGAAAAACTATTTTTATACCAAATAGTCAAATTTACCATAATCTGTCAGAATTTGCGGAATAGAACAATTTTTGGAAGGTCACAGTGACCTGCTGTGACTTTGCATGGGAGTGCCCCTCAATGCAGAAACCTGCTTGTTCGAACGAAATATCAAGTATAAAAACTTTAAACAAATGCCCAACACGAGGATACAGACTAGAAAATGGTAGCCCGTTATGAGCAACCGTCCGAGAAACCGGGTGCAAACCTGTAGGAAACTCCGGATCGAAAATTTGCTCTCGAGGTTGCCGATAAAACGAGTTGGAAGTAACGTTTGCTTTAAAATTCCTGTCGTGTGATAACCGCTTCAGTAATGTGAGGCAGGTGAGAAGATATTGAATCTTGCAGCTGCAAAACCGGCAGCTCCATTCCTCCATGGCCGAGTGAACGAAGCAGGGTAGCTTTTAACCTACCTCATCGAAACTATAAAGATGATCGTTGTCATTTAATCTCTTCCAGTAATAAAAAATGTGCAGGCTTGCTATTTGTCCAGTTTCTATTGAGGTCTGTGCTATACATGCATGTTGTGAAGCATGCTTGAGCTTGAGCGTGCAAAGTTACACATAGAAGATATTGAATCTTGCAGCTGCAAACATGGCAGCTCCGTTCCCCCATGGCCGAGTGAACGAAGCAGGGTAGCTTTTAACCTACCTCATCGAAACTATTAAGATGATCCGTTGTCACTTTATCTCTTCCAGTAATAAAAAATGTGCAGACATGCTATTTTTCCAGTTTGTATTGAGGTATGTGCTACACATGCATGTTGTGAAGCATGCTTGAACTTGAACGTGCAAAGTCACCCATATTCTTATTTAGCTACCATTTGTGAATAACTACCAGTGTTAAAAAATATATTGGGTAATTATTACTAAACCATTTTCGCAGATCTTCACAGTTTTCGACGAGTCTTATCTCCTGTGACCTTCTTGTATTGTTTCAAGAAGGAGAAGGAAAAATTAGAAGCACAAATTTTGCCAAGTCTACATTCTACGGATCCCTAACGGTATCGCAATTTGTTTGAGGAAAGAGCGAATTACACTCGCGAAAAATAATACCAATAACTGTAATGATTGCAAGAGGACAGTGTTCGTCAAGATTAGAAGCACTACACACCGAGAAAAGTTCTGCCAAGTCAACATTTCTACGGATCCCAACCGGTGTCGCAATTTGTTTGAGGAAAAAGCGAATTACACTCGCGAAAAATGATACCAATAACTGTAATGATTGCAAGAGGACAGTGTTCATCAAGATTAGAAGCACTACACACCGAGAAAAGTTCTGCCAAGTCAACATTTCTACGGATCCCAACCGGTGTTGCAATTTGAGGAAAAAGCGAATTACACTCGCGAAAAATAATGCCAATAACTATGATGACTATAAAAACAAGGAAAAATACCGATGATTCCAAAATGAAATTAGTAAACAAATCAATTTCATTTTTACCTGTTCATTTAATCACTTTGTTATGATTGAGATTATTTATTTTCGTTCGCGCTCGTGTAGAAATAATTCTTTCTTTCAACAACTTGCTGTAACAATTGGGATTAAAAAATAAGTTTAACGAACGGGGGGAGGGGGGGGGGTTATGTTATTCAAAATAACACTCACAGCAAAAGTTTTTTCGCTTTATTCATAAATTATTTATTTGCACAAGATTGGTAATATCATTCCTTGTTTTTTTTTTTCCTTTAATTAGCCTACTTTCCCGTAAAAGTAAAAAAAAAAATTTAAAGCATGAAAGAAGGCTTAATGTATCGTAAAAATATCCTTAAAAATAAAGAAAAGTCAAAAATAAGTGAAGTAATTAAATAAAAATTGAAAAATAAAAAATTTGAAAGTAGGGTTTTGAGATGGGGAAAATGTGTGTCTGTCGGTCTGTCGGTCTGTCGTATGTCTGTCTGTCTGTCGGTCTGTCTGTCTGTCTGTCGGTCTGTCCCCCCCTAATAACTTTTGAACGAATAGTCCGATTCGAAAAATTCTTTTTTCATTCGAAAGATCTCGGCGAGGAAATCTCATTTCCATATTTTACTTTTTGATTTGAACAATTTTTCGTTCAATTTTGAACAGTTCAAAAAAATTTAACATTAGCGCCTATGGGCGAAAATGAAGCAAATGATGTAAACTCTGGGTATAAGATCCATGTTCCAATGAACAAGCTTACTGGAAGAATCTCTTGGCGTGAAATATCAATTTGAATAGTTTTTGTTCATTTTTGAACAGTTCAAAAAATTAACATAGCGTTTACGGTGAAATTTCAATCCTATAAAAATCCTGACCTAACGGACCGATTTGCTTGGAACAAACTTTATCGGAAAGCTCTTATAACGTAGAACATGTGCAAATAGAAAGTTCACCCAGAACTAACGAGCCTATTTTCCTATAAAAAAATTTTTATCGGGATTTTTAAGGATATTTCTCAATGAATAAATGAATGAGTAAAAGCATGAATTAATGAATAAATGAAGGAGTGAAAGAATGAATAAATGAATGAGGAAAAGAATGAATAAATGAGGGAATAAATATATGAATGAGTAAATAAATGAATAAAGACATGAATGAGTAAACGAATGAATGAATGAATGAATGGCTGAATAAAGGAAAGAATGAATGAGTGAATGAATATGTATTATCCGTTGAAAAAGGTATATTTGAAATGATTAAGAACTAAAGCTAAAGGAGAAAGAGATAGCTAGATTATAAATTTGAATTTGGTGTATACGGGAAAGTAGTACTTTTTGGTTTGAACAATTTTTCGTTCAATTTTGAACAGTTCAAAAATTCTTAACATTAGCGTCTATGGTGAAATATGAAGCAAATTATATACAAACTCTGCATATAAAGATCCAAGTTCCTTTGAACAAGCTTATTCCAAGAAGCTCTCGACGTGAAATTTTTTTGATTTGAACAATTTTTGTTCAATTTTGAACAGTGAAAAAAAAAAACATTACCGGCTAAATCCTTTATAAATCCTGAGATAACTGACGGATTTGCTTGGAACAAACGTTATCGGAAAGATGTTATGACGTAGAACAAGTACAGATACAAAGTTTAACCAAAACTAAACGAGCCTATTTTCTCATGAAGTTTTTTGAATGAATGTATGCTGAAATAAATGAATAAATGCACGAATGAGTGAGGGAATGAATGAATTGCGAACTAGTAAAAGACATTTAAAAAAATATGCATGGATAGAAACATGAATTGATTTTTCCGTATACTTAACATTGACGAAAGTTACACGCTGATCTACTGAATTATAGTAAAAAGAAATTAAATCGTTTTTTACACAATGCAGAAAGAGCCTTGTGAAGTGGAAGTTGATCCTTCCTCCTTATCACGAACCAGCTCTCCGCTTCCCGTTTAATTTCCTAACTTTCCATTTTGTATCTTACTTTTCTTATATATGCTTGTGTGTAAAAAAATAAAATAAACAAATTTAAAAATAAATTATTTTAAATAATAATTATAAAACAATTATTTGCAGACTCAACCATTAAATGGTCGAATTGAAATCTGATAACGTCGTTGAGTGGACATATTGTGCTAATAAATTTCTAGGCACTAATAATTAAGACTATGAAATAGTAAACCAGTTTTTTGCCGAATGTGGCTTACTAAAAATGTAGCTATTGTCATCAAAAGCAGTATTATTCTTTCTCTTTTTATTTATTTCTCCCCCCCCCCCCCCCCATTTTAATTTGTTCACCTTTTTTTGTTTTGTTGCATTTTGTGTTTGAATTGAGATAATTTTCATGGTAAGTTCTTTTTAATCTTTTTATCTGTAAAAAACACCAAGCCCTTGAAAAAGAATAAAAATTTAAATGAAAGAAAATGAAAAAGTAAGTATAGGTACAACATTGGGCCAAATTTTCTTTAAAGCACAGTAGAGAAGTGAAAAATTCCAGAAACAAAAAATAAATAAATAAAATAAAACAACAAATAAATAAATTAATTAAAGTAAAAAATATGTAAATAAATGAATTAAAAATGCGTGACAGGTTTAGAACTCCGCCTCTCCATTTTCCTTTCCGTCCCTCATCCTTAAAAAAAACCGTAATTATAAAATAGTAATTCAATTAAAATAAAATGATATCGATGAAAATGGCAGACGATTTTTTTTTCTTCTTTGCATTCGCACTTACGGTGACATGTTGTCATCCAACGTGATAAAGAACAAACGCAGACGATATTTTAAATGAATGTCACAGACGATAATATAAAAGAATGATTCTTCGAAAGAAACATAAAGCATTTTTCATGCATAATTATTATATTAATTTATTTATGCCACTAAAATATTTTATTTTGACGTATAAAATTGTTTAATGTTACATATTAATATTGCAATTTATTCAAGGATTTTTTAAGGGAATTGATTTTTAATTTATCGTCTGCTAACATAAAAATACTACACATGAAACAGCAGACGATTTCATTGGAATGAAATCGAACAATAGTTTATGAAGCATTGTCTGCGGAGTTTTAAGTAGAATAGTGAGTATGTTTCTTTTTTCGAAAAAAGTTTTTCATTAGGTCGGGGTGGAATGGTATGCAAAAAAGGTAAATAGATTTACTTACTATTTTTTCATTTTCTTAATACGTTGACCTCTGTTCAAAAGTTTTATTTTCCTTAAAATAACTGTTCTGCATACAGGGGTAGATAAAGCAATTTTTAACAGGGTCCGTTTTTTGTGAATTTTAAAGAGATTTTTTTTTGAAAAATGAACTTATTGTGTGAAAATTGATTGATTGGAATTTTGTGAAGGTTCCGTTTTGATTGATTTGAATTTCGTGAAGGGTACGCTTTCATTAATTGGAATTTTGTTAAGGGTCCGTTTTGATTCATTTGAATTACGTGAAGGGTACGTTATGATTAATTGGAATTTTTTGAAGGGTCCGTTTTGATTGATTTGAACTTCGTGAAGGGTACGTTTTGATTAATTGGAATTATGTGAAGGGTGCGTTTTGGTTTGGGTGAAGGGTCCAAAATGGACCCGAATTTCCTCTGGCGCGATCCCTCGAATAATAAAAGTTTTATTTCACAATGATTGATCAAGTATAAATATTTCAAATATACGTAAGCTATACTAAGTTACATGTGAAATTTCAAAATAGGATTTTGAAAAGATTCCATGAAGTCTGATCAAAATTTTTCTTTAAAATGTTTCAGTTATAAACAAGTTATTTGACACTTAATTAAAAGTAGTTAAAAAGACTTCTTTCAATATTCAAGCTCACTTTTCTGAGCTCACTTTCATACAGCTTCGTAAAGTCATTGGGTAAAAAAGTACTGCTTATGCTGCTCGGTGATTTTTGTTAAAGTCGCCAATACTCAGCGATAAGTTGCCAACTGTTGCATTATCAAGGAACTGCTGAACTGAATACTGCACGAGTTGGAACTGATCGTTTAGCATACATTCTATGCGACATCAAGAAAAGAAAAGACATGGTTTAATAAAGAAAATAAACTTCTTAAATTCTATTTTAATACGCTGTACTAGCTCCTTACATTACGAAATAAATGACAAGAAGTTCCATTGCAAATTTAATTCCATATATGTGTTCTACGACGACACTGACTTCGTTTAGGAAAGAAATGCGTTTTATTCATTTAGTTTAGAATGAATTTTTAGCCTACTTTCCCGTAAAAGTAAAAAAAAATAATAATAAAGCATGAAAGAAGGCTTAATGTATCGTGAAAATATCGTTAAAAATCAAGAAAAGTCAAAAATAAGTGAAGTAATTAAATAAAGATTGAAAAATAAAAAATTTGAAAGTAGGGTATTGAGATGGGGAAAAAGTGTGTCTGTCTGTCTGTCGGTCTGTCTGTCGGTCTGTCTGTCTGTCGGTCTGTCGGTCTGTCCCCCCCTAATAACTTTTGAACGAATTGTCCGATTGGAAAAATTCTTTTTGCATTCGAAAGATCTCGGCGAGGAAATCTCATTTCCATATTTTACTTTTTGATTTGAACAATTTTTTGTTCAATTTTGAACAGTTCAAAAACTTTTAACATTAGCGCCTATGGACAAAACTAAAGCAAATTCTGTAAACTCTGGGCACAAGAGCCAAGTTCTTATTGCAAGCTTATTGAAAGGAGTTCTCGGCGTGAAATATTGATTTGAACAGTTTTTGTTCATTTTTGAACAGTTCAAAAAATTAACACAGAGCTTACGGGGAAATTTCAACCCTATATAAATCCTGATCTAACGGACCGATTTGCTTGGAACAAACTTTATCGGAAAGCTCTTATAACGTAGAACATGTAGAAATAGAAAGTTTATCCAGAACTTACGAGCCTATTTTGCTATGAAATTTTTTGATCGGGATTTTCAAGGATATTTCTCAGTGACTCAATGAGTGAAATAATGAATGAATGAATAAATGAAAGAGTGAAGGAATAAATCAATGAATAAATGAATGAGGAAAAGAATGAATGAATAAATTATTGAATAAATGAAAATATAAATAATTGAGTGAATAAATACATGAATGCGTAAATGAATGAATAAACACTGGAATGAGGTAACGAATGAATGAATAAATGCATGGCTGAATAAATGAAAGAATGAATGAGTGAGTGAATGACTATGTATTATCCGTTGAAAAAGGTATATTTTCAATAATTAGAACTAAAGATAAATAAGAAAGAGATAGCTAGATTATAAATTTGAATTTGGTGTATACGGGAAAGTAGGCTCGTATAGTTCTAGACGGAACTTCTTGTTTATATTATTTTTTCATTTTTTTTTTTTAATTTTTTCTTAGTTTTTTGATGTGTTTATCTTATTTTATTAATTTTTCGATTTTAAAACTCTAAATATTTTTCATTTCCCTATTTATTACTTACTTATTTATTTATTTTATTTTTCTCTCTTTTTCTAGCATGTACAGTTCGATTTTCTTGCCATTATGCCTGGAAAGAGCAATTTCATTTTCCTTGAAAAGGACTGTGGAAAATGCCCTTCGATGGATGCCCTATTTTTCCGTTCTTACGTATACGCAATTCGTTTGTTTTCTGCGTGCATACCTATAACGGTTAGGATCTGTGAAAATACATCTCTAATAATCAACGGTGCGATGAATAATTAAATGCTACAAAAAAATGTGAAATACACAATGATATAGTCAATGAAATATACAGTTAAGCGCTTGGCACAGGAAATGAGCGAAGTCGATAGCAGACAAATAATAAGTCATTTCGGGAAGAAAAAATGTTCGTTTTTTTTTTTTTTTTTTTTTAAAGATCTTACAACGCGAGCAGTTAGGCATCCGTCGACGCCCTACATCTATAGCCGTTTGGTCGAAAGCAGCAGGTAAAGTTCCGGTAAGTAAGTCTCCCTGGGGAGGATTAACGCCCGGGAGCTTCCGTTGAGGTAATGCAACTCGTGGAAACCCAATCCAAGCCTTCGTCCCTTTGACCAACATGGGGTGGCCAAACAGGAGAGATTGGCGGGTTGGCGACTTAATTTTTAGTAGGGCTTTTCACCCGGGGTTGCTTTTTTTGTTTAACGGCCCCAGTATTGTATGTGTGATGTTGATTGACACAAAATGGCGCAGATTGAATTGATCAAGTCGAAAAAAGGAAAAGCTAGTGGATTCTGATATCTTTTCCGTTGAAAATGGCTTAGACATTGACTTCAATAGAGAACTGGACTGACGACTTCTCGCCACCGCTCGTAGAGGAGATGAAGGCCTGCAACCCTACAGGAAACGCCCCAACTACTCCCGAGCGAAGAATCGTTTTCATTGTTTTCTATGGGATTTTGCATGATTTTAAATGCGGAGTGCTCGTTTATTTTAAACGTTTGGAAAGTTCTGAAGACATGAAATGATTAAGCATTCTTTACTTTCTGAGCTGTTAGCATCAGATTTTGTTTATGGGCACCGGATTGTTTTTCATACTTCAAAAAACATAACTCATCCTCAAGGATTTTTCTCGCCAAGTTACTTTCGGTTTCCCGCGCGTTTGTTAAGAAGAGCGAAATTCAGCTTTTTTCCTTTCTGTTAAACACAAAAAAGCTTGAAGAAAACGATCTTCTTTAACGATCCATGACTTAACGACTTATTAACTTCATAATATTTTCTGAATAAAATTTTCTTGTGTGGTTTTTCTAATAGCAAGTTGTAAATAAAATGACAAAGAAAAGTGAAATTTTCGGGCAAAATTAGTATTCCTCCACATAATAAATGATTTTTAAGGGCACTCATGATTTTAATTAATATTAAATGATTTGTTATTGGTATTTTAACTAATATGCAAATTAAATTGATTATTAGTTAACATTAAAACAATAAAATTATAATCGTTTAGTATCATCATTTAAAAAAATTAAATAATACAGTAAAACCTGTTCTTGTGCGGTCCTTTTTTATGCGATTTTGTTTTTGTGCGATTTTATTTTTGTGCGATTTTTTTCGTGCGATTTATTTTTATGCGGTATATAAATCTTAGCGGCGTTAGCACCAGTTTAATGTTTCCTATCAATGTACATATACATATTTAAAAATGACAACTAATTATAATTATTATTTATCCAGTAAGCACATGGTAAGTGCCCATGTGCTTACTGTATAAATAAAAATTATAGGAGGAGTCTTTGATAATTTCGGTGAAAATGACCTTGACGAGATGATTGAGGACCAAACTATCGATGATAGTGACATTATTAATAGTTTGATAGATTATGAAAATGGACAAGAAGAACCGGAATCTATTACAGCAGATAAAATATATGCAGGGATCCAGATTACTAAAAAATTGGAAACGCATTTTCTTAAAATAGATACCAATGCGGAAAGACGCTAAAAATTCCAAAAAGAACTTAGATCATGCATGTCTCGCTATCGTGACGTTTACAAGCAATTGACCAGTCGACCGTCGTCATAAAAACTGATCACTGACTTCATGGTACCAAAAAAGAAATCAATTGAAATCCTATCTTCAAGCGACGAAAGGGATTTTCAACCAATTCGTCACAAGAAGATGCGCGTTTTGGATTACGATGTGTAGGAGCAAACTATTTAATGTATAATTTGAAAACTTCTCCATGTATATGTATAATGAAGAATGAAATATTTTTACAATTTCTTAGGTCTAATTTAATTATTTATTTTAATTGAAAGCATTCTTTCATCTATTTCATAAATCATTGATGTATTTTCTAAGTCCGACTTTTTTTATGCGGTCCCTATCCACCGCATAAAAAAAAATTATGTTTTATATCTTACAAAGTTATTTATTATATGTAAGAATTTATAAAATTTCCGAAAATTTTTTTGTGCGATTTCTTTTATGCGGTCCCTATCCACCGCACAAAAACAGGTTTTACTGTATATGTAGTTTATGAAAAAAAATTTTTTTTTTCATTTCCTTGAAGAAATATATCTATGTACATCTACATAAGCTGGGTTTTTTAAATTTTATTTGCACATGAATTTCTTTCTCGGTAAGCATAATTATAAGCTGGGGAGCAACATTGTTATTATTACTATACATAGCGATACAATATGAATGATTTCTTAAAAAGTACATTTGATTTTTAAAAAAAGTAAAAATAAAATAATTTTTTTTATATTGATATTTTTACTAATATTTTAATAAAAGTATGACTTTAAGCAATAAAATAACAATCATTTTTGATAACATCAATTTTGAAAAAAATAAATTTTATAAGCTATTTTGATTGATAAAATTTAAAAAACAAAATTTCGTTTCCTTAAAGCAACACATCACTCAATATATATTTGTAAACTGAATAAATGTACCGTCGCATATGAACTTCTTTTACAAGCTAGCTCGTCATATCGAGAATTCCCGGGGGGGGGGGGGCAAAGGGTGCAAAATCATACTTTATAGCAGAAAAGCATTAAAATGTATGCATGTGTATAAAATCATAGTGTTTCTAAATCAGGGGGGGGGGTACTTTTGATTTTAAAAAAATAATGAAAGTACTTTTGATTAAAAAAAATATAACAAACTATTTGTTTCATGTTGATATTTTAACTAATACTTAAAATTGTGCCTTTTATTCATTATAAAGCAATAAAATAATAATCATTTTTACAAGCTGGCTCGTCATATGGAAATTTCCCGAGGGGGGGGGGGAAGGATACATATTTACCCATTATAGAAGAAAAACATCAAAATACGCATGTGTGTAAAGTCATAGTGTTTCTAAAAGTCAGGAGGGGGCGACTTATGACTTTAAAAAAATAATAATAAAGTACACCTTGATTAAAATAATAATAGACTATTTGTTCTATATTGATATTTTAACCAATATTTAAATAAAATTGTGATTTTTAATCATTACAAAGCAATAAAATAATAATTTCTGATAATATCAAATTTGAAAAAAGTCATGTATTTTATAAGCTATTTTGATTGATAATATTTAAAAAACAAAATTTCACTTCCTTAAAGCAACATATAGTTTAATATATCTATGTAAACTGAATATATATACCTTGGCATATGAACTTCTTTTACAAGCTGGCTCGTCATATCGAAATTTCCCCCGGGGGGGGGGGTACATATTTACATATTATAGGGAAAAAAAGCATCAAAACATATGCATTGTGTCATAGTGTTTCTAAGTAAGAGAGGGGGTACTTATGATTTTAAAAAGTAATGATGAAAGTATTTATGCTTTAAAAAATAGTAATAATAAACTATTATTCGCGCTACAAGTCGGCATTGTATTCATTGTTACAAAATATCAGATCGGACTTTAATAAAGCGCACGCTCAACGGGGTTTTTTAGCGCCAACTCCGTACCTACGCCAAATTTCTGCCAAGTTAACGATAAAGTAGCCAAACTAGGAGCTGGAACTACACCCGAAAAGAGGCTTCACTCGGCCGGGGTGTAGTAGGAGATCCAGGTTAGTATAGAGATCAGTGGGCTTAGACCATAAACTAGATAGACAAGGTTTGGGGGCGGGGTCGGTAAGCAGGAGTCTTTCCCCGGAAAACAGCTGACGGAGTCCTTCGGTGAAAGAGGGCTTCGTCTTGCTATGTTAGTTCTCGTAGAGATTTGAAGAGTGATTCATTTTATTTTTTTATTATATGACAGAAACATTTTAGCACAATTATTTTCTATCACACGCAAGAACATAGTTCATAGATTAATGGACAAGCGTTTTTTTTATTGATACTATCAATATTTAATTAGTAATAGTGATTTGAAAATGCTCTTATTTATTGAGCTCATTAAGTAGAAGAGTTAGTTTCTTGCTCACTTTTTCGAAACGCAATGACATACACTAAATTTCTTACAATGAATACAATTCGTATTGCTTTTACAAGGTTTTTAACTGACTTCATCCTCATTATGTCTTGCTCTTGAGATATCAATGCGAAAAATAAAAATATATGTAATATTTCGTTAAAAGACCAAACATCAAATATACCTATTCTTTTCTTTTTCAGTTCATTGAAAAATAAGGAAGGAAAAACAAAAGCGTTTTAGCCGTTTTTCTTTTCAAAATCTGAAATAAATCAACAACATGAAGAAAAAAATTTTGTTTAGAAAATTGTTTTCTAAACATTTTTAAGTTCTGAAAATTGTTTACTTTACAAAATTATCAGTCAAAAATTTAATTTTTCTCCAGTAAGTTCGTAAATCTAAAATTAATAGTCATGTGACATTAGCCTGTAGGACTGAAAACATCGGATTGAGAGCATTCATAACTGATTTCACGCTTCGAGGGGGAGGGGGTTTCGTAAAATTGACACAAGGGGAGGGGTAACAAGAAGTGTGACTTCATGCTTATGCAACATAGCGCGGCATGTGACAAAGGGGGGGGGGGAGGCAAGACATCATTTAAGGACGGTCCCATTGTACTCTTAATTAAATTGTGTTTTTTTAATGAATTACACAAGGTTAAATTTGTTCGAAGATTGCAAACGAACGGCATACAAATAAACGGCACAAAATTAATTTATAATCCAAGTGTTGAGCAGTACAGTCAGAAATACAATATATATATTGGTAAGATTAAAGCATGAAATGCATTTTAAGCATAATTTTGAAAATTTAACAATTCTACATACATTATTAAAAGTAAAGAATAAAAAATAAAAAAACTGGAGCGAACGCACACACATGCATACTTGGTGATGCAGCGAACGTTCGGCCTTTCTGCTACTATATTTCAAGCATCTTTCATGTCTTTTAAGATTAATGTTATTGCAATGATAATTTCAACGTTGCATTTATTATTTAGGTGACGGGGCATTATTAATAAAGCCGAATAGAATTTAATTGCTGGAAAAAAAATTTGTTTAATTTCTATTGAATATTGCCATTGATTTTTAAATAAAATTAATTTTGTGAATTTGTTACGCATTTCTGGTATTTTAAAGAAATGGTGTGGCCCCCTTTTTTAAGTATTTTTCAACAATTGCTGTAGTTACATATATGATTTTCTTGTTCTTCATAATCAAGAATAAGATACTCCAGACAGAGATTTAAAAATAAAATTAAAGTTTACGCTTCTCATTGTTAATATTGCTGTTATGTTTAATAAATTAGGTTTGTGCATAGGATGGGTCTTGATCGTTTGCCTGAAAACAATCTCAGCAGCTCTTTTACAGATCAGAAGCAAGTTCGGCGCTAGAAAATGAAACTGAAAACAGGCTGCAGGATTAAAGGGTATTTCTGGTTTTGTTTTACGGGTAAAACTTAATTTTCAAATGGCAACACTCGCGGTTGGCAAATCAAATTCATGTTTTCAAGTACATATAATACATAAAGTCCTTATTAAAAAAAAATCTGCAATTTATTCTAATGATACATCAATGAAGAATATTTACAAAATCTGAAGCTCTATTTTGCAGTAATTTACTTTATAGAAACTGTGTAAAAAGACATTAAAATCTCATAAATTGAGGATTATTTCCGGGAGCCAAATTATCATTTACAATCAAAAAGCAAATTTCGTTTTGAATAATGAATAAAAAATACAGTGGTTTAGTAAAAATCAGGAATCAATTGTGAAGAGAAATAAAGTTTTTTTTACAACATTTACCAATAGTTACTTTGTGTGTGTGTATGGAACTATTATTGATGTTTGGATTGAAATGAAAAGACTAAAATTTACGTTATCTCATGCAAACACGTTTCTGCAAAACGAATTCAAAGTGGCACATTTTATAATTTAATAAGGAGCAATTTTCTTGATATTGCTTTTTCTTTCTCACTTATTTTTAAAATCAAAACAAAAGAAATTTATTCTCAAAACACAATATTAATTAGCTTAAAAACATTTATTCTTTTATCTATCGAGAATATTTTTAATTGAACAGCTTCGACTTTTTAAACCAAGAATATTTATGAAATATTGTGTATTTTTTAAAAGGGAGAAACTGTACCCTTCTGTATTTTAAATTGTATTTCCAAATTTTAAATACAAGTAAAACAAGCGGCGGCAACCAAAATTCAACGCTGGGGGATTGATCCTTACTTGCGCATATATTATTATACTAAAATTGGCCATATTGTTTCCCACGGAAGAAGAACCGAGTATTCTATGTGTGAGGGGGGAGGCCTTCCAATCCCCTATTTGTGCCGTTACAGCCCTCATAAACAACGCCTCAGTGTTCTTTGGATTGAAGTTGAATAGTCAATCCTAGGTTAGTAAAATACATTCGCGAAAGGACATTTATGTACCAATACCCCTCCCTTCCAAAGAGGATAATATTGTGATTGGGGACCGTTCATAAATGATGTCACACCTTTTCCCCATATATTTGACCCCCTCCCCCTTTTGTCATAAAATGTCACACCTCAGCGGACCCCCTAACCCCCTTTGTCATATGTCACGCTATATTGCATAAGCATGATGTCACACTTCTTGTAACCCCTCCCCTCACCTTGTCACAATTTCACGAACGAGGGGGAGGGGGTCCCCCTAGGCGTGACATCATTTATAAAGGATCCCTTGAGCTAATGCTCAAGAAACTTGAGAGGAGATATTTAAAGAATTAAAATTTTATGGCATAACCGCAGTACGAACTCGTGCACATATCCAATGAAACTGAAGTAAATAAAATATGTATTCATGAAAAAGCTCCTTGCGAATGCAAAATTCAGTATTTTTTTTTTTTAATGCTTTTGGCAAATAAAGCAATTATTTAAAGCAGCTTGAATAATTAATAGGGGAGGGGGGGGGGAATTACACGCGCCTAAGGGAAAAACACTATATTTTGTTAAATAGTACACTGAAACGAAACAATATGAGCAGAAACTATTCTACAGACAATTAGCAGGCACGTCACAAAGGGGGTGTGTTGAAGTGTGACAAAGGGGGAGGGGGTCAGTTATGTGGGAAAGAAGCATGACATCACTTATGGACGGTCCCTTTTGGATTTGCCAAGCGAATTAGTAATAAAAGTATGAACATTGATGATAAAAAGAAAATAAATGAAAATAATATCGAAATAATCTACTTTTTACTAGTAAACCTCTGTAAACTCTTCCAATTCTCGTTCTACATTCTATTTTCGTTCTCTACCGTGTGCAATTGGTTTCTATGGATGTTAGGGGAGGGGAGGGGCAAAGAGAATATTATACATTTACATATTAGTTTATTTTATTCTTTCTTTGTTAATTTTTCCCATTTTGAAATTTATTTTCGTTATATATATTTTCTTACTAATGCAATTTTTTTATTTTATCTTATATGCTTTCGGACTATATTCTTTGAATTATTTATTAGCTTCTGTACATATTTATTTATTTATTTTCTGCCAATGCCCATGTCAGTTTCGTCTATACCTCTCCACCTGCCCCCCCCCCCCCCTCCCTTTAGGCTAATATCTTAACCATTGAAAGTTTTTATCCTCTGCACTTCTCTGATGCCGAACCTAGCACCTGCAAAAGTCAGGCTCCTTGAATCGACCATTTCTACTCCCCCCCCCCCCTAAATTTAACAGCTGTGTGTCACCTTCGTTCCTTGCTAAAACAATTAGCATTCGTGAGAACGTCTTTCAGTGGTGAATACTTTCTTTCTCGTACGTGTGTAATTCGTTTTTTCCACCCAATGCGCTACTAAAATTACTGGGATGCACAAATATGCTGGCGCACTTGCATTTGTAGAAATACCCCGCACAATAAAAGCGCGAGTTTAATTTAGTATTTACTCATTCATTTACTTACAGGATAGATTTGTTTTATTATTTTCAAATCTATTTTCTGTTTTAATTTGTTTCATACTTTATTCATTTATTTTTCTTCTTTTTGCAATTCATTTTAATAATTTTTAATGTATTTTTTCTTTAATTATTTTGTAATAATTATTAATTTAATCATTTTTTATGGCATGCGCGACTTGATTTTTTTCCGCTCTGGCTTGATAAAACAGTTACAGTTCGTGAAAATGCCTTTCTCTGGTATTTCTATTTTCCCGTTTTTTCACATGTGCAATTTGCGTGTTTCCTACATGCATATCTAAAACGATTGGATCCGTAAAAATGCATTTCGTACAGTAAACGGTTCAGCAGTTCACTGAAAGCTGAAAATAAAGGTAAATTAACTGATAAATGTGAACCGAACCGAACATAATATTATAACAGGCCTGAGGTACAGGAAATTTGATTCCGCGCAGACCTTTAAGAACCAAATGCCACAGGAGGAATCGATCGCACATTCGATCTCACTACAGTGTGGCATAATGCGAAATAGTCTGCGGGCTTTAAAAATTTTAACTCCGAACAGAAACGTCGAGTAAAGAGCTCGCAGCTCGATTACTGCTTCAGAATTAAATGTGCATTCATCAGTGCAGCCACTGCAGAGTATTGATCGATTTGATTTCGAATCTATTAAGTACATCCCTTCACACAAGGTGGATGGTGCTTTCATGACTTAAATAAAAACCGTTAAAAAACTGTTCGTTAAATTGTATTACATAGATTTATACACATTCCGCATTTATATTAACTGGTAGTTGTAGTGTTTTTTGTTTGAGTTTGTTTTCTTAAACCTCGACATAATGTGAAAATACCTTTACACGTTATGTCGAAGAATGTGTTAGGTCAGATCTTTAAAAACCGAATGCCATCAGAGGAATCGATCGCACTCAAGTTACATTCCCTTTACTACAGTGCGAAATAGTCTGCGGGCATTAAAAATTTGATCTCCGAACGGAAACGTTGAGTAAAGAGCTTGCAGCTCGATTACTTCTTCAGAATAAATGTGCATTCATCGCTACGGTCATTGCGAGGTGCTAATCAGTGCTGCCGTTTGGGAATGAAGTGCCTCCAGTAAAAGGAAAAATACCCTCCAATACCCACAGCCTTTTGCGTCGTGTTGCAGCGCCATCTGGTGAACAAGAAAAGAACTAAGTAAAAGGACTATTTCCTGGAATATTTCTAAGTCATCACTTTTATTTTACAAAGGAAATTCCCGTACTTAGGACTCTCCTATTTCATTAGAGTAAGAGAATAAATAAAAAAATCCGACTTCAAGACAGATCTCACTGGAAAAAAGCAAGCTACTTTTCATATGATTCTGAGTTGCATTGAATAAATAGTTAAAAATTGGATTATTACCTAACACAACGTCAATGACACTTTATTATTTATCATTTATGATTTTAACATGCTTTGCTATAACGGTTGGGATCCGCTAAACTTCCAGAGGGAAACGAATAAGTGGCGCGAAACAAAGTGGCTTATCGTACGGAAACTATAACAAAATGCACATGATCCTCACGAGCAAAACATATTTTTACACTTATAAACGTTTTTTCGTATTCTCTTTCCGAAATTTACAATTCCGACTAATGGGCCACTGTGGAAATGAGCTGCCGGAGCTTTACCTGCTGCTTTCGAAAAATCGGTTTAAGGTGCGTCGACGGATATCTAATCGGTCGCGTCGCTAGTTCTTTTAAAAAATGAATGTTCAGCTTTTCCGAAATGACTTATTTGCTTGCTACCGACTTCGCCTATTTGCGGGGGAAAGTGTTTGAAGTACGATTTATTTACAATATCATCGTGTAATTTACATTTATTGTAGCACTTGTGATCATTCATCACTCAAGTGATTATCAGAGATTTATTTTTACGGATCTCAACTGTTACAGATATGCATGCAGAAAACATATATGTGAGAAAGGAAAACTGAAATACCACAGAAAGGCATTTTCCAAAATCATTTGCAAGAAGATAATTTCTTGTCACAGATAATTTCTCGTTTCCCAGGCATAACGGAGAAAAAGTCGAGTTGTTCATGATAGAAGACCAAAGGAGGAAAGAAAAATAAAATAGATATATAAAGAAATAAAAAGAATGTTTAAAGATCTCAAACAATTTTCAAAATAAGAAAAGTAAATAAACAAAGGGTAAAATAAACCAATCTTGTGTAAATATATAACTGAAGGACAAAGGGGAAAATCTTAACTTTTGCTGTAAGTCTTATTTTCGTTAACGCACGCTAATCAACATTTTTTCTGATTCCAATTGGTGTAGCCAGGCATTGGTAGAAAAATTAATTCGCCACAGCTGAGAACAAAAATAACAAATAGAAACAAGTATAATAAAATGAATAAATGAACAGCATATTTAGTAAATTTAAATTGATTTTTTTACTAATCTAATTTTTTAATTCTTGGTACTTTGTGTTGTTTTTGTGATAATAATAATTAGTATTGGTGTTATTTCTCGGGTAATTAGCTTTTTCTTAAGCAAATCGGCTATAACGCTTGGGATCCGTAGATATTCCGACAAGCTCATTGGCTCATGTGCGTAGTGCTTAATAATAATTAGTATTGGTGTTATTTCTCGGGTAATTAGCTTTTTCTTAAGCAAATCGGCTATAACGCTTGGGATCCGTAGATATTCCGACAAGCTCATTGGCTCATGTGCGTAGTGCTCGTAATCTAATACTTCATGATGCAACGGCGTACAGCAATAACTGTTGACATTAATCAGACAGTTAAAAAAATTGTAGCATTGTTTTTTTAAAAGAAACGATTGTAACGGACAAAATCAAATGCGTACATTTGATATCGACGCACAACTGACATTCCTGTTCGGTAACTACGGCAAGGGAGTGACCGCACTTTTTTCCCATCGGTTTTCGTCCGTCCGAGGCGGTGTGAATCCAGCTGTAGGTAGTGGCTAGGGTGTCTGGCTCTGCGGGTGATACGAATGCTTTCCGGCTCTCCCATTGTGCTTTAAAGGCTTTGGTGCGTTGGTTGGGTGCATCAAGTGTTTGTTGGAATCAGAACAAAATTTTGTTTATTAAAATTCTAAAAATGTCTTTGAATACCCAAAATTTATAAATACCCTCCAAAATAGCCGCAGATGAATAAAATACTCGATTTTCCGGTAATTATCCGCACAATGGCAAGACTGGTGCAAATCTATTTGATTTCGAATCTGAATAGCGTATCCCTCTACCGAAGGAGGGATGATGCGTTCACAATTGGAAAGTTCTATATTTTTTCATTAAGGAGTACGGCAGACTGCATTTTTATTAACTGGTAGCTGTAGTGTAAATATTTTTTGTTTTCTCATTCTTCGATATAATATGCTTTCATCTTGGGGGTATTAAACTCACACATAACAGTTTTCAGCGAAGTAGCCTTTTCACGCTAGTAAAATGAAGAAATGTATAACACGCAAGTAAGGATTATTATGATCCACTTCCCCCCTTCCCACCCCTTCCACCCGATTTTTCTACGAGAATATTCCTAGTTACGCTACTGTAAATTCTGCTGCAATATTTCAAACTAAACACAATATTGGTAAAACCTTTCAGCTACGCCACGACACTTTTTACAATAACCGAATCGTGTGAACAGTTAACAATAATTCTGAAACCTTCAATTTTTATAATTTCTTTTTGCTGTGTTGACAATAATCTTTTGATAAATTTTTAATGTGTTCCGAAGTCATTTAATTTGTGAATTATAAAAACTGACAAGTTTTACTATACTTGTAATAAGCTTCCATGACAAGAAGAGAATTAACAAACGTAAATGTAATAGGATTTCAGGAAAAATACATCGTGCAATGCTTTAATTTAAAAAGGAAGGAAATGCAGAACGAACTGGGCTTAATTAATGAGGCAATATTTAAAAAAAAAAAACGCATCTGGAATAGAAAGGACAATTTTAATGACGACATACAAACACACAAGCTGTTTTTTTCTCCCCTTATACCCGCCCCCCCCCCCTTTTTGGTGAGTATAATATGGTTCATAGTATGCCACAAAATTATTATTTTTGTTTTGTTAATAACGTAAACAAACATTAGGTAGCAGCCAGGGGGAGATTTTATGGGATAGCACTCCCTTCCACCAGAACCCTTGCCTTTATTGCCAATGCCAGTCTGTTGGTAAATTTACATTCAGGTAAGGCAACAGCTCCCCTCCCTCAGAGGAAAATTTCGGTTGTAATACTGAAAACCATAATTTTAAAACTTTAACCTCATCAATGCTTCAGTCCACGTATTTGGATCGTCGGTTCTTAGCATCTAAAAACATGCTACGAGAAAATTTGCTGCTCTGTCCTCACTGTTACAATCTTGAATATTTGCGTTTTCTGGGACTTCCAACAGCTGAACCATTCTATTTGAGTAGGAATTCCGCATGATAGAACTGATTTTTGCGAGTTGGAGACGTCTCGGCGGGAACGAAATTATAAGTAGTTTTAATTATTGTATAATTTAGTTATTGAGAAAACAATATTTTTCTTTAGACTTACAAGTTTAATCCTTCCTATGAAACGTTTCATTTTAAATCTCAGCGAAAACGAAATTCGCTTTTTACTCATTCATAACAAATCAACCAGTGATCTCTGTCTTGACATTTCGGAAATCGTATATTTTTTTTAGTTGAGTGGTCTCATCTTTGTAAGAAACACAATAATTTTGGGCTTTTAGTTTTTTCTCAATGATTTTTGGAAAGGCAAAAATTGCACAAATTGACGCCACTTTGTCATCTTTAACTAACAACAGATAAAAGTTTTTTATATGGTGAGCTGAAATTGGTGCCATTTGCTTTTGCTTACTGCGAATTTTACAATTTGCTTATGGCTGCATATTGTTGTTTTACATAGGGGTACCGTGAACCTAAACTTTGTTTTTTACTACTTTAAGTTCTCAAAAATAATAATAACAATTATTAGTAAGCGTTTTCTGAAACAAGCGCAATTCTTAATATGAATTATTATGTTCTACTACTCTTTAAATCCACAGAACCACAGCATTTTTTCAGTAAGTAACAGGCCTATAATATGAAACTTTTTCAGGGGGAATACGTTCTTTATGGGTATCCCATTTTCAAAATACTAGCTTTTCACATAATAAACATTAGAAAAGACGCGTAAGGTAAAAATAAGTGAAAATACAATAACCGTACTATCCTGAGTTATGCTCCAGCTTCAATGAAAACTACCAGAATTAGAAGAGCTACTAATAATTAAAATAACTTACTTCGTATCACTTTTGACGTTATTCTCTTTCAATTGAAGTAGTTTTTTTCTTTCTTTTTTTTCTTTTTTGCAAAAGTTATTTTATCTTTTATTTTTGTGTTTTCCTTGGTCTTTCTTTCTTCGCTTTCCTTTTCGTGATTTTCTCTAATACTAAGTTTTCTGAGTGTGTTTTTAAAAATTAACAAAATATTTCATATGGATGTTACGTTCCGTGGCCATAAATGTTGTTCACTCGTAAATTACAGACGGACACTTTCTGAACTGGTTAAAACGGTTTCAGCGCCGTTTAAAACTCGTAAATCCATCAACACGCTTCAGGACACTTGATTTTCCCATGGCTTTAAGAAA
Source organism: Octonoba sinensis (assembly GCA_038502835.1). Taxonomy (NCBI): domain Eukaryota; kingdom Metazoa; phylum Arthropoda; class Arachnida; order Araneae; family Uloboridae; genus Octonoba; species Octonoba sinensis. The sequence goes on along the minus strand of CM076605.1, from coordinate 89,524,276 downwards.
TACTGCCAATCATATAGGCCTTGTTGTCACGTGGCAGAGTTAGCCAAAAGGAAGCAAACAACACTTCATTGTTTTGTGTGGTTACGACCATTTCAGGTAGCATAAATATTCGAGTTTATTTGCTATGCTCAAGGATAGGCCTCAAACTCTCGTCTAATATGACAGACAGAACAAGACAGCATAACAGATTTTAACATACAAAGAAGGAAATACACCCAGCGGAAAGTGAGAATCGAACCCACGCCTCTTTCTCTCCGCGCAGGGAGGCACCGGAACCAGTCGATAAGACCACTCAGCCACTGAGGCCCCACTTAATTGTTTAGAAAAAGCTTTTTGGCTGAACTCTATCGTCAGGCTTGCTAATTTATGCCTTCTTAACCGAAAAATCGAGTGTTTCTAAGGCCTCTGGGTAGTTTTGAGGCAGTGCAATAGAGGCTGAAAACAAATGTAAATTGACTGATAAAAGTGAACCGAACGGAATACAATATTGCCTGAGGCAGAGGGGCCTTTATTCACGCAGACCTTCCTTCAAGAACCAGATGCGGCAGGCAAAATCGATCGCGCGCAAGTCATGTGAGACAGATTTAGACAAAGCACTCTTTAAATAAGAAGCTGAGGAGTGTTGCAGCTGCATATCCGGCAGCTCAGTTGCGAATTTCGAGTGCTTGATTGCATTTTGGAGTCGACAGGGTGGCGTAGTGGTGAGGCGCAAGTCTCCTACGCCCAAGATCGCAGGTTGGAACCTGGCCCGAGTCGGTGGATTTTCAAGATGCAGAAAATCGTTTGCGCCCATGTCGCATGATTGTGCGGCATGTTGAAGATCCCTTGTGTTTTCGCTTGGCTTGGATAATCTCGGCTAAATTAAAATACCTAGTGCAAATCGCATCAAATGAGAGCTCAGGTGCCGCCTTCTAGGGGAAACTGAGCGTCCAAATTCTCAGTGGCAATGGCATCTACCGACAGTGGTGCTACTTGAAACAATGAATGCCGATTACCGGGGTTCGCACTAGGTCTGCAAAGGTTAATGACTGTACGAAGCCCCATTAGAAAGAAAGAAAAAATAATCGCATTTTTGAGATATCACGTTCAAAAACGTTTTGCACGAAAGAACTTTCATTCTGATGTTTCTGATAGAAGGTTTTTTTTTTCAGGAACATTACAAATTTTGTAATTTTGCAATGAATGTGAACAGCTTTCATTGTCGTATGCTACTGCATCGTATTATGCTTAAGAGCTTTGCATGCATTGCATATATGCGGATCCCAACCGCTACAATAATATACTGGGGTGAGTGCAAGTTATGGAAAAGCAATATCAAAAGAGAGAGAGTGAGAAAAAAATGTCTGCTGAAGAACGAGATTTATACCAAAGACATATTTGCTTTTTATCGATTTACATATCTATTAATTTATTATCATTATTGCTGTTTTGTTACTGTTAATTTGTTTTTGCTTTAATTGGCAAAGCGTGTTTTCGTATTTTGAAAATTTATTTGATACAGCCAAAATTTCAGATTAAAATATAAGTCATATGTATTTCACAACAATTATTCGAATTATTTTCGAATCAATTATAAGGTCAATAATAATAAAAATAATAATAATAATAATAATAACAATAATAATAAATGAAGAAATAGGAGCAACAAGAATAAGTATATCAGAGGAACAAAAAATAGCAATAATTCCAATGAATTTAATATGTATCATAAGCCGAAGTTTCAGATTAAAATATAAGTCATATGTATATCACAACAATTATTAGAATTCTTTGCCGAATCAGTTATAATGTCAGTAATAATAATAATAATAATAATAATAATAATAATAATAATAATAATAATAACAGCAACAGCAACAATAATAATAATAACAATAATAATAATAATAATAATAATATAATAATAACAATAATAATAAATGAAGAATTAGGAGCAACAATAATAAGTATATCAAAGGAACAAAAAAATAGCAATAATTCCAATGAGTTTAATATGTACCATAAGTTGCTTTTTAAAACTCACGTTCTTTATTTCGTTTTCTTGTGCTCGTCAGCGCGTAGTTTGTTTTTTAAACACACAGTGAAAAAATAACACTCACAGTGAAAGCGTCCGTTTGATTTACTTTTACTCACGCATATACTTACAGTTTAGATTTATTTTATTATTTTCATATCTATTTGCAGTATTAATTTGTTTCACATTTTTTTTTCTTCTTTCGTTTGATTTTTTTTTTGTTTCATTTTAATAATTTTTATTATTTTTTTCTTTAATTATTTTTAAAATATTTATTTATTTATTTATTTATGGCATGAGCGACTTGATTTTTTTCCACACTGCCTTGCTAAAATAGTTACGATTCGTAAAAATGCCATTCGCTGGAATTTCCATTTCACTGTTTTCTCACATGTGCAATTTGATTGCTTTCTACATGCATATCTAAAACGGTTGGGATACGTAAAAATGCATCTCTTGCAGTCAACGGTTTGACAGTTCACTGAAGGCTGAAAATAAAGGTAAATTAACTGATGAATGTGAACCGAACCGAACATAGCATTATAACCAGGCTTGCAACGATGCGGGTAATTACCCGAAACTCGTGTGTTTTTAAGATCTGTGGGTATTTTCGACGGTATTAATAAATTGGGGGTATTTCGAGGAATTTTTAAGGCATCAAGTTTTCAAAATAATTTTTACACGGGAAGTTTCAGATTTAAGATTCTGTCCAAAGCGTTTTCTTTAAAAAAAACATACCTCAATTTTTTAAACTGACTAATTAATGCCCACTGTTTTTGCTGTACGTCATTGCATCTTGGAGTTTTACAGTAGAAGCACTATACACATGGATTGAATAAGCCGAGTCCGCATATCTACGGATCCCAACCGTTATAGCAATTTGTTTGAGGAAAAGGCGAATAAATTACACACGCGGGAAATAATACGAAGAATCATTATTAATTTAAAAACAAGGAAAAGTACCGAGCATTCCAAAATGAGATTAATAAACAAATATTTAATTTTTACGGGTAATTTAATCCTTCTATTATGGTTGTAATTATTTGTTATTTTCGTTCTCTCTCGTGTGGAATTTATTCTTTCAACAAAAGCCTTGCTGTAACAATTGGGATCCGAAAAAGGTATGACGAACGTGCATTAACGAAAATAACACACAAAGCAAAAGTTTTTTCGCTTTCTTCTTCAATTCTTCTTCACTGTGCAACACGAAAAATGTCCTTTAGATCAAAATGTCTGTTTCTTATGTATTTTTGGCTGAAAATTACTAATCTGCAATTATTTTTTTCCCAATCACGTACCATTTTCCAAACATTCCACATTTTAGCTTTTTACGTATTTTTTGGATAAATATGCATATTTTCGCAATTTATCGACTAAATTTATTGTGAATTATATTTCTTATTGACAGTGAGATTGTTGCCATTCTAGAGACCTTTTTAATGAACTTGGGTTACTTTAGCGAGATTTTTGGCAACAAAAGCTTTATCTACTTTCTCGAAGTTTCAGGTCAAAAGACAAGACGTCAAAAGCATTTTGTAGACCATTTTGCGGAGAAAGAAGAAATAGTATGCTGCTGTGATGTAAATGTACTATTTCAAGCATAGGACATGAGCACAATTCAGCAGAATGACGCTTGTTTATCAGTGCTTCTCCATCTAAGTATTTTTTTCCACAAATTAAATTTCAAAATTATGAGTGGCAAAAACATATCATATGAGACATATGTAAGCCTACAATGTGCCTTTTTTCCACACTTGCACATTAAACTTGGTTTATCGAAATAATTGTAAAAGCTCCGGAAAGAGAAGGAGTGGCCTTTCTTGCATCTCGGAAACAAATTCAAAAGTTTGAGTGAGGTAAAAGTAAAAGAAAGGGTCTTTATTAGCCCACAACTTAAGGAAGTCCTTTCATGATGAAGAGTGTGAAAACAAACAGTCAGAAGGTCGAAAAATCAGCCTGGCTGGCCTTTAAATCAGTGTGCTCACGTTTCCTTGGAAATGAGAAGGCTGAAAACTACAAAGATCTTGTTGGTGACATGATAAAATGCTTTTGTGTTATAGGGTGCCATATCTCATTAAAACTATACTTTTTGTACTCCCCATATGAACTTCTTTCCTCAAAACTTTGGCGCAATTAGTGATGAGCATGGGGAAAGGTTTTATCAGGACATCTCTGTGTTTGAAAAGCGTTTCAGCGCTCGATGGCATAGGAGTATACGAATTGAATATTGCTGATCTGTTATCAGGGCATACCAACAAATAGATGCCTACAAGGGGAAGCGGCCACAAAACCATTTTACTGTTTGTGTTTAAGTACGCCTCGGTTACATTCTTCTGTAACCAAATTGTATAAATAGGAGAAGTGGGTCTTCATCGAAAACGGTACGTGATGGACGATTTTGGATTGGATATTTGAATCAAGCACCTTTTGTTTATATAGAATCATAGTTTCATCAAAAAGAGGAAAAAAAAAACAGTTCAAATTTGTCGCACAGTGTTATTTATTTGCACAAAATTGGCTATATCACTCCTAGCTCATTCCCCACTCCACTTATTTTAGGATTTTTTAAATGTTTTTATTTTATCTTATTCCTTTTTTCAATTTTAAAGCTCTTTAAACATCATTTATTTTCTTTTTCTTTCATCTTTCAGTCTTCAAGCACGTGCAATTTGGTTTTTTTCCCGTTATGCCTCGAAAGAGCAATTATCTTCCTTGAAAATGACTTTGAAAAATGCCTTTCGCTGAATGTCCTATTTTTTCGTTCTCACGTATACGCAAATCATTTGTTTTCTGCATGCGTATCTATAACAGTTAGGATCTGTGAAAATGCCTGTCTAATTCAACGGTGCGATGAATGATTAAATGCAACAGAAAAAATGTAAATTACACGGTGATATTGTAAATGGAACATACGTTTCAGCCCTTAGCACCGCAAATGGGCGAAGTCGATCGCAAGCAAATAAATCATTTCGGGACGACAAAAGATTCATTTTTAAAAAGATCTAGGGGCTGCGTAGATGTCTAGTTAGACATCCGTCGGCTCACTACCGAATTGGTCGTAAGCTGTAGGTAAAAGGTCTATCATCTCCATTCACTCCTAGCCAATTAGTCGGAATTGTAAACTTCGGGAAAACAAGACAAAAGGTTTATGAGTTAAGAAATGCGGTTGCAAATATCGCGGATCTCAACCATTATACCAAAATATGGTAAAAAATACATGGTAAATAAAAAAACGTCATTTATGTTGTTTGAGGTATGAATTAAATGTTTACTCTTGATTCAATATAGCTCACAATCAAATGAAAAGTTGCTCGGTTATTCCCAGTAAAATCCGTCTTGAAGGTGGGGATTTCTTTGGACTTTTTAAAATTTATTCTACTACTAATGATCTAATGTTTAAGTAAGTCATTCAACGATGGAAAATTTAGTTCATGCGAAAGGAGCTTTAACTTTTTAACATGGTAAGATTGTTTGTAAAATAAGACTAAAAACGCTGTGAGGTTGAAATACTATTCGGCTAAATAAGACTTTTTCTTGGTTCCATTCCTCCTCACTAGATGGCGGGGCTAATTGAAAGAGAAAATAGGTTGTGCGCATTTGGGGGTGCATTCATTTGGGTTGGAGGGCAAAAATTTAATTTCCACACGGCAACAGTGATCATAACATTCCTGAGGAACAGGAACCTTGATTCGCGCAGAGCTTTAAGAACCGAATTGATCGCAGATGAGGCAGGCTTTGGAGAACCACTGTTCGAAGACTTCCAGTTTGAAAAATGCTGTGTTGTTTACATGTTTTCAAATCACTACCGATTTTAGTAATCGCGTCCGTTGGAAATATCGTACGCAAGACCCTACTCCCTGCGGATGGAAGGGCACGTATTGGTTATTATGATGTCGATCGCAGTTGTAGTGGTTAGCTAGAAATGCAATTATGTTTATTCTTATGTAGCTTGACCACCTGTCTATGTTGACCACTTTTGGATGGGAGCATTATAAAAACCTTTTGTAAGTTGACAGCCTAATTCTTACACCATGATATTTATTCATTTAATAACAAAAATAACTTTTTAAGGATATTTTTTTGCGCTATAATGTTATACCAGTATGCGTCTGCACTGCACGGATGAAACATTAATTATAAAGCTTATCTAAACCTCTTTCTAACTTAAGCAATGGGAAAACAGATGTGAACATTCTTTATTCTTTAAATACATTTCTTCTATTTTGTTTTATCTGAGATAGCCGTTTCGAACAGTTATGTATTTTTAGGAAATCTTGACCATCAAATAAACAACCTACATAATCAAAAAGATATTTGTCTTTATTTTAGGGAAGTATTTTAATTTTAAAGTTGTAGGATACATTGTAAGCCATTCAGGTTTAATTTCTTTGATATTTTTTGCGAAATAAAATAGCAAAGTACTATTTCAAAGAGAGGTTAATACATGAAAGTAAGGAATCATTCATAAATGATGTCACGCTTGGGGGGCTCGTGAAATTTTGACAAAGTATGAAAAGAGGAGGGGAGAGTGTAACAAGAAGTGTGACATCATGCTTATGCAACATGGCGGGACAAAGGAGGGTGGGGCGTCAAATATCTATACTATTAAAACCTGTCTGTAGTGTGTGTGTGTGTCTGTCACCTCATCTCTTCGAGAACGGCAGGTTGCCCGACGTCGTGGCGGGTATCGTCGGATTCGGAATTTTCTGGGGAAGCCATATCGCCTGGTCTCATCCGTGTCCGGCTTTAATAAGCGGAGACCGGCATTAATAAGCGGATTAATTAAAAACGCAAATTTTTGCAAGTTTTGTTTTACTTTTTCATTGTTGCACCGTTCCAACAATATATAATATACAGTTGCCCTTTGAATTAAAATCAATGCCGTTGCCATTGCTGTAAGGAATCAACAATACTAATAATCAATGTTTCTCTATCCTTTTGAGTGAGGCTTCGCTGCATTTGCAATACTAAATTTAATCCTTCTTTCTTTTTAATTTATTTATCGTCTTCTATCTAATAAAAGCTATTTTTTGTATTTTAACGGGGACTTTTAAAGATTGTGTCAATTATTCTGAATGCATTTAACGAAAATGGCGTAAAATCGAAAAAAGAATTGAAAGGGACAATTAATTGTCCATAAGCTAATACGATTTTTTTTAAAAATCTCTCTATTATTAATATCGGTCCGGGTCTGTATGTCTGTGTATGGACAATAAAGTTTTTCAATGCCGTGTTGTATTTAAGCTCGCGCAGCGCCGCGCGTACAACGGTTTCTTAACAGAAATCGAACGCCAAAAGAAAACTACTTTTTGGGAGCAATGTACTTAATAAATCTATGATTTTTAGGGACTGTTGCTCTTATTTAGGCTCGCGCGAAGGCCATTGCTTATAAATATCGGTCCGGGTCTGTATGTCCGTGTATGGATAGATAATAAAGAATTTCAATGCCGTGTTGTATTTAAGCCCGGCGCCCTCAATCTATTATTTTAGCCCGTGCAACGCCGGGCGGCACGCCTACTATGGGAAGAAAACTTGACATCATTTATGAGCTGTCAATAAGCTTGAAAGTATTTTAATTACTCAAAAAGAAATGAATGCATAGTGCAAGACTGACAAAATTTAAAAAAAAATCTTTCTGGCCCTTTATAAGTTGACCACTAAAGTGCTGCACCGCAAGTGGTCCACTTACACAGGGTTCACTTTATGCAGCTTCAAGCCTTTTGTGTCAGAAAATGCTTAAAAATCCTGCTTCTGCGGAACATAAAGTGCTGCACCGCAAGTGGTCCACTTACACAGGTTTCACTGTATGCAGCTTCAAGCCTTTTGTGTCAGAAAATGCTTAAAAATCCTGCTTCTGCGGAACATAAAGTGCTGCACCGCAAGTGGTCCACTTACACAGGGTTCACTGTATGCAGCTTCAAGCCTTTTGTGTCAGAAAATGCTTAAAAATCCTGCTTCTGCGGAACATAAAGTGCTGCACCGCAAGTGGTCCACTTACACAGGGTTCACTGTATGCAGCTTCAAGCCTTTTGTGTCAGAAAATGCTTAAAAATCCTGCTTCTGCGGAACATAAAGTGCTGCACCGCAAGTGGTCCACTTACACAGGGTTCACTTTATGCAGCTTCAAGCCTTTTGTGTCAGAAAATGCTTAAAAATCCTGCTTCTGCGGAACATAAAGTGCTGCACCGCAAGTGGTCCACTTACACGGGGTTTCACTGTATGCAGCTTCAAGCCTTTTGTGTCAGAAAATGCTTAAAAATCCTGCTTCTGCGGAACATAAAGTGCTGCACCGCAAGTGGTCCACTTACACAGGGTTCACTTTATGCAGCTTCAAGCCTTTTGTGTCAGAAAATGTTTAAAAATCCTGCTTCTGCGGAACATAAAGTGCTGCACCGCAAGTGGTCCACTTACACAGGGTTCACTGTATGCAGCTTCAAGCCTTTTGTGTCAGAAAATGTTTTAAAAATCCTGCTTCTGCGGAACATAAAGTGCTGCACCGCAAGTGGTCCACTTACACAGGTTTCACTGTATGCAGCTTCAAGCCTTTTGTGTCAGAAAATGTTTAAAAATCCTGCTTCTGCGGAACATAAAGTGCTGCACCGCAAGTGGTCCACTTACACAGGGTTCACTTTATGCAGCTTCAAGCCTTTTGTGTCAGAAAATGCTTAAAAATCCTGCTTCTTGCGAACATAAAGTGCTGCACCGCAAGTGGTCCACTTACACAGGGTTCACTGATGCAGCTTCAAGCCTTTTGTGTCAGAAAATGCTTAAAAATCCTGCTTCTGCGGAACATAAAGTGCTGCACCGCAAGTGGTCCACTTACACAGGGTTCACTGTATGCAGCTTCAAGCCTTTTGTGTCAGAAAATGCTTAAAAATCCTGCTTCTGCGGAACATAAAGTGCTGCACCGCAAGTGGTCCACTTACACAGGGTTCACTGCATGCAGCTTCAAGCCTTTTGTGTCAGAAAATGCTTAAAAATCCTGCTTCTGCGGAACATAAAGTGCTGCACCGCAAGTGGTCCACTTACACAGGGTTCACTGTATGCAGCTTCAAGCCTTTTGTGTCAGAAAATGCTTAAAAATCCTGCTTCTGCGGAACATAAAGTGCTGCACCGCAAGTGGTCCACTTACACAGGTTTCACTGTATGCAGCTTCAAGCCTTTTGTGTCAGAAAATGCTTAAAAATCCTGCTTCTGCGGAACATAAAGTGCTGCACCGCAAGTGGTCCACTTACACAGGGTTCACTGTATGCAGCTTCAAGCCTTTTGTGTCAGAAAATGCTTAAAAATCCTGCTTCTGCGGAACATAAAGTGCTGCACCGCAAGTGGTCCACTTACACAGGGTTCACTTTATGCAGCTTCAAGCCTTTTGTGTCAGAAAATGCTTAAAAATCCTGCTTCTGCGGAACATAAAGTGCTGCACCGCAAGTGGTCCACTTACACAGGTTTCACTGTATGCAGCTTCAAGCCTTTTGTGTCAGAAAATGCTTAAAAATCCTGCTTCTGCGGAACATAAAGTGCTGCACCGCAAGTGGTCCACTTACACAGGGTTCACTTTATGCAGCTTCAAGCCTTTTGTGTCAGAAAATGCTTAAAAATCCTGCTTCTCCCGGAACATAAAGTGCTGCACCGCAAGTGGTCCACTTACACAGGGTTCACTGTATGCAGCTTCAAGCCTTTTGTGTCAGAAAATGCTTAAAAATCCTGCTTCTGCGGAACATAAAGTGCTGCACCGCAAGTGGTCCACTTACACAGGTTTCACTGTATGCAGCTTCAAGCCTTTTGTGTCAGAAAATGTTTAAAAATCCTGCTTCTGCGGAACATAAAGTGCTGCACCGCAAGTGGTCCACTTACACAGGGTTCACTGTATGCAGCTTCAAGCCTTTTGTGTCAGAAAATGCTTAAAAATCCTGCTTCTGCCGAACATAAAGTGCTGCACCGCAAGTGGTCCACTTACACAGGGTTCACTGCATGCAGCTTCAAGCCTTTTGTGTCAGAAAATGCTTAAAAATCCTGCTTCTGCGGAACATAAAGTGCTGCACCGCAAGTGGTCCACTTACACAGTTCACTGATGCAGCTTCAAGCCTTTTGTGTCAGAAAATGCTTAAAAATCCTGCTTCTGCGGAACATAAAGTGCTGCACCGCAAGTGGTCCACTTACACAGGGTTCACTTATGAGCTTAAGCCTTTTGGTAGAAAATGTTAAATCCTGCTTCTGCGAACTAAAGTGTGCCCGCAAGTGGTCCACTTACACAGGGTTCACTTTATGAGCTTCAAGCCTTTTGTGTCAGAAAATGTTAAAAATCCTGCTTCTGCGGAACATAAAGTGCTGCACCGCAAGTGGTCACTTACACGGTTCACTGATGCAGCTTCAAGCCTTTTGTGTCAGAAAATGTTAAAAATCCTGCTTCTGCGGAACATAAAGTGCTGCACCGCAAGTGGTCCACTTACACAGGGTTCACTTATGCAGCTTCAAGCCTTTTGTGTCAGAAAATGCTTAAAAATCCTGCTTCTGCGAACATAAAGTGCTGCACCGCAAGTGGTCCACTTACACAGGTTCACTGATGCAGCTTAAGCCTTTGGTAGAAATGAAAAATCCTGCTTCTGCGGAACTAAAGTGTGCCCGCAAGTGGTCCACTTACACAGGGTTCACTATGAGCTTCAAGCCTTTTGTGTCAGAAAATGCTTAAAAATCCTGCTTCTGCGGAACATAAAGTGCTGCACCGCAAGTGGTCCACTTACACAGGTTTCACTGATGCAGCTTCAAGCCTTTTGTGTCAGAAAATGCTTAAAAATCCTGCTTCTGCGGAACATAAAGTGCTGCACCGCAAGTGGTCCACTTACACAGGTTTCACTGATGCAGCTTCAAGCCTTTTGTGTCAGAAAATGCTTAAAAATCCTGCTTCTGCGGAACATAAAGTGCTGCACCGCAAGTGGTCCACTTACACAGGGTTCACTATGCAGCTTCAAGCCTTTTGTGTCAGAAAATGTTAAAAATCCTGCTTCTGCGGAACATAAAGTGCTGCACCGCAAGTGGTCCACTTACACAGGGTTCACTTATGCAGCTTCAAGCCTTTTGTGTCAGAAAATGCTTAAAAATCCTGCTTCTGCGAACATAAAGTGCTGCACCGCAAGTGGTCCACTTACACAGGTTTCACTGTATGCAGCTTCAAGCCTTTTGTGTCAGAAAATGCTTAAAAATCCTGCTTCTGCGGAACATAAAGTGCTGCACCGCAAGTGGTCCACTTACACAGGGTTCACTATGCAGCTTCAAGCCTTTTGTGTCAGAAAATGCTTAAAAATCCTGCTTCTGCGGAACATAAAGTGCTGCACCGCAAGTGGTCCACTTACACAGGGTTCACTTTATGCAGCTTCAAGCCTTTTGTGTCAGAAAATGCTTAAAAATCCTGCTTCTGCGGAACATAAAGTGCTGCACCGCAAGTGGTCCACTTACACAGGTTTCACTGTATGCAGCTTCAAGCCTTTTGTGTCAGAAAATGCTTAAAAATCCTGCTTCTGCGGAACATAAAGTGCTGCACCGCAAGTGGTCCACTTACACAGGTTCACTTTATGCAGCTTCAAGCCTTTTGTGTCAGAAAATGTTAAAAATCCTGCTTCTGCGGAACATAAAGTGCTGCACCGCAAGTGGTCCACTTACACAGGGTTCACTGATGCAGCTTCAAGCCTTTTGTGTCAGAAAATGTTAAAAATCCTGCTTCTGCGGAACATAAAGTGCTGCACCGCAAGTGGTCCACTTACACAGGGTTCACTTATGCAGCTTCAAGCCTTTTGTGTCAGAAAATGCTTAAAAATCCTGCTTCTGCGAACATAAAGTGCTGCACCGCAAGTGGTCCACTTACACAGGTTCACTGATGCAGCTTCAAGCCTTTTGTGTCAGAAAATGCTTAAAAATCCTGCTTCTGCGAACATAAAGTGCTGCACCGCAAGTGGTCCACTTACACAGGGTTCACTTTATGCAGCTTCAAGCCTTTTGTGTCAGAAAATGCTTAAAAATCCTGCTTCTGCGAACATAAAGTGCTGCACCGCAAGTGGTCCACTTACACAGGTTTCACTGTATGCAGCTTCAAGCCTTTTGTGTCAGAAAATGCTTAAAAATCCTGCTTCTGCGGAACATAAAGTGCTGCACCGCAAGTGGTCCACTTACACAGGGTTCACTTATGCAGCTTCAAGCCTTTTGTGTCAGAAAATGCTTAAAAATCCTGCTTCTGCGGAACATAAAGTGCTGCACCGCAAGTGGTCCACTTACACAGGGTTCACTTATGCAGCTTCAAGCCTTTTGTGTCAGAAAATGCTTAAAAATCCTGCTTCTGCGAACATAAAGTGCTGCACCGCAAGTGGTCCACTTACACAGGGTTCACTGCATGCAGCTTCAAGCCTTTTGTGTCAGAAAATGCTTAAAAATCCTGCTTTGCGAACATAAAGTGCTGCACCGCAAGTGGTCCACTTACACAGGGTTCACTGTATGCAGCTTCAAGCCTTTTGTGTCAGAAAATGCTTAAAAATCCTGCTTCTGCGAACATAAAGTGCTGCACCGCAAGTGGTCCACTTACACAGGGTTCACTGTATGCAGCTTCAAGCCTTTTGTGTCAGAAAATGCTTAAAAATCCTGCTTTGCGAACATAAAGTGCTGCACCGCAAGTGGTCCACTTACACAGGGTTCACTATGCAGCTTCAAGCCTTTTGTGTCAGAAAATGCTTAAAAATCCTGCTTCTGCGGAACATAAAGTGCTGCACCGCAAGTGGTCCACTTACACAGGGTTCACTGTATGCAGCTTCAAGCCTTTTGTGTCAGAAAATGCTTAAAAATCCTGCTTCTGCGAACATAAAGTGCTGCACCGCAAGTGGTCCACTTACACAGGGTTCACTTTATGCAGCTTCAAGCCTTTTGTGTCAGAAAATGCTTAAAAATCCTGCTTTGCCGAACATAAAGTGCTGCACCGCAAGTGGTCCACTTACACAGGGTTTCACTGATGCAGCTTCAAGCCTTTTGTGTCAGAAAATGCTTAAAAATCCTGCTTCTGCCGAACATAAAGTGCTGCACCGCAAGTGGTCCACTTACACAGGGTTCACTGCATGCAGCTTCAAGCCTTTTGTGTCAGAAAATGCTTAAAAATCCTGCTTCTGCCGAACATAAAGTGCTGCACCGCAAGTGGTCCACTTACACAGGGTTCACTTTATGCAGCTTCAAGCCTTTTGTGTCAGAAAATGCTTAAAAATCCTTCTTCTGCCGAACATAAAGTGCTGCACCGCAAGTGGTCCACTTACACAGGGTTCACTGTATGCAGCTTCAAGCCTTTTGTGTCAGAAAATGCTTAAAAATCCTGCTTCTGCCGAACATAAAGTGCTGCACCGCAAGTGGTCCACTTACACAGGGTTCACTTTATGCAGCTTCAAGCCTTTTGTGTCAGAAAATGCTTAAAAATCCTGCTTCTGCCGAACATAAAGTGCTGCACCGCAAGTGGTCCACTTACACAGGGTTCACTGTATGCAGCTTCAAGCCTTTTGTGTCAGAAAATGCTTAAAAATCCTGCTTCTGCCGAACATAAAGTGCTGCACCGCAAGTGGTCCACTTACACAGGGTTCACTTTATGCAGCTTCAAGCCTTTTGTGTCAGAAAATGCTTAAAAATCCTGCTTCTGCCGAACATATCATTTCGGCTTGAAAAAGAGCTGGGGAGAGCTGATCATGTCCAATGATATCATTAACTAATCAAAAGCTCAAAATTGCGATTACTTTGAATGGGCACTGTTGTATTGTTTAAAAGCAGCTGTTATTGTGACCCATTTTTTAGAAACGCACATTTCTAAAACGTTTCTTCGGTTTTTCAGGCTACGTTTTTTAGAAACTGAATCTATAACAATGCAACTTTCTTGCGGACACAAAGCTTAAACTTTGTACCTACGGCTTCTGAATTTACCAAAAAAGAAAGAAAATGTTCGCAACATCTGCATTACAGTCATCAGAAATTAACAGATATACCTCACAAGTTGTACAAGTGACGAGGCTAATTCTGACTGCTAAAAACTTTCATCAAAGATCTGTGATAAAAAATAAGACGACATGCTTCACGTGTTTAGAAAAGGTCATACGAGTTCTGTGAAACACCTTCCGAGTTACGAAAAGAATATTGAACAGGAGCAAAAAAATCTCTCAAGCGAACTAGGAAAACCAACAAAGTTCGTTTAAGGGGGGAAATACGCGTAAAACGGCGTATTAAGAGCAATTTTCATGAATTTTTTTTAACGTATAAAGAATGAATACATTTTATTGATATTTTGATTGTATTTTACAGATATATTGAAGAAGAACATTTACTCAAATTTTCAAACATTTTTCTTGAAGAATCATAGAGATATCTGCTGCTGCACACTGTAAGTCGCCACCCGGGTCGGCAGGGTCCATCCTGTAGGTCACAATTTTTATCTGAAATCATTTTTTTTTTAATCTACTTTTTTTATAAGTGTCTCTTCTAGTTAAACTAAAATCATCACAAAAATTGAAAATTTCTATTTTTTTTTTTTTTTTTTTTTTTAGAATGGGAAAATTAAGTACTTTTTTTAACCGTTTTTTTTTTTTTGTTGTTGTCCTTTTTTTACAATAAAAAAAGGAAAAATAAAGCTATGTTTATTATGATTCTTGTTCAACTAAAGCGTGTATATATAAAAAAATGTGTGCTAAATTTGATAAGGATTAATCAAAAACTCTGCGAGCTAGAGAGTACGCAAATTCGAAAAAAGTAGTTTCGAGAAAAACGCGTTTGAAAAAGAGTGATATTGAAGGTAATCAATTTCTGTTAGTAACTTTTAAGAAAGTTGATAATTTTACTTAAGTTTATGAAACAATATAAACGTCTATTTTAATAAGTGTCTAATAAAGTAAAATATGAGTTAATTGACTTAACTATTTTTGCAAGTGTTATTTACAGCCTAGTGTTACATACTTCATTTGTGAGTATAACTTCGCCATTCCAAATTTGAAGGTCAAGAAGTTACGATCGTCTTCTTAGGTATCGTAAAAGCTCAAAGTACAGAAGATGAGATGAAATATGTATATGAAAATATATCTACATAAAGTTTTTTAAAAATAATTAAAGAGACAAGCACGACTACTTCGTAAGGAATTGTGGTTGTCGAACTATCGCTTTTTGAAAGCTTAGGCACCAAAAGTACCGACTGGATGGGAAATGACGGTCGTCAAATGGGAATTTTTAGTTGCAAAATACGACAAACGATCGCTAATTTCGAACCCTGCATCGTAGTAATGCAGTGGGAAAAATTGTTTCTATGGCTAAGAGGCAAGGAGGGGGGGGGGGGGGCAACAAAACTGAAATTGAGCCCACCATGGCTATCGGCAGCCTGGTTTGAGTACAGAATAATCAATACAGTCGCTATTCACTGGTCATATTTCCATTAAATTTAATATAATCCCTTCCTAAAAGAAGCTTCCTTTTATTATTTAGTACTGGCTCCTTTTTTTTTTTTTTGTATAGAAATCTTTTGATCCGCATTATCCGAGTCTTCCTATATCCAGAGGCTATAGCGAGAGGCGCTTGGCTATGAAACGCTTCACATTGTCAATTTGAAATTGAATCGTTTATTTCACGCCAACATTAAGTGTACTTTTAAAATTTTCTGGAAACGATGACAAAGATAATTTTAAAACAATGTACATTTTCAAATTTTTAAAACATTTAAGTATAGGGACTGGTGATCTACTACATGACTGGTCAGTGATCAATCAAGTGAGAATGTATCAATTTGTCCACGTGCCCCAGCTTTTTTTTTTTTTTACAATATTACACCTCCACCTAAAGATAAACAAAAACTGTGATATAAGACTTCCATTTGAAAAATTTTCCTAGAAGAACTTAGGACACCTCCCTTTTTTCGCTAACAGCACCCAAAAAAAAGCCTAAAATTGCACTTTTTAAGACAGGTTGTAAAAATTTTCAGGACATAGTCCTCGAATCACCCTTTTTCTTAAAGTGACCGAAGATGGCTTAAAGTTCCCTTTTCGAACTTCTTCAGTTTTCGAAGGAAATCCTCTGAACCTCTCTCCCTTTCCCTACATCCTACATCACCAAAGATACCATGAAATTGCGCTTTTAGGACTTCAGTTTCAAAAACCCGTTCGGGGGAACAACACCAAACACTATTACTGACGTCATCAAAAGTAGCCGAAAAGATAGAGTCTCTGAACTCCTGCTTTCTCTAACATCACCAATGAATCCGAAATTGTATTGTTAGGACTTAGAATGCAAATGGGTAACTGTGAGCGAATTTTGCAGCAGGATAAGGGACCATCCATAAATGATGTCACGCTTTTCCCCATATATTTGACCACCCTCCCCCCTTTGTCACATGCCACACTATGTTGCAAAAGCATGATGTCACACTTCTTGTTACCCCCTCTCCTCCCCTTGTCACAATTTCATGAGCATGCGCCATCGAAGCGTGACATCATTTATGAATGATCCCGAAAGAGGTGGTGTGAAAGTTAATTAGTGACCTGCATTTTTTAACTAAGGCAAGCCACGTATGTGTGCGAAATGGAATTGTGGCATTATCAATTTATGTTTCGAGAAAGAAGAGATGCTGTGGCAATTTAAAGAGAAACCGAAGCATTTCGACTATTTTCACCAAACTTGGAAGAGGAAGTAAATTCTTTTAGGGAGATTCTTTAAGGAATGGAGCTTCCCACGCATATCTGCGGATCCCAATCAGTTATGGCGATGTGTTTGGGGGAAAAAGCGAATTACGCAGGCACGAAAAATCTATATATATAAAGGAAAAAAAGTGAGCATTACAAAATGAGAGTAATATAAGAACCAATTTAATTTTTTATTTATTTACTTACTTATTTCATTATAATTGTTGACATTACTTCTATCGCGAAGCCGTTTCTTGAGTTTTAAAAGTTTATTCAATGTGCCGTCAGGGGCGTAGTGGTTTGCGAGAGGTTCGAAATTCATTTTTTTCTAGTTTTCTTTTAAAAAAATAAACGTTTGTTAGAGTTAATAAGTCATAAGCACAAACCTATACGCTGAATGACACTCTGCACCAGCGTAGGTACAAGGTGGGGTAGAGTCAGAGACATGGTATGAAATGATACTGAAAGATATTCTGTTCCAGTGCTGCCGCTTGGAAATGAAGTTTATACCCTCCAGTAGAAACAAAAATACCCTCCAATACCAGCAGCCTAATGATTTGTCCTGCAGCGCCATCTAGTGAACGATAAAGGAAATAAGCAAAGGGACTATTTACCCGAATAAATTTCAAAGTCCTCAGTTTTATAGTCTTATTTTACAAACGACCTTCCCGTATTCAAATTTTAAAGCTTTTTTATAAAAACTAAATTTTACATTGTTAATAACGCACTTAGACTCTTCTAGATCATTAGTAAGAATATAAATAAAATAATAATCCGTTTTCAAAACGGATTTTACTGGAAGTGAGTTCCATTGAATTGATTGTGAACTTTTAATTCTCCCCTAAAGGAATGTCGATGAAACTTTATTTTTTACCATTTATATTTTTCCATGCATTACTACAACGGTTGGGATCCGTGAAAAGTCCAGAGGGAAACAAATAAATGAGTCAAAACAGAGTGGCTTATAGTACGCAAACTATAACAGAATTCACATGATCCTCACGAGCAAAACTTATTTATTGACTCATAAACATTTTGTCTTCTCTTCCCGAAACTTACAATTCCGACTAATTGGTTAGGGAGGGAGGAAAACAACTGTCGGAGCTTTACCAGCTGCTTTCGACCAATCGGCTAAGGGTGTAGTGCACTGACGGATGTCCAATTTGCCGCGTCATTTGTTCTTTTTTAAAATGAATGTTTAGTCTCTCCGAAATGACTTACCATATTTATGCGAATCTAATCCATTTTATAACTTTAAATGATAAAAAAATTGTTTATCGGGAATAAATTTGGTTGACGTCATCGGCGAACTGCTAGCCAGTTTTGCACTCGAATCTAATGCGCCATCGAATCTAATGCGCACCCCCAATTTTGAATACTACATTTGGCCAAAAACGATGCGCATTAGATTTGCAAAAATACAGTGTTTCCTTGCTATCGACTTCGCCTGTTTGTGGGGCCAAGTGCTTGAAGTACGATTCCATTTACAATATCATCCTGTAATTTACATTTATTGTAGCATTTGATGATTCATCACTCAAGTAATTCTTATAGATTTATTTTCACGGATCCCAACTGTTATAGATATGCATGCCAAAAACAAACGAAATGCATATATGTGAAAGTGGAAAAATTTAAATATCAGAGAAAAGTCTTTTCCAAAGTCATTTTCAAAAAAGATAATTGCTTTTCCGAGGCATAACTGGAAAAAATCGCATTGCGCATGCTAGAAGAACAAACGAAGAAAAAAAAAGAAAAGAAAGTAAGTAAGTAAATATATAAAGAAATAAAAAAAATGTTCAAAGATCCCAAATATTCATAAAATATGAAAAATAAATAAACAAAGAGTGAAACAATCCAATCTTGTGTAAATAAATAAGTGAAAGACAAAGGGAAAAATCTTAACTTCTGCTGTGAGTCTTATTTTCGTAAACGCACGGTAATCAAAATTTTTCTGATTTCAATTGTTGTAGCAAAGCATTGGTAGAAAAATTAATTCCACACAGCCGAGAAAGTAAAAAACAAATTAAAACAAGTATAATAGAATGAAGAAATGAACGATATATTTCGTATATTTAAATTGATTTTTTTACTAATCTCACTTCTTTGTTCTTGGTACTCTTCCTTGTTTCTGCATTAATAATAATTACTATTGCTATTATTTCTCGGGGGAGTAATTCGCTTTTTCTCTATTAAATTGCTATAACGGTTGGGATCTGTAGATATGCGGACAAGCTCATTCGATCGGGTGTGTAGTGCTTGTACCCTAATCCTACACGATGCAGCCGCTTCCAGCAATAACTGTTGACATTAATCGGCCAGTTTAGCAAATTGTAGCATTGTGTTTTTAAAGAAAAGGTTTTGACAGAATCATGAATCTGAAACTTCCTATATAAAAAAATATTTTAAAAACTTAATGTCTCAAAATTACCAAAAAGTACCCCCGTTTTATAAATACCCTCGAAAATACCCAGCTATCTTAAGAATACCCGAATTTCGGGTAATTTCTCGTTGCTTGTGCGACGCTTCTAAATAAGCACAGCAGACAAAACATGCCTTCCTTTCTCGCGGAGGCCATCTCTTCTTGCTTGATTGCGATTAGCCAAATAATTCGTCTTCGACGGACAAAATCAAATTCATTTAATATCGAAAGACAACGGACATCCCTCTTCGTTCACTATGGCAATTAGGTGCAACCGCGTTTTTTCCACCAGTTTTCGTCCGTCCGTGATGGTGTCAATCTAGCTGTAGGTTGTAGTATAGTGGCTGTTGTCAGTGTGTCTGGCTCTGCGGGTGAAACCATACTTTTCGATATTTCCTTTCTGCTTTGATGCATCAAGTGTTTAAGGAACAAATTATTTTTCAATAAAAACTTTTTTTATTAAAATTTCAAAAATACCGTCAATTTATAAATATCCCCCAAAATATCCGCGGATGGATAAAATACTCGATTTTCGGTTGATTACCCGCTCAAGACTGTTGAGGGATCATCCATAAATGATGTCACGCTTCGAGGGGAGGAGGGGGGTTCGGGAAATTGTGACAAGGGGAGGGGAGGGGGTAACAAGAAGTGTGACATTATGCAACATAGTGTGACGCGTGACAAGGGGGGGAGGTGGGTCCGCTGAAGTGCGACAAAGGGGGGTCAAATATGTGGGAAAAAAGCGTGACGTCATTTATGAACGGCCCCTGATAGGGAATTATTCCTCCCATCTATTAGATAAGACGAGAGTATCACACGACAAGAACATGTTGAACTGTAATAGTTGTACTGCCAAATTATTTGCACCTAACAATATATATAAATCTTCAAATACTTTAAATAATGGTAGCAAGATTTAAATGGTATTGCAAATTTATTAAAAATAATTGCAATCACAATAACATGGATAAATGAGCAGATAAAAGTTGATTTATCTCTTCAATCTCCTTTCAGAATCATTGTTACAACTAATTGTTTTTATTGAAAGAATTATTAATATTATCAAGACCCATTTGCAAGACCCATGCATATTTCGCATTTTCCTTCAACTAATCTGATAACAGTTGGGATTTGTAGATACGCAGAAGTAGCACATCGTTCATGTGTCTAGTGCTTGTACCCTAAAACTTTGATACAGTGGCGTACAGCAATAACTGTTCACATTAATCAGACAGTTTAACAAATTGTAGTGATTTTTTTTTAGAAGAAAACGTTTTGACAGAATCAAAAATATGAAACTTCCTATAAAGTTTTTTTTCAAAAAAACTTGATGCTTCAAAAATACCACCAAATACCTTCAGTCTTCATAAATACCCTCAAAAATATCCACATCTTTAAAATACCCGAGTTTCGGGTAATAACCCGCACATTGGTTTGTCCTCATAATATGAGTATACTTCTCAAACAATGCGAAATCACGATAGTTCGTTCGATATTTTAAAGTTGTATGCTTTTAAACCCCAATAGACATCCTTGTATGGTAATATACATGTAAAACTGCAAATCCTCCCACGAGGAAATTCTAGTTGTTGATTGGTTTAAGGAGGGGACCTGGTAGACTACAAGAAGCCGTTGCGGGATAAATCTGTATTTTCAAACACCCGCAGTGTATTTTCTGTTTCGTCTCGCAGTGTCATCTAGTAACCAGTAAAGGAACTAAATAAAGGGTCTATGGGAAACTACAAGGGAACTAATTAAAACAGTGCTGTCATTTGGAAATGCAGTTTTTACCCTCCAGTACAAACAAAAACACCCTCCAATACCCACATTTACCGTTTCGTCCTGCAGCGCCACCTAGTGCACAAGAAAGGAACTAAGCCAAATGATTTTTACACGAAAAATTTCTAAGTCATCCCTTTTATAATCTTATTTTACAAGCGGCCTTCCCTTATTCAAATTTTGAAGCTTCTTTCTAAAAATAAATTTTACATTGTTAAATGACTTACTTAGACTCTCCTAGATCATTAGTACGAGAATAAATAAAAATAATACCGGCTTTCAGCCGGATTTTACTTGAAAAAAGGGAGCTACTTTTCATTTGATTGTGAGCTGCATTAAATGAATAGTAAAAATTTAATAATAACCTAAAGCAACGTCAATGACACTTTATTATGTACCGTGATTTTCCATAAAGGTTGGGATAAGCGAAAATTCCAGAGGTAAGCGAATAAATGACGCGGAACAAAGTGGCTATCGTGTGAATACCATAAGAGAATTCAGATGATCCTCACGGGCAAAACTTATTTATTGACTCATAAACATTTTGTCTTCTCTTCCCAAAACTTACAAATCCGACTAATTGGCTAGGGGAAATGAGCTGCCTGAGCTTGTTCGGAACCTGCTGCTTTCGATTAGTTGGCTAAGGATCGACGGTAGTTCGCCGACGGATGTCTAAAAGTTCACGTCGCTAGTTCTTAAAAATGAATTTTCAGTCTTTCCGAAATGACTTATTTGCTTGCTATCGACTTCACTTTTTTGCAGGGTCAAGTTCTTGAAGGAGAATTCCAATTACAATATCATCGTGTAATTTACATTCCTTGTAGCATTTGTTCATTCATCACTCAAGTGATTAGTAGAGATTTATTTTCACGGATCCCACCTGTTATAGATATGCATGCAGTGGCGTAGCTAAGGGGGGGGGGGGGCGGCCCGCCCCGGGCGGAGGTTTTTTGGAGGGCGGCAAAAGATTCGGATTGCCCTTCCGAAGTTCGCACTAGTACGCAGACTCTTTTTTCAGTTCTTTTCGTCGCAAACAAGGCAAAGTTTTCCTGATGACAATGCATTTTTAAGTCTACTTTTTTTCCGAAAGTTCCATTGAACAACAGTTAATTCGCGCTCAAAGTCACTTCAGAACATAACCCTCTAGTTTTTTTTTTTTTTTTTCCATTCCAAAGAATTCCTGTAAGCGACAAAAACCGGCTTCAGCTTTTGTTGTACCCCCTCTAGGTATACTTTTTGTTCCCGTAATAAAGGCCAGGTTTCTTGGGAGGACTCCCAGAGCTTAGACCATATGGTAATGGTTTATCTTTATGGTCTTAAGTCCCAGAGGGACAGTAGAAGTTCTCTGCGGTCTATTCTCATGACTCTGGCATTTTCTGCCTTTATTATCCAACGCCGCCGGCACCAATGCAAAGTGAACAAATATCAACTGTCACGTAAAGATGACTGGGTTAATTAAAACTTCTACTTCCCCCAGTGGTTCTTCATTTTCGTTTTATCAGTTCAGAGTGACATTAGCCAAGGTCTAGTCCCAGTCTGTTTTTCTTCTACGAAAATCGTGATCCAGCACAAGGAAAGAAAATTTTGAATAAACTCCTCAGAGGAAAAACAGACAACCAATTTCTCCTCTAAAAGGAAGCAACAGGCAAGTTATACTATAACATTTATTATTTTTTTTCTTCTTTCTTTCTTTCTTCAAGAAGCAATTTGTATTTCGAACAAAAACGTATATGATTCATCCATTTCCATACCTTATTTTGCTTTTTCTCATTCTTTGTTTTCCCATTTAAAAATTAACAACACATGACTTAGCAATTAATGCAGAGGTTTTCAAACTGGGCGCCACGTCACCCTCAGTCGAAGCGAGAGATTAGAGGCGCAGTGCCGAAAGACAGGGATGCCCACCGGAATGGGTCATGGCGCAAACTGCGCCATTGAAATGGAGGGTCATCGTTTTTTGGGGGAGCCTATTATTTTAAATAAGTTTGTTACATTAAAGCTTTGTTCTTAAGGGAACAAACAACTACAATAGCTACAATTAAAGTATTTCGCTAACTTAAAATGCAAGTTATAATCCTTATTTTTACGTTATTAGCGGTTTACTTCTATGGCTTCTCTTTCTTCGGAACCGTAAAAATATACAATTATATATATAGGACATATTGGCGTTGATAAAAGTTTCTTGTAACCGTGAAACTACTGCAACTGTAGAAAAAAAGCAGCGAGAGAGAAAAATTTATCTGTAATAATAGATGGGTATCCGCAAAACAGGAGTTTTTTATCTTTTTTCTCATTATCTCTCAACATAAGTAGTTAACAGTTAAATATAGAATAACTTTAAGGCTTTAGAGTCTGCCCTACTTTTAAATTATTTCTAAATTAAGGTTTTCAAAAATATATAACACAATTTATCTCAACATAGCACAATAGCTTGTTACCCAAAGTGGGTAGGAAAAAGCGAATTACACACAAGAGAAATAATATCAATAATTATTATTATTATAAAACCAAGGGAAAGTACCGAGCATTCCAAAATGAGGTTAGTAAGCAAATCAATTAAAAATTCTACTTGTCCAATTAATAATTTCATTATGACTGTAATTTTTTGTAATTTTCGTTCTCCCTTGTGTGGAATTGATTCTTTCCACCAACGCCTTGCTATAGCGATTGAGGTCAGAAAAAAGTTTGACGAACGTGCTTTTAGGTAAATGACACTCACAGCAAGAGTTTTTTCACTTTTTTTTTCAATTATATATTTGCACAAGATTGTTTACATCACTCTTTGCTTCTTTTTTTTTTTTTTTTAATCTTATTTTTGGTAGTTATTTATTTTTTTATAATTTTCTCTTACTTTTATGACGTTATTTTATCTTATTAATTTTTTGATTTTTAAATTCATTAAATATTTTTTATTTGCTTAGTTATTACTTATTTATTTATTTATCTTATTTTTCTTTCTTCTTTTAGTCTTCTAGCATGTGCAATTTGATTTTCTTAGCGTGATGCCTCGAAAAAGCAGTTATCTTCCTTGAATTTTTACGCTGGTAGTTCTATTTTTTCGTTCTCACGTATACGAAATTCGTTTCTCTTCTTACTGCGTATCTATAACGGTTAGGATCTGAAAATACATCTCTAATAATCAATGGTGTGATGAATGATTAAATGCTGCAAAAAGATGAAAATTAAAAGGTGATGTTTTAAATGGAATATACATTTAATCACTTGCACCGCAAATGGGCGAAGTCGATTGCAAAAAAAGTCATTTCAGGAAGACAAAACGCTACTTTTTCAAAAAAGAAAAAAAAAAAAATCTAGCTACGCGACTAGTTAGACATCCGTCGGCGCACTTCATCCGTACCCAATTGGTCAAAAGCAGCAGGTAAAGCTCCGGCAGCTCCATTCACCCTAGCCAATAAGTCGGTATCAGGGAGTCTAAAAGGAAGGAGCCTCAACTAAGCGGGGAACGGGCCGAAAACATGGCGCGATTTTTCCACCGCCGTCAGATGGCGCTAGAGTAAAATGTCTTGCCGTTTGATCAAGTAGGGAAAGAGAAATTTCGTTTGACCCCGAGTATTCGGAGAAAGGTAGCGGAATATCAGCTCGTTTTGGCGGCAGCGGCCAGGCGGTTCGGGCGTTCGGGCACGCATTAGTCTCTCGTTGTTCCAACAATTGAAATTATTATTTTCAATATTTTATTGCATTTTATTATAAGTTAAACATATAATCAGAAGGTTATTTTAGTATCTTATTTAATGCATTTTTTGCTTTCGTAAAAAATCACTGTAATTAGCTAGTGACTAGATAATTTAGGATTAAAAGAGGGGTAGCAGACGGTCAGCTGGTATTCGTGCCATAATGAATGCGAGGAAAATGTCGGGGCCAGGGGGCACTCCCCCCACCCCCACCCTCTTAAATGGAGGGAAGTAAAAACACATTGTACGTTGCATTAAAACAACACAAAATACATGTACATACGTAGAAATACATTAAATTATTTTCCAAGTGAGGGGGGAGGTGCAATTGATCCCCCTAACACAACGGGTCTGTTGGGCCCCCGATTTTTGAACTCCGCACGTCGTTTCTTTTATTTAACGCTTACTGTACTTCATTATTTATACTCTTAATAATCTGGAATCAGTTAGTTCATAAACTTCAATAATGTAAATGTTTTTGAGCGGCTTCCAACACACCACACACACACACACATGCTTTTTTATATATAAATATATTGAGGCGATGCCCCCTCCCCTCCCCTCCCCAGAGTAATGGCGCCCGAACCTATGAGCGATGACCTTTTTCAAAATTCTGCTAAGGGGCCGTCCATAAATGATGTCACGCTTTTTTCCCATGTATTTGACCCCCTCCCCCCCTTTGTCACAAAATGTCACACTTCAACATACCCCTCCCCCCTTTGTCCCATATGCTACGCTATGTTGCATAAGCATGATATCCCACTTATTTTTAAACCCTCCCGTCCCCTTGTCCCAATTTCACGACCCGCTCCCCCCCCCCCCCCGAAGCGTGACATCATTTGGAATAATCCCTAAACTCCTAGAAAAGGACCCCATAAAAACCCATTCTAAAAACATATATATATATATATATATATATACATATCAGTGGCGTCACTACGCGGGGGACCCGTTTCGTTGGATTTCGTTGGCCGGGGGGCCCGAGGGCCGCTGTCTGGATACGGCCTTCCCGGTGCATTCCCTCTAAACGATGATCCCTCTCAAAATTCGGCTCACCTTCACCCTTCGTAAACAACCCCTTAAAATTTTCTATGGAGCAATCGGCACATCCCCCTCCTTCCTTTCGTGTGCGCCCTTGATATATACTTTATTTATGTATATACCATTTCCGCTCCAAGAGGATGGTGCATCCCCCAAAACGATGTTCCCTTCAAAATTCAACAAAGCCAAAACGACCCCTATAAAATTTTAATGGAGCAATCTGTGCCATGACCCCAAAGGGCACCCCTAATAAATATATACTTACCCTACAATTGTTCACCCCTGAAAAAAAGAAGCCTCCCCCACCCCTTAAAAGAAGCAAAGACACCTAAAACAATCCCCTTAAAAACTTCAATGGCGTGCGGTTTGCACAATACCCACCACCACTGGAGCTCGCATCCTTTTTTTGTGTGTGTGTGGGGGGGGGGGGGGGAACTGACTTTGTTACGCCTTGGAGAGGGAGGGTCCACAGCTTTTGGGGAGGCGTGCGTTATCACATTTAATGCACATGTTTTTTACTTAACTTTACATTAAAGTTGAAACCGTTTTTAGTTAAATTAAAGTTACAATTAGCTTTGCAAAGATGTCTAAACGCCTACTTTATTTTCGGAAAAACCGCCCCCCCCCCCCCCGAGAATTTAAAGCAATATCGGGAAGTTTCAAATTTCTAAAAACTGGGATCGTTTTCTTTTTTGAAATAGTAATTTTAACACATCAAAAATAAATACATTTTTATGAAATTTTCATTATAATAGAATTATTTTCCCGAACATTACTGTTAAAGCATTTTAAAACAGACAACATATTTATTTCGTAATGTTGGTACCTGTAAAAAATGTTTCTGTTGAGAATGAAAAAAAAGAAGTTGTTAATATTTTTTATTTACATAGGGATCATTCATAAATGATGTCACGCTTCGAGGGGGGAGGGGGTTTCGTGAAATTGTGACAAGGGGAGGGGAGGGGGTAACAAGAATTGTAACATCATGCATTATGCAACATAGCGTGACGCATGACAAAAGGGGGGAGGAAGGGGTCCGCTGAAATGTGACATATTGTGACAAAGGGGGGTAGGGGGTCAAATATATGGGAAAAAAGCGTGACGTCATTTATGAACGGCCCCATTGTGTAACTTGATAGTTGTTTAAGTCATCAATAAAAAACAAAATAACACATAAAAATATTTAAAACCTGCCTTTAAAAAAAATTGTTGAAATGTATAATAGTGCTTTAAACAGTGTTTCTTGTCAAAAAATTACCCCTTCAAATGTGTCGTTAAGGTTGTAATAAAATGCTATGAATAAAACATATATTATTGCTTATAATAATTTAAATCAACGAGTAAAGAAAAAAAAATATTTCGAAGGTTAATCTTATTTTCTGGAAAGCAACCAAATCAAATAAATTTTTAGAATTAATAATACTGCAATAAAAAAGCCTATTGAATTTACTAGTTAATTTTCTCAATTATAGATTTGATATAAAATGTTATGTTTGACGCCTGCTCATGTATCTAAAATAAAAATAATATAGC
Source organism: Octonoba sinensis (assembly GCA_038502835.1). Taxonomy (NCBI): domain Eukaryota; kingdom Metazoa; phylum Arthropoda; class Arachnida; order Araneae; family Uloboridae; genus Octonoba; species Octonoba sinensis. Next base: position 89,497,126 of record CM076605.1, on the reverse strand, counting down.
GTTACAATGTTATATGTTCTGTAACAATATTTTAAGACTGAAAACATCTCAAAATTCCCAATGTTCCCAAATTTCCCAGTTTCTTCCCGAAAATTTACGAGCTTTTAGCAAACCGAAACCAGTCGCAAACCGAAACCATCAGTCGCAAACCGAAACCATCGAACTAAAATAAAATGAACCAAATATAATAAAAAGAAATCACAAACACATTCTGAATCTAAAAGTAGTCCTTGATCCTATAACCAGCTTCTCAAAAATTGACTATATCGATTTAAATACTCTTAAAAAAACCCTTTTAAATAATTTTATTTGTAACACTAAATTATGTTGCGAATCGCCGTCATGGCAAGACATTTTACATGCGCGCCATCTAGCGCCAGTGGAATCGTCCGGACAAACTTTTACAATGGAGATTCGTCTCCTTCTTTTTACTCCGTGGTCGGTATTGTAATGTTCGGAATCACAATACAAAAGGTTTAGGAGTCAAAAAATAAGTTTGCACGTTTAGACAACTGGCTAGTAGCGGCTCGTGAGGATCATGTGAACTCTGCTATAGTTTGCTTTCGATTAGGCACTTTATTTTGCCTGACTTATTCGTTTCCCTCTAGCATTTTCTAGTATCACAATTATTACCGTAAAAAATACATGCTAAAAAGTGAAATGTTATTGATGTTTGAGGTATGAATCAAATCTTTACTATTGATTTCAATGCAGCTCAGACAATCATATGAAAATTAGCTCGGTTTTCCACTAAAATCCGTCTTGAAGGTGGGATTTTGTTTGGATTTTTATTTTACATTCATCAATTTTTTTTTTAAAAATCCAGCTTTTGAAAAATTTAATATTTTACTACTAATGATCTAGCGTCTAAGTCATTTAACGAAGTAAAATTTATTTCGTGAGAAAGAAGTATGAAGATATAATAGGACGTGTCTACCACTCCAGCAGAATACGCTACTATGATTGGCCGACAGAGACGGCGATGGAAGTGACTACTTATTGGCGATATACTCGCTCTTTTTGGCTAAAAACTTTAATTCAACTGCGTATTATTTCTAAAAGTGAAAGGGTCATCAGAAATTCATTTCATTTCACTTTATTTGATGGCAATACGTTGCGATAAGAAAAGAGAAATGAAAACAAAGTTCCTACTCTTCAATAGAAAGTAACTTTTTAAAAGATTGCGATTTCTTTTAAGTTAGTCCTTAAAAAAAATTAAATGGTATACTTCTTTTTAAAGTATATCAATCAATAAAATTTTTTAAAAATTAAATTTATGAAAATTTGAATTTAAATATCCAAATTATTATTATTCATGTTTCCAAATTTTGCTTTTTCAAGTTTTTTAACAGTACTATTATACTTTAAAACTGAGTTGGTTATTCCTTAGTAATGTGTTCTTAATCAGAATGTTTTATTTTTTGTCATTTTTCCCCGGTATGCACACTTGGACCCCACACAATGAGAGGGTAGAGGAGAGACTATATCATAGTAGTAAGAATCGGCAGTGTGGCGTAGTGGTAAGGCGAAGGCCTAGTACACCCAAGTTCGCTGGATCAGATCTGGCCCAAGTATCCAAGTCGGTGGCTTTTCATGATGCAGAAAATCGTCTGCACCCATCTCGTAGGATTATGCGGCATATTAAAGATCCCTTGAGTGTCCGTTTAGCGTGGATAGCCTCGGCTAAATTAAATTCCTAGTGCAGGTTGCATCAATTAGAGCTCAGGTGCCGCCATCTAGGGGGAAACAGAAAGTCAAAAAAAATGCGACAATGGTACCACACTCATTCTGGTGCCGCTGAAAGAGTTGGTACCCATCTCTAAGAACACACTAGATCTGCAGTGGTTAAGAACCAATACTATGCAGGCCATTAGAAATAAAAGAAAAAAAAAAAAAGAACCAAGAAAGAGCCCTGATAAGGCGGATCCATCGTTTCAATATTTTCCAAGGAGAGCAAAGGATATTCAATGCTTATTTTATTGGAAAAAAACAACAAAAGGCATAGACATCTATAAATACCTTTTGCGCTTCTAAAACTTGGGGTGGGAGAAGCAATGGTGTAGTCAAGGGGGACGCGTCCTCCTACTTGTCTTGAACTTAAGATTTCAACATAAGAGTCCTCCCACTTTTTAATTTAATGTTCGTGTATATGTGTCCCCCCACTTTTTTCCAGGATGTACTTGGTCGACACCGGATGGGGCCATCACAAATAAGCCACCTTCCTTTTTTGACCTAAGAGTGAAGGGAAGGGAAAATCTCCACCTTCCGGAGCCCTCGAAACTTCAGAGTCCACGGATTTAACATACATGTATTCCTAAGTGTACATATTAAGTCTTCAGCGGCTCAGGTATCGAATCCGTGATCTTCCGATCCGAAGCTCGATATCCTAATCCCTAAGCTACCAGCGCCCCGCTAAAAAAAAAAAAAAAAAAAAAATAGAACATAACAATATGCTTTTATTCCAAAAACCTCAAAAATCGCTTTTTTTTCCTTTGAAAAGTCAGACATTTGTAGTGAAAGCATTTAGAAAAGTCAATTACAAAATAGATCTGTGTAGCCATATGAAAAATATTCACACACAGCTAAGAGGGTCTGGGACATAGATGAATTTAGACTTAATTCTAAGAAGGCAATTATTGGTTGCCACACATTAAACTGCATATCTTATATATATGTATACAGTAAAACCTGTAAAGTTGACCACCTTTGTAAGTTGGCCACCTGTCTAAGTTGACCACCTTTGTAACTTGACCACCTAAGTAGACCACCTGTCTATATTGACCACTTATGCATGCCAAATTTGGGTGGCAGCATTATAAAAAACCCTTAGTAAGTTGACCGCCTAATTATTACTATATTTATTTGCTCATCTAGTTTTGCAAAAATTAAAAACACTTAAATAGTTTCTCCAGGATATTTTTATGCTATAATGGGGGGTTAGCCCAGTATTTGGATGGATGAAACATCAATATAACGTTTCCCTAAACCTCTTTGTAAGTTAACCATTTGGGAGAACTACTATGAGCACTCTTTTATTCTTCGAATAAGTTTCTTCTAATTGATATAGTCATTTAGAAAAATTTGGTATTTTTAGGAAATCTTTATCATCAAATAAGTAACTTACATAATTAATAAGATATTTATCTTTATTTTAACTGCGTGCTTTAATTTTAAAGTTGTGTAGGAACAGTGTAAGTCATTCAAACATATGATATTTTAGATAATTGAAAAAAAAAATAGCCAATTACTAATTTTAAAGTAATGTTAATACATGAAGTTATATTTTAATTAGGGACAAATGAATAAACGCATAACGCAAGAAATGACAAAAAAAAAAAAAAAAATTCCACCCTCTATAAGTTGATCTCTAAAGTGCTGCACCGCAAGAAACTATTATTTATTTTAGGGGTGCATCAAATAGTGATTTTGCCAGACATTGGATATCTGCTCTCCCTTGTCTGACTGATATCCCCCTACAGATTGGCTTTATTCTTATAACTTTAAACTTGAAACACTGCTGCCTCAAAACTAATCAAGCATTTTCATGCATCACATCTCAAAAAACATTTTTATTATATGAAAAGATAATTAAAAAACCTATATATGTAAACTTTACAGATAGAGGTTTTTAAATTGTTTTTTGCAATGTAAATATATGCATTTTAATAATGCTGCATATGAAATGAAACATTTGTATGCATAAAATATACTTTATTTCAATATTTTCAAGGATTTCTCAAGTGTTACAACACTTGTAAAATAAGCAAAACTCTTCAACTGTGCAACACCAATTTTATTCATGTAAGTTTGCCTGGAAAAAACACTTCACAAGATGCCACTCATTACAACCTGTAGACATACTTGGAAGTAGATTTCACCGGGTATCTTCAGAAAATTAAGTGTTTGAAATTACCATTCAAGTATTTTTTCTTGCTTCTGAAATTTTACCCAAATCGAATACAATAAAGATTTCACAATTTCAAACTTCAGTGAAAGTATTCCTAATATACCGGTCAAAGAGGTAAAGCACTCCACATTTGATTAAATGTGGAGTGCTTTACCACTCTACTCACGAGCTAGTTCTCTTTAATCTAAATATGTATTACCCACCATATTTAGGTTACATAATACATAGGTAACATTCCACTATATCAGTAATATGAAAATATGTCAATTAACAATATATGTGTGCCCTATTTTTATATGTAATATACAGGAATGATTGTAGGGTCATTCATAAACACTAAATTTTTATGAAATTGCAATATTATATATCAAAGGTATAATTTTGTGTAAATATGTATAGGCTTGGAAATTTAGCACTTTTTGTGAGACCATATGTCAATACATCAAAGCACTCATGCTATTGCATGAAAATCCCAGACTATGTAAAATCAGAATATAAATTATGAAAGCTCTGATCAGGAAATCTAGGGTATGTCTTGTAGCACAGTATATAGAATGTTATTAGTCTTCTAAGTTAAAAAAGATAAAGAGGTTATTAAGTTGAATTATTACAAGCAAGAATAGAAAAAAAAGCATAGTTGAGTGTCTAAAGGAACTGCCCTCCTTTTTGGGTGTCAAGTATATTCTTTTACATGCATTTTAAAAAGCTTTTTGTTAATTGGATGATTATGATGGTGCAAAGCTTCTGTAACAATGAGACATCTGTCTATCATTTGATAACAGATCAAAAAATGAGGGACAATAACCGGTACGAATCGTACTGCAAAAATAAAATATGTGATATGAATAAAATAACAAAATAAGAGAAAAACATCAAACAGTCATTGTAATTAGAAAACAATTATTGCAATTAGAATATTATTTAAAAATTTCAATGTGAAACCAAATTATACTGAGACATTTAAAATATATTATTTCAAACTTTTCATGCTTTATGTATTTGAAGGGGTTTGCTGCTTTTAGCAAGTTTTCTTTCCATTCTAATTGTAATATTCTGTCTAATGTAGTCATGGCCGCGCCAAAGGAAATTCGGGTCCGTTTTAGGACTCTTTCAGAATTATCTTTAATCAAATAGACCTTTAACAAAATTCCAGTCAATCAAAACATCACAAAGTTCTCTATAATCAAAACAGACCAGTCCAAAATTCCTGTAAATCAAAATATGGCAGTTCAGAATCTTCAAAAGATTCTGAACTGCCATATCGTACTTTTGATAGAATTACTCATTAACTACGGGATCGCTTTGCATGGGACGGCCTATTTATAGAGATGTCATTGTTAGTAATATAGATAAATATAACAATACCACTATTTTCGAAATACGTGGCTACATAACAAAGAAGAATTTGGCATCAAACTGCTTAGTGTCCGAAGCTTAAAACCTTTGTGGCATTGAAAAAAGTTCCCCGTAAGAAAAAAGTACACAGGAAAATCAAGCCCATGCATTGATTTTGCTATTTCTGTGCACTAACAACATTGATATCGTCCTTTAAAAAGATTTTAGTGTTCTACTATTTATCAGTTATAGTCGGCTTTGTTATAAATTAATAACTACACCCCTTCCACGCAATCTTTCAAGTATCAAATAAATTGATGAAGTTTGACGTAAATAAATTACAATGCACACTGTGATATTTTTAGCAAATACAGTACATTTTGTTAATCCAACGTTGTAAACACATTGCAATAAAAAATAATGAATTTGATTTCCTCTATCGTACAGTTCAGTATAAAGGTAATAAGATAGAAACGTAATTTTACTCACTTAGATTTCCTTTGATTTTTGTTTTCTTTTTCTTTTTGGAATCTTCCAGTCATTTTTAACACGTTGAAAAAAAAAAGAAAACACCACCACTACTTTTGGCTAGATCAGGGGTCTCCAAACTTTCCAGCCTTAGGGCCATATTGATTACTCCAGTAAATTCCAAGGGCCAAAACCATATTATCATTAATTGTTGCCGGTGGTAAAAAGTTGAATCAGTCCACTAGTGGTGTAAAATATGATTACTTTTTTGCCAGATACCATTAGCGACGGGGAAGCTGATGTATTTTCTGTATCGTATGGGTATTCGTTATAATGGGGTACCCGCATCGTATCGCCATAGTAATCATTGATTACAAAAGTAATGAAATACACAAGTAATCATTGATTACTTTTTTCTTCAGTAATCGTTACTTCGGTTCCTAACGAGTACTCAAGTAACGAATGAGTATTTTTTTACATGAAAAAAAAAGTCCGAAAAAGTACGCCACGTTTAAAAAAGGCTGCAAATCGAACTAAAGTCCGCAAAACGGCAACACTGCATATTATTAATTTTCCTGTCATTATCTGTAATTTCTAGATTAGTCGTAGAGTACGAGCGAGCCATGAGGAGTAACGTGACAGGACATCTGGTGGACACAAGCAGAAATAGGTAGTACCTTCTATCCCTAACAGATGGCGCTAATAGCACTTACAGAATAATCTCGTTGGTTCGATAAAGTTCTGGTGTCTTCCACTCACTTCTAGATGGCAGTAAGTGAAATATATAAGAAGGCTAGTGGCGCAACCACAAGTCAGTTCCTATGACACTGCTGTGAAATAAAATAGTGCGTACCTCCTTAAAACGTGTTTGTGCGTGTTTAAGTTTAAGACATCTTTGTAACAATATTTTTATTTGAATTGTTGCTGTTGTGTGTGATTTAGTAGAATGGAAAAGAAGCGAAAAATTGATAGTGAATGCAGAAAATTCAAAGATCAGTGGAACATTCAGTATTTCGTAATTGAGTCCAGTAACAAGGCGCTATGTTTGATTTGCAATGAAAGCATAGCCGTTCTCAAAGAATATAACATTAAACGTCATTATGAAGCAAAACATTTTCAAAATTACTCAAAATATACAGGAAGTTTGCGGACAGAAAAATTCGAAGCTATGAAGCGCGAATTGAAATAGCAGAAATCTTTATTTACAAAACTCAAAACTGAACAAGAGGCTGCAACTCGTGCCAGCTTTCGTGTGGCTCTTGAAATTGCAAAACGTGGAAAACCATTCACCGATGGAGAAATGGTCAAAGAATGCATAATCGCAGTAGCCGAAGAAATGTGCCCTGAAAAGGTAAATTTATTAAAAACTGTCAGTATGTCAGCAAACACTGTGGCTCGAAGGGTAGAAGACATCGCTGAAAATATATCCTCTCAACTGTTCAACAAAAATGGACATGTTGAGTGGTTTTCTTTGGCCTTGGATGAGTCAACGGATGTGTCAGATACTGCTCAGGTGTTGATTTATATTCGAGGAGTAGATAAAAGCTATGAAGTGCATGAAGAACTTCTTGATATGTATAGTATTCATGGCACAACTACTGGTTCAGATATTTTTAAAGGAGTTGAAATGGCCATTAAGCAAAAGAACCTTCGATGGAAAAACTTAATTTAATTTGCTATAAAAAATAAATATGTTCTCTAGAAGGAGTTTTCTTTCAAGTATGCTAGCTCTCCGCGGGCCGGACAAAATCTGTCCGCGGGCCGGATGTGGCCCTCGGGCCGTAGTTTGGAGACCCCTGTTCCAGAGCGACAACACTGTTCCTGTGTTACATTCCTTTTCACTGCAGTGCGAGACAATGCGAAATAGTCTGCGGGCACGAAAAATTTTATCTCCAAACGGAGACACTGTGTAAAGAGCTCGATTACTTCTTCAAAGTCAAATTGTATTTATCAGTTCCGTCTTTGCAGCGTAATAACGATTTGATATCGAATCTAAATTGAATACCCCTCAATGGAGCCAATTCAACCAAGCAACGTCATTGGTCACGTGACACCGATGAAAACTGTAAACAAAGGAATCCGTACCATCGCTTTGTTTCGAGTTCGACAAATCTAATTAAAAACCAGGCCTAAATAAAGTTCTTCTTTAGTGTTAATTAAATAAAATTAACACTAAATATAACACTATAACTATTGTAATAATTAATAAAGTTCTTTTATAATGATTAAATTAAATGTAAATACTGGATTGTAACCAGAAAAAGCTGTGAAATTAGTCTTAATTAATTTTAAGATAACTAACTTTGCCTGGTGCACTCCACGTTGAACTCAATTGAACTCAATTGAAAATCTTAGTAACCAAAGCGGATATCACGTGACTACGATGATTGTTCATAAGTGTCTCTTGCGATGAATTGCCTCCGGTAAGCCTTCGGGCGCATTGATCTATCTCCTAACGACGTACGCTCACAAAGGAGATCTGGGCCCTAACGGCCCGTCAACAAATATAAGTGATGATGAATTGCCTCCATTGCATATCCCTCATCAGAGAGGAGATATGTTACGTACACGCGGCACTGACTTAAACTCATGCATTATTGCAACGGATTGCATTACTCATATTTATGCTTTATACAGCTTCGTTTCTGATTAACTGGTAGCTATAGTGTTGCATTTTTTTTTTTTTTTTTTGTTTTCTCATTCCTCGACATAATTTTAAAATGTCTTGCGCTCAACGAGGAAAGAAGTTGGAGGTGTTCAACTTGAACAGAACATTCTGTTTTCAGCGAAATCACCTTTTTATTCCAGTAAACATAACTATATGTATATACACGCAAGTAAGGATTATTATGAGCCACCTCCCCCATTCCCACCCCATACACTCAATTTTTCTACGAGAATATTTCTTGTTACGCCACTGTAAATTGTGCTGCAATATTTCAAATTAAGATAAACACAAAATTAAGAGAAACATAAAACAATTCAGCTACGCGAAGACGCTTTTTACGACAACCGAATCGTGTAAGCAGTAAACTATAATCGTGACAACTAAAAAAATTTTTTTTTTCTGTTTTCTAGCTGTGTTGATAATGATGTTTTCATAAATTTTTAATGACTTTCGAAGGTATTTAATTTCGGAATTATAATGACTGATTAGTTTTAGGTATACTTGTAAACTTCCTAATAAGAAAAGAATATAAATCTTAACGTAAAAGGATTTCAGAAAAAAAAATCGTGCAATGATTTAACTAAGGAAATGCAGAACGAACTGTGCAAAATTGATAAGGAAGTATTTAAAAAGAAATACATCAGGACTTGAAAGCACAATTTTAATGACGACATACAAACACCCAGGCTGTTTGTTTCCTCCCCTTAGTTTTTCCCCCGCATTTATTAATTTTAAAATGGTTCATAGTATGCCACATATTTTTTTTTTATTTTGTTATCAACGCAAAAAAACATCAGGGAGCAGCCAAGGGGATATTTTATCTTTTAGCACTCCCCTCTCCCAGAACCCTTGCATTCATTGCCAATACCAATCTTATTTGTTAATTTTTTATCAAGGGTCCGGAAATGGGTTGATCGATTTACCAGTTTTAAGTGGCGCTGAGCTCGTTTTAACCAGTTTTAGAAAATGTCAGTCTGGGGCTGACGACCGACTTGACCTCAAATTTTGTGGTCTCTCAGATAAGAGACCGTCACCTGGAGAACATTGTAGCCACGACCTATTTAACGTGTACCAGTTCCCTTTAGAGTACACCAGCGTTTCTCAACCTTTCAGCATTCGCGGCCCAGTTTTCAATCATAATTTCCATCGCAACCCCCCCCCCCCCTACTTACCACAAAATGTATACAACAATAATGTATATTGAGTACTTTGGATTCTATTTTTGAATTATTTTTAACTAACTTGCCAAAACAAGAGTAAATACGAGTAAGCGATTAATAAAATTAATTTAGCAATAAATCACTATTTGAATTTTGGGCAGGAGTAGAGGATGATTTTCATGCACTAAAAACAAGAGCATTTCGCATTCTATTACCTAAATTGTTTTTAATTTAGTATGTTTCGATTTAGTAATTTGCTTTACTTTAATAAGCTGTTAAATATGTCGAAATGTACAGTAAAACCTGCAAAGTTGACCACCTGTCTAAGTTGACCACTTTTGTCAGGAACGGAATTAGCCCTTCACCCCCCCCCCCCCCCTATGAGTTGACTAAAGTGCTGCACCGCAAGTGGTCAACTTACACAGGTTTCACTGTATTTTGCTTTCTATGTGTATGTGTGCTTTTCTTCCAGTCAGTTAATCGTTTTTTTAAAGTAATATTTTCTCTTGGATATCCTCGCGCCCCCTAGGGGGGCGCGCCCCACAGGTTGAGAATCGCCGGCGTACACGGCCTCATAGGAATCAGCCGCGAGAAGTTCTCACCCTCCCAAACACTGAACTACGTCGATGTTGCTTCACTTTCGGTGTTCTACGGGAACCGAGTATTTTACGAGTGAACACCTTTTATGGCCACTGAAACTAAAACGTAACATCCATAAAATAGTTAGTTAATAGTCAAAATATATTTCGTTATTTTTTATAAAAACACACTCAGAAAACTTAGTATTACAGAAAATTCGTTATACACATATTCATTTAAATGAGATTTTGCTATGTTCAACGATATAGAGTAATGAAACAAATTCTAAAGTTTAAAGAGTAAAAAAATAACATCTAAGGGTGTTTGTTATCTTTATGATTTTGCTTCATTGTCAACATTTTGTGAAGGCCGAAAACAGCTAAAATGTACAGCAAAAAAATAAATAAATGAATAACATGCACTTAGTAAGTTTTGACTAGCGAAAAATCGAATAGAATAAATCATCTTGACTTCTCATAGCCCCAGGGAAGTAAAATAAGTAAAATCTGCACGGGAATTTTTCAAGAAAAATAGCAAGTCTAAAATTTAGTTCACGAAAAGGGAAGCGAAGAAACTTGGTCTTTCTGACCAAGGGAAACACGGAGATAATAGATAAAATAATTTTTGCAAAAAAAAAAGGAAAAGAAAAGAAAGAACGACTTCAAATTAAAAGTTGCGTTAAAAAGTAAAAAATATAATCATTCCTTAAACAACATCGATTCGACTTTTAAACGTAATTTAGAAGTGAGCACAAAATATGACAATCAAATTACCATTGCACCATGTGTTACTGTGCATTTATATCGGAACAGTTGCAAACTGGTAGGCCATTTAGTTTTTTGATTGATTCGTGATTAGAAATGATTTTATCTATCATAATTTTGCACCGACTTCAAAAATAATGTATAAAAGTCGGATAGCTGTTATTTAAAGGATGGTTCTATTTTTTACTTTTTACTGCAATTTTACTTTGATGTCGAATCTATATTTTTGTTCCCCAAACTTATTTGGTATGATAAGTTCCAATTTGAAGGGATTTTAAAAAGTTCAAAACGGACTTCAGCGTTAAAACAAACTAAAATAATTTATATTTCGCTTCAAAGATTCCTCAAATTCTTATTGTAATTGCTCTTAATATTACTGCTTAATGGCGAAGAACTCTTTTTAATCCCTTAACGGTCGGGTAATTTTCAAGAAAACGGTCATAAAAGTGCCTATTTTTTATCCGTGAAAAAATAAAAATGTGTGTATGAACAATTATATTCATTTTTAATTTGTTTGTATTTTGAAATTTTAAACACTCCAGCCCGGAAATATCACGGGAGCGAGAAATAGAATGCGAAATCTCAGCCCGTCACTTTCACGTGAGCGAGAGGGAAGGGGTGAGCAAAGTGCTTTATTATAGTTATATAGACATCCGTTGTAATCCAGACCTGTCCATTTTACTACGAAGTAATTATCCACAATTTTTGCTCGCATAGCGCCATCTCTCGTTGAAAACTTTCTTTTTTCTTCTGCACGTTCTATTTATGTGCCACCTCCAAAAAAGTGCGACTCGGCAATTCTAATTTTAATAATTCGAAAATGTGATTTAAAATATTCATTTACAAGAAATGGTACTCTTGATTTCTGTGTTTGACGTTGGGAGAATGTCTTAAAATTGTCCACTTCAGCACTGAAAAATCTCGCTAAATGCCGCCCCAAGCAAAATGCGCCTCAGGAAGGAACAACGGACCATGACAAGAGATAAATATAAGGCTATTCAAATTTTTAAACAAGGCAACATAAAAGCTATGTTCCGATGAAAACATGTTCGCTCCAGGTAGTGCCCAATATCGACCAATTTATATTGCGTTACATTGCTAAACATAACGCAGATCGTGGTTGTAAAAAATACCTACCAGTTAGGAAGATTACAAAATGTTTATATATATCTGAAACAACCAAATCTAACCATCAATACTTATGTAAGTAAGCACAGTCCATGAAAGCATCGTCCCCCTTTTAATGGGAGGCGATGCATATTATCTCAATCATCGTTTATAGGGGGAAGCACACCAGCTTTGATATAGCGTGTTACCTCCATAATACTAAATGCTAAGGCTCGACCGATGCATCGGCGCCGATTGTTCAACAAAGTGGCCATCGGCATCGGCAGTCGATGTTAACTTTATAAAAACATCGGCCCATCGGCCTTAAAAAACATCTAAAAGCCGATGCAAGGCCGATGGTTTTTCGCAGGGACAACTTTCCAGAAAACATTCTCTGTCTTAAACTTACTTTTTTCCTCCATAGCTAAATTTCTATTTCCAGACAATAACAGGCAGAACATCAGTTAAAAAAAGCACAAAAATAATGTCATTCTACAAAGTGTATTTGATAAAATATTCGGAAAAATAGTTTAATCGATCGCTGCCCGAAAACCTTCATTATTGAAATTATTTCTCTTTGAACAGAATGCTAGCGAAATAGCATATGTTAAAGGGGGAAATACGTGTAAAACGGCGTATTAAGAGCAATTTTTATGATTTTTTTTAACGTATAAAGAATAAATATATTTTATTGAGATTTTGAGGTTATTTTATAGATATATTGAGGAACATTTACTGAAATTTTCAAACATTTTTCTTGAAAAATCCGGCAGATATCGGCTGCTGCACACTGTAAGTCGCCACCCGGGTCGGCAGTTTGCGTACATCCTGAAGGGCACAATTTTTATCTGAAATCAATTTTTTTTTAAATCAACTTTTTTTTATCAGTGTCTTTTCTAGTTGAACTAAAATCATCACAAAAAAAACCCCCGAAAACTTCTATATTTTTTTAGAATGGGAAAATTAAATACGATTTTTAACCTTTTTTTTTTTTTTTTTTTTTGTTTTTTTTTGTTTTCTTACAATAAAAAAAGTAAAAATAAAGAGATGTTTATGATTCCAGTTCAACTAAAGCGCGTATATATAAGGAAAATGTGTGCGAAATTTGATAAGGATTGATCAAAAACTCTGCGAATTAGAAAAGGTAGTTTCGAGAAAAACACGTTTGAAGAGAAGAGAGGTATTGAAGGTAAATTTAAGGCAGTAATGAATCAATTATTTTGTACTTATAGATACTAATATTTATAGAAATTTCTATCCAAGGTCTCAATTGTTAAAAAAAAATAAAAGGACATCTGCTAACGCTCTCTAATACCCTTCAGGTCATTCATGAGGGACTCCCTGCTCAACTGCTCCAAAAGGAGCGCTCGCTCAAATGCTTATAACTTTTAAACGACTTGGAATTTTGCTTTCAAATTTTTTGAGACTTTTACACATATTTCCCCCCTTAAAGTAAAAGTAATAGAGGCGTCTTATGAGTGCTATTTGTTATTCGCACTAGGTTAGTTGCCTCATTTTGTCCGTTTTTCGCTCAGTAATGACTTAGTGCATTAGATGTTATTGTGCAATAATCTTATACCATCTGCTTTCAGTTTGTCCTGTTTCTCATTATTCCGAAATTGTAAACAATACAAAGTCAACTCAATGAAAGTACGATAATAATTTTACCCGCTTAAACTTTTTTCTCTCAGCCGTTTTTTTGTTTTCCTTCTTCTTCCATGCCACATGTTACAGTTTTTTTGTTTTTTTTTTGCAATTGTGCAGCAATCTCGTTGCATCCGCTTTTAGTGTGCGGTTATTCTCATTATTTTATTTTTAGTTCACAACATAGAAAAAAAATGATCAAAAATAAGAAACGATTTCCCAGTATGAATGTTTATTGATTGAAATTTTATGTGTCAAGGTTCGACTTGCAATTTTCGAAAATTGAATTCTCAAAATGCGAGTTCGCGCGACAGGATTTAATAATATCTTAATAATTTCTTTATTTTCAAAGATTGATCAATGCACATTTTTTTCAAAATACATCTTATTTTTTATACGATAGTTATTTTAATTTTTCCCCGTGTAAACTTCCATTTTTAAGCATATATATATATATATATATATATATATATATTTGCTTCGATGCCACGTGCTACGATAGTTGACAGTTTTTCTGCTATTTTACAACAATCTCGTTGTATCTGATTTCAGTTTCGAATATTTCTTGTTCTTTTATAATTACTTTACAACATAGAACAAACATATTGATAAAAAATATGAATCAATTCTTCAGTATAAATGTTTATTGATCAAAATTTTATGTGGTTCAAGTTCGACTTGCAATTTTAAAAACGTAATTTTAAAAAAACGAGTTTGCGAGACAGGGTGGAATAATATCTTAATAAAAATGCTATAATTTCTTTATTTTCAAAAATTGACAACGCATATATATATATATTTTTTTTTTTCAAAATACATCTTAATTTTTATAATTGATCACGTGTTTTTTCAGAAGATTATTTGTCAAGAGAAAACTGCTGGTGCTCAATATATTTTTCACGTTACAAAATATTGGTTTATTTCGATGACCTTACATTGTGCTCATAAAAATATAAAGAATATGTCGGGTATTTCAGTGCAATTTTCAACTCACAAGAAAAAAAGCTAATAAGATTGGTTCTTAAGACGGCCGGCACCTTCATTCATTGGTGATGACAAAAAAAATCTCACGTCTGTTCTTGAAGTAATATTCAGTATTTCTTGGTTATGAACATGAACATGGGGGGGGGGGGGGGGGGTTACTGCGTACTGCGAGCGAAACTTTTTAATATTTTATTTTTATTTTATAAAAAGAACTATTTTTAGTTAAAATAACTTTTAAATTAAAAAATAAACAGAATCGTTCCCGCTTTTCTTTCAAAAACGGGGGAAAAATTAAGAAAAAAATCCGAGGGGTGTTGACAATTTTGTTAGATACAAACCCACATTATATGTTAGCCTGTATTATAACATCTACATTCCTCCCCATGAAAACAAGAATAAGAAAATAAAGGCAGCTGCACTTGTTATTTGCAGTGCAGGTGCTACAAACAGAAAATGTTGGAGGAAAGGGAAGGAGACCCGATCCGATCAAATAGTAGTTGACTACTTTTGAAATTATAAGAAAAAATATTTAAATCTCCTCTGATATAGCTATTTTTTTACCACCTAATAGTTTATTTTACTAGAACCGCGAGTGATTCTTTTAGTTTTAATTATTATGTAAACTTCCTCCAAACAGTAACAGTTTTATGGTGCTTGAATAATGCATTTATGTTTTTATAAACATTAAAATAAAGAAATGATTTATATGACATTTTTGATAAGCATAATGGTTAAAAGCGATTTTTTTCCATCGGCCATAGGCATCGGCCATCGGCCGATGGAAGAGGAAAATAATCGGCCATCGGCCGACCTCGGAACAATCGGCCAACAATCGGCATCGGCCCATCGGCCAAAAAGTGCCATCGGTCGAGCCCTACTAAATGCCTAACGCGCTGTTGATTTTAACATTGGAACAAAGTAAGTCAAAGCGTCCCTGATTTCGCGCCGCGTACCGGAGATAATAAAAAGCGTAACAATGAAATTGAGTGAGCTATTAATAATGGCGTGAGTTAAAAAGACGCTCGCGCTTGGTCAAATATAGTAAACTTAATTGTTCATTTTCAGAGACAACATATGAATGGTTTACCCTAAGCTAATGCTAGATGGCGTTGATTTCCGGGACGTTTCTTTTCCAACAATGCGACTTCAACATTTTTAGCCAACGCGTTAGGCATTTAGTATTACGGACGTAGGGGTTAGGGATGGAAGTTTTAGTTCACTTTATGGAACTACTTCCTATCATTCCTTTGAATTCTCGGACTGGTTCCGGGAACTAATTCCATCCGACCAAAAAAAGAAAAACTTTCCTCCGTGTTTGTATTTTTTTTATTATTATTTTCTTTTTCTTTTTATTCGGGGGGGGGGGGGTATTGTAGAACCTACATGTTTCTCAGAATATATGTATATATACGGCCACCAGCTCCCAGCTTCGGCGCACCTAAGGCCTCGGCTAAGAGGTGTACGGGTGTCTGGTGGAGAAAAGTATATATGTATATCAGTGCTGCCGTTCCAAAATCGGCATTTTACCTTCTAACCCGATTCAAAATACCAGACAAATTTTTTGTATGATGTGACACCTTGTGAGAAAAAAATGTAGCTATTGAAAATTCCTGAGGATCAAATTTGATGAAATTATATGTCTGCCTTTATAACGCTATTTTCAAACACAAAATTAGTTCAATTTTGTAATATTTTGAAAATCTTTTCTTTTTCTTCAAATTTTAAAAGAGTTTTACGGTATAAGAACTATATACATGAGCGATCGTGCTTCGTATGCAAATCTACGGATCCCAACTGTTATAGCAATTTATTCGAGAAAAAAACGTTTTATGTAAGTGGGATTCCTATAATAGATTTTCAATGTTTGAGACTTCTTATATTTCGTGGGAAATTTATGAATAACGCAACGTAGCACGTACAAAAATCAAAGAAACAATCAACTTTTCTTTCAAAAATTTTCAAAAATTCCCACTTTAAAAAGTTTGAGGTTTATATCTTACAAGAAAATAAAACAAAGATTCTGTACTTTTAGAAATGGATTTAATTGTGTTCAATTTATTTTTGACATCTTTTCCAAAAATTAGCTTAATAATTCAGTGTTGGAAATGATTTACCTCTGTAGTTCGCTTTTTACTTCTTAGTAAATCCTTAATTTTTAACTTGAACTTCGCATCAGAGTGAAAAACGTAATTCCGATTTTCTATAATTTAAAACATTTCTTTTACTCGTCAGTTTTTTCTGTAGCCTTCAAAAGGAAAGATCATGGCGTAACACAAAGATGCCCTTAAAACATCTTTTATTTTCTAGTAAAAGGGAATCTTCCTAATTTCTAGAATTCTGAGATGAGAGAGTCATAAAATGTCCGCTGGACAAAAGCTTCTCTTTTCAATCGCCCCTGTCCAATTACACAGTCATAAAACGTAATTGTGAAAACCTGATAAGAACACTTTGTGAATACTTTTTCTTTACTTTTGTTGTTGTTGTTTTTTTACGAACTTGGCGTTCAAGACTATTTTTAAGTGGTCGTATAGCGTTGTTCAGAAGTGACCAGGCTCCTAGAAAATTATTTTTACATTAACATTTTACAATCTACAGAAAGCTTTCCGTTATTGCTTGCTTTTAAATATTTTGCCTTAATTTATTATTTCATTTCAGTTTGATTTTTAAAATTTTAGCAGCTATCCAGATTTGCATTTATCGCACAAGTGTCACATAAATAACCTCATAAATTTCAGGAATATTATTAAAAACTATATAAAAATGGATTTTTTTTCTTATATGGAAATGAACAAACAAATAATCTTAAAATATTGATATTAAATAAAATGTAATCCTTTAATATATCTTGATAAGTATCTACGTATCGAACGCAACACCTCTAAAATGTTTAAAATTGCAGTTCTACTGTAACAATCATGTTTCGTGAAAAGTAGAGGTTAATTATCTGAATGGCAATAAATTATTTTCGAAGTGGAAATATTAACTTTTTTTTCGATACTGAATAAGTATATAAATGTGTTGAACTCATTCTGCAATTTCTGAGGGCATCCTTTTATTTTTATGCAAAGATCTCCTGCCGAAATCCAGTATAATGTCCCAATTACGAATGCTTTCAGCTGACGAGCGGGGTGAAAATCGGCCTACAGACGTTGCGCAATAGTTTCAGTATGGAGGCTTTCTAGTTCAGGGGGTGTTGGTCCTGCTCTCCGTTCCAGCTCCTATTGTCCGTTCTTAATCCTCATCACCCCTTCCATTCATAGTGACAGGGGAGGGCAAGTTTGCAGAGCGGCGAGTTTTGGGGGACACGCCCTACACGATGCACGATGCGAACTATCAAAAAGGTAGTAACTGATGGGTGTCTGGCTCTGTGGGTGACACAAATGGTTGTCGGCTTTTCCTTTCTGCTTTGTTTGGGGCATCGGACGCATCAATTGTCCGTTGTCGTTAATTAGAACAAAATATTTCTCTTCCAAACTTTTTTTGTTAAACATTTTACAATACCCACGAATACCCTCAATATATACATTCCCTTCAAAATACCTGCCGGCGACTGAAATACCCGATTTTTGCGTAATTATCCGCACATTGACAAGACTGGTGCCCATACCGATTGCTTTCTCGCGGATTTCCAATCGAAAAAATAAAGTTCAAGTGACGTAATTATCCGCACATTGGCCAAACTGGTTAAATGCTATTCATCACTAAAAACTAATGCAAAAAAGAATGAATATAAAAATTCTTTATGCTTTCATGCATTTTATGGCTATCAACTGATAAAGTATTACACAATCCCCACTCAAATGTCATTTAGTTTTTAAGCTCCTTTCTATCAATGCATATACATATTCTCCGGTGCTTTAATTACATTTTCATAATTTTATAAAATATCAATAAGAACTTCTTTCTCTTTTTTTTTGTTAAATGCTAGCTTTACACACGTTTTTTCGTCAAAAATTGCGGGCCGTGTTTGAGATTTCAATCTTTTTGCACCCTTTTATAATCCCCCCTCCTGTTAAACCTCACTATGGGAGAAACGCCTTCTTAGTTCAAATAAAGTCGTGATGTAGTGCTTTCGCAAAAGGCTTTATTACTATGACCATGGCTGCCTGCGATCATATAGCGGCTGTCCAAACGGACGAAAAAGTGCGTGCAAGCAGAACTTACATTTTTTGCCACCACTTCAGTCAATTGGCGCTGTTAGCATGTACTTAAAAGTGAGGATTTAAAGGTCTAACCATTGCAATATCATCGCGTTAAAGGCTTGAATTTCTAGAAAGATAAACATTTAAGTGTTGAGGGCAAAAGTAACTATTAAAATACGTTGCAGGATTATGTATTTGCCATTAAAACGTTTTTAATACAGAAGAAAAAATAAAAAACATCGTTTTTTTGGTAGTAGCACATGCTGACTTTGAAGCTGCTCGTTAAGATACAACTTTTCATATATACGTATACTTTTATATATAATGAACACAGAGAAAATTTTCTTCGCAATTGGCTGATCATATTATGCTTTCAGATTTATTTTTATTTTGAACGACAATAATTGCGCATAATTTTCTGAAATACATTTATCCTTTCACATTGTGTAGCACAAATAAATTGGCTAGCAGGTTTTTGAAAGCCGTAGTGAATAGTCTTTAAATGGTTATTAGTTGCTTTATTATAAAGCAATTTTCTATACATTCATGTTAATACTATTAAATAACAGCAGTTAAAAGAAAAATGACATAGATTATGATTAATAAAGTTATTTTCAATATTTGAGTTAATTGAATTATTTCAATTCCATTTATTGTAAATTTAATTATTACAGGAAAGTGGAACAGTTAGGGTGTGAAGTGACTTAACAAATAAAGATTAGTTGAACAATTATGTAATTAAGTAAATGATTAATGCAACAATTTTTTACTGTTATTGACAGACTAATAGCATAATACTAATATCTAATATTGCATTGTATAGTATAGCTGACTTTAGTTAACTTAAACAAATGGATTATCATGTAAGAGTAGCGATTTTTTTTTGCTGGTCTCATCTAAAGCAATTACACTAGTTAAATACTTAGAATAAAATCTTAAAATATTAAGTAAGAAAGGTCAAAGATTAGGCCTTTGTAAAAGAAAACAATTCAATAAAATAAACCTTCAAGGGGAAATATTTTCAAATGTTACAATTAAGTACAATAAATGAGAAATTAACAATAATTACTTAAAACCCTTAATTATATGCAGTTCAGAGTTATCAAGATTATTTTTAAAACTTGTAACTGACAATACATGTGTGCCAGCCCCCTAAGCAAGATGGTACACACTAATTGGTGCGAAGTCCCCCGAAAAAGACAATCACCCAAAAGGGATAAACTCGATGGAAACATGCCCCCCAGGGGGTGTCAAAAATTTCATCAAAAAATTTAATGGCGCAATCTGCGCCATGAACTTCCATCGTGGACATCCCTGGATAAGAGCAATTTTTCTTTAAATATCCCTTTAAACATTTTTATTTAGATGATATACTCCTTGACTACCAAAAGCAATGGGTATTCTCAGTCGGGGGGGGGGGGGGGGCAAGACCGTCCAAAAACTTTTTTGTTTTACACGATCATCCCTCCACTTTTCCAAAGCCCCCTCCTCCACCACTATTTCATTACAATTACTTATGCTCTTATCTGTAAGCCTCCCCCCTCTCACCTCTTTTTCCTTTTTTACGGACTACACTGAATATTCTCAATTTTTAATACCAAGATATTTTGCAACCGGCATTTCTTCGATGAAATCTACCAAAAGCTTTCGGATTCTCTGATTTTCTGTAACCTGATTTTAATTAAATCCTTTCTTAAATTAATTTTTCCCCACTTTTAAATTAGAAATCAGAAATACGCTTTAGGGATCATTCATAAATGATGTCACGCTTCGAGGGGGGGGGGGGATTCGTGAAATTGTAACAAAGTGTAACAAGGGGAGGGGAGGGGGTAACAAGAAGTGTGACATCAGGCTTATACAACATAGTGTGACATGTGACAAAGGGGGGGAGGGGGTCAAATATATCGGAAAAGAGCGTGACATCATTTATGAACGCTCCCTTAGATAGTTTATTTACTTTTCTACGTTTTAAGACTCTATGGTGTAAAAAATGGGTGTACTCATGAACGCGTGGAGAATCAACAACAAATCTTAGATTGAAGTCTCCCTTCCTTTTAGATATTTCAATTGTAATCCCTGTTCATGTAGCGCGAGTTTAATTTTAAAAAGGTACATTACTAGATTTATAATATAGATTCTCTCTCACTCATTCCACTTTTAACTTTATCATTCTATACAAGCATAAGAAATTTAAACGTCTCAGAACAAGAAAAAAAAATATTTAAAAGCATAATTTAGACCTAATATGAAGTTCAAAGTTTACTTTTGAGTGGTAAAAAATTAATGAGCGGACCAACGTTCTTATAGCGCAAGTTGCAAAAATTACTCCATACACATGTTTTGGAATTAAAAGGAACCCCTTTATCAATGCGTAAAGATTTGACCTAAAAAATGTAAGTAATCCAAGTGAGTGTAAATCACTCGAATTACTTGCATCCAGATGCGTACAACTCTATTCATTGATAAAATAATTCCTCTTGTCCCAAAATATGTTTTCTGAAATTTGGGCTATAATGACGTTTGTTTTCTTATTAATAACCTGAAGTACAAATAAATAAAACCAATGCATAAATAAATAAAACCAGTAAAGTTCGAGACGTAAGGGGAAAATGCAAATGTCAGCCCTCACTGGTTAAAAATATCATCTAAACCATCAAACTCACGATTTCTATTTGCAGAATAATTGAATAGGTGACATGGAGTGAAAAAACAAATAAAATATATGCATATAAACCAAACGTGAATTTAGACAATCCCTACAATTATAAAATGTATGCATTCAATAATTTAATGCTTAGAAAAAAAACACTCTACTGCTTTCTGTCGTTTTCTTTCATTTACGATGAAAAATTTCTTTAAAAAATATATATATATGTTAGACACAATTAAACATCGGGAGACATATTTCCGATCAGTAATGCATGAACTAAAAATTTACCAAAAAGAAATTTTCATGATGCATGCTGGAAACCCGGCAAAAACAATGCTTTCGTAATGTATTTCCATACAAAACTAGTACATGCTTGCAGGGCACCAGTGAGGAAAAAAATAACTACCGTTTGAACTTATTCCTTTGTTCTAGCGCTGCGTCTGGGCAGCCGCTATATGATCGCAGGCAGCCATGCTATGACCGTAGGGCTCTATCTGTTATACAGCATATTATTCCTCCCATCTACTAGACAGGACGAGATATCACGCGACAAACAGGAGAGACTTTATAAACTGACTACCAGAGCAACTAACAATGTATATAAATCTTTGAATATTTTAAATACTGGTAGAAAGATTTAAATGGTATTGCAAATTTATTAAAAGTAATTGCAATCATAATAAGGATAAATGAACAGATAAAAGTTGATTTTCTTTCTTCAATCTCCTTTCAGAATGATTGCTACTACTAATTGTTTTTATTGAAAGAATTATTGGGCCAGGGCCAGTTGCACTCCCCACTCACCTGTCAATCAAAGCAAAATTGTCAGTTGCCCTCAAAGAATTTCTTATCAGTAAATTGTCGAGGGTTAGTTGCAGTCGCCACTCCACCTCTCACGTGAGGAGGGGGGGGGGGTGGTAGAGGGAAGCTAATTTCTTTATCATACCTATAAGAGGGGCTCTTTCTCTGTCCAACAAAAGGGGTTGTTAAACCTCTTTATAATGCTTTAAGTACCCGTTTTACAAGTAATAATAATTATTATTTTAAAGTACTCTAATAAACGGATAAAAAATAACACTGGTCAAAATTGATTTTGGAGCTGATTTTGTATGAACTTAATGCCCTGAATTCAAATATGGCAATACGTTTACCCTAGCAGCTCTAGTTCTTTAGACGTAAAAATGTTGGTGTACTATACATTATACTACTTCAATGGATTAAATGAACAACTAAACATGGGAGTTTTATTATGATTATACAAATATTATTATATACTAAGAGGAGAAAAAAATCATCAATTAATCAAGTTACACACTGAATACTTCGGTTACTTTTTTATGTGACATTCTTGAATGTACTTTAAAGCATTCTCGTTTTAAATCCAACAATAACCTGTCATTCATTATGCAGGTATCCCATATTCCTAGATAGCGGTCCCAGAGGATTGAGGGCAACTTGGCCGCTTAGAATTTGGGTGGTGAGGGCAACTCGGCCCTTTTGCGTTATCTTGAGGGCAACTGACCCATCCCCGAATTATTAATACTATCAAGACCCACTTGCATGACTCATGCATATTTCGCATTTCCTTGAACAAATCTGATAACAGTTGGGATTTGTAGATACGCAGAAGAAGCACATTCGTTCATGTGTGTAGTGCTTGTACCCTAAAACTTTGATACAATGGCGTACAGCAATAACTGTTCACATTAATCAGACAGTTTAACAAATTGTAGTGCTCAAAAATACCACCAAATACCCTCAGTCTTCATAAATACCCTCTAAAATATCCACATCTTAAAAATACCCGAGTTTCGGGTTATGAGCACACTTCTCAAACAATGCGAAATCACGGTAGTTCGTTCGATATTTTAAAGTTGTATGATTTTAAACCATATTATACGTCCTTGTATGGTAATATACATGTAAAACTGGAAATCCTCCCACGAGGAAATTCTAGTTGTTGATTGGTTTAGGGAGGGGACCTGGTAGACTACGAGAAGCCGTTGGGAGATAAATCTGTATTTCCAAACACCCGCAGTGTATTTTCTGTTTCGTCTCGCAGTGTCATCTAGTAACCAGTAAAGGAACTAAATAAAGGGTCTATAGGAAACTACAAGGGAACTAATGAAAACAGTGCTGTCATTTGGAAATGAAGTTTTTTTTTACCCTCCAGTACCCACATTGACCGGTTCGTCTTGCAGCGCCACCTAGTGCACAAGAAAGGAACTAAGCAAAAGGACTATATACCCGAAAAATTTCTAAGTCATCCCTTTTATAGTCTTATTTTACAAACGGCCTTCCCTTATTCAAATTTTAAAGCTTCTTTCTAAAAATTTAATTTTATGTTGTTAAATGACTTACTTAGACTCTCCTAGATCATTAGTACGAGAATAAATAAAAATAATACCGGCTTTCAGCCGGATTTTACTTGAAAAAAGGGAGCTACTTTTCATAGGATTGTGAGCTGCATTAAATTAATAGTAAAAACTTAATAATAACCTAAAACAACGCCAATGACACTTTATTATGTACCATGATTTGCTATAACGGTTGGGATAAGCGAGAATTCCAAAGGTAAGCGAATAAATGACGCGGAACAAAGTGGCTTTCGTGCGAATACTATAACAGAATTCACATGATCCTCACGAGCAAAACTTATTTATTGACTCATAAACTCTTTGTCTTCTCTTCCCGAAACTTACAATTCCGACTAATTGGCTAGGGGAAATGAGCTACCTGAGCTTGTTCGGAACCTGCTGCTTTCGATTAGTTGGCTAAGGATCGACGGTTGTTCGCCGACGGATGTCTAATCGTTCACGTCGCTAGTTCTTAAAAATGAATTTTCAGTCTTTCCGAAATGACTTATTTGCTTGCTATCGACTTCACCTTTTTGCAGGGTCAAGTTCTTGAAGGAGAATTCCAAATACAATATCATCGTGTAATTTACATTTCTTGTAGCATTTGATCATTCATCACTCAAGTGATTATTAGAGATTTATTTTCACGGATCCCAACTGTTATAGATATGCATGCAGAGAACAAACCAAACGCATATATGTGCAAACGGAAAAATTGTAATACCACACAAAGGCATTTTCCGAAGTCATTTCAAGAAAGATAATTTTTTTTCCGAGGCATAACGGGGAAAAAGTCGAGTTGCTCGTGCTATGCTCATGCTGCATGGTAATTCGCTTTTTCTTAAGCAAATCGGCTGTAAAGCTTGGGATCCGTAAATATGCCGACAAGCTCATTGGATCATGTGCGTAGTGCTCGTACTCTAATACTTCATGATGCAACGGCGTGCAGCACTAACTGTTGACATTAATCAAACAGTTAAAAAAATGGCATCATTGTTTTTTAAAGAAAACGATTGTGACGGACAAAATCAAATACGTACATTTAATATCGACGCACAACAGACATTCCTGTTCGGTATGTACGGCAACGGGGAGACCACACTTTTTTCCATCGGTTTTCGTCTGTCCTGGCGGTGTGAATCCAGCTGTAGGTTGTGGCTAAGGTGTCTGGCTCTGCGGGTGATACGAATGCTTTTCGGCTTTCCTATTGTGCTTTAAAGTCTTTGGTGCGTTGGTTGGGTGCATCAAGTGTTTGTTGGAATGAACAAAATTTCGTTTATTAAAATTCCAAAAATGTCTTTGAATACCCTAAATTTTTAAATACAATCCACAATAACCGCGGATGAATAAAATACCCGATTTTCGGGTAATCAGTGTTGCCGTTTAGAAATCTAGTTTTTACCCTCCAGGACCTTCAGAACAACCCTCCAATAATTGTTGTCTTCTGCTTCGTCATGCAGCGCCATCTAGTGAACTAGAAGGGAACTAAGCTACAGGCTCATTTAACCGAATATTTCTAAGGCATTACTTTTATAGTCTTATCTTACAAACTACCTTCCAGTATCACATTTATAGTTTTATTTTACAAACGACCTTCCCGTATGTAAATTTTAAAGCTTCTTTCTAAAAACTAAATTTTAAATCATTAAATGACTTACTCGACTCTCTTAGATCATTAGTAAGATAATAAATAAAAAAACTACCGGCTTCAAGACTGGTTTTACTGGAGAAAAGCGAACTGCTTTTCATTCATATGAAAAGCAGTTCGCTTTTCTTCAGTAAAATCAGTCTTGAAGCCGGTAGTTTTTTTATTGACGTCGTGTTTATTGACGTTGTGGGCTGCATTGAATTAATTGTAAAAAGGTAATTCTTACCTAAAACGACGTCAATGACACTTTATTATTTACCATTGATTTTTTAATATGATTTACTATAACAAATGGGATCCGCTAAAATTCTAGCGGTCAATGAGTAAATGAGGCAAAAAATTTTCTGATCATACGCAAACAGTAACGAATTCCCATGATCATCACGAGGAAAACTTATTTTTTGACTCATAAACATTTTGTCTTCTCTTTCCGAAATTTACAATTTCGACTAATGGCCACTGTGGAAATGAGCTGCCGGAGCTTTACCTGCTGCTTTCGAAAAATCGGTTTAAGGTGCGTCGACGGATATCTAATCGGTTGCGTCGCTAGTTCTTTTAACAAATGAATGTTCAGTCGTTCCGAAATGATTTATTTGCTTGCTATCGACTGCGTTTATTTGGGGGGGCCAAGTGTCTTGAAGTACGATTCCATTTACAATATCATTGTGTAACTTACACTTCTGGTAGCATTTGATCATTCATCACTCAAGTGATTATTAGAGAGTCTTTTTCACGGATCCCAACTGTTATAGATATGCATGCAAAAACAAACGAATTGTATAATGTGAGAAAGGAAAGATTGAAATACCAGAGAATGGCATTTTTCAACGTCCTTTTCAAGAAAAGTAATTGCTTTTTTGAGGCATAACTGGGAAAATATGGAATTGCGCATGCTAGAAGAGCAACATAAGAAAGAAAAATAAAATAAATAAGTAACTAATATATAAAGAAATAAAAAATTAAAAAGATCCCGGATAATCCCTAAAATAAGAAAACAAAATAAACAAAGAGTGAAATCAACCAATCTTGTGTCAATAAATAATTGATGTACTAAGGGGAAAATCTTAACTTTTGCTGTGAGTCTTATTTTCGTAAACGCTCGCGAATCAACATTTTTTCTAATTCAATTGTTGTAGCAAGAAATTTATAGAAAAATTAATTGCACACTGGCGAGAACGAAAATAACAATTAAAAACAAGCATAATAAAATGAATAAATGAACAGTATATTGACATTGATTTTTTTTTTTTTCACGAATCTCATTTTAAAATTCTCGGTACTTTTCCTTGTTTTTATAATAATAATCATTATTATTGGTGAGTAATTCGCTTTTTCTCAAACGAATTGCTATAACGGTTGGGATCCGTAGATATGCGGACAAGCTCATTCGATCATCTGTGTAGGGCTTGTACCCTAATACTCCACGATGCAATGGCGTACAGCCCCAATGCTTTTCGGCTTTTCCTTTCTGCTTTGATTTCTTTGTTTCATTGGGTGCATCAAACGTTTGATGACGCAAAAAAAAAAAAAAAATAAAAAAAACATTTTTTTTTTATTATTTTAAAATGTAATACCCTTGAATACCTTCCATTTATAAATTCCCTCCAGAATACCCGCGGATGAATAAAATACCCGATTTTCGGGTAATTACCAGCACAATGGCAAGACTGGCGTCAAATCTATTTCATTTCGAATCTATATAGTGCACCCCTCTACCGAAGGAGGGATGATACGTTCACAATTGAAAAACTCTATATTTTCTCATTAACGAGTACGGCAGACTGCATTGCAAATTTCTGTACTACATTTCGGTTCTTTATTAACTGGTAGTTGTAGTGTAAATATTTTTTGTTTTCTCATTCTTCGATATAATGTGTAAGTGTCTTGCTTTCATCTTGGGGGTATTAAACTCACACATAACACTGTTTTCAGCTAAGTGGCCTTTTAACGCTAATAAAATGAAGAAATGTATAACACGCAAGTAAGGATTATTATGATCCACCTCCCCCCTTCCCACCCCTTCCACCCGATTTTTCTACGAGAATATTCCTAGTTACGCTACTGTAAATTCTGCTGCAATATTTCAAACTAAACACAATATTGGTAAAACTTTTCAGCTACGCCACGACACTTTTTACAATAACCGAATCGTGTGAACAGTTAACAATAATTCTGAAACCTTCAATTTTTATAATTTCTTTTTGCTGCGTTGACAATAATCTTTTGATAAATTTTTAATGTGTTCCGAAGTCATTTAATTTGTGAATTATAAAAACTGAAAAGTTTTACTATACTTGTAATAAACTTCCTTGACAAGAAGAGAATTAACAAACGTAAATGTATTAGCATTTCAGGAAAAATAAATCGTGCAATGCTTTAATTTAAAAAGGAAGGAAATGCAGAACGAACTGGGCTTAATTAGTGAACTAATATTTAAAAAAAAAGCACATCAGGAATAGAAAGCACAATTTTAATGATGACATACAAACACCCAAGCTGTTTTTTTCTTCCCTTAAACTCCCCTCCTTCCCCCCCCCCCCCCGTGATTATAATATGGTTCATAGTATGCCAAAAAATTATTACTTTTGTTTTGTTAATAACGTAAACAAACATTAGGTAGCAGCCAGAGGGAGATTTTATGGGTTAGCACTCCCCTCCCCCAGAACCTTTGCCTTTATTGCCAATGCCAATCTGTTGGTTAATTTACATTCAGGTAAGGCAACAGCTTCCCTCACTCAGAGGAAAATTTCGGTTATAATACTGAAAACCATAATTTTAAAACTTAAACCTCATCAATGCTTCAGTCCATGTATTTGGATCATCGGTTCTTAGCATCTAAAAACATGCTACGAGAAAATTTGTGACTCTGCACTCACTGTTACAATCCTGAATATTTGCGCTTTCTGGGACTTCCAATAGAACTGAGTACTTCTAAGTGATTTAAATGGAATTCCGCATGACAGAACTGATTTTTGCGAGTTGGAGACGTCTCGGCAGGCACGAAATCATAAGTAGTTTTAATCATTGTATGATTTAGTTACTCGAAAAACAATATTTTTTCTTAATACTTACAAGTTTGGTGTTTCCTATGAAACGTTTTATTTTAAATCTACGCGAAAATCAAATTCGCTTTCTAGTCATTCATATCAAATCAACCACTGATCTCAGTCTTGACATCTCGGAAATTGTACATTATTAGTTGAGTGGTCTCATGTTTGTAAGAAAGACAATAATTTTGGGCTTTTAGTTTTTCTTAATGATTTCTGGAAAGGGAAAAATTGCACAAATTGACAGCACTTTGTAATCTTTAACCAACAACAGATAAAAGTTTGTTATGTGGTGAGCTGAAATTGGTGTAATTTGCTTTTGCTTACTGTGATTCTCTTTTTTGCTTCTACACTATAAGAATAACAATAATGCTAATAATAACAAATGAAGAAATAAGTATAACAATAATAAGTAAAGAGAGGAACAATAATAATGGCAACAATTCAAATGAATTTAATTTGTGCCATAAGTTGCTTTTTAAAACTCACGTTCTCTATTTCATGTTTTCCTTTTCGTCCGAGTGTACTTCATTTTTTCCTCCCAATGCATTGCTATAATTGCTGGGATGCACAAATATGCTGGCGAAAGAGCATTTGCAGAAATAAGACGCACAATAAAAGCGTCACTTTTAATTACTTTTTTACTCTTTCATTTACTTACAGGATAGATTAATTTTATTATTTTCGTTATCTATTGACTGTAATAATTTCTTTCACACTTTATTCATTTATTTTTTCCCCCTTTTGAAATTCATTTCATTTTATTTTAATAGTTTTTAAGTTTCTTTTTCTTTAATTATTTTCTTAATTATTCTTCTATTACATTAACAAACGTAAATGTAATAGGATTTCAGGAAAAATAAATCGTGCAATGCTTTAATTAAAAAAGGAAGGAAATGCAGAACGAACTGGGCTTAATTAATGAGGCAATATTTAAAAATAAAAACACATCAGGAATAGAAAGCACAATTTTAATGACGACATACAAACACCCAAGCTGTTTTTTTCTCCCCTTACACCCCCCCCCCCTTTTTGGTGATTATATTCATTTGTTTCTTTAATGGCATGAGCGACTTGATTTTTTTCCGCTCTACCTTGCTAATACAGTTACAATTCGTGAGAATGCCTTTCTCTATTATTTCCATTTTCCCGTTTTCTCTCCAATTTGCTTGTTTCCTACATGCATATCTAAAACGGTTGGGATCCGTAAAAATGCATCTGTTACAGTTAAGCCCCTTTAATAGGGGATCTAACTCTTATCGGGGCTAGTTATACGGGGACTTAGTTCTGTCAACGGTTTGGCAGTTCACTGAAGGCTGAAAATAAAGGTAAATTAACTGATGAATGTGAACCGAACCGAACATAATTTTATAACAGGTCTGAGGTACGGGCACCTTAACTCGCACATATCTTTAAGAAGCGAATGCGATCTTAAGGTGCGAATGCGATGCGGGGGAGTCGATCGCACTCAAGTAAGTCATGTGAGGCAGGCTTAAGAGAACCACTGTTTAAACAAGAAGCTATTGAATCCTGTAGCTGCAAACTCGGCAGCTCCGTTCCCCCATGGCCGACGCCGAATGAACGAAACCAGGCAGCTTTTAATTTCCCTGATCAAAGATCATTGTCACTTAATCACTTCATCAACGAAAATGCGCAGGCATGTTACAAATGTTGGACAATCTACAAGCATGTTTGTACAATCTACAGCATGCTTGAGCTCGCAAATGTTCTACGTGTGAATAACTGCCTCTCGCACGTGACAATCTTCCTCGCAGGTAGAAGGGCAGGAATTAGTTATGACGTCAAGCACGGAGGAGTGCTTCAGCTCAGCGGTTGGCAAGGGGAACCAAAGACATGGGAAACCGGTTCGCTGCCGCTCACCTTATTAGATAAGATCGCCTTGTGGTAGAAAAAGTGGTTTCGTCTCAACCATCGAGCGTCCGCTATTTTTTGGCGGGTTGCCAGATGTGGCTAAAATTAGCCATTATGGCTAATTTAAGGTGCTGCTGGCTGAAAGTATTTTCATTTACTTACCACAAACAATTCTGGTTAATTTTAAATTTAGTTTGCCATATTAAAGTTTATTGTTGGTTTATTTCAACCAAGATTTGCGTGCTTTGAGATTTATATGCATTTAGTATGTTCAGTTGGCTGTTGTAGAATTCGTTCTATTCATCATTTGAATGCTATTATAGCAGAGAACGGTAAAGGTAGAAAGTTAAAAGATGTGAAAATGCATGTAACAAAATGCACTAGCATAATAAAAAATGTATTGATTGCTGGTCTTTCACTGGGAGGTGGACGATAGAGACCTGTTCTCCATTTTACAAGACATCGGATATCCGGTATCCGATCTTTTTTTTAATGTCCGGCACCTGATCTAGTCACGCAACAAATCACCACCGGATCTCAAAAATCCGGTGAATAAAATTTGGTTTTTGAAATTAAATTAGATGTTTTAAAAATTATGTGAGTAAAAAACTTGTACGTATTTGGAACTGTGGAATGTTTAAAAATAGGTACAGAATTTATAGCTTTCAAACATCAGAACTGGATATCCGGTACAAATCCGGCAGACAAAAGACATCGGATATTCGACAAAATGAATATCCGGTGTGGAGCTTGCGTATCTAATTGGCATAAAGCAACAACAAAGCAATAACAACAACAACAAACGCAATATCAACCACAACAAACGCAATAACAACAACAAACGCAATAACAACAGCAAACGCAATAACAACAGCAAACGCAATGACAACAACAACAAACGCAATAACAACAACAAACACAATAACAACAGCAAATGCAATATGCTTTCAAAGCATGTTTTCTCTTAAATTAACAATAGAAAGTAATTCAAAAGCAAAAATTAGGTTTAATGTTTTCCTAATTTGTAACTAAATCGTTATTCGGTGTCTTATGAAAAATAAAAATATACATATTACTTTTTAAACGGAAAATTAATTTATGGATTGCGAATAAAGTTTGCATAGCTACGGAAAATTTCTTCGGTCAACTTTCGCATTTTGAAAAAATTCTTGCTTCATTTCAAATACAGGCCCTCTAGAATGACGTGAACAATCTTTGAAGTTTACTGTATAAAACTTTCAAGTGGTAGGTAAATGTATATGTACTTATAGTTAGTCAAAAATTAGAAAATGTAAAAAAAAAGGACATTGCTTTCATAAGGTTTTGAAGCCATGATATCAACGATTATATTATTCGTAGTCAGATAAGTATTTTAAATTATTAGCAGTAAAATTTTAAAAATATTTTTAAAGGACAAAATGACATAAGATACATAGGTTGGAAGTCATAGTCACTTTTTATTCAAAATTGAATTTAAAAGAAAAGCGCTTTTAAGTTTAATTTGAATACAAAAAAAAAAGAAAAAAAGGCTCGTTTGGAAAAAAAAATAGTGCGTGGAGTCCCTCCCGAAATTTTAACACCCGACTCTCCAACTCACTTTAGTACTGGAAACCCCTCAACCATTGATTTCGCTGTCACAAGAAATAACAATTGGCCTTATATTAACGAAAGCATAGATGGCTTATCTTCCGATCATAACCCCGTGCTCCTTATGTTAGGACTAGACTATGCTCTTCCAAAAAAAAAAAAACAATCAACTTTCCCACTACAAATTGGCTCAAATTTAACAAAATACTTAAAAACTTGGTTCCTGGCAATCCAACCATAAATAACAAAATTGATATAGAAAATGAAATTGAAAACACGACCAGAGCCCTAAAAAACGCCATCAAAGACTCTACTACCTTTATTCAAATAAAAAATGATCCTATGCGCCTCCCTCCATTTATTAGAAGCCTTATAACCCAAAAGAATAGACTGAGAAAAGAAAGGAAAATCACTCGAAATAATTCTCTTAACCAGCAAATTAACAGACTAAAAACGACATAAAAGCCCTAATTCAGCACTTTAAAGAAAACAAGTGGAAAAACTTCATCAAATCGCTCAAGCCTGAAAATAAGTCCCTTTACAGGGCAATAAATTTGTTCAAAAACGGTAGACGCCCAATAAATCAAATTAAAGTCACTCACGAAACAACTATTGCAGAAACTTTCGCCAACAGCATCAGTAGAAACTTTCAAGCATTTCCCCCTCACCCGGATACAGACTTCGAAGATAGAATAAATGAGAAGATTTCACATTTTGTATTAAATCCACCTGACGAAATATTACCCCCTATCATCTCTCCTCAAACGGTTGCAACAATGATAAAAAATCTTAAAAACAGAAAGTCTCCGGGCGTCGACGGCATAACGAATCTCTCCCTGAAATCTATTCCAAACAACGTGCTAACCAATATAACCAAAATTTTCAACAAATGTTTACATCATAAATACTTCCCAATGTTTTGGAAACTAGCGACTATTGTTCCAATCCACAAGCCAGGCTCTACAAGAGACGACCCAGCAAATTACAGACCTATAAGTCTTCTGTGCGCACTTTCAAAACTATATGAAAAAATTGTTAAAAAATTGTTAGAAGATCATTTAAGCAAAGTACAAGCAATTCCAGAAGAACAATTCGGCTTTAAAAAAGGTCATAACACAGCTGCTCATGTACATCAGCTTCTAAGAGTAACTAACTACATAAATCACGGGCTAAATATGAGTAGATGCACGTTAGGAGCATTCCTGGATCTCACAAAAGCCTTCGATAGGGTATGGCATAAAGGCCTAATTTACAAACTCATTGAACTTGAAACCCCCCACTACATAACAGGCATAATCTTGGATTTCTTAACAGACAGAACATTCCGAATCAAAATCGGAAATACTCTCTCCTTGCCGAGAAACATGAATAGTGGTGTCCCGCAAGGATCCCTGTTAGGGCCCTCATGTTTCAATGCTTACCCCGCATACATGCCTAAGAACAATGATGTTTTACTAGCTCTATATGCTGATGATGTTGCAGCTCTCACAAAACATAACATTAGAAGATTGGCCGCCAGAAGACTTCAAAAATACCTAGATGAGCTGTCGAGGTGGTATGAAAAATGGAGGATAGAGCTCAACCCCTCAAAAACCAAAATAATCCACTTCAAAAGAAGCAATAGAAAGGATAACCCCCCCCCCCCCAGATCAAGATAAATAATGTACAAGTCCCATACGATAGTTCAACAAAGTACCTCGGAGTCACCATAGATCAAGGTCTTTATTTCCATCTGCACGTTAAATACGTAGTCAACAGCGCCAAACATAAAATTCAAGCTCTGCGTCCAATCCTTGGTTATCATAGTATTCTGTCTCAAAAAAATAAGAAGCTACTCTACAACACAATACTTCTTCCCACTCTACTTTACGGATCCAATATTTGGGGCTATGCCGCAAAAACAAATATTAATAAAATACAAGTTGTACAAAATAAGATGATAAGACAAATCACCCAAGCCGAACGATACGAGCGTGGAAAGGATCCGCATCATGACCTAAATATAAATTCAATCTCAAGACAAACGGTAATGTTTGCCAAAAAATTTTACTCACAGATTCCCTTTCACTCAAATCCGAAGATCCATGAACAAGCTGCATTCGTTCAGAGAAATGAAAAGTACCCCTATCCCCATCATACCCAATTTATTGCTTATGATTCACTAAGTACGATCTATAACCCACTCCCAAACCCCCAGCTCGACTCCATGTAAAGAGCATACGTCATCACCTTTATTGAAAAGGTTTTCCTATTTTTCTTATTTTATCTTTATGTCGTCTTGTGCTATTAATTATAAAAAAAAAAAAAAAAGTAAAAAACTGAAAAGAAGCAAAAAAATTTATAAAATTCTCAAAAATGTGCTTTATAAAATGCAACAAAAAAATTATAAAAAGATCAAAAAATAATCACAGGAGCCGGAACTTTGTTCAAATAGCATCTACCAGTGCTACGAACCTTCTCAAACTGCGTTCTCCCCCCAAAGCCAATGAATGATTGGCCCCCTAAACTGCTGCGCCTACGGCGCAGACTAGATGCATTTATTATTACTAGGAACTTTTACGTTATGAACTAAAAATCTTTATAACGGGTAAAAGAGTTTTGAAACTTTGCAAGCCCGTTTCAAATAATGTGCTGCTGCTGTGCGATTTTGTGATGAGAGTCCGTTAAAAATCCCGTACGTGTGACCTTCTTCCCTGCGGTGACCTTCTTCCCACCCCATTGAAACTTTTAAGGGGATTGTTTTAGGTCTCTTTGCTTTTAAGGGGTGGTGGGAGGCTTCTTTTTTCAGGGATGAACAATTGGGGCTGTAAATATATATTTATTAGGGGTGCCCTTTGGGGTCATAGCGCAGATTGCACCATTAAAAATTTTATAGGGGTCGTTTGGGGGGGGGGGGCTTTGTTGAATTTTGAAGGCAACATCGTTTTGGGGGATGCACCATCCTCTTGGAGCGGGAATGGTATATACATAAATATAGTATATATCAAGGGCGCACACGAAAGGAAGCAGGGGGACCTGTTGCCGACTGCTCCATAGAAAATTTTAAGGGGTTGTTTACGAAGGGTGAAGGTGAGCCGAATTTTGCGAGGGGTCATCGTATGGGAGAGGGCAGTGCACCGCGAAGGCTGTATCCAGACAGGGGCCCTCAGGATCGCCCGCCCCCAAAATCCCGAATTTGTTTTCAATTTAGCATATATTCTTAACTTCTCTGAAACTTGCTTTGACATATATAAGTGTGTCGAAGTCAGGTGCCCCTCCCCCCGAAAAAAATTTCTGGGTACGCACCACCGCTCATAAGAGGAATGGGGAACGATCACCCTAGTGATCTTTCATAAATGATGTCACTTGACCCCC
The DNA here is from genome assembly GCA_038502835.1 of Octonoba sinensis. Classification (NCBI taxonomy): domain Eukaryota; kingdom Metazoa; phylum Arthropoda; class Arachnida; order Araneae; family Uloboridae; genus Octonoba; species Octonoba sinensis. The sequence goes on along the minus strand of CM076605.1, from coordinate 89,461,853 downwards.
TTCTCCCTTTGGAACAAAGTGTCGCACCTCAAAGGACCCTCCCTATCCCCCTTTGTCACAAATATCGATGTGTTGCATAAGCATAATGTCACACTTTTTGTTACCCCCTCCCCTGCCCTTGTCACACATTGTCACAGTTTCACGAACCCCCTCCCCCTCGAAGAAGCGTGACATCATTTATGAATGATCCCCTATATGTATATATATAGGGTGATCATTCCCTCGATGAGCGATGTATATATATACATACATATAATCAAAAGTTAATAAAGTGAATCAAACTGTGAAAAGGCGCACGAGGCAGCACACTTAAACAGTTGCAAATATATGTATGAATACATATACATATACATATACATACATGAATACATATACATACATATATATATATATACAGTGGCGTTCCTATCATGAATGTCACCTGCCGGGGCGGTAATTAGTAATTTGTGGGACACACCCCCTTACACTCAAAAAAAAAAAAAAACTCCACATTTGTTGTGTTGTATAAACTTGTATTTTATGTATTTTCAATCGTGCAAAAAAAATCTTAAGAAATTCAATTTTTATTTATTTGTGCAAATTTTAGTTCACTACATTTATTTGCAGTTATAATACGTTGAAATAGCAATAGGTGCCACCTTCAACATTCAAATAAAGGGTCCCCCGCGTAGTGACGCCACTGATATATATATATATATATACGTATATGTTTTTAGATTGGGTTTTTATGGGGGTCCTTTTCTAGGAGTTTAGGGATTATTCATAAATGATGTCACGCTTCGGGGGAGGGGGTCGTGAAATTGGGACAAGGGGACGGGAGGAGGTAACAATAAGTGTGAAATTATGCTTATGTAACATAGCGTGGCATATGGGACAAAGGGGGGAGGGGTATGTTGAAGTGTGACATTTTGTGACAAAGGGGGGAGGGGGTCAAATACATGTGAAAAAAGGGTGACATCATTTATGGACGGCCCCTTAGCAGAATTTTGAAAAAGGTCATCGCTCATAGGTGCGGGGGACATTGCTCTGGGGAGCGGAGGGGGCATCGCCTCAATATATTTATCTATATATAAAAAAAGCATGTGTGTGTGTGTATGGTGTGTTGGCAGCCGCTCAAAAACATTTACATTCCTGAAGTTTATGAACTAACTGATTCCAGATTATTAAAGGTATAAATAATGAATTACAGTAAGCGTTAGATAAAAGAAACGACGTGAGGAGTTCAAAAATCGGGTGCCCAACAGACCCGTTGTGTTAGGGGGATCACTTGCACCTCCCCCCTCACTTGGAAAATAATTTAATGTGTTTCTACGTATGTACATGTATTTTGTGTTTTTTTAATGCAACGTACAATGAATTTTTACTTCCCTCCATTTAAGAGGGTCGGGGTGGGGGGAGTGCTCCCTGGCCCCGACATTTTCCTCGCATTCATTATGGCACGAATACCAGCTGACCGTCTGTACCCCTCTTTTAATCCTAAATATCTAGTCACTAGCTAATTACAGTGATTTTTTACGAAAGAAAAAAAATACATTAATTAAGATACTGAAATAACCTTCTGATTATATCTTTAACTTATAATAAAATGTAATAAAATATTGCAAATAATAATTTCATTTGTTGGGACAACGAGAGACTAATGCGTGCCCGAACCGCCTGGCCGCTACCTTTCTCCGAATACTCGGGGTCAAACGAAATTTCTCTATCCCTACTTGATCAAACGGAAAGACATTTTACTCTAGGGCCATCTGACGGCGGTGGAAAGATCGCGCCATGTTTTCGGCCCGTTCCCCGCTTAGTTGAAGCTCCTTCCTTTTAGACTCCCTGATCGCTCCATACTATCTGGGGCCTTGGGGGCCTCCCTGGTTATACACGATTTGACAGCGAATCTCTCTCCAGAAAGGAGAGATGTTAGCTATCCAGAATACTTCACCATATATCGGTGCCGTGACCATAACAACATATAGCATGACTTGTATATATATTACGTTTCGTGTTTTTTTCTTAACTGGTAGCTGTAGTATCCCTTTTTTTTTTTTTTTTTTGTTTTCTCATTCCTCGACATAATGTAAAATTGTCTTAAGCTCCACGAGGAAAGTTCGGGGCAGTAAACTTAGACAAAACATAATTTTCAGCGAAATTGAATTTTCATCTCAGTAATTATAATTATATGTATACATACGCACAAATATATTGGCAAGTAAGGATTATTATGAGCCACCCGATTTTCCTACTAGAATATTTCTGGTTACTGTAAATTGAGCTGCAATGTTTCAAATCAAAAGAAACACTTTGATAAAACCTTTCAGCTACGCGACGATGCTTTGTACAATAACCGAATCGTGTAAACAGTCAAAGATAATTCTGAGATCTTTCATTTTTTTCTTGTTTTTTAGCTGTGTTGACAAATCTGTTTTCATAAATAATTGTCTTTCGAAGTCAATTAATTTCTGAATTATAATGACTGATAAGTTTCAGAAAACTTGAAATAAACTTTCTTAATAAAAAGTGAATAAACAAATATAAATGTAAAAAGATTTAAAAAAAAAAAATCGTTACGTGCGTTGATAATTAATTAAGGAAATGCAGAACGATCTGTGTATAATTAATGAGGAAATATTAAAAAAGAAATACATCAGGAATTGAAAGCATAATTTTAATGACGACATACAAACACCCAGGCTGTATGTTCTCCCCTCATCCCCCCCCCCCCCCGTTTTAGGTGATTATAATATATTTCATAGTATGCCACAAAATTATTATTTTTGTTTTGTTAACAACGTAAACAGATATTAGGGAGCAGCCAAGGGGGAGATTTTATGGGTTAGCACCCCTCTCCCCCAGAACCCTTGCCTTCTTGATAATACCAATCTGATTTGTTAATTTACATTTAGGTTAGGGACAGCTCCCCTCCCTCAGAAGAAAATTCCGGTTGTAATACTGAAAGACATAATTGTAACTTCATCAATGCTTCAGTCCACGTATGTGGCTCGTCGCTTCTTGGTATCTAAAAGCGTACTACAAGAAAATTTTATTACAACTATTACAATTACAATCGTAAAATCCGAGACCTCTCGGCAGGCACGAAATTATTTTGTATGATTATATTGTTGTATGATTTAATCAGGGCCGCCCCTATCAATGTGCTAAATGTGCAAAGCACAAATGTGCCAGCATCTTGGGGGCGCCTCAGCGTCAGAGCAAAAAAAAAAAAAAGAATCAATAATCCCTGTTTCACACAATTAATTCAACAATTCTAGTTGTCTTAACATAGACAAACCCAATGATAGCGACTCCCGGTATTTCATCTTTCATGTGGACGAACTTAGCATCAAAATTCACTTGTGGCGTTGGTACTACACCCTCTGTGGTGCCTGATAGAGATGGTTAGATGGTACCAATCCCTGTGAAACGCACTAGGCCTGCAATTACCAGAAGCCAACAGCATCCCACTAGAAAGAAAAAAATAAGTAATTTGTTTCATGTATGTAATTATTAAAGTTTTTAAACTAATTGAAAACGCAATGAAATTATACACAATTGAATTTATAGTATTTTAGTTCGTATGATGAAAGAGGGCTAGGGGCGACTATTTTCCAAAGTCCAAGGGCGCCGAATACCGTCGGGCCGGCCCTGGATTTAGTTATTCAGAAAACAATATTTTTTCTTTAGATTTACAAGTTTGGTCCTTCCTTGGAAACGTTTTATTTTAAATTTACGCAAAAACCGAATTCGCTTTTTAGTCTTTCCTATCAACTTCGTCTTGAAAACTCGGAAATTGTACATTTTCTGTTGAGTGATCTCATGTTTGTAAGAAACACAATAATTTCGGGCTCTTAGATTTTTCTTACTAATTTTTGAAAAGGCAAAAACTGCACAAACTGACAACACAAGCAGCAACAGATCAATGTTTTTGATGCGGGGAGCCGAAATTGAGGTTATTTTCTTTTGCTTACTGTGAATTTCAGATTGATGAGCATTAAATAATTGTTTTTTTTTCCCTTGCAAAACTTTAAACATTTAAATTCAAAAATGTCACATACACTACATATAAAATTTGCTTTCATATTGTTGTTTTACATAGGGGTACCGTGAACCTAAACTTTAAGTTCTCAAAAATAATAATAACAATAATTAGTAAGCATTTTCTGAAACGTGCTTAATTCCTAATATGAAGTCTTAATTATCATGCTCTGCTACTCTTTAAATACACAGGACCACACATTAGATAATGTTAAACATAATTAATTCGCATTTTTTCTGTAACAGGCCTGTAATTTTAAACTTTTTCGGGGAAGTACCTTCCTTATGTATCAGATGTAACAGCCTCCTTATGTAACAGCTTTTGTCGAAGTAAACATTAGAAAAGACACATAAGTTAAAAATAAGTAATGAGAAATAACCATAACTATGCTCTTTTATGCTCTAGCTTCAATACAAGCTACTAAAATTAAAAAGTTCCTAATAATTAAAATAACTTACTTCGCATCATTCCTGTTTGGCGGTCTTCTCTTTTAACTGAAGTTTTATCCTCGTAACTCTCAGGACAGTAAACAACAGGCTTGCCAATGTGCGGGTAATTACCCAAAAATCGAGTGTTTTTAAGATCAGTGGATGTTTTTGAGGGTATTTATAAATTGCGGTATTTGGTGGCATTTTTAGACATAATGTTTTTAGAATAATTTTAATATAGGAAGTTTCACATTTAAGATTCTGTCAAACCGTTATCTTTAAAAAAATATACTTCATTTTTTTAAGCAGTCTAATTAATATCCGCAGTTATTGCTGTACGCCATTGCATCAAAGAGTTTAGGGTAGAAGCACTATACCACATGGATAGAATGAGCCGAGTTCGCTACGGATCCCAACTGTTGCAGCAAAAAGCGAATTACACACGAGAGAAATAATACCAAATATTATTATTATTATAAAATCAAGGAAAAGTACCGAGCATTCCAAAATGAGGTTAGTAAGCAAATCAATTAAAAATTTTACCTGTCCAATTAATAATTTCATTATGATTGTAATTGTTTGTAATTTTCGCTCTCCCTTGTGTGGAATTAATTCTTTCCACCAACGCCTTGCTATAACGATTGAGGTCAGAAAAAAGTTTGACGAACGTGCGCTTAGGTAAATACACTCACAGCAAGAGTTTTTTCACTTTTTTTTTTCAATTATATATTTGCACAAGATTGTTTACATCACTCTTTGCTTCTTTTTTTTTTTTTTTTTTTAATCCTATTTTTGGTAGTTATTTATTCTTTTATAATTTTCTCTTACTTTTCTGACGTTATTTTATCTTATTAATTTTTTGATTTTTAAATTCTTTAAATATTTTTTATTTGCTTAGTTATTACTTATTTATTTATTTATCTTATTTTTCTTTCTTCTTTTAGTCTTCTAGCAAGTGCAATTTGATTTTTTTCTCGTGATTTGATTTTTTTCTCGTGAAAAGCAGATAATTTCCTTGAAAATTTACGCTGGTAGTCCTATTTTTTCGTTCTCACATATACGAAATTCCTTTGTCTTCTGCCTGCATATCTGTAACGGTTAGGATCTAAAAATACATCTCTAATAGTCAACGGTGTGATGAATGATTAAATGCTGCAAAAAAATGTAAATTACAAGGCGATGTTTTAGATGCAATATACATTTAATCACTTGGCACAGCAAATGGGCGAAGTCGGTAGCAAAAAAAGTAATTTCGTTAAGACAAAACGCTCGTGTGACAAAATAAAATCTAGCTACGCGACTAGTTAGACATCCGTCGGTGCACTACATCCGTACCCAATTGGTCGAAAGCAGCAGGGAAAGCTCCGGCAGCTCCATTCACTCTAACCAATAAGTCGGTATTGTAAAGTTCGGGATGACAATACAAAAGGTTTAGGAGTCAAAAAATAAGTTTGCACGTTTAGACAAACGGCTCGTGAGGATCATTGAACTCTGCTATAGTTTGCTTTCGATTAGGCACTTTATTTTGCTTGATTTATTCTTTTCCCTCTAGCATTTTTTAGGATCACAACTATCATCGTAAAAAATACATGGTAAAAAGTAAAATGTCATTGATTTTTGAGTTTTTCATGCAACTTCAATGATTTATTTCATATAAGCATTTAAACTTTGAATTCTGTAAGGGAAAAATAATAAAATCCACTTCATAAAAAATGTTAATCAATTTTTTTTAACAATTACTACGTCACTGAAAATATTCTTCATTTTCAAAAATCGGGGGATATTCTATATCATTCCAGATGAATATGCATTAAAGGTGGACACATTCTCAGGGCTCAAATCAGCTTTTCTATTTTTCACTTTTTATCTCTTCAGAAACCGTTATGACCCGTTTATAAAAATTTTGGGTTTTAAGAGTTAATATAAGCAGTAGTCATACGGGGGAAATTCTGGTCACGCCTTTTTTAGTTTTATAAACTGGTATAACAAAGTAACTGCTAACTGAAATATGACAAACGTTCCTTAATCCTACACTGCGCAATTTTTGGTTTCTTTGTAAAAAACAATTGTGTTTGTATGTGCTAGTTATAAGTAGAAAAAATACTAAAAATTTTTTTTTTTTTAAATTCGGAAAAATAGAATCCGATAAAATTTGACCTGTTGTTTAAAAACAACACTGCGAACATTAATAGTTTTTTATATAATCATTTTAATAAATGAAACAAAATTATTAATAAATAGGTATGCATTATAATCATAAAATAGCAATAAATAGTAAAATTTATTAAAATAATTTATTTTATTATTATTTATAAATTAAAAAAATATATTAAAGTAAAAATTTGCACATGTAACTATTAATTATTAGTTACATGTGCAAATTTTTTACTTTAATTACCAATAAAGTTTAATAATTTCACTAAAAGGTTTTAAACAAGAAACCTAACATCTGTAGGGGTTTGATGCAATAATGTTTGTTTCTTCTTTGGTTGAGCGTCAATTGATTTTAAACAAAATTCCTAAAAAATAATTTAGTCGACCACTTTACACAAATTTGTTATAGAATTACAACAGTAATCTTCCAAATGATACCAATACCAAATAAAGTGAAATAGAGCAACCAGAGACACCTGTTCTTGTTTACACTGCAAATAATGCAGGAGCAAAAAAAGTACCCCCGAATGCGCGGTGTTGTTTTAAAATAACAAGTAAAAAAGGTGCTTTAGCATATATTTTTTACGAAAATTTTCGGACAACTTATGTTTATTTTACTTTAACACTATGTAAGCAATTAAAGACTATTTTTCAAAAAATTGTTGTTTAAAATTTGTAAAAAAAAATAAGAATTTGTTGTTTTTTACAAAATCAACATGTGTTACGATTTTGTGAAAAAAGATGAACCTTGAGCCCAGTTTACAAGATCTAGGGGTAACTATATTAACTAATATGACATTAAATACAAAATAAAACGAAAGAATGCACCACTAGTTAATAATAACACAGAACAAGAGCTTAATGAACGAAAATTAGAGATATTTAAAAACAACACAGTGCAGTGTAGGATTAACTATTTTATTTCATGTTGGAAGAAAAGATTTCTTCCTCGACTCCATAAGTGAATTAGTGGTATCGGAAATAAAGTTCAAGGACATGAACAATATTAAACTTTGCTTTGATACCACATGTGTCAAACGTAAAGCTGTAAATAATGCCTTAAATAAGAGGGGAAAACCCCTACCCATTTCAAAACCAAATGCGTGTATATTTATATGTTTAAAAAAAACTCTCTCTTGCTAACATATTTCCGTTAACAATGTAGTGTAAAATTTAGCTCGCAATGTAAAAGATGCATTATTTTACTCAATAACGGAATGGATACTTAAATGGGAGACAACAAGGACGGAGGCAACAGTGAGGTAAGTCCTCTGATGCGTACCCACTATTTAAATTGCTGCTGAATTAGAAATGTACAATACAAATATAGCAGAGAAAGCAAGCGCTCCATACGCACGTTGAATACCAATACAACACATGTGCTAAAAATATATTTTTCTATTATTTTATTGTGCACGATGTAAAAAAAAATATAGATTTTCAGAAATTTTGGAAGAAAAAATATGTTACTTACTACTGCAAAAACATTTTGAAAACAGATCCTCTCCAAAAATTATACCTTTTTTAAAGATCCATCCATACCAGTGCTATATTTAAAACAAAATAATTCTCGTTGATGCTGTTTTATATTACAAATAGTCTATGCTTTTGAATCCAGTGCACATATTTTGTCTATATTTAAATACATTGGTCGCAAGAATTGATTACAAGAGCCTTTTTTAAAATTAAGTTTAAAATAGAATGATAGCAAGGGTCGAAAACTTGTTTACAAACAATGCTGTAAACGCTACAGGCCGCGTGATTGGTTAGCTTCGCGGAGCAAAAAATAATTCGATGATTTCTTTGGAGCAGAGTACGAATACATCGAAAAAAGAGTGCAAAAGGAAATCTCTTGTTATTAAATTATGGCCAAGTAATTTTTGGAGAACTTAATAAAAATAAAAATACTAGAACATTTTAAATAGTTTTCTTCAAAGAAAAAATTGCCCCCAGAGCATCGGAACGAACTTGAACGATAAATGCATTGGGCCCACGGACTATAAGGCTGAAGGTAAGACACTTTGTTTACCAGGTTAGTCGTTAGACCGCTAACATTTTGGCAGATATCAACCATTATATTAAAACGGGTTAATAAAGTAGCATTGTTATAAGAAAAAAAAATAATTTATTTTTTTTCTTCTCAATACTAATTACGATATCAATAAAAGTTGTTTAATTCTTGCCAAAAAATTGGCTCGGAAATTCATTCTTTTTTTACTCAATTTATATAACTGCTCTTTTCTTGCAGATTGGGATCCGTAAAAATGAGACAAAGACACCCATTCTTCAAACAGAAAGCCAAAGTTAGCTCCAGTTAGACATCCGACAGTCACCCATAGTTGATTAGTCGAAACTAGAAAGATAGAAGGGGAGAGCGGCTTTCTTATTCCACTCTTGGTAAAAAAGTGTCATAATACTGTTTAAAGAATAAATTCAATTTTTACTTTCAAGTCAATGCAGCTGACAATTATATGAAGTGAATCTGTCTTTTCTCCTTAAATATGTTTTTGTTTCTTACAGCCAGTGATATAGTAGAGCCTTATTCATTCTATGGCACAAAATTTGATTAACAATAAAAGCGATTAAAAGTTTAAACTAAGTACAAAAAAAATTACATATCAGAGATTTGCGGCGAATTAGCCTTTTTGTCTTCTCACTACACTGGCACAATGCGAAATAATCTGTGGGCATTAAAAATTTTATCTCCAAACGGAAACACCAAGTTGTTGTTGTTGCTTATCTCCCAAATATTCGGAAGAAGTCAAACCAGATCAATAAAACCGTTGACTTTAATAAAATCTGATACTAAAAGGGAAGTAAGTATAGCTGTCCTCCTAGACAGGCCAGGATATATCAGGCGACGTCTGAGGTTGCTGGCATTGGGGCAGAGAGGAAAAACCTTGTTGCCTTCAAAAAATATTAGACATTTTAGGTGGCCAGTGGCAATACGGCGGGATTGACAAGTATTGGAAACACAAAACAGACAGCACGAGTACTTTACTTCTTTAGAATTAAAAAGTACTTAACTTCTGTCATTCCGTGGCGTTACACGATGTGATATCGAATGTATTTAGCTTAGTACGTTCATCCCTCTACAAGAAGAAGGGATGTTAAGTACGGGAATCCACTAGAGAACGACGCCGTGACTATAAACATATATTGCATTACTTATATATATATTGCATTTCGGATTTTTCTTAACTGGTAGCTGTAATATCACCGTTTCGTTCTGTTTTCTTCCTCGACTTGATGTAAAAATGTCTTCCGCTCCACGAGGAAGGTTCGGGGCATTAAACTTAGACAGAACACTCTGTTTTCAGCGAAATGGCCTTTTCATCCCAGTTAACATAGTTATGTGTATACATACGCACAAATATATAGGCAAGTAAGGATTATTATGAGCCACTCGATTTTTCTACCGGAATATTTCTGGTTACTGTAAATTGTGTTGCAATATTTCAAATCAAGAGAGACACGCTAATAAAAGCTTTCAGCTGTGCGACGCCGCTTTTTACAATAACCAAATCGTGTAAACAGTTGTTTACACCAATCGTGTAAACAATCGTGTAATTGTCGCCGCTTTTTACAATAACCAAATCGTGTAAATATGCATGTGCAACGATAATTCTGAGACCTTTAATTTTTTTCCTGTTTTTAGCTGTGTTTGACAATGATGTTTTCATAAATGATCAATGTCTTTCGAAGTCATTTAATTTCTGGGAGTATGCTCTTTACGTATTACACACACACAAAAAAAAAAAAAAAAAAAAAAAAAACAGCTTTTATAGAAATAAACATTAGAAAAGACATAATTAAAAAATAAGTAAAAAGACAATAACCATACTATGCTCTGTTATGCTCTAGCTTTAACAAAAACTACTAAACTTAAAAAGTTCCTAAGAATTAAAATAACTTACTTCACAGCACTCAGGTCTGGCGGTCTCCTTTTTTAACTAAAGTTTTATCCTCGTAACTATCAGGACAGTACACAGCAGGCTTGCCAATGTGCGGGTAATTACCCAAAATTCGAGTGTTCTTAAGATCAGTGGAAGTTTTTGAGGGTATTTATAAATTGCGGTATTTGGTGGCATTTTTAAAACATCAAGTTTTTAGAATAATTTTTATGTAGGAAGTTTCACATTTGAGATTCTGTCAAACCGTTATCTTTAAAAAAATATACTTCAATTTTTTAAGCTGTCTAATTAATATCCACATTATTGCTGTGCGCCATTGCATCAAAGAGTTTAGGGTAGAAGCACTATACACATGGATAGAATGAGCCGAGTTCGCATATCTACGGATCCCAACTGTTGCAGCAATTTGTTTGAGGAAAAAGCGAATTACACACGAGAGAAATAATTTTAATAATTATTATTATTATAAAATCAGGAGAAAGTGCCGAGCATTCTAAAATGAGGTTAGTAAGCAATTAAAATTTTTAGATGTCCAATTAATAATTTCATTATGATTGTAATAGTTTGTAATTTTCGTTCTCCCTTGTGTGGAATTTCTTTCCAACAACCTTGTTATAAAGATTGAGATCAGAAAAAAATTTGTAGAAACGTGCGTTTAGGAAAATAACACTCACAGCAAAATTTTTTTCTCTTTTTTCTTCAATTATATATTTGCACAAGATTAGTTATATCACTCTTTGTTTTTTTTTTTGTTTTTTTTTTTGGTTCTTATTTTTGGTAGTTATTTATTTTTTTATAATTTTCCCTTACTTTTCTGACGTTATTTTATTTTATTATTTTTTTTTATTTTTAAATTCTTTAAATATTTTTTATTTGCTGAGTTATTACTTACTTATTTATTCATCTTATTTTTCTTTCTTCTTTTAGTCTTCTAGCATGTGCAATTTGATTTTTTTTCCCGTAATGCCTCGAAAAAGCAGTTATCTTCCTTGAAAATTTACGCTAGTAGCCCTATTTTTTCGTTCTCACGTATACGAAATTCGTTTGTCTTCTGCCTGCATATGTATAACGGTTAGGATCTGAAAATACATCTCTAATAATCAACGGTGCGATGAACGATTAAATGCTGCAAAAAGATGAAAATTACACGGTGATGTTTTAAATGGAATATACATTTAATCACTTGCACCGCGAATGGGTGAAGTCGATCGCAAAAAAAGTCATTTCGGGGAGACAAAACGCTCGTTTTTCAGAAAAAAAATCCAACTACGCGACTAGTTACACATCCGTCGGTGAACTACATCCGTACCCAATTGGTCAAAAGCAGCAGGTAAAGCTCCGGGAGCTCCATCCACCCTAACCAATAAGTCGGTATTGTAAAGTTCGGGATGACGGTCAATATGCGGATGACAGTACAAAAGGTTTAGGAATCAAAAAAGAAGTTTGCACGTTTAGACAACTGGCTCGTGAGGATCATTGAACTCTGCTATAGTTTGCTTTCGATTAGGCACTTTATTTTGCTTGATTTATTCGTTTCCCTCTAGCATTTTCTAGGATCACAACTATTATAGTAAAAAATACATGGTAAAAAGTAAAACCATGTCATTGATATTTGGGGTATGAATCAAATTTTTACTATTGATTTCAATGCAACAGACAATCATATGAAAATTAGCTCGGTTTTTTCAGTAAAATCCGTCTTGAAGGTGGGATTTTGTTTGGATTTTATTTTACATTCATGAAAATTTTATAAAAAATCCAGCTTTTTATAAATTAATTCTACTACTAATGATCTAGCGTCTAAGTCATGTAACGAAGTAAAATTTATTTCGTGAGAAAGAAGTATGAAGATTATAATATGAGAAGGTTGTTTGTAAAATGATGCTATAAAAGTGTTGAGTGAGAAATATGCGGCGTAATGAGCCTTTTGATTGGTTCCATTCCTTCTCAGTAGATGGCGCTACAAAATGAAACAAAATCGGCTGTGGGCATTGGAGTGTATTTTTATTTGTGAGAGTAAAAACTTTATTTCCAAGCGACTACACTGTTCATGTGTTACATTCCTTCTCACTACAGTGTGACACAATGCGAAATAGTCTGCGGGCATGAAAGGGTTAATCTCCAAACGGAGATACTGTGTAAAGAGCTGAATTACTTCTTCAAAGTCAAATTGTATTGATCAGTTCCGTCTTTGCGGAGTGATAACGATTTGATATCGAATCTAAATTGAACATCCCTCAATGGAGGCAATTCAACCAAGGAACGTCATTGGTCACGTGGCACCGATGAAAGTAATATAAACAAAGGAAGCCGTAGCATCGCTTTGTTTCGAGTTCGACAAATCTAATTAAAAACTAGGCCTAAATAAAGTTCTTTAGTGTTAATTACATAAAATTACCACTAAACACAACACTATAACTATTGTAATAATTATTAAAGTTCTTTTATAATGAATAAATTAAATGTAAATACTTGATTGTAATCAGAAAAAAAGCTCTGTGAAATTAGTCTAATAAATTTTAAGATAACTAATTTTGCCTGTTGCACTCTGCGCTGAAATTAATTGAAAATCTTAGTAACCAAAGAAGCGGATATCACGTGACTACGATAATCGTTCATGAATAACTCTAGCGGAGAATTGCCTCCATTGCATATGAGAGGAGATATGTTACGTTTACGCGGCACTGATTTAAACTCATACATTATTGCAACATCTTGCATTACTCATATTTATGCTTTATACAGCTTCGTTTCTGATTAACTGGTAGCTGTAGTGTTGCATTTTTTTTTTTTTTTTTGTTGTTGTTTTCTCATTCCTCGACATAATGTAAAAATGTCTTGCGATCAACTAGGAAAGAAGTTGGAGGTGTTCAATTTGAACAGAACTTTCTGTTTTCAGCGAAATTACCTTTTCATTCTAGTAAACATAGTTACATGTATACACACCCAAGTAAGGATTATTATGAGCCGCCCCATTCCCACCCCATTGACCCAATTCTTCTACGAGAATAATTCTTGTTACGCCACTGTAAATTGTGCTGCAATATTTCAAATTAAGAGAAACACAAAATTAAGAGAAACATACACCTTTCAGCTACGCGAAGATGCTTTTTACGACAACCGAATCGTGTAAGCAGTAAACTATAATCGTGACAACTAAAAAAAATTTTTTTGTCTGTTTTCTAGCTGTGTTGATAATGATGTTTTCATAAATTTTTAATGACTTTCGAAGGTATTTAATTTCGGAATTATAATGACTGATTAGTTTTAGGTATACTTGTAAACTTCCTAATAAGAAAAGAATGTATAAATCTTAACGTAAAAGGATTTCAGAAAAAAAAATCGTGCAATGATTTAATTAAAAAAAACTAAGGAAATGCAGAACGAACTGTGCAAAATTGATAAGGAAGTATTTAAAAAGAAATACATCAGGACTTGAAAGCACAATTTTAATGACGACATACAAACACCCAGGCTGTTTGTTTCCTCCCCTTAGTTTTTCCCCCGCATTTATTAATTGTAAAATGGTTCATAGTATGCCACATATTTTTTTTTATTTTGTTATCAACGCAAAAAAACATCAGGGAGCAGCCAAGGGGATATTTTATCTTTTAGCACTCCCCTCTCCCAGAACCCTTGCCTTCATTGCCGATACCAATCTTATTTGTTAATTTTTTATCAAGGGTCCGGAAATGGGTTGATGGATTTACCAGTTTTAAGTGGCGCTGAGCTCGTTTTAACCAGTTTTAGAAAATGTCAGTCTGTATTTTACGAGCAGTCTTGCCAATGTGCGGGTAATTACCCGATAATCGGGTATTTTATTCATCCGCGGGTATTTTGGAGGGTATTTATAAATTGAGGGTATTTTTAGAATTTTAATAAACAAAATTTCGTTCTAATTTACGGCAACAAACACTTGATGACTCTGGTTAATGCCAACATTTATTGCTGTACGCCGTTACATCACAGAGTATTAAGGTAAAGCACTACACACATAATCAAATGAGCTTGTCCGCATATCTACGGATCCCAACAGATATAGCAATTTGTTTGAGAAAAACGAATTACTCACCCGAGAGATAATATCAATAGTAATTATTATTATTACAAAAAACAAGAAAAAGTACTAAGAATTAAAAAGTGAGAATAGTAAAAAAAAAAGCAATTTAAATATACTATTCATTTCTTTATTTTATTATACTTGAACTTATTTGTTATTTTCGTTCTCGCCGGTGTGGAGTTAATTTTTTTACTAATACCTTGCTACAACAATTGGAATCAGAAAAAATGTTGATTAGCGGGCGTTTACGAAAACAAGACTCACGGCAAAAAGTTTTCTCCCTTTGTTCTTTAATTATTTATTTACACAATATTGTTTTATTTCACTCTTTCTTTATTTGTTTTTCTTATTTTGGGAATATTTGGGATCTTTAAACATTTTTTTATTTCTTTATATAGTACTTTCTCACTTTATTTTATTTTTCTTTCTTTTTTTTGGTTTTCTAGCATATGCAATTCGATTCTTTTAACCGTTATATCTTGGAAAAGCAATTTTCTTTCTAGAAAATGACTTTGGAAAATGCCTATCTGTGGTATTTCAATTTTTCCGTTTTCACATATGTGCATTTCGTTTGTTTTCTGCATCCATATCTATAACAGTTAGGATCCGTGAAAATAAATCTATAATATTCACTTGATTGATAAATGATCAAATGATACAAGAAATTTAAATTACGCGATGATATTGTAAATGAAATCGTACTACAAGGACTTGGCCCCTCAAATAGGCGAAGTCGACAGCAAGCAAATAAATCATTTCGGAAAGACTGAAAATTTATTTTTAAAAAGAACTAGCCACGCGACCGATTAGACATCCGTCGACTCACTATATCCTTAACCGATTCGTCGAAAGCAGCAGGTAAAGCTCCGGCAGCTCTTTCCCCCCTAGCCAATTAGTCGGAATTGTAAATTTCGGGAAGAGACAAAATGTTTATGAGTCAAAAAATAAGTTTGCTCGTGATGATTACGTGAATTCTGTTGGAGTTTGCGTACGATAAGCAATTTTTTTTTTTTTTTGCCTCATTTATTCATCTGCCTCTGGAATTTTCGCGGATCCCAACCGTTATAGTAAAGCATGAAAAAAAATAAATGGTAAATATAAAGTGGCATTGATGTTGTTTTAGGTAAGAATTACATTTCTTCCATTAATTTAAAGCAGCTCACAATCATGTGAAAAGCAGTTCGCTTTTTTGCCAGTAAAATCCGTCTTGAAGCCGATATTTTTTAAATTTATTCTCTTACTAATGAACTAAGTAAGTCATTTCACGGTTTTAATTTAGTTTTTAGAAAAAAGCTTTAAAATTTAAATACGGGAGGGTCGTTTGTAAAATAAGACTATAAAAGTGATACGGGAAGTTCGTTTGTAAGATAAGACTATAAAAGTAATGACTTTAAATGAGCCTTTAGATTAGTTCCTATCTTGCTCACTAGAAGGCGCTGCAGGACGAAGCAGAAGGCTGCGGGTATTGGAGAGTATTTTTGCTTGTCTGGGAGGGTAAAAACTTGATTTTCAAACGGCAACACTGTTTACGAGTTGCTGTTGTCATATCCTCGCGCGAGGCGAGGAAGAATGGGTGCGCTGCTCCTGAGTCTAACGGTAACGGTACCCTTCTAGGCAGGAGTCCGACTTCCGCCCCCTTATATGTGGTCTCTTAATTTTTTGAACCAGCTCCCAGATGACAGACCGTCACCTGGGGTTGGCACACCCAGACGTATCGTTTCACTTGGAGGACATTGGAGCATCGACCTACTTAACGTGTACCAGCTCCCTTTAGCGTACACGGCCTTATAGGAATCAGCCGCGAGAGGTTGTCACCCTCCCAAACACTGAACTAAGTCGATGTTGCTTCACTTTCGGTTCTCTACGGGAACCCAGTATTTTACGAGTGAACGCTTTTTATGGCCACTGAAACTAAAACGTAACATCCATAAAATAGTTAGTTAATAGTCAAAATATATTTCGTTATTTCTTATAAAAACACACTCAGAAAACTTAGCATTGCAGAAAATTCGTTGTACACATATTCACTTAAATGAGATTTTGCTGTATTTAACGATATAGAGTAATGAAACAAATTCTTAAGTTTAAAGAATAAAAAATAACATCTAAGGGAGTTATTATCATGATTTTGCTTCATTGTCAAGGCCGAAAACAGCTAAAATGTGCAGCAAAAAATAAATAAATAAATAATAATAATAACATGCACTTAGTAAGTTTTGACGAGCGAAAAATCGAATAGAATAAATCATCTTGACTTCTCACAGCCCCAGGGAAGCAAAATAAGTAAAGTCTGCACGGGAATTTTTTAAGAATAGTAGCAAGTCTAAAAATTAGTTCACGAAAAGGGAAGCGAAGAAAGAAAGACCAAGGAAACACGGAGATAATAGATAAAATAATTTTTGCAGAAAAAAAAAAGAGGAAAAGAAAATAAAAGAAAAAACGACTTCAAATTAAAAGTTGCGTTAAAAAGTAAAAAATATAATCATTCCTTAAACAACATCGATTCGACTTTTAAAGTTAATTTAGACGTCAGCACAAAATATGACAATCAAATTACCATTGCACCATGTGTTACTGTGCATTTATATCGGAACTGTTGCAAACTGGTAGGCCATTTAGTTTTTTGATTGATTCGTGATTAGAAATGATTTTATCTATCATAATTTTGCACCGACTTCAAAAGTTATGTTTAAAAGTCGGATAGATGTTATTTAAAGGATGGCTTTACTTTTTACTTTTTAACGCAATTTTTACTTTGATGTCGAATCCATATTTTTGTTCCCCAAACTTATTTTATTCAATTCTTTTAAGGGGAAATACATTTCTTATATGAATATTCTATTAATATATATATATATATATTCCCCCCTTTGTTGGGAGACTGGCACACTAAAAAATAACCATTGGTATGATAACTTCCGATTTGAAGGGATTTTAAAAAGTTCAAAACAGACTTCAGCGTTAAAACAAACTAAAATAATTTATATTTTGCTTCAAAGAAGCTTTCCTCAAATTCTTATTGTAATTGCTCTTAATATTACTGCTTAATGGCGAAGAACTCTTTTTAATCATTTAACGGTCGGGTAATTTTCAAGAAAACGGTCATAAAAGTGCCTATTTTTTATCCCTGAAAATTATATAAAAATATGTGTATGAACAATATAATATTTATTTTTGATTTGTTTGTATTTTGAAATTTTAAACACTCGAGCCGGGAAATATCACGGGAGCGAGAAATAGAATGCGAAACCTCAGCCCGGAAATATCACGGGAGCGAGAGGGAACGGGTGAACAAAGTGTTTTATTATAGTTATATAGACATCCGCTGTAATCCAGACCTGTCCATTTTACTACGAAGTAATTATCCACAATGTTTGCTCGCATAGCGCCGTCTCTTGTTGAAAACTTTCTTTTTCTTCTGCACGTTCTATTTATGTGCCACCTCCAAAAAAGTGCGACTCGGCAATTCTAATTTTAATAATTCGAAAATGTGATTTAAAATATTCATTTACAAGAAATGGTACTCTCGATTTCTGTGTTTGACGTTGGGAGAATCTCTTAAAATTGTCCCCTTCAGCACTGAAAAATCTCGCTAAATGCCGCCCCAAGCAAAATGCGCCGCAAGAAGGAACAACGGACCATGACAAGAAATAAATATAAGACTATTCAAATTTTATGAAATAGTTCAAATTTTAAATTATTTCGTTTCTTCTCCAACAATGCGACTTCAACATTTTTAGCCAACGCGTTAGGCATTTAGTATTACGGAAGTAGGGGCTAGGGATGGAAGTTTTAGTTCCCTTTAAGAAACTAGTTCCTATCATTCCTTTGAATTCTCGGACTAGTTCCAGGAACTAATTCCATCCGACCAAAAAAAGAAAAACTTTCCTCCGTGTTTGTATTTTTTTTATTATTATTTTCTTTTTCTTTTTTTATTTGGGGGGGGGGGGGTTGTAGAACCTAAATGTTTCTCAGTATATATGTATATATACGGCCACCAGCTCCCAGCTTCGGCGCACCTAAAGCCTCGGCTAAGAGGTGTACGGGTGTCTGGTGGAGAAAAGTATACATGTATATCAGTGTTGCCGTTCCAAAATCGACATTTTACCTTCTAACCCGATTCAAAATACCAGGCAAATTTTTTGTATGCTGTGACACCTTGTGAGAAAAAAATGTAACTATTGAAAATTCCTAAGGATCAAATTTGCTGAAATTATATGTCTGACTTTATAACGCTATTTTCAAACACAAAATTAGTCCAATTTTGTAATATTTTGAAAATCTTTTCTTTTTCTTCAGATTTTAAAAGAGTTTTACGGTACAAGAACTATATACATGAACGATCGTGCTTCGTATGCAAATCTACGGATCCCAACTGTTATAGCAATTTATTCGAGAAAAAAACGTTTTATGTAAGTGGGATTTGATAATACTAGTAATTATTATAATAAAAACCAGTAACGAGCATGCCGAAAAAATATTAATAATGAGAAACAATTTAATTATTATGATTGTTGTTATGTTGTCATTCTAGTATGTGGAATTATTTTTTTCCTTCAATAACTTGTTATAACATTCGGGAACTACAATATTTTTGACGTGCGTTTACGAAAATAACTCACAGCAAAAGCTAAATTAGTTTCGTTTTTTCTTATTTATTCACACATGAATGGTTTATCTATAGCGGTTGGGATCCGTGAAAATACATTTTAGTCACCGGTGTGATGATTGATTAAATGCTATAAATATACCGACAATATCATTTAAGTATTTGACACCGCAAATGAGTGGAGACGATGACAAGCTAATAGGCTAGTTTTTCCGGCTTGACCTATTAGTTAAACATTCATTTTTTAAACAAAGATTTAGTGACGTGACCAGTTAGTTAAACATCTGGCGACTGAATCCTTAGCATACCCCTTGCCAACTAGTCTGACATGTGAGGTCCTTTTCACGTGATCTGCAAACTTGGGGAAACAAAAGGGAAGTCATTGACCCATTCGGAAGGTGAGACCGCAACTTATCCCAGAGTTTGGGACTTTCAACTTTTTTCGGTTTAGGGTCCAAAACGTGAAACATTGTGTGAGAAGGGTGCATAACGTGGGTCACGCCAAATTTTTTCTTACTTCAAAATTTAGCACTGAGGGGGTTTTAAACAAATTCTAGGGAAATACTCGGATAAGAATGTTTTAGTCCTGATATTTTTAAAAAAATAATTGCAGTCATTCTTGAAAAAATCATACCTAATTGATTACTGTGCAACAAATTTGAACTTTTTTTTTGTCCTTTAGATGAAACTATGTGCTTCTATATAAAAAAAAGGTGCTTGATTCAAATATCCAAACCAAAATGGTCCATCACGTACCGTTTTTGCTTCAGACCCACTTCTCATATTTATACAATTTGGTTATAGAAGAATGTAACTGTGGCTTACTTATTTAAAACACAAACACAAAAAAGATTTTTTTGGCCGTTTCATCTTGTGGGCATCTGTTGGTGTGCCCTGATAACAGATCAGCAATATTCAGTTTGTATACTTCCATTCTATCGACCGCTGAAACGCTTTTAAAACACAGATATCCTGATGAGAACTTTCCCCATTCTCATCATTAATTACGCCAAGGTTTTGAAGAAAGAAGTCCATATGGGAGTCCAAAATGTGTAGTTTTAATGAAATATAGCAACCTAATAACACAAAAGCATTTTATCATGTCATCAGCAAGATTTTCGTAATTTTCAGCTTTCTCATTTAAAAGGAAACGTGAGCACACTTATTTAAAAGGCATCCAGGCAGATTTTTCAGCTTCTCACTCTGTTTTTATACTCTTCATTATGAAAGGACTTCCTTAAGTTGTGGGCCAATAAAAATCCTTTCTTTTAGTTTTGCCTCACTTAATTTTTTTAATTTTTTCCTAAAAGGCAAGGAAGTCACTTCTTCTCTGTCCAGAGTTTTTACAAATATTTCGATAAACCAAGTTTAATATACAATTGTGGGAAAAAGGCATATTATAGATTTACAAGTGACTAATTTAATATGCTTTCGCCGCTCAAAATTTTGAAAATTCCTTTGTGTTTGCAGACTACGCTATAGGAATGAATAGGAAAACTACTTATATGGAAGAGCACCTATAAACAAGCGCCACTCTGCTGAATTGTGCTCATGTCTAATGCTTGAAACCCTACATTTACATCAGAGCAGCATACTAATTTTTCTTTCTCCGCAAAATAGTCTACAATATGTTTTTGTCGTCTTGTAAAAAACTCGAAACTTCGAGGAGTAGATAAATCTTTTGTTGCCAAAAAATATCGCTAAAGTATCCCAAGCTCATTATAAAGGTCTTTAGAATGGCAGCGATTTCACTGTCAATGACAAAAATATACTTTATAATAAGTTAAGTCGATAAATTACGAAAATATGCACATTTATCCAGAAAATACGTAAAAAGCTAAAATGTTGAATTTTAGGAAAATGGTACGTGTTAGGCAAAACATAATTGCAGATTCGTAATCCTCAGCCAAAAATACATAAGAAACAGACATTTTCATCCAAAGGACATTTTTCGTGTTGCACAGTGTTATCTTTAACATGTGTGCATTGTTTTGTTAATGCTGCGTAATAGGAGCTGAAATGTAGTATACGAAATGATGTATCTGTTAGATTTTGCATTATAAAAATGCATCTTTCCTAAAGAAAAAGGATAGATATGTTCTAAGTAAATTAAGAGCACGAAAGATCGCTGCTTCTTCTTTCGATTACGATATATTTACAAACATTTTGCTCATAATACCTTAAAAGCAAACAAGGTTGCTGAAGTGCAAACTGATTTATCAGATGTTTTATTGCCAATTGCATGCATATGCTACTTCTAGCAATTAATATCAAGAAATTTTATTTTACGTCCATATGGTGGTTATATTGTTTATGAAACAATTAAATATTTATTACAAATTAATTACAAATTACAATAATTGTAATTACAAATGTATTAATTATGATATCCAAATGACTTATCAAAAAATTGAATCAGACGACAAGTAAAAGTAAAATTCCTAATGGAAAAAATTTGAAAAATAGAAATGATTCAGGATTCAGCTATTTGTGTTTTATTTAAACCAAAAATGCAACTTTATATAACTGAAATAATGGAGAATTTTTTTTTTAAATAAAGGGGAGAGAGACCTTTCAAAGCTCTGCAGTTTCATATAGATATATATCATTATATATATCTTTTGTTTATGTGTGTGTTATTTCGGTGTAAGTAATTTTAAGAATCACAATTCTCTTTTTAAAAAAATTCTAAACAGCAATTTCTACGCATTCCCTCGCGATCTTTTACAAAGTTTTATTTATACACACCAGATGATTGTGTAAGAACAACCTTTTTACGGCACAGCCATCAAAGTCATGCCTTTATAATAATCGTATGTGTGTATCATTTCCATAAACAAACGATATGTTTTTCAAAGTTTAAATCTTAATGCCTTTCTTGTTACTCTTAAATTTCAAATACATTTAAAGACTTGAATTAATAAAATTGGAAAAAGCAATGTCCCTATGATGAGTGCGATAAATTATTTCCGCTTTTGAAGATAGGTAATTACTTTTTCAATAATGAATGAAAAATTATAAGTAACAATAGTATTCTACTTTAGTATTAACATTTAACATGTGTGAAAACGTACAAGATGATGGGATTTTTCATCTTCATTTTCCCTAAATTTATTACAGATAGCGATGAAAAATGTTATACTTAAAATTGGAAAATAAACATAGACAAAATAACAAGTTAAAAGCTATTTTTATTGCTATATTCTTTCAAGTAATTTCATTTCTTATCCTCAAGTTGAGCACACCATACGAACGAACTTGCCTACAGCACCCTACATGGTTCACCCCAAAACTGGCCCTCTCCACGAACCTGCCCTCGCTTTTGATGAACGAGTTTACGCCCCCTATGTCAATCAAAACCACGGGAGGTGTCCCCACTTGCGAAACAGGGACGTGTAGGGATATTTCTTTCCCAAACATCCACACGTGGTCTGGTCAACCATTTTCTTGCCTAACTGAGTTAGTAGTTGCGTCTCGTTGTGTATAAGTTTTTCAAAATGGAAACGAACGTAATAAGTTTCATTGATTCGACTCGAGAAGGAAAGCTATTAAACTACAAAGAATACATGTATGGAACACATCTTAAAAGTAAATACAAATACAAATAGCATTAGAAATGCACAGTAATCAGTTGCCCTGCCAGAACTACGTTAAACAACAAAAATGACATCGAAAAAATCCCCACGAGCACAATCACACTCCTGGCATTAAAAAGAAATTCAGTACAAACCACAAGTATTTAAACATTAAATGTAATGCTGGTGGTTGCCAATTTAAATTTAAAACTATAAGTGCAAGCGTAATTTTGGTGTGCTTACACATCTAATAGTGGAGTTTTTGAAATCTAAGAAAAAAAAAAATATTTAAATTATTGGGTAAAAAATTCCCGTGATCGAAAATTGAACTTGTCTGTCACGAAATGTTTTTACATAATAATTCAAAAATTTGTATAAAAAGTAAATATAAAAAAAGAAATCATTCTTTAAATAAGATCAATTAGTCTACACACGGCAGCCCTTAAATGCGAAAGTTCGCTTACCTTAAATATTACCGCAAGAAGTGTTTATAAGTTTAATGTATTTAAAGTTTTGAACTTCGGGAACAAAATGCGTAATCTTTCATTGCACTTAAAGCTTTTTTTGTTAAGACATGGCGATGTGGCATAAATCTGGTCAAAAACGTCCTAAATGCGACAAACTTAGGGTAAATCACGTCTTATTTAAGCTAAATTACCTTAACATCAATACGCTTTTTGAACATGAGTTAAAGTCATTGCATAATTATCGCAGTTACTATTACACTAAGTGTTACTTTATCTACTGCTTGTACATGTGAGTTCCTTGATAAACGATATCGCTCCTATCCCCTCTACTAGCGAGGAGCAAGAACGCGGAGCAGCGGTGCCATAAGACTTTCTGGTGAATGGAACGGAGCCGGAGCAAGGAAATTTGTTGTGCTCCAAGGTTGCGATTTATTCTGAAATTATTTAAGTCTTTTCTCAATAGTAAAGAAAATAATTATAATTAATCATGATATTCATATAAATGTTAAAGTGTAGATATTTATAATTTAATCGGATTTATTTCGCTGGTAGATATAACATAACCTTTCACGCAAACTATTTGAAGACTATATGTCTATTTAAACATGTGACATATGAACCAGAGCACCACGGGGAAGGTGAATTATATTTTCTCATTAGTTCATCAACTTAGAAGTCAATGAACGGCGTAATATAAGACGAACTTAAACTTTGAATAACGTGAATTGGTAATTGGAGATACATCATGATACAAATAAGCTTATAAATGTGATATATATCAAGTCTCAAGTAATATATATCCGCTACCGCTCCCCCTTCTCCCATTCCTAAAATTGCATGTAAGCAAATTTATGCATTAGTATTTAATAACTTCAAAATTTTAACTTCAAAATTGAAAAAACGAAATCAAAATATATATTCTAGTTGCAGTTATTTTAATTTTCTTAAATTTTTGGCTTTTTTTTTTTTTCAGTTTTTATCAATTTTCTTAGAAAGTTACCGTTTTTGTATTCGTTTTCTTAGAAAGTTTTTAACTTATACAATATTCAATAGGGATGTAACTAGTATTCGGCCGCTATTCAGTATTCCGCTCATTGACCGAACATTTGGCCTGGCCGAATAATTCTGCTGCAGTAAAAATGTAAATAAAAAAGAAATAGAGAAATTAATAGATTTTAAACATTTAAAATTGTATTATATTTATTGCAAAAGAATGCATTAGTACACAGTTTTAATAAATAAAAATTATTTAGAAAAAGCTTTTTTTTTTTTCAAACAATGTTTTTAGGTTTGCCTGAAAAAAAAAACAGATTTTAAAGTAATAATATTGTATTTTATACTTCGCATTTTCTCCCAAAAGCTGGCAATAGTAAATTATTATGGGAAATATGATACTTTTACTTTGATATTATTAACAAAGTGGGTCAGACGTTGTTTGGGTAGACTGATTTATTGTGAATATTGGATAAGAGAGGAATGGGAAAAGCCTAGAATGTATCAAGGATATTTAAATAGCTTAGTTATTGGGGTTTTTGAAAGTAAAAATATATTGTAGTTTAAATGCATGAAATAAATGTTAATAGAACTTTTAAAAATAGGTATGTAAATATCCATAAACTAAAAATATTAACTTTTATGACTTTTAAAATATCTTCGTAACACTATTTTAAGCAAGGTAAAAGTTTACTAAACAATAGTATCTCTTTAATTTGAATTAAATAATTAGTAAAGTAATTCTAACGCTTACATGAAAACCTGTCATTTCTATTCCACTTGTGGGTGAAATTCTCAGTTTTATTGCTTTCAAAACAATACAGAAAATATATTAATTTTAGATAGTTTTAGATCCTTAACATACAAGAATTAAATCATGCATCATAGATTAATGTGTGAAATTGGTGTCTGACTATGTGAATACTTTTAAATTTCACAAATAGTTTCTATTACAACGATTTTCTAAAAGATTAATATTCAGCCAAACACATTGGCCGAATATTCGGTATTCGACCAAATCACTACTTTCGCCTAGCTACACCACTCAAAAGCGGCCGTTTATTTATCAATTAATCTTTTTTTCCAACAGGCAAACTGCATTGAGATTTTAGTTTTTGTTTGGTGCCAAAGTCATTTTTTGGTCTAACTTTACTGTATGTTGACGAAAATCATTTTGCTTGCTGCAAAAATTAAAATACACAAAACGCTTCAGCAGCTCAAATTATGGTTTCGCTCATTCGCAAACAGTTCGGGAATCCAATGTCTCCAATTTTTGAGGTACGTGTGTATGCGTCTCTATTTAGTAACCACTGCTTAAGCCACTTTTTTTCTCTTGTGTTTTATATACACATGCAGATTTGAACTAATGAATCTGTATTCATATTTTAACAACAACGTACGACCTGTAAGGTTCCACAACCAAGATGGACGCCCGATTCTTATTGACTACGAGACATGGTGGCACTTGTAAATTACATTTAGTTAAACATTCTTTAGGAGAAACAGAGAATAAAAGATTTTTTTTCACAATCGGCGGTTTGAGTACCATCTTTTTAATGGTTATTCGACAGTTGTAATTAAATATGATAAAATAACAATCAAATAAATGGTTGTATTACTGTTTTCTTACGGAAATCTTTAGCAGTGTTCAATACATTAAAGTTTTCTATTTTGTTCAGTATAGTTAATTTTTTTAAATTACATGACAGTGTAAATTTTCGACAAATAATCTGTTAAAGACATCAAATAAAATCATATATGCCGATTAATTTTAAAGTTGTACTAGATATCACAGTATTATCAAAGATTAAAACAAAGAAAATCATAATGCTGCTTCAACACCTTTTTTTTTTTCTGTTATTTATATAATTTGTTACACTTGTAAAAGCTATGTTTTTTATAAATGTATAAAAAATATAATAAATAAAAATGAAAAGAAAAAAAAAAAAAGAAAGAATCAGAGTGCTGGTGAAAAATGTTGAAGTTAATTGCGATCGGACTACGAATTACTGAAGTTGGAAAAAGCAAACTAGTTTTCCCCGTCGTGTAAGTAAAAATAAAAACCCCTCGAAGGTCTCTGTGACGGAATGTTTCCCCTAAATTCAAGGAAGTCATCCCCTGTCCTGCTCTCCGTTCCAGCGCCTATTGTCCGTTCTTAATCCTCCTCATCCGTTCCATTCTTTCTACACCCCTTCCATTCATAGTGACAGGCGAGGGCAAGTTTGCGGAGAGGGCGAGTTTTGGGGGACACGCCCTACACGATGCACGATGCGAATTATCAAAAAGGTAGTAACTGATGGGTGTCTGGATTTGCGGGTGACACAAATGCTTGTCGGTTTTTCCTTTCTGCTTTGTTTGGGCATCGGACGCGTCAATTGTCCGTTGTCGTTAATTAGAACAAAATATTTCTCTTACAAACTTTTTTTGTTAAACTTTTTACAATACCCTCGAATGCCCTCAAATTATACATTCCCTTCAAAATACCTGTTGGCAACTAAAATACCCGATTTTTGCGTAATTACCCCCGCATTGACAAGACTGGTGCCCGTACCGATTGCCTTCTCGCGGATTCCCAATCGAAAAAATATAGTTCAATTGACGTTATTACCCTCACATTGGCCAAACTGGTTAAATGCTAGGCATCACTAAAAACTAATGCAAAAAAGAATGAATATAAAAATTCTTTATGCTTTCACGCATTTTATGGCTATCAACTGATAAAGTATTAGACAATCCCCACTCAAATGTCATTTGGTTTTTAAGCTCCTTTCTATCAATGCATATGCATATTCTCCGGTGCTTTAATTACATTTTCATTAATTTTATAAAATATCAATAAGAACTTATTTCTTTCTTTCTTTTTTTTTTTTTTTTTTTGGTAAATGCTAGCGTCACACACGTTTATTCGTCAAAAATTGCGGGCCGTGTTTTAGATTTCAATCTTTTTGCATTCTTTCATAATCTGTTAATGCATTTTGTTAAATGCTATGCATGACTAAAAATTAATGCAAAAAAGAATAAATATAAAAATTCTTTATGCTTTCATGCATTTTATGGCTATCAACTGATAAAGTATTAGACAATCCCCACTCAAATGTCATTTAGTTTTTAAGCTCCTTTCTATCAATGCATATGCATATTCTCCGGTGCTTTAATTACATTTTCATTAATTTTATAAAATATCAATAAGAACTTATTTCTTTCTTTTTTTTTTTGGTAAATGCTAGCGTTACACACGTTTATTCGTCAAAAATTGCGGGCCGTGTTTTAGATTTCAATCTTTTTGCATCCTTTCATAATCTGTTAATGCATCTTGTTAAATGCTATGCATCACTAAAAATTAATGCAAAAAAGAATGAATATAAAAATTCTTTATGCTTTCATGCATTTTATGGCTATCAACTGATAAAGTATTAGACAATCCCCACTCAAATGTCATTTAGTTTTTAAGCTCCTTTCTATCAATGCATATACATATTCTCCGGTGCTTTAATTACATTTTCATTAATTTTATAAAATGTCAATAAGAACTTATTTCTTTCTTTTTTTTTTTTTTGTAAATGCTAGCTTCACACACGTTTATTCGTCAAAAATTGCGGGCCGTGTTTTAGATTTCAATCTTTTTGCATCCTTTTATAATTTTCATTCATTTATAATTTTCATTCATTTTCTGTAGCTGTTTCAAGAGAAGCATCGACAACAGAGAACTTCCTAATTTCTTTTCTAGATCTCACCATTTCTGTTACTTTAATATTTTACCTAGAAAAGAACAACTTTCTAAATAACAATAGCCATTTTCTTAATTTTAGCATATTTAAAAACTCAATAAATTTATTCAGTGCAATGAAATATGCTTCTTTTGTATTGTATACTGATGGGGCAGCTTGGGACAGTGTCCCAACTCATCTGTTGTAATTAAATATGGTAAAATAACAATCAAATAAATGGTTATTTTACTATTTTCTTACGGAAATTTTTAACGGTGCATTAATGTAACTCTGAACCTTTCAAAACAAATAAAATTAAATCAATGCTTACCTGCTTATGTGAGAAATTCCAAAGTACTCTGAAGAATAGACTGTGTTGCCATTTATGATGTCCTAAAAAAACTAATTTCTATTTACAAAATTACAGCTGCAATTTATGGTGTGCCATGGTGCCCCACTCTCCCCTAATAAATACTTCAACTTAGCATGCTAAGATTTTATCATTTGTAAAATTTTTTTGCTAAAAACAATTAGAAAAGAAGCTCTTGATCCTATTTGTTCAATTTTGGGAACTAACGTATTTCACATACTGTAGGATTTTTCTCTGAACGAACTATGAAGTATGTCCAACCGGAACGCTTCATAAGAGATTTGTTTTACAAACAGTTTATCTTCGAGCAAATCACTAAATTTCCCCCAACAAATAGGACATTCCAACATTTGTCTTGACTAATTTAGACCGAGCCATATTTACTCAATAAAATAAAGTAACTCACAAACTAACAAAATATTGCGTTAATCTATTACTGAATAGGAAAAGTGCAAATGCAAACTTAATTGAACTCGGCAAAGGTACAGAGCGTGCAACCACATACAGACAAATCTACTTAAAAAGTTTATTAAAATTTAAATTTTAAGAAACTTTAACGTCTTTGCGGCACCTCAATGAATACTCCAATATTTTTCGTATTTTAAATTTACCTTATCTATACCAAAAGGCATCTTTTCCGTGCTATTACGAACTAAAAATCAAAAGTTGATTTTTTTTCGTTCCACCCTACTGGGGGTACCTGGGGCGGGGCCCCCTACCTCCCTGTCATCTCATTGGTTCAGTGAGAACTTAGCTGATGTTACCAAATGTTAGTATGGCGTGAATTGTTTTTTTTTTTTTCAAATGGCACATTAAAAGACAATTAGAAATCAAATGATAGCAATAAATCTATAAATGATAGCGAGCAGTCCAGTAGCGATCCCAGATTGATGTCCGAGGAAGTGCGGGGCAACGAAACAGGTGAGACATGTCCATCTCTTCGAGAAGGTCACACAAGGTGCAAAAAGGCTCAGTGACCACCTTGATGCGATATAGATGTTTGTTTAGGCAGTCATGGCCAGATAAAAGACAAAACATGGCAACAGATTTCATTCTAGGCCATTAATGGACATCTAGAATTTGGTTTAGCCACGGTTTATTGGAATTGCGATGTTTAAGTTCCTCGAGGAAAGAGTCCTTAAAGATGTTTTTTACTAGACATTTAATATTTTTAAAAGGAAGTCTGGGATTGGATGTCTGTAAAACACAGGCCCCTTTTTTTGACAAGAAATCAGCCGCCTCGTTTCCCTGGATTCCGCAGTGGGCCGGAATAAATTGAAGAACTACTCTTTTATTTTTACTGGCAAGACAGTTGAGCAGATTTAGGCAATTATCGATAGTTAAACTTCGATTGTGACTGGGTGCATTGATTGCCTGTATTGCTGCCCTTGAGTCAGTCAGCAACACAACTTTTGAAAAAGAGTCTAGCCGTGGCTGTAGCTGTAGCAGGGCCTGGTGAATGGCCGCAATCTCACCATCAAAAGCTGATCCGTAGCTACCGAGGGAGCGTAAAGACAAAAAAGTTCAAAGTAAACGCCAGCATCGGCGTTGACATAACCGCTCACTCTGGAACCGTCAGTATAAACTCTCCACCAGTCCTTCTCGGTGTAAAAGGAATCCATTGTTTCGAGGGCAAGTGCTCTTAAAACTACTTCACTGGTATCTGCTTTTGAGACGTCCTTGATAAGCTCAAGGCTGGTAGAAAATCCCTTAATGTCAATAGGGTTAATGGGAGGAGGGAATTGTTCGACTTCGAAATTCAAGTCTTATTTAAATACCATTTCAGCAACTCCCTGCAGGAATCCATTTTGTGTTTTCAAATTTCTCTCAGAAACGGGGAGAGTATGGCTCCACAGGGGACAGACATCCAGGAGTTCTGAGTATTCTCTCCCAAAGGAGAATGGCTCTTTCCTGAACGATCATCTTGAAAGGTCTGTTGTCTGTGCTGAGCAGCATACAGTCAATGAGTGTTGTTTTCACAGCCCTCGTAATCAAACGTAAAGCCTGATGTTGAAAAGTCTCAAAGAGGTTAAGAACTTGCTCTGATCCAGTAATCAATGGCTCACAACAGAAGACAAGAATGGGTAATATATACGTTTTATAAGTATAATTCAACGTAGTTCTTGAGCAGCCCCCATTTGGATCCAGCCAATATTTTTTAAAGATTTAGTCTTTTTAGAGCGCGTCGTATAATGTCCTCCGCGTGAGATTTCCATGAAAGTTTTCTGTCAAAGACCACACCCAAATATTTTAAAATTTTCAGATGGTGGTATCAGACGACCCTTGTAATAAATCTTTGGGTGGAAAGGTTGGTGCGTGATACTACGAATGTCTTATCAAGATTGACCTTCATATTATTGAAGTCAGTCCATCCCTCAATTACCAACAATGCCCTTTCCAAAATACTCCCTATATTCTCGATTGCTTTGTTCTTAGGAGCAGTAGTCCAGATAACAAGGTCATCAGTGTAAAGCAGACACCGAATGCCTTCTATCTTTTTCAATTCAGTAACCAAGTCATTTATATATATATTAAAGAGTATGCAACTAGTGACTGCACCTTGCGGTAAACCAGTCTTAAGTGCTCTGTATCTCGAAAAGCAATTGCTGTACCGAACTCTACATAATCGAGTTTTCAGGAAACCAGTAAACCATTTAAGCATGTTGGATTGGATGCCGATGTTTGACAATTTTACAAGTAGGCTTTCTCTCCATACGAGGTCATATGCAGATTTTAGGTCAGTAAAGACAGCGGAGAGGATTTGCCTCTTGTCCAAAGCATCCTTTATATTTTGACTAAGTAGTGAAACATGCTGTCCAGTGGACCTAAACTTTCTAAAGCCAGC
Organism: Octonoba sinensis; assembly: GCA_038502835.1. Taxonomy (NCBI): domain Eukaryota; kingdom Metazoa; phylum Arthropoda; class Arachnida; order Araneae; family Uloboridae; genus Octonoba; species Octonoba sinensis. Next base: position 89,430,707 of record CM076605.1, on the reverse strand, counting down.
CTGTTCCTCTTCCAGACTGCCCTCTGTCTCCAGAAACCAGACTAGTCTTCCCACGATGAATCTCTCCATGGTTTTGCAGATAATACTGGTCAAAGAAATAGGTCTATAACTGCTCACAAGGCCTGGATCTGAGTTTTTCTTGTGAATTGGAATAACAGTAGATTTACACCATTGGGAAGGAAAACTTCCCGGGTACCAGATTAAGTTGAATAGTTTTAGTGTAGTCTCGCCAGCACGAGGGCCCATGTTCAAAAGAAATTCTTCGAAGATACCGTCCTCACCTGGAGATTTACGTGGTTTCAAGCTCTTCAATGCTGTCAGCAACTCATTTAAATCCAAAGGGGCGTTGAAAATGTTTAAATCACTGGAAGAAACTCCCTCTTCTTTCATTTTGCATTTAAGATTTTTTGATAAAGTTCTTGAAAATTTTCTAGCGTACCTATTTTTCTGTTGTAAACCAGAGAAATGTTGAACAAACGTATTAGCAACTTTAATGTCTGAAGTAATTATCTTATTTTCTACCCGGAAGGGTCTTTTTAGGCCCTCGAAATTTGTATCCCTGTTGTTGATGTTTGAGACAAATTTGTAAGCTTTTGTGCCATCCTTACGGAAATCAAGGTTAGAAAGAAATTCATTAAAAGTGGCCCGTTTCTCCTGCAAAATAGTTTTCTTAAAAAGGGCAGCCTGCTTTCTCCAGTTCTTAACATCTTAGGGGCGACCAGTTACCTCTGCTTTTCATCTAAATCTGTCGCGTTTTTCTTTAAGGTCTCTTAAATATTCTGACCAAAAACATCTGTAGTTCTTTATCTTGCCCCTTGGAATGGCTTTCCTAGCACAACAAGTAAATTTATCACGGATAAGTTTATATAAAGAATCGATATTTTGACTGAAATCAATTCTCTAGGTTCGAGTTCTTTGTCCAAAAGAGAACCAAAGAGGCCCCAGTTTGCCTTTTTAAAATTCCAGGAGGTCTTTGACTGTGGTCTACAATTTCGCATAACTGGGAAATCCAAAATTGCCAGACGGTGACCCGAACCAGAATCAGCAAGTACTCTGCGTCTGCAGTTATGACCAATGTCAGCAGTTACCAAGAGTAGGTCTGGTGTAGTGCCAGTGCCATTATAGTGCAGATACGTATTAGGATCTTTGCGGTCATAAATTAGATTGAAGGAAGACGAATTAAGAAGGTCTTCAACTGCCTCTCCGGCATGGTTCCTATCACTGTATCCCCAGATGGTGGAGTGTGCATTAAAATCGTCGAGGAAAATAGATCTTCTTGACACACTAAGGAAGGAAAAGTCTGGATTGTTCCCGGGAGGCGAATAAATTGAAAAGATCTTAAAATGTTTGTCAGACTTCCAGACATCAAGGAGAGCTAACTCACTTTTGTCAATGCCGGGACCCATCTCTTTGATGATTTGAAAATCCGCTGTGAGGCTTGATCTAACACCAATCAAAAGTCCGCTTGCGATTTGCCTTGATTTAGGTACGATATATGCCACCAGCATTCCACTGTAAGATCGTCAGGGACTCGCATCATGATCTGCTCGTGCCAGAATTGTAGATCATTTTGCCGTTTAAAACGTTGCCCGAGTGCACCACGAGGAGGTAGATCTACGTTGCACCCATGGCGTGAATTGTAAGAACTTACAGTTAATAGGGTTAGAGTATTAGTAGAAGAATGAATATGAAAAAATATAATATAAATATATTTTTTCTTTTATTTCACCAGAGTGAATAATAATAAAGTAAAAATTACATAAAAATTAGTTAATTTTAGTGTAATTAGAAAGTAGTAGCGAGACATTTTCCTAGCCAGGATATGCGTGAAGGACTACGAAACTACCCTTGCAGATCAAGGGTGATTTTGTGGGCCTACGCCGGTTCTCGGGGGCTCCGGGATCATAATCCGGAGGTTATAAAGCAGAGGGTTGCCAACTTTAACAGAAAAGGACCAGCCCAAGTACTCCAACTGCGCTGGGCCTCATGCAGCTAAACTTGCTTCCGCTTGGAATTACGATGATTAAGTTTACATCATGGAGTCTATAGGCTAAGAAGCCAGATCTCCGCTGACGGAAAGTGGCACAAAAATTTCACTTTTCCAGATGGCGCTGCCTCTGCCAGAGTAACTACCTTGTACGGAAAGCTAGGTGATTTCAGTGCTAATTTGGACGATTTTATTTTCGCCAGGAAAAATAGAAAACGTGAGAGGAAAAAAAAGCTATTTTTCACACAATTAGTAGAGATCATGTAGATTAATATGTTTCGACTCAATATGCTATGAGGCACCTAGATATTAAAATAAAAATACTTTTATATATGGTTACAAAGCCCCGCCCTCCGTCGTCTGCTACGATTTTGGTGATTCTCATTGGTTCTGGTCGTTTGGGTTTAAATTCACATTTCGGCTCGCTTTTTTCTTGCAAAAGTGCCTCTGTATTTTTGTGTGAATTACTTCAACTTCGCAGTTCGGGACTCTACATTTTTTTTCTTGTTTATTTTGGAAGTGCCTCTGAATTTTTGTGTGAATATTTCAATGCTGCTCTGTTAAACGCTTCCAGTTGTTTTTAATTTATGTGCATTGTAGTTTTCTTAATGGAACGCTAAACTGGAAGAATTTTAATAGTAGCTTTGCTTTGCTGTTCATCTAGCACGATTGAATGTTATAAATAAAATTGAAAAAAATCACTGTACATTGAAATCTCTTTTTGAATAATGCATCAAAAAATTGTGTATTTACTACAGTGCTATTTGTTTTTTTAGCATTTCTTTGCATTTGCTTTAAATATGTATAAGATATCAAACTCTGAGTCTTGATTATGATTGCAATAATTACTCGAAAAAAGAAATTTTACAAAAGGATGTGTCGGAATCCAAAGGAGTATGGAAAGAAAAAGCGTACAGGTAGGCCTCCCACTCTTCATTCAATTCTCCGTCAAGCTTGCTTAAAAAAATAGAGTTCTACTCAAATTAAAACAGAAATATTAATTTACCGTGCACTAGCCGAACAGTGCGTAATGCTCTGCAAAAGAATTAAATGTTAGATATACTAAACTACGGTCACGTCCGCCACTTATAAAACACTTCACAAAAAGCGTAGATTGGAATTCGCTAAGAAACACGTTTCTTTTGGGTCTAGATGAAAAGATGTCGTCTCCAAACGACAGTTCGGAGGAGGTTCTGTGATAATGTGGGCAGGTTTTGCAGCCAATGGAACAACACCAATGGTGTCCATTCGAGGTCGCTTGAATTCAGAATCATGTGTTGACATGTTAGCTGAAAATTTATTACCTGAAGCACCCCTTATCACAAGTGGTGATTATTTGTTTCAACAAGACAATGCAAGTTGCCATGTGTCTCGTGCATTATGTTCATGGTTCGAGGCCAATTCAGTGAAACTTTTGGACTGGCCGGCAAGAAGCCCTGATTTAAACTCCATAGAAAATCTGTGGGGCATTTTAGCTACAGAAGTGTATAAAAATGGGACACAATATGGAAATAAAGACGAACTGATATCACCCATTAATTTGGCGTGGAAAAACATTTCTAAACAAACTTTAACTAAACTTTCCGAGTCAATGACTGGACGATTAATAAAGGTAATTGAGAAAAAAGGTGATTTTGTAGAATACTAATTTATTTCGAGACATATGTGCTAATGTCCCTGTATTTTTTTCCATGTTTCATATAATACATTTGTATTAATTTATGATTTAATAATTTTATTGTAATTTAATTTCATATTAACAAGTTTCTAATGTTTCCTAATTACAAGTAGTTAATTAAATTTGATTTTGTTTGCAGTTGATGATTATTTTAATATGTAATACTGATTTTTCAACCGTGTCCTTATAATTTTTTCCATCGCTGTATAACACAATTGTTTAAAATTGCTATGCACTAACATATTACTTTCAAAACATCAGAGTTTGAATTTTTCAATTTTTTAAACCAGACTTTAAATATTTTGGATATTTATTTATAAAAATATGACATCTTAAACAATATATTTTAAGCTATTCTCATTTAGACAATTTTTCAATAATAATATAGATTAACAAATTTCAATTCAAATGCATGATTCATATTGAGTCTAACCTTACCAAGAATATCACCAACTACTTACCAAGAAAAAAAACCTTTTTTTTACTAAATTACAAAATTTTGTGTCATGTTTTTCAAGCACAAATGTTTTATCGAGTGCATTTATTTTATAAATAAAATAACTAATAATAATTTTAAACTTCGAACTAATTTGGAAAATAAACTACTCCGCTTACATCTTGCTTTTTGTTTTGACAATCAGACATGTATGTGATTTTAAAAACTTTCTCAATTTTCTCTAGTTATGTACTGTGTTAATAAAAAAATGTTAAATGCAAATCATGCTCTTTATCACTGTAGGATTATTCTTGTATGAAGGTTTTTGAATCTTTTGATTGTGTAAAGCAAAACCGTGGTATCAAGACCGAATCCAGAAATTTTTTGGTGGGGTGGGGGGGGGGGGACATGACTTTGACACACATGGGTTAAGGAAAGCTTCTGGGAGGAATATACAGTGCGTATCGAAATGATAGGTCCATCAGTAAAAACGAAATTCATGTTAGGAAAAAAATTTTTATTATGCATTAAGTACTATTTTATAATATACTCTAGTTCAACCAATGAAAAAATAACGCTTAAATGATATACAAATCATAGGAATGATAAAAGAAACAAAAAATTTGTGAAATTGCTGTTTCAAAAAGATAGGTCCACTGAACCAAACATGAAATTAATAATCAATTAATAAGAAATTTTTCCACCTTTTTTCAAAATGAGCTCATAAGTCCTATTCGGCATGGTTTCTACAAGTTTTTGCAAACAGCTGGTCTCGATTTTTGCCCATTCGGAGGAAATAGATCTTTTTAAGTCTGTAGTACAGTTGTACTGCTTTCCACCTGCATATACTGCTCTTGCGAGTATGCCCCACTTGTTTTCTACCGGATTCAGGTCCGGGCTGCAAGGTGGCCAATCAATAATATGCACACCATTATCCAGGAACCACTCAAAAGTGGACTTTGCTGTATGCACAGGAGCATTGTCCTGTTAGAACATGTAGAACGGCCCTCCAATGTGCTCTGCTTGTGGAAGAAAATTTTGTTCGAGCAGCTGTTGATAGCCTGCAGCATTCAAGCGGTTGTATACAAATGCGATATCAGTTTTTCCTGCGCGTCCGAAGCCGGCCCACACCCTAACGGAACCACCACCAGCTTGCCTCTTCGAGAATATCTCTCTATCGTTACGCAGATCATACCAGTAATATTGCCAGCCATCTGGAGCTTCCAGATTGAATTTTTTTTCCTCACTGAATATCACTCGATGCCAGTTTTCTTTCCAGGACATCACTTCCTGTGCGAATTTCAACCGCTTTTCTTTGTGATTTTTAGTCAATTTCGGAGCCGCTTTCCTCTTCCTGTAAACTAAACTGCCGAACTTTTTTATCATTCTATGGACCGTTGATTTTGATATTGCAGGAATTTGTTTTCTGGCCAAAGTGGATAAGCTCGTATTTCCTGATTTTAACTCCTTTACAATAGTCCTTCTTTGTCGGGGTGTCACTTTTGACAGCCGACCAGATGATTTTTTCTTACCATAAGCACGTCTAAGTCTCAAAAAATTGTTTACGACATTATGAGATCTGTTTAAAAGTTTAGCTATTTCTCTATTTCGATTTTCCACACTTCTTAAATGCGTCAATTTTCCCCTGTTCAACCAGCGAAAGACTGCAACGACGACCCATTTCGTTTGATTACAAAGTGGTGTTCAACTCCATTTAAATACTTCCACGGCAGCCAGCGTAGTCCCGCAGTAAGACTTAACTATGATGATTATGCAAATTTAATGGAAAAAAAAGTTTTGGTACAAGGATTTATAAAGGCGGACCTATCTTTTTGAAACGGCTTCAAAATAAAAATTTTCATAAAATAAAAAATAATTATTTATTTTTAACAAATTGCTTTCTAGATAATTATAACGATTATTGTTGAATTATCTGTACCCCCCCAAAAAAAAGGAATTATTATCAATTAACAGTCGAAACATTGAAAAATGCGGGTGGACCTATCATTTCGATACGCACTGTAGGCCACAGTGCGAAAATTTTTGGGACTTCGAGGGGCGGGGGGGGGGGGGGCGCTGTGGATACGGCCTTGCGTGGTATGCCGCAAGCTATTCATCGTCTTGTATGAGATCATGTTCCAGGATGGCAATCTGTATGCATAATATGCACATTAACCCCTTGCCGTACCATTTAGCTTGACCAAACTCGGGCGTAATCGATAGTCGTCTGATTATCCCTTCACGAGTCTGACTCGTGATATTCATGCTTGGCCCGATTATCCCTTCATGAGTCTGACTCGTGATATTCATGTTTGTGTTAAAATCTTCATCACAAGTCAGACTCGTTAAAGTATGGCAAGGGGTTAAAGCAGTGGTGTAGTCGAAGGGGGACGGTATCCCCGTACGTTTTTATTTTAATACAAGCGTCCCCCCAAACATTCTACATTTTAACATAAGCATCCCCCCACTTTTGATTTCTATTGCTTTTCGTATGTATAAATTTTTTCGGCAATATCAGATTATCGATTAAAAAATTTATATTTCTCTCCGAGCGTATGCGACTCTGAGTGTTTTGCACACATATTAGTTAGCAGTGGTGTAGTCCTGAAAAAAATGTTGGGGGGACGCTTACATATGCGAACTAAGTTATTGAAATCCAAAAGTGAGGGGACTCGGACTTTATTACTAAAATAAAGTCGGGAAACACCTTCCCCCGGTGTCCTCCCCCGACTACAGCAGTTGGTTCTGTATCTGTTTATTGAGCAAGAAAGCAATGACATGATTCTCTGAAGCATACATCAATTAGTTGATCACAACAAATAAACTAAAAGAATACACTAAGTAATTATTGCACAAAACTATGGCTTCCAGTTTTAATTTCATAACTAAAAATCTTGTTTTGAAAAACCCTCTTTTGGTGATGGTGAGTACTTGTTGAGAGCTGCTTCCAATTTGTTTCATTAATAATTATTTAAATGATTTAGAAACATTATGCTTGCCTTATATCAACGATTATTCATACAAAGTTAATGTTTTAAAAATAAAAAGGAATTCTGTGTATTTACTTTGTATCAAAACTTAATAAACAGTTGAATGTTGAAATGAAAAAAAGATGTGCCTTGTGAAACATTGCAAAATGAATAGAACGCAAAAAAATTCCTTTTTATTTTAACAAAAAACAATCATAAGCGAATGTCCTCGAATCTGAAGGATTAAATTCGCAGAATTCTGCTAATTAGCGGAAAAATCACATGTATGCAGTTATTGAAATAGTTCTTCAGCATTGGACCGATGAACATTAAATTAATAATAACTAATAATTTTAATAAATTAGATCTAGGGTAATCTTGGCTTTTGTGAATTTACTTCTGAGCATACGCTGCAAGTTAAATTAATTTCTTCCAAGTGGCATGTAATGGAAATCACAGATGTACATAGAAGCACAAAAGTAAACTGTGCAAAAACAGCAGCAGATCACTAAAAGCGTAAACATTTCGCGTCTGCTAAATTTCTGCGTCTCACTTTTTGCGCATGCGTTACGTGCTTTCTGCGCATGCGCCGAGTTACTATAATTATTGCAGCGATCCTGGCGGAAAAGTGAAATTTTTGTTCCGTTTATAGCTGTTGCCAAACGTGGAAGTATGTCTCCTTCTTTATACTACAGTCGACGCTCGATATAACGACCATCTCCGTTCCACAAAAAAAGGTCCTTATAACGGGTGGTCGCTATAAGAGGTAGAATTTAAAAATGTATATGCATGCATCATGCAGTATAGTAATTCCATTAAAATTGCCAATTTTTCAAAGATTCCAACAAAATGCTCAAATTATATTTTATCATTGGAATTTAAAAAAAATTATCAGTGCAATATGTTATAATAAAATGTTAAACAGATTTTAAAGTAGAAAATATAAGGAAAAAATTACATACTTGCAAATCATTCATTTTCGGAAGAAAAAATCAGAAATGGTTGTTTGCCTTTTTAGCACATGTGATTTTTGCAAAACATAATTTTCCATTTCAGTTATTGATGACAAATAGTGTTCTGTATTTTCTTGCCTTTCAAAAAAACATTTTAAAGTCTCGATAGCATTAGACACATTTTTTATGCTAGGAGTTTTTGTTACAATTTCGTCCTCTTCTTCATCTGATGATGATGATGCATCAATTTCTTCCTGTCCACAATAACGGGAAATTAGTTCATCTTCTGACAGATGCTCGACACATTCCAAGTCATTATCGATTTTAGCGTAATCGTCAAAGTTCAACGTTGCATCCATGTTCATTTTCTGAGAAATTTCTTGCAGCATTTCCTCTTCTTCAACGAAATTTTCATCTTCGATTGCCGGACTAATTATTTCAGCAGTAGATTCCCTTTCCTCTTGCTTTTTAAAACCAGCATGATGGAAGCAATTCTTGATGGTTTTTTCTGAGACGTCATTCCATGCTGCTTTAGAGAGATGCAAAGCTGTTAGGACATCAACTTTGTAATCTTGATCTTCGTCGAGTGCAGAAACAACTCTTCGCAGTAGTAACTTCCTATAATTGCGTTTAAAACTCATAATGACCCCTTGGTCTAGTGGCTGAAGAACAGATGTGACATTAGGTGGAAAATATTCCACGGTGATTGATTTCAACCCATTTAGTTTGGGATGAGCCGTGCAGTTATCAATTACAAGAATAATTTTTCTACCTTGAATTGTCATTTGCTTATCCAAGCAACGTAGCCATTCCTCAAAAATGACAGATGTCATCCACGATTTGGAGTTGTTTTTGTACGTGACAGGTAAGGTTTTGAGTCCTTTAAAACATCTCGGCTTTTTCGATTTTCCGATCACTAAGAGTGGAAGTTTTTCAGTACCAGACATATTTGAGCATAAGAGAACTGTTAGTCTTTGCTTGGCTTCTTTCCCTCCACTCGCAGTTTCGTTTTTTAAAACGAAAGATTTATCAGGTTTCATCATGAAAAACAGTCCAGTCTCGTCTGCGTTAAAAATATCCTCTGGAGTATAATTTTTGATAATTTCTTCCAGCTTTTCTTTTTTCCATGTGTCCACTGCTTCTTCATTCACAGAACCACTTTCGCCACAAAGCTTCCGGAATGAAAGACCATGTCTGGTTTTAAATTTTTGCAACCATCCGTCCGAAGCTTTGAACACAGTTTCGTCAATGTCCATTTTTTGAGCAAAAGTTAGAGCTTTTGACTTCAGCAAATTTCCATCTATTGGGACATTTTTTGATCCCATTATTTTCAACCATTCATATAAACCTTCTTCGATCTTCTGAAATTTCCCTTCACGGGACCGATTTCTAGAAGATTTGACTCCAATTTCTTCTTTTCTTAAAATTGAGTCCCGGTTGTTAATGATGCCAAATAAGGTGCTTTTGGGAATTTTGAAAACTCTAGCAATTTCGCATTTTTTTAAAACTTTTTTATCAACTTCATTTAAGATTTTAATTTTAGTATCTAGACATATCGCATTGCGCTTGTTTGAACCTGCCATCTCGTTCAATAGCGAAAATGCAACTCCTGTTTGCAGTATGCATTTCACTGAAGAACCTTATTCTTTTTTCGCTCCTTCCCCCAGAGGATAACTAATCCAAGGCACGTGACCTGGAACCTGTCAACATTCAGGTTGAAGAGCAGGTTAATTTTTCTCGAACCCTCTCATTCACATTTCTGGAAGCAGAACTTCTGAGCTGACATGACACCACCAGTCACGGACAGCAAGACTCCTCGTATTTCGGAGAATCGACCCTTGGGAAAACACGTGATTCAAATGACAAAAACTACCAATACATCTGTCAACCCCTTTTCCTAAAATCCGTAAAGTCCACGTGCTCTCTCCCCCTCTCTATTCTTTCCATACTATGGTGAGTGGTAATCCCCTCCCCCTGTCAAAGTTGGACTGACTGAACACTGAAGGCTGCATGCAGCTTGTCAGTAAACTATAATCAAGGTCATTTCAAGTTACAAATTTAGAAACATGTTCTTTTTGGAAAAATACCGGAAATAGTGTCCGTTGAATGCGGTCGCTGTATTGGATTGGGCGATACAGAACGGTCGTTATACCGAAAGCAAATTAACATAGAGTTCATAGGAAGAAAGTTGGGGCTTTTATCACTGGTCGTTATAATGGAATGGTCTTTATAATGCGTGGTCGTTATAACGAGCGTCGACTGTATATGGTTTACATCTATCATCACCGCCCTGCTGAGAGGTGACGTTACATTTTCTTCCTTTGATTAATTACAAATTTGGGACGGCGCCTCTGTTTCAGATACATATAAATATTTTGTAAATTTTACAACTGGTAGCTATTTTTTTACTACCATTATCTGTGTTATGATTGGAAATGAAACGTAATATAAGTTGGTCGATCTTGGGCAGTACCTGGAGCGGACATGTTTTCATCGGAACATAACTTTTATGTTGCCTTGTTTAAAAATTTGAATAGCCTTATATTTATCTCTTGTCATGGTCCGTTGTTCCTTCCTGCGGCGCATTTTGTTTGGGGCGGCATTTAGCGAGATTTTTCAGTGCTGAAGGGGACAATTTTAAGACATTCTCCCAACGTCAAACACAGAAATCAAGAGTACCATTTCTTGTAAATGAATATTTTAAATCACATTTTCGAATTATTAAAAATTAGAATTGCAGCGTCGCACTTTTTTGGAGGTGGCACATAAATAGAACGTGCAGAAGAAAAAAGAAAGTTTTCAACGAGAGATGGCGATATTCGAGCAAACAGTGTGGATAATTACTTCGTAGTAAAATGGACAGGTTTGCATTACAGCGGATGTCTATATAACTATAATAAAACTCTTTGCTCACCCCTTTCCTCTCGCTCCCGTGAAAGTGACGGGCTGAGGTTTCGCTTGGAGAATAAGTTATTGTAATAAAATAGTGGTGGGGGAGGGTGCTTTTGAAAAGTGGAGGGACGATCGTGTGAAATAAAACAGTAGGCGGACGGTTCTCCCCCCCCCCCCCCTCCCGACTGAGAATACTCATTGCTTTTTGCTGTGAAGGAGTATGTCATTTAAATAAAAATGTTTAAAGGGAAATTTAAAGAAAAATTGCTCTTTTCCAAGGGTGTCCACGAGGGAAGCTCATCCCGTAGACTGCGCCATTAATTTTTTTTATGAAATTTTTACACCCCCTGGACAGGAGGGCATGCTTTCATGGAGTTTTAGCCCTTTTGGGGGGTTGTCTTTTCTGGGGGACTTCACACCTACTAATATGCACTATCTTGCTTAGGGGGTTGGCACCCATGTATTGTCAGTTACAAGTTTTAAAAATAATCTTGATAACTCTGAACTGCATATAATGAAACGTTTTAAGTAATTATTTTTAATTTCTCATTTATTGTACTTAATTGTAATAATATTTGAAAATATTTCCCCTTGGTTGTTTATTCTATTGAAGCGTTTTCTTTTAAAAAGGCCTAATCTTTGACCTTTCTTACTTAATACTTTAGGATTTTATTCTAAATATTTAACTAGTGTAATTGCTTTAGGTGAGACAAGCAAAAAAAAAAAAAAAAAAAGTCGCCACTCTTATATGATAATCCATCTGTTGAAGTTAATTGAAATCAGCTATACTATACAATGCAATATTAGTTATTAGTATTATGCTATAAGTCTGTCAATAACAATAAAAATATTTTGCATTAATCACTTACTTAATTACATAATTGTTCAACTAATCTTTTTTTGTTAAGTAACTGCACAACCTAATTCTTCCACTTTCCTGAAATAATTAAATTTACAATAAACTGAATTGAAATAATTCAATTAACACATATATTTAAAATAACTTTATTAATCATAACCTATGTCATTTGTCTTTTAACTGCTGTTACTTAATAGTATTAATATGAATTTATTGAAAATTGTTTAATGATATAGTAACTAACCATTTAAAGACTATTCAATACCCTTCTTTCAAAAACTTGCTAGCCAATTTAATTGTGCTACACAATATGAGAGGATAAATGTATTTCATAAAATTATGCGCAATTATTGTCCTTCAAAATAAAAATTAATCTGAAAGCATAATATGGTCAGCCAATTGCGAAGAAAATTTTCTATGTTCATTATATATAAAAGTATACGTATGTAAGAAAAGTTGTATCTTAACGAGCAGCTTTAAAGTCTGCTTGTGTTACTACCAAAAAAACGATTTTTTTTATTTTTTCCTCTGTATTAAAAACGTTTTAATGGCCAATACATAACTCTGCCACGTATTTTGATAGTTATTTTTGCCCTAAACACTTAAATGTCTATCTGTCTCGAAATTCAAGCCTTTAATACGATGATATTGCTATGGTTAGACCTTTAAATCATCGCTTTTAAGTACATGCTAACAACGCGAATTGACTGAAATGGCAGAAAATGTAAGTTCTGCTTGCACGCACAATAACAATAACAATAAAAATATTTTGCATTAATCATTTACTTAATTACATAATTGTTCAACTAATCTTTTTTTGTTAAGTAACTGCACAACCTAATTCTTCCACTTTCCTGAAGTAATTAAATTTACAATAAACTGAATTGAAATAATTCAATTAACACCTATATTTAAAATAACTTTATTAATCATAACCTATGTCATTTGTCTTTTAACTGCTGTTACTTAATAGTATTAATATGAATTTATTGAAAATTGCTTAATGATATAGTAACTAACCATTTAAAGACTATTCAATACCCTTCTTTCAAAAACTTGCTAGCCAATTTAATTGTGCTACACAATATGAGAGGATAAATGTATTTCATAAAATTATGCGCAATTATTGTCCTTCAAAATAAAAATTAATCTGATCTGAAAGCATAATATGGTCAGCCAATTGCGAAGAAAATTTTCTCTGTGTTCATTATATATAAAAGTATACGTATGTAAGAAAAGTTGTATCTTAACGAGCAGCTTTAAAGTCTGCTTGTGTTACTACCAAAAAAACGATTTTTTTATTTTTTCCTCTGTATTAAAAACGTTTTAATGGCCAATACATAACTCTGCCACGTATTTTGATAGTTATTTTTGCCCTAAACACTTAAATGTCTATCTGTCTCGAAATTCAAGCCTTTAACACGATGATATTGCTATGGTTAGACCTTTAAATCATCGCTTTTTAGTACATGCTAACAGCGCGAATTGACGGAAGTGGCAGAAAATGTAAGTTCTGCTTGCACGCACTTTTTCGCCCGTTTGGACAGCCGCTATATGATCGCAGGCAGCCATGGGAGGATAAACGTATATATGTATATCAGTGTTGCCGTTCCAAAATCGACATTGGTCTGGTATTTTAAATCGGGTTAGAAGGTAAAAACCTTCTAACCCGATTTAAAATACCAGACAAATTTTTTGTATGCTGTGACACCTTGTGAGAAAAAAATGTAACTATTGAAAATTCCTGAGGATCAAATTTGAAAAAAATATATGTCTGACTTTATAACGCTATTTTAAAACACAAAATTAGTTCAATTTTGTAATATTTTGAAAATCTTTTCTTTTTCTTCAAATTTTAAAAGAGTTTTACGGTACAAGAACTATACTACAATCGTGCTTCATATGCAAATCTACGGATCCCAACTGTTATAGCAATTTATTCGAGAAAAAAACGTTTTATGCAAGTGGGATTTGATAATACTAGTAATTATTATAATAAAAACCAGTAACGAGCATGCCGAAAAAATATTAATAATGAGAAACAATTTAATTATTATGATTGTTGTTATGTTGTCATTCTAGTATGTGGAATTATTTTTTTCCTTCAATAACTTGTTATAACATTCGGGAACTACAATATTTTTGACGTGCGTTTACGAAAATAACTCACAGCAAAAGCTAAATTAGTTTCGTTTTTTCTTATTTATTCACACATGAATGGTTTATCTATAGCGGTTGGGATCCGTGAAAATGCATTTTAGTCACCGGTGTGATGATTGATTAAATGCTATAAATATACCGACAATATCATTTAAGTATTTGACACCGCAAATGAGTGGAGACGATGACAAGCTAATAGGCTAGTTTTTCCGGCTTGACCTATTAGTTAAACATTCATTTTTTAAACAAAGATTTAGTGACGTGACCAGTTAGTTAAACATCTGGCGACTGAATCCTTAGCATACCCCTTGCCAACTAGTCTGACATGTGAGGTCCTTTTCACGTGATCTGCAAACTTGGGGAAACAAAAGGGAAGTCATTGACCCATTCGGAAGGTGAGACCGCAACTTATCCCAGAGTTTGGGACTTTCAACTTTTTTCGGTTTAGGGTTCAAAACGTGAAACATTGTGTGAGAAGGGTGCATAACGTGGGTCACGCCAAATTTTTTCTTACTTCAAAATTTAGCACTGAGGTTTAAAACAAATTCTAGGGAAATACTCGGATGATAATGTTTTAGTCCTGATATTTTTTAAAAAATAATTGCACTCATTCTTGAAAAAAATCATACCTAATTGATTATCTTTAACATGTCTGCATTGTTTTGTTAATAATGTGTAGGAGCTGAAATGTAGTATACGAAATGTTGTATCCTTTAGATTTTGCATTATAAAAATGCATCTTTCCTAAAGAAAAAGGATAGATGTGTTCTAAGTAAATTAAGAGCACGAAAGATCGTTGCTTTTTCTTACGATTAGGATATATTTACAAACAGTTTGCTCATAATACCTTAAAAGCAAACAAGGTTGCTGAACTGCAAACTGATTTATCAGATGATTTATTGCCAATTGCATGCATATGCTACTTCTAGCAATTAACATCAAAACATTTTATTTTACGTACATATGGTGGTTATATTGTTAATGAAACCATTAAATAAAGATTACAAATTACAATAATTTTAATTACAAATGAATGAATTATGATATCCAAATGACTTATGAACAACTTGAATCAGACGACAAGTAAAAGTAAAATTCCTAATGGGGGGGGGGGGGTTGAAAAATAGAAATGATTCAGGATTCAGCTATTTGTGTTTTATTTAAACCAAAAATGAGACTTCATATAACTGAATTAAATGGAGATTTTTTTTTTTAAATAAAGGGGGTTAGAGACCTTTCAAAGCTCTGCAGTTTCATATACATATATCATTATATATATATCTCTGTCACGAAATGTTTTTGCATAATAATTCAAAAATTTGTATAAAAAGTAATTATAAAAAAGAAATCATTCTTTAAATAAGATCATTTAGTCTACAAACGGCAGCCCTTAAATGCGACAAAGTTCGCTTACCTTAAATATTACCGCAAGAAGTGTTTATAAGTTTAATGAATTTAAAGTTTTGAACTTCGGGAACAAAATGCGTAATCTTTCATTGCACTTAAAGCTTTTTTTGTTAAGAAAATAACTATAGTAATAAATATCACTCATTTTGATGCGCCCCCAACATTCTCTAAATGACGCAAAAGCGTGAAATAGCGATCTGTTTTTGTTATTGTTGTTGTGAAATGAAAAAGAAAAGTGAAGAAGAAAACAGATGATCTATTTTTAAAAGAAATGTTAAGGTCAATTAAAATGAGTGTCGTGTTTTGGTTTTAGCTACCTTAAATGCGACAGTGGCAGAAATGTTTCAATAATTATATTTAAAACTTAATTTCTTACTACACTCTTAGTTTTGCATCAAAAAACAAGTGCATTGAATTTTTACTTTCTTACATGGCGATGTGCCATAAATCTGGTCAAAAATGTCCTAAATGCCGACAAACTTAGGGTAAATCGCGTCTTATTTAAGCTAAATTACCTTAACATTAATACGATTTTTGAACATGAGTTAAAGTCGGTGCATAATTATCGCAGTTACCATTATTACACTAAGTGTTACTTTATCTACTGCTTGTATATGTGAGTTCCTTGATAAACGATATCGCTCCTATTCCCCCCACTAGCGAGGAGCAAGAACGCGGAGCAGCGGTGCCATAAGACTTTCTGGTGAATGGAACGGAGCCGGAGAAGGGAAATTTGTTGTGCTCCAAGGTTGCGATTTATTCTGAAATTTTTAAAGTTTCTTCTCAATAGTAAAGAAAATAATTATAATTAACGAAAAAAATGCATAATATAATTTATTAAAATTACTTGGAGCTGAAGTGGATCTTAATACCTCTCCCCCCCCCCCCCTTCGCAGCACTTTAAAATATCATGATATTCATATAAATATTAAAGAGTAGATATTTATAATTTAATCGGATTTATTTCTCTGGTAGATATAACATAACCTTTCACGCAAACTATTTGAAGACTATATGCCTATTTAAATACGTGACATATGAAGCAGAGCACCACGGGGAAGGTGAATTATATTTTCTCATTAGTTCATCAACTTAGAAGTCAATAAACGGCGTATTGTAAGACGAACTTAAACTTTGAATAACGTGAATTGGTAATTGGAGATACATCATGATACAAATAAGTTTATAAATGTGATATATATCAAGTCTCAAGTGATATATATCCGCCACCGCTCCCCCTTCTACCATTCCTAAAATTGCATGTAGGCAAATTTATGCATTAGTATTTAATAACTTCAAAATTTAAAAAAAGAAATCAAAATATATATTCTAGATGCAGTTAATTTAATTTTCTTAAATTTTTGGCTTTTTCTTTTTTTTCAGTTTTTATCAATTTTCTTAGAAAGTTACCGTTTTTGTATTCGTTTTCTTAGAAAGTTTTTAACTTATATAATATTCAATAGGGATGTAACTAGTATTCGGCCACTATTCAGTATTCCGCTCATTGACCGAACATTCGGCTTGGCCGAATAGTTCTGTTGCAGTAAAAATGTAAATAAAAAAAAATAATAGACTTTAAACATATAAAATTGTATTATAGTTATTGCAAAAGAATACATTAGTCCATAATTTTAATAAATAAAAATTATTTAGAAAATGCTTTTTTTTTTTTTTTAAACAATGTTTTTAAGTTTGCCTGAACAAAAGCAGATTTTAGAGTAATAATATTGTCTTTTATACTTCGCATTTGCTCCCAAAAGCTGGCAATAGTAAATTATTATGGGAAATATGATACTTTTACTTTGATATTATTTACAAAGTGGGTCAGACGTTGTTTGAGTAGACTGATTTATTGTGAATATTCTGTAAGAGAGAAATGGGGAAAGCCTAGAATATATCAAGAGTATTTAAATAGCTTAGTTATAGGGGTTTTTGAAAGTAAAAATATATTCCAGTTTAAATGCATTAAATGTTAATAGATCTTTTAAAAACAGGTATGTAAATATCCATAAACTAAAAATATTAACTTTAATGACTTTTAAAATATCTTCGTAAAACTATTTTGAGCAAGGTAAAAGTTTACTAAACAATAGTATTTCTTTAATTTGAATTAAATAATTAGTAAAGTAATTCTAACGCTTACATGAAAACCTGTCATTTCTATTCCACTTGTGGGTGAAATTCTCAGTTTTATTGCTTTCAAAACAATACAGAAAATATATTAATTTTAGATAGTTTTAGATCCTTAACATACAAGAATTAAATCATACATCATAGATTAATGTGTGAAATTGATGTCTGACTTTGTGAATACTTTTGAATTTCAGAAATAGTTTCTATTACAACGATTTTCTAAAAATTTAATATTAAGCCAAACACATTGGCCGAATATTCGGTATTCGACCAAATCACTACTTTCGCCTAGCTACACCACTCAAAAGCGGCCGTTTATTTATCAATTAATCTTCTTTTCCAACTGGCAAACTGCATTAAAATTGAGATTTTAGTTTTTGTTTGGTGCCAAAGTCATTTTTTGGTCTAAATTTACTGTATGTTGATGAAAATCATTTTGCTTGCTGCAAAAAATAAAATACAAACAAGCTTCAGCAGCTCAAATTATGGGTTCGCTCATTCGCAAACAGTTCGGGAATCCGATGTCTCCAATTTTTGATTTACGTGTGTATGTGTTTCTATTTAGTAACCACTGCTTAAGCCACTTTTTTTCTCTTGTTTTTTATATACACATGCTTATTTGAACTAATATATCTTTATTCATATTTTAACAACAACGTACGACCGGTAAGGTTCCACAACCAAGATGGACGCCCGATTCTTATTGACTACGAGACCTTAGTGGCACTTGCAAATTACGGTTAGTTAAACGTTCTTTAGGAGAAACAGAATAAACAATTTTTTTCACAATCGGCGGTTTGAGTACCATCTTTTTAATGGTTATTCGACAGTTGTAATTAAACATGATAAAATAACAATCAAATAAAGGGTTATATTATTGTTTTCTTACGGAAATTTTTAACAGTGTTCAATGCATTAAAGTTTTCTATTTTGTTCAGTATAGTTAATTTTTTTTAATTAAATGACAGTGGAAATGTTCGACAAATACTGTTAAAGACATCAAATAAGATCATATATGCCGATTCCTTTTAAAGTTGTACTTGATATCTCAGCACTATCCAAGATTAAAACAAAGAAAATGACAATGCAGCTTCAACACCTTTTTTTTTGTTATTGATATAATCTGTTACAATTATAAAAGCTATGTTTTTATAATTGTATTAAAAATATAATAAATAAAAATAAAAATAAGAAAAAGAAAAGAAAGAATCAGAGTGATGGTGAAAAATGTTGAAGTTAATTGCGATCGAACTATGAATTACTGAAGTTGGAAAAAGCAAACTAGTTCTCCCCGTCGTGTAAGTAAAAATAAAAATCCCTCTGAACGTCTCTGTGACGGAATGTTTCTCCTAAATTCAAGGAAGTCATCCCCTGTCCTACTCTCCGTTAAAGCTCCTATTGTCTGTTCTTAATCCTCATCACCCCTTCCTTTCATAGTGACAGGCTAGGGCAAGTTTGCAGAGAGGGCGAGTTTTGGGGGAGACGCCCTACACAATGCACGATACGAACTATCAAAAAGGTAGTAACTGATGGGTGTCTGGCTCTGCGGGTGACACAAATGCTTGTCGACTTTTAATTTCTTCTTTGTTTGGGGCATCGGACGCATCAATTGTCCGTTGTCGTTAATTAGTTAAGACTGGTGCCCATACCGATTGCCTTCTCGCGAATTCCCAATCGAAAAAATAAAGTTCAAGTGACGTAATTATCCGCAAATTGGCCAAACTGGTTAAATGCTATTCATCACTAAAAACCAGTCTTGCCAATGTGCGGGTAATTACCCGAAAATCGGGTATTTTATTCATTCGCGGGTATTTTGGAGGGTATTTATAAATTGAGGGTATTTTTAGAATTTTAATAAACAAAATTTCGTTCTAATTTACGGTAACAAACACTTGATGACTCTGGTTAATGCCAACATTTATTGCTGTACGCCGTTACATCACAGAGTATTAAGGTAAAGCACTACACACATAATCAAATGAGCTTGTCCGCATATCTACGGATCCCAACAGATATAGCAATTTGTTTGAGAAAAAGCGAATTACTCACCCGAGAGATAATATCAATAGTAATTATTATTATTATTACAAAAAACAAGGAAAAGTAGTAAAAATTAAAAAGTGAGAATAGAAAAAAAAAAAAAAAAACAATTTAAATATACTATTCATTTATTTATTTTATTATATTTGTATTTATTTGTTATTTTCGTTCTCGTCTGTGTGGAGTTATTTTTTTTAACTAACACCTTGCTACAACAATTGGAATTTAAAAAAATGTTGATTAGCGGGCGTTTACGAAAACAAGACTCACGGCAATCAACACAATATTGTTTTATTTCACTCTTTGTTTATTTGTTTTTCTTATTTTGGGAATATTTGGGATCTTTAAACATTTTTTTATTTCTTTATATAGTACTTTCTCACTTTATTTTATTTTTCTTTCTTTTTTTGGTTTTCTAGCGATTCATTCGATTCTTTTCCCTCTTATGCCTCGGAAAAGCAATTATCTTTCTAGAAAATGACTTTGGTAAATGCATTTCTGTGGTATTTCAATTTTTCCGTTCTCACTTATGTGCATTTCGTTTGTTTTCTGAATCCATATCTATAACAGTTGGGATCCGTGAAAATAAATCTATAATATTCACTTGATTGATGAATGATCAAATGCTACAAGAAATTTAAATTACACGATAATATTGTAAATGGAATCGTACTTCAAGCACTTGGCCCCTCAAATAGGCGAAGTCGACAGCAAGCAAATAAATCATTTCGGAAAGACTGAAAATTTATTTTTAAAAAGAACTAGCCTCGCGACCGATTAGACATCCGTCGACTCACTATATCCTTAACCGATTCGTCGAAAGCAGCAGGTAAAGCTCCGGCAGCTCTTTCCCCCCTAGCCAATTAGTCGGAATTGTAAATTTCGGGAAGAGACAAAATGTTTATGAGTCAAAAAATAAGTTTGCTCGTGATGATCACGTGAATTCTGTTGGAGTTTGCGTACGATAAGCAATTTTTTTTTTGCCTCATTTATTCATCTGCCTCTGGAATTTTCGCGGATCCCAACCGTTATAGAAAAACATGAAAAAAAAAAAGGTTAATATAAAGTGGCATTGATGTTGTTTTAGGTAAAAATTACATTTCTGCCATTATCTCAATGCAGCTCACAATCATATGAAAAGCAGTTCGCTTTTTTTTCCAGTAAAATCCGTCTTGAAGCCCATATTTTTTAAATTTATTCTCTTACTAATGAACTAAGTAAGTCATTTCACGAAAAATTTAGTTTTTAGAAAGAAGCTTTAAAGTTTAAATACGGGAGGGTCGTTTGTAAGATAAGGCTATAAAAGTAATGACTTTAAAGGAGCCTTTAGCTTAGTTCCTATCTTGCTCACTAGATGGGGCTGCAAAACAAAAAAGAAGGCTGCGGGTATTGGAGGGCATTTTTGCTTGTCCTGGAGGGTAAAAACTTGATTTTCAAACGGCAGCACTGCTAAAAACTAATGCAAAAAAGAATGAATATAAAAATTCTATATGCTTTTATGCATTTTATGGCTATCAAACTGATAAAGTATTAGACAATCCCCACCCAAATGTCATTTAGTTTTTAAGCTCCTTTCTATCAATGCATATACATACTCTCCAGTGCTTTAATTACATTTTCATTAATTTTATAAAATATCAATAAGACTTCTTTCTTTTTTTTGATAACTGCTAGGTTCACACACGTTTCTTCGTCAAAAATTGCGGGCCGGTTGTTTTAGGTTTCAATCTTTTTGCTTCCTTTTATAATCCCCCCTCCCCCTCCCGTTAAACCTCAGTATAGTAGAAACTCCCTCTTAGTTAAAATAAAGTCACAATTTATTGCTTTTGTAAAGGGCTCTCTATCTGTTACACATCATATTATTCCTCCCATCTACTAGATAGGACGAGAATATCACTTGACGAAGTCTGAACTTTTTAAGCGATCATCAGAGCACCTAACAATATATATAAATGTATGAATATTTTAAATACTGGTAATATGATTTAAATGGTATTGCAAATTTATTAAAAATAATTGCAATCATAATAAAAGGATAAATGAACAGATAAAAGTTGATTTTCTCTCTTCAAGCACCTTTCAGAATGATCGCTACTACTAATTGCTTTTATTGAAAGAATTATTAACACTATCAAGACCCACTTGCATGACCCATGCATATTTCGCATTTTCCTTGAACAAATCTGATAACAGGTGGGATTTGTAGATACGCAGAAGAAGCACATTCGTTCATGTGTGTAGTGCTTGTACCCTAAAACTTTGGTACAAAGGCGTACAACAATAACTGTTCACATTAGTCAGACACTTTAACAAATTATAGTGTTTTTTTTTTTTTTTTGAAGAAAACGTTTTGACAGAATCAAAAATATGAAACTTCCTATAAAGTTTTTTTTTAATAAAACTTGATGCTTCAAAAATACCACCAAATACCCTCAGTCTTCATAAATACCCTCAAAAATATCCACATCTTTAAAATACCCGAGTTTCGGGTAATAACCCGCACATTGGGTTGTCCTCATAATATGAGCACACTTCTCAAACAATGGGAAATCACGGTAGTTCGTTCGATATTTCAAAGTTGTATGATTTTGAACCCCATTAGACATCCTTGTATGGTAATATACATGTAAAACTGAAAATCCTCCCACGAGGAAATTCTAGTTGTTGATTGGTTTAAGGGGAATCGCAACAGGCCTCCGGCTATCGTCTCCCATGTTATCTCTGCTTTTAAACATCTCCTGCGTTTATTTTTTGGAGTATCCTTATGCAGTTTTTAGCATATGAAGCACCAAGGAAAGCTTTTTATCTTTGTCTTTCGAATTTTGAAGTCCGGAGTAAAACTTTTTCAGAAATGAGAAAAATACTTGCGTTGCTAACTTTAAAACGCTTTCAAATACGTCTTAATCAAAATATCAAAGAAAATGAAACTAAAAGACAAAATTTACACAGTTTAGCGTCTGAATCCGCAAACAGAAGTTCATTCCGTTAAATTTAACAGCTGGAAACTCAAAAACAAAAGTAGTAGATTTATTGCAAAAAATTGAGAATTTATTCACTGCTTTGCAGCGCCCTCTGGATTCGTAGGGATTTTCGACGAAGAGAGGGGAAGGGGGCATCAATCAACTGTCATCCTTTAGGCAAAAAGTGATTAACGATTGATTTACTACAGTTTACCTTAGCGGGAGTTTCCAGGCAATGGACAAGACGCTTTTCTTTTGCTCCCTTCTTTGCCTTTTGAGCGAAAGGATCTAGTATTGAAATATATGTGGAGGGAAGCGTTTCCGTAAACTATTTTAACTCATAGTTTTCCTAATATCTCCTCAGTTATTGGAATTTGTTCTACGTAATGGTAGAACCAAGACATACAAGTCGAAGCTTTGAAATTTTACTTTACTAAATTAATTCCATTTAGGCAGAACCCTACAAAAATGACCCTACAAAAATGTATACACATGTATTATGGGCATTTTTGATATAATATGAGAAATCGAAATACAATAAATGAGTAAAATAAGGGGCAGAAGAAAACGCGTAATAAACTTCTTATAAATTTCAATTTAATCATACTTTTTAAGTGCTTTTTTTAAAAACATTTTTAACAGCAATAGTTTTCAAAAAGAGAAATGTGTGTGAGTGTGTTTTAAGATTATACGACAATTTTTAGGAGATGATACGACAATACGGTAATTTGACTAGTTGGTTGAAAAAGCAAAATATTCGAAACCCGAATATTAATTCATATTAAAAATGAATGTATAATATTTACAAAGGGGGCAGGGGAGTAAAAAAATTGTACCTGACTGATTTTATGTTACAAGCTCATTGATAATACACAAAGTTTAAAAATTCTGTTATGACAATTTTTATTTAGGGAAATATTTAACGTTCTCAATGGTATATTCATTTGTTTTCGCTTCAGTAAGTTTTATTTATTCATATTCATTTTTACTTATTTGAAACAAAGTAACACTTTCATAGGTGAAAACAGAAAAAGATAGCAAATATTTGTGGATATCAAACACAAGATTCTACTTTATAAACCGTACCGCTCATCCAGAGGTGCTTCCCCCCCTCCCCTCTCTGAGCGATGGTGGCACCATTCGCCGCACGGTGCGAAAAGACATGAAGATAGTGCGCGTCTTTAAAAGTATTCAGTTTTGGAAGGAACTGCTTCCAAAACTACAATATTTTTACAAGAATTGCATCCTTCCAAAACTGATAAATCGAAACAAAAATGCCCATAAGAGAACCAGAACCAACCATTTGTTGATAATGTAAATGCGTATATTTTTTAATGTGATATGTAAATTCTTTTTCTGTCTTTTAACTTTGACAAATAGCTGAAACTGCCCATTATGTGAAATAATTGCTGTTATTGTCATTTTTGTTTGAAGATTGCATGCATTGCACGTTGATTCTTCAAATAGTTTAACTCTATTTTTCGAGAGATTAGTATCTATTATATAGAACGCGGGGAATTAGGGGCAGAATTAAAAAATTCATAGTAGAAAAATAGATCAATCAAATGTTTTCCGAAAATGGAAAATGCGGAGGGACTGTTGGTAACATACAGCATTTTGATCCGTCACCGCGCACTTCAAAATCCGGACCTTTTGTCCCCCCCTGCCTAGAAACCTGGACCTTATGTCCTCCCTGCACAGATAAATGGACGTTATGTCCGTCAGACCTTTTGGACGTGGACCTTATGTCCGGATACCATGGTTGACAAGGGGGCTTGAGGAAGAGCTAGGACTCCACCCCCGCCCTACACACACACACTGGACGCAATCCTTTTTTTTTTTTTTTTTCACGGTCAGAGTCTGTGTTTGTGTGGACAACAAATTCACAAATTCAGCCGTTTCTTAATGTCACCAAAGATATCCTGATATACGTTTTATGTCCTGAATTTCCAAAAATTTCAAAAAAAAAAAAAAAAGCCTTGAATCCCTACCTCTCTTTTTTTTTCTCTAACATCATTAATGGACGTCCAAAATTGTGAATTTTCGAACCGTATTTAGGAAAAAATTCTGAAGACAGTCTAACATACGTTTTTAAAACTTCAATTTAAAAAAAATTTCAGGGTGGATTCCCCGCAGCACCTTCCGCCCCTCCCCTTCACATCCTCGAAAATCATTAAAGTTGTATTTTTAGAACTTCATATTAGAAAAATATCAACTGTCTTTTAACGTCACCAAAGATTGCCAAATGTGAGTTTAATGCCTTGAAAATCTCCTAGGTCTAACAGCATCAATGGATGTCATTGCGAATTTCCGAAAAGGAGAATGAAATTCTGAATCCTGCAATTTTTTTTTCGACGTCACCAAAGAGAGACTGGGGGGGGGGGGGGGGGGCAGCTCCTAATAGCGTCAAAGATCGTATAAAATTGCGTTTTTCGAATTTAAATTTCTAAAATTTTCGGGGGAGATTCCCAGGACTCTCCTCTATTTATGCTATAATATACTTATGATCAAATTCATATTGATAATTTGTTAATTGTCTTCTTTAAGCATATATAACGCAATTTCTACCGAATTGTTTGCTCATATTCTAACAATGAGCCCTTTCTATACCAGAAGCTGGACTCGTTCATATATATATCTTATATATTTAAACGAGCAATTCTCATATATATATATATATATATATTGAGTTCTCAAAAACGGCTCTGACGAATTGGATCAAATTTTATATTTAGGTCAGGTTTTGTTTTTTAAATTTACCTATGCAATTGTCTTCCCCGAAAAAACGCTATTTTACACACACACAAAAAAAAAAAAAAAAAAAACCTACATGTTTTTAATAACGCAATTGAGGTACTTGTTAACAGTGTACAAACGTCATCCGCTATAGATATTTTATTTCAATTGAGATAGCAATACATTGAGTGGCAACACTTAATTTTTAATTTACCTTTTGTTGATTGAAATTTGTTGTTGTTACCATTTGTGGGCATTTTAGCCCAAGAAACCCATTGAAAAATAGTTTAATAATGATGCGCATAATTTGACTGTATCAGAAGGTCTATGCTACTGTGTAAGACTCACTGTGTGACAAGTTTAAATAATAACATGATAAAGGCGAAAATCGTTATGGTGAATAACCTGGCAAGGAAGTACATATGCATGCACCTATAGTCACTTTTCGGGTGCAACTTTAGTGTTAGGGGCCTAGTTTGCGACATTTTTGGTTGGAGAAGGAATTGTTGGTCACGATTGCAATTAGTTATTTTGTGTTTGATGTGTAGAGCTTGAGTTTGTTGTATATTTGGAAAGTTCCGGACATATCTCTCTTTTGGGGCCATCTTTCGTCGTCAACCAAAGTAAACTGCCAACCGGCCCCTGTACTAAAGTTGTACCATTGCCATGACAGTGCACACATCTCAAGGTCAAACTTACGAATTTAAGATCATCGGTTTTTATCCGTGGCATATTGTTTGTAGAATTTTCCAGAGTAAAGCAACCAACTACGTTAAAAGGACTCCTCCCATCCCAAATGAAATTTATCGACATGTCCGCAACATAGTTTGAAGAAAGTATTACGTTAAGAACTGATGTCACCATAGTGAATATAGGTTTAAGTACAAAAACGTATAACTAATGATAGGTAAACTGTAAAGTAAAAACCTTAATATAGCATATTTTTAGAAATGAAGTGTTGAGATAAATGGTGTGCACATGTTTTTTTTTTACTTAAATGAAATTTAATGTTCATATGTAGGTAGGATTGCAAAACAATCATATTCATTATATGTAATGCAAAGTGCATTGTCTAAATAGGTATCAAACCTTATATCAATTGAATAGGCAGAATTATAGGTAAATTAGTCCTATTCATATCGCTTCGCAAAATTTTAACCTTTAAATGACTTGTATAAATAAATAAATATTTATATGCTAGCCCCTCAGAGTCGCCTCAGGTGAATGACTATGGGGGAGGCCTATGTCCAGCAGTAGACTTCTTACGGCTGAAATGATGATAATGCTGCTGAAACATTTTATATGCATCTACTCTATATATCTCTCATATCCTCGTATCTTGGAAAAAGCTCTAATAATCGGCATGGAAATTTATATTTAGTGAACACCTTAATTTTCCAAATTTATTTGAATAAATATCTTCTTCGTAAAAAAAAAAAATTAATAAATATCCGAGCTAAGTTTGGTTACCCAAGTACTACATATATATTAAAACGATAAATTATATATAATAACTATATATCCTATATATACATGCATACGCACATATATCATATACATAATATGTATACGTTTATAAAAACAATCAAGGCGCTACCAAACTAATATTCCCCCTTAAAACTGAAAAACTAATTCACGTAAAGGTTTCGTTTGGATGATTTTGCATCTTGAAGCTCCACTACTGCATTGAAAAAGGGATTAAAAGCAATCCCAAAACATATGTCTGCATCTTAATGCTCATTTGTGCTTTCTTTACGTGAATAAGTTTTTCAGTTTTACTAGTGCACAATGTTCATTTATTTTATTTATCATACACCCCTTATTTTTTACCTCTTCACGGCCAACGTTTAGAGCAGATATATCAAAGCAATTTTGTTATTCCGTCTAATCTGAAATTAAGACTTTCGGATGTTTTTTCTATTCTTGTTGTATGTTATAAACGCACATTTTCATAGTGTGTTAATCACACTACTGTGAAAAATCACTTTCTATGCATGACCTCTTTGTCCGTCAGTGTAAGGTCAATTTTACACTTAATGTCCCTTTCCCACACAAACAAGCGAGTGCGAAAGGCAGAAGTAAAAAGAAAGTTGAATGCTAAGAAGGGAAAAAAATCTTCAGATTATGTCCGTAAAAGAAAGCGCCCTCCCCCCCCCCCCCCCCAAGCGCGATGGTGCGCCTGCTCCTCAAAAAGACCCAAGGCCGTATCCAGAGGGCGCCGACGGCCCCCACCCCCGCGAAATCCCCAAAATTTTTGCAATGTAGCATATATTCCTCCCTGAAACTTTCCTCTACACTAGTGGTTCAAAGTCAGGGCCCCCCCCCCCCTCCCGAAAAAAGTTTCTGGCTACAACCTTGAAATCCACCCCCTTTCCTAAAAATGCCAATGGCAGTTGTTCAGCTGACGCAGCAGGATGGAATTTCGTTTAGTTGAAATTTATTCACTAAATGTCCAAACATTTAATAAATAC
Organism: Octonoba sinensis; assembly: GCA_038502835.1. Taxonomy (NCBI): domain Eukaryota; kingdom Metazoa; phylum Arthropoda; class Arachnida; order Araneae; family Uloboridae; genus Octonoba; species Octonoba sinensis. Next base: position 89,403,026 of record CM076605.1, on the reverse strand, counting down.
GATTTTCGTTTGTTAGTATTTAATAAATTAAATATCGCCATTTCTTTAAACAAACTTACAGAAATTCATTCCACTAGTATTATTTGTTCATGCACATCTGCTTAACGCATACGTTAATTGAATTGTTTAAATATATAATATTCATTTTATCGCATGATGTACTACTGCGGATTTTTTCCCCTTGTTAAAATTAATATGAACCGGTCAAGAATAATATTATACATCTACATTAAGGGGTGGGAGTGGAATTTTTAAGAATTTCAGACATTAAATTGAATTAAAGTTTAAAATAAAGTTGATTTAAAAACATTTAAAGCAACTAACATCACCAACGAACAAGCAAAATAAGCACCGCTACGTATTGCTCTTGTATCTCCATATTTCCTTTGAAACATTCTAACAAAGAATCAAAACCAGATGTCACATTTTTGAAGATTCCTAAATGACCGGATGTATGCGAATCAATTATACCCAGTGAAGGAAGATAATGAAGAATGCCCCAGAGGAAAGAAAGCTATGAGGCGTGCGAGCAGGGAAAAAAGGGAGTGTGTGTGGGGAAAACCAAATCAGGGAATTTAAACCAAAACAAAAAATCCCCAAATTAGCTTTTGATTGCAGCGCCATCTAGATGTCAGAATTCGCTACATCCAGAGCTGGAGGGACCTGGTAGACTACAAGAAGCCGTTGGGGGATAAATCTGTATTTCCAAACACCGCAGTGTATTTTCTGTTTCGTCTCGCAGTGTCATCTAGTAACCAGTAAAAGAACTAAATAAAGGGTCTATGGGAAATTACAAGGGAACTAATTAAAACAGTGCTGTCGTTTGGAAATGAAGTTTTTACCCGTATATTAGTACAAACAAAAATACCCTCCAATACCCACATTTTCCGTTTCGTCCTGAAGCGCCACCTAGTGCACAAGAAAGGAACTAAGCAAAAGGACTATTTACCCGAAAAATTTCTAAGTCATCCCTTTTATAGTCTTATTTTATAAACGGCCTTCCCTTATTCAAATTTTGAAGCTTCTTTCTAAAAATTAAATTTTACATTGTTAAATGACTTACTTAGACTCTCCTAGATCATTAGTACGAGAATAAATAGAAATAATATCTGCTTTCAGCCGGATTTTACTTGAAAAAAGGGAGCTACTTTTCATTTGATTGTGAGCTGAATTATATTAATAGTAAAAATTTAATAATAACCTAAGACAACATCAATGACACTTTATTATGTACCATGATTTGCTACAACGGTTAGTTTAAGCGAAAATTCCAGAGGTAAGCGAATAAATGACGCGGAACAAAGTGGCTTTCGTGCGAATACTATAACAGAATTCACAGGATCCTCACGAGCAAAACTTATTTATTGACTCACTAGCGGTACCCGCAACGGCGTTGCCCGTGCAAAGTTAAAATAGCGGCGCCTGCGGCGCAACTTGTTTTTTCCCCCAATCAAGACACCGAAGGCGACCTCATAATAAGTCACTTCTGAGCCGATAAAAAACTCATTTCAGCCAGTCTTTTTCCACAAATGCATATCTACTTTGACTTAGGTATAAAATTATTTCAATTTATCACTCACTAATAACCTATATTTATTGATTTATATTTGTATCATGTGACATATTTATCTTGATTACATCATCCAAACTTTTACATAGGTTTTTTTCTTACTCTCAGTCTGATCGATAGCAAGCAGTACATTCTTGCTGAGTCTGAATTCAAAAATATAAATGTTATTTCATAAATGTTTATTTCAACCAATAAAACGAATAAATTGTGATATAAAAATTAAAAAATAAGTATATTAGTAGTTTTATACGTAAACATACATTTTGAAATCAAATCAGAAAAATGAATTGATATAATTTTAAATATGAAATTTCAACTGCTACAAATTAAAGTAGGCTAAATGGAGAATTGATAAATTGATCAGACAATGCCATTTAGTAAAGATCATCTGAAAAATCTAACAGTTTCTGATCACCCTTAGCCTATTAAAGAAAAAAAAAAAAAGCTGCGCTGAAGAGATGCTGGACTGTATATGTAGACAGTTTGATGAAATTAAAAAAAAAAAAACAGTGAAGGCTTGATGGGAAGTATGTTGATAGTGAAAATTGTATGGAATGCAGTGTTGTAGCTAGCATGAGTGACAACCGGGGCAGGTAGTGATAGGTGTCACCGTGGAAAAGCTTACCGCCTCCAAGAAAAAAAATCATGTAAGCATAAAGTATAAGTTTTAAGGAAATATAATAAATATATATTTTTTAAAAATTGCAGATTGAAAAATAAAAATACCATTTGTATCATGAGCCTTATAATATTTAAAGTATTTGTTGATGGCAACGGTTAGGATTAGCGGTTAAAAAACATTGCAAATATATTTTTTTAAGGAAACGCTTTACTTAGTTCAAAAGAGAAAAAAAATATCAAATTTAAAGTATTTGTTTTTTTTTTTATGGAGAATTTAAAGCTTCCATTTTTTTTTCTCCGTCCTGGCTGGGTGTCACCCCTGAAGTCAAATAGACATTTCTTTGGTAGCGGATAATGGAATATCCTGTGTATAAAATTAAAACTGAAAATTTTCCTAGACATACTTTCCTCTCCGCTTGATAATAGAATAGCTCCATATAATGCAAAAAAGATATTTTTCTAAGAACCTTGAAACGACTTTTTGAAGATGAACAAATTTCTCAAAATGTGTACTTTAGCAGCGCCATCAAGTTATCTCTTATTTTATGCTGGCAACCTACTTTCTTCCATTATTTTTCAAGCAAGTGGACGTTAACGCATTAAAAATTCTCATTAGATCTCAAAAAATGAAGAAAGGTTAACCAATATACAAAAGTATTAAATTCCCCACCACAATCAAATAAATTCAACACTTAACTGCCTAATACTGATTGTAACCATTGATATTTGTATGATGGCAGAGCAGATATACAAATCAGTCAAGGGGGGCGGTGGTTGAAAATCGTGCCTCTTGCCCCCTCCAAATGAAATGGTTTTCAATATTGAAGCAGCTGAAAACAATTTTGGGTTATCTTTAGTTATGTAATAGGAAGAAAGACGGCAACAGCTCTTCCATAGAAGTTTTTCGAAATTTAAATTCGAAAAACTCAATTTTGCACTATGTTTGGTAAGATTAGGGGAGGGGAAATGGGGCTGTTCCACGAAATTAGTTGAAATCTAAGTTCTAAAATTACTTGCATAGGCTGTCATTCGAGGCGTTTAGCTTAAGGTGGACGGCCCTAGCTCTCTTCCTGTATTTCTTACAAATTGAAATACTAAAAGCATATACTTATTTAAGCTAGGTATATTACTGACATAAGGGGAAGGTTTAAACTGCCAGAAAATTTTTGCCATTGAAATTTGAAGATCAATTTTTTAGTCTATTTCTAGGAGGCAGGAGAATGACCAAAAAGTCTCCACCCAAGATTTTTTGGAATTGAGGTTCTTAAGAAGAAATTTTACTCTAACTTTGGTGACGGAAGAGAGGACAGTTTGGTCTTTTCCGAAAGAAATTTTTAAATTCGAAGTCTTCAAGACACAACTTTAGGCCATCTTAAGAACATTAGGAGATTCAGCGGCTCTCTGCAAAACATTTTAGGAAATTTTCAAAAAGAAAAGGTGTTCGGGTTCTATTCTAAAATCATTTTCGTAACTAAAGTTGGATTTACACTGGCTTTGGTGACATTAGGGGAAGGAAAAGGGATTTGGAAGCTTTTATCCAAGTTAAAACACACTTTTGAGCAATGTTTGGGGGCATTAAGAGAAGAGGGAGGAGTTGTGAAAGTTCCAGAAATTTAATTTCAGGCTGCCTTTGGTCACATTAAGAGGGTCATGATCCCCGTTTTGATTCATGCTTAGGCTTCACACTTAAGCTTGCCCCTCTATATTTGGCATTGTTCATGGTATCGAAGGAGGCTTCCCGGTTTCTTCAAATTCTCCAGTTTCTAATCAAGTGGAAATATTTAGAACTAATAATGAATATGTAAGTAATCATAAAATATTAAGCAAACGTTTGAAGTTTACATAATTAAAATGCCTAAATACCTCAACTGTTTTTAAAATGATTTATTTAAAAACAACATACTTATATTATATTTGAATAAAAGTCCTTCCTGTGAATATTTAATATTTAAATACAGAAATGCATATTAATGACAATATTTTTAATCGCTATTCTCAACAAAATACATAAAATAGGGGCGCAGAATATTTTGCTGCTTCATGGCAACACTTATACTTGCTCCGGACCTGTTTATATGTGACCGACAGTGCTTTTAAAAAGATAAACCTTGACCCCAGCAGTTAACATAAAATTGTGGTAATAATGCACTTTTTAGGAGTCAAAGCAAAATTGATAAATAATTGCTAAAAATAAGGATTAAACTGCAAATTTTAAAGCTGCATCATCTGTGTGCACATACAATGTTGTTACGCTACAAATATACAGCTTTTCATTGTTTTGAAAATTGAGGATGTTTCCTTCAAATAAGTTGTAAGCTGATTTTATGCGTTTTCCCAATATAAAGCAAATTAACAGAAAAAAAAAAAACCGCCAAAAGGGAAAAAAGAATATTTTTATTCCAAGAAATAAAGCACTCATTCTTAGAAATCTTTCTAGAAAAAAAAAGCGTACAACAAAAACAACACAAAATGAATATGAAACTTAAATTATTGTTCTGTATAGAAAAGGTAAATTTAAAAAAAAAATGTTGATAGAAAAAAGTATCGAACATTTCAATAAATGATCAAAATCTAGCTGCATTTGAAAAAAAAAAAAAGCAAGTATTCCAATAAATGGAGCATCAAATTTTAATAGGATTATTCGTAAGGCAAACTTCTAAAATGAAAAAATTAAATCGGCAGACATTGAATCGTTTCGAAACAACCACAGAGACCCCAATGCTGTTTACATTCATCTGTGGGGTTTCTAAAATTATCTTCATTATTATTTAAATCATTTATTTAAAAAAACATACTTATATTATTTTAAATGTGTGCATCATATCAGAGACGGAATTTCTGAAATTAGCTTCTCCCTTCACTTCAATTCGCTCGCGTCAATTCTTGAAGAACTCGCGTGAAGTAAAGAAAATGCTGGAGGATTAATATTTTTATTGTTAAATTTAAAGAATATAGGACGAATTTAAAAAAAAAATAGCTTCGAGGTGCAAACAATCAAGATATGAAAGAATTTTGGGCCAGTGTTCGTAATCGTACGTTGCGTAGATTTTGCTGTAGAGCGTATAGCCACAAGGGCGTTGCCAGCTCGAAAGTTCATCAAACTTTTATTTTATATATATAGATAAACATTTTGTCTTCTCTTCCCGAAACTTACAATTCCGACTAATTGGCTAGGGAAAATGAGCTGTCGGAGCTTGTTCGGAACCTGCTGCTTTCGAACAGTTGGCTAAGAATCGACGGTAGTTCGCCAACGGATGTCTAATCGGTCGCGTCGCTAGTTCTTAAAAATGAATTTTCAGTCTTTCCGAAATGACTTATTTGCTTGCTATCGACTTCACTTTTTTGCAGGGTCAAGTTCTTGAAGGAGAATTCCAATTACAATACCATCGTGTAATTTACATTTCTTGTACATTTGATCATTCATCACTCAAGTGATTATTAGAGATTTATTTTCACGGATCCCTCCTGTCATAGATATGCATGCAGAGAACAAACCAAACGCATATATGTGCGAACGGAAAAATTGTAATACCACAGAAAGGCATTTTCCAAAGTCATTTCAAGAAAGATAATTTCTTTTCCGAGGCATAACGGGGAAAAAGTCGAGTTGCTCATGCTGGAAGACAAAGAAGGAAAGAAAAATAAAACAGTTATATAAAAAATAATTTAAAAAAATGTTTTAAGATCCCAAATATTCTCAAAATAAGAAAAATAAATAAACAAAGAGTGAAACAAACCAGCAGTCTTGTGTAAATAAATAAGTGAAGGACAAAGGGGAACATCTTAACTTTTTTTGTGAGACTTATTTTTGTTCTTTAAAATAAAAGGTAAATATATTAGTAACTGATTCATGTAATATTTATAAATAACAAAGATTTACTGTCATGAATAAACAAGAATAACATAATTTAATAATAGTTTATGAAAAAAATAAACTTGAAATTTTTTATTGAACTTAAAGACAGTGCTGAGAACAAAATCTTTATTTACTATTCGAAAAATTATTCCTCTGTACACGCGGAGAGTGTAGCAAGTTTTCTTTTTTTATTGCTTGCCTTTGCCTCATTTGTTCTTTATAGAATCGTTCGTCTTTTTGCAATATTTTTTTAAAAACGTATTTGATGCTGAAACTGCCAAATACTTTATAATTGTATCTGTACTGTGGTGCTGACAGCAGACAGCTATCAACAAAAAACTCCTGTAACACTGCATACTTTGTAGTTAAATTCAGTACTGTTTGTCTTTGATTAACACCACGAAATTCTTTTTCACTGTCCTTTGAAATTAATTTTTGAACAATAATATAACAACAAGTTACAACATTCACAATTTGTTCCTGAGGATATATTAAGCCAACTCTATCCATGTTCATAATTAAGTCATAATTTTTATCTGCAATTAAAGTATTTTCCGTTACTAAGAAAAGTGCACCAAGTTCACATTTAAGCCTTTTTAAAGAGACACGAGCACAATAACCAGCAGATATAAAAATTAAAACAGGTAATAAGTTCTCTACATTTTTAAAATCAGAATCTGAAATATTTAAATCAAAATTTGTTCAGTACTAATTGTGATTATCTGTATCATCAATATCTGCTGGACCACCTACAATCCTTAATCCTAATTATCCCATACAAATACATTCACAGTAACTTAAAACTGGTCTCTTACCTTAGTGTACTTTGTAGGAATGAAATCCTGCCGATTTATTGCGTTGATCCATTTTCGCTTCTGATCACCAGCCTTCGGAAAAGAAAACAACTGAACTTCCGGTGTATATTTGGATAATTTCCTCTGCAACTTGGGACGCAACAAGTAAAAACCATCATTCAAGACGCTTTGTTAACCGACTTCCGTAAAAACAAAAGCATTATTCTTTCCCTTTTCTGCGGGACGTCATACGCACCAAAAATTTGCCGAGCAAGGCCTTCATATCAAGGTGGCGCTGGCTGAGGATGCAGTCACCAGATGGTTAACTACAGGGTTCGCGAAATTAGGATGCTGTGGCGGTACGATTTGACACCTTCAAGAGCTATCTTCTGTCCTGGCCATTAGGTACCTTTTGGCAAAGCACGGAAGCACTGGCTTTCCATCAAGAAGGTCCTGGTTCTAGCCCTGCCTCCGGCAGACATCCTCCACCACGTCACCTCCGTGGCCTCTCTCGTCGACCGCCACAATGCTAAAGTTAGGCGTCATTGGCACCTAGCTGTTTTGTTTTAGTTGCCAATAATGTTCTGCTAGGCGCAATTTTAAAATCATTCTTTTGAGAAGGTGGTAATCTTGCTTAAGTTAGACTAAATACAAACGTTTATTTTAATCAGTGTCTAATAAGACAAAATATGAGTTAATTGGCATAACTATTTTTTCAAGTGTTATTTAAATCTAGTATTACTGACAAAACTTCATTAGTTAGTAAAAATTCACGATTCAAAAATTTGAAAGTCAAGAAGTTACGATAGTCTTCCTAGGTACCATAAAAACTCAAAATGCAAAACATTAGATGAAATATGTATATAAAAATGTAATTGTATAAAATTAAAATAGACTTCGTGAAAAATTGTGATTGTCAAACTAAAAGTCTTATGAAAGGTTAGGCGTCAAAAGTAACGACTGGGTGTGAAATCGCGGTCGTCAAATTGGAGTTCTTAGTTTCAAAATACGACTAACGACCGCTAATTTCGAACCCTGGGTTAACTAACTGGTCGCGTCGCTAAATCTTTGTTTTAAAAATTAATGTTTTGCTAATAGGTCAAGGTCGGAAAACTTAACCTATTAGCTTGTCTTTGTCTCCACCCATTTGCGGTGTCAAATGCTTAAAGCTCGGTGCCATTTAAGATATCGTCGGTATGTTTGCAGCATTTACTCAATCATCACACTAATGAGTATTAGGAGTTCATTTTTACGGCTCCCAACCACTATAGATATCCCTTCAAAAAACAAACGCATTTCACAATGCTCGAGAAAGGGGAAAATAAACACAGCCAGCGAAAGGCATTTTCTAAAATTATTTTCAAGGGACAAAGTTGTTTTAGCAAGGCTTGCCGTGAAAGAATTCATGATAGTAAGGCCAGAAAATGGAAGAAAAATAAAATAAATAAGTCAGTAATAAATAAACAAATTTAAGTTATTTTCGCAAACGCGCGTCAAAAAATTTGTAGATCCCAACTATATTAACAAGCTATTGAAAGAAAAAAATAATCCTACACATACGAGAATGACAAATAACAACAATCATAATAATTAAATTATTTCTCATTTTTAATCTCCTTTCGAACTATTCCTTGTTTTTATTAAAATAATTAGTAGTATTATCAAGACCCACTTACATAAAGTAGGCGTATTTCGCTTTTTCCTGAAAGAAATAGCTATAACAGTTGGGATCCGCAGATTTGCAAACAAAGCTCGTTCGTTCATGTGTAGGGGAGAGAGAGGGGGGGGGGGGGGCACATGTGAACAAAAATGACACTTTTGTATATTTTTCAGTATATTGATTTGAAATATCGGTGAAAAAAGTGGTTTTGATAGTTTACACATTTGCTGATATTTTCATGAAGTTATCTAATATTTATATCAGTAAATTCCAACCTAAAAATTCATTTCAAAATAAGTTAAATTTTGTTCACATCTGCCCCAGGGGCGGGGGGGGGGGCAGTTGTGAACATACTTGGGGCACATGTGAACACTAATACATATGTGGTATAAGAGACTGCGAACGTGTTTTTAAAGAATCATTTATTGCACATTAATAGTTGCAATGAAAATATCTGAAATTTAATCTTTCTCATGATTAATGAATCTTAATTAAATAGCTTTAACGAACATTATACTGACTCGGTTTCCCAGATCCCAGAAATGAAGTGGAAGCTGCAGCTCGAAGAGTTCCACCTCAAATTGTGGGTGGTGGTCATTTCAGTAGAATATTATCAGTGTTCATCATAGATAGATCATCTGTTTCTGGGAAAATAAACGTTTCATTATTTTGTTTCCTCATGAATTGCACATATGCTCCATCACTTTTCATATTTTCAATGCGGCCCTCATAGTGATTTTTTTTTTTTTTTTTTTTTTTTGTAGCAAATTCGGCACGGACAAAATCATTCGCAGCTAAATTTTCTGGTGTAATGTCAACTTTTGTACCAGTACCTTGAAAATTACTTTTTTCCAAACTGGATGTCATAGAAAGAGGATCAGAGTCACTTTGACTTTTCGTTTCTCAACAACTTTGCAAGTTAATTCTTTTCTTTGAAGCTTTCTTTTTTTAATATCAACTTTTAACTATTAAATATAAAAATTTTAACGATTCAATATAAAAAAACTTCAAGTATTCAATATTAAAATAAAAAGATCCTTATGGGGCACTTGTGAACTATTCACATCTGCACCTATATAATGTGTTCAACATGTGCCCCTTATACAAACTTAAGCATAAGTCAATAAAAAAAGATATTTTTTTCATGAAATACTGAAATAACACTTCATTAAAACTTACTACATGAATGCCACTTTAAGATGAAATGTGGAATTCCCATTAAAAAAAACTGGGTTGAATGTGTTTTTACACCAAGAACTGGAACATATCCTTCTACTTTTGCCTTCAAAATCAAGATGTTATGATAACTGAAAAACAGAAGGCCTGAGAGCTTTAAAATTTCAGGCAGGAGATAGTATCTACATATATTTTTTTCAGATTTTTTCTTTCATATTAACTGGGCGAAATGTGGTTTGCTCACTTGTGCCCCTCTCTCCCCTATATTTTTTGTACCCTAAAATTCCGTGATGCAAGGGCTCACAGCAATAACTGTCGACATTAATATGTGTAAAAAAATTTCAGGTTAAACCCTCGAGTTTCCAGAGCGCATTTCGTCTCTGAAGAAACCTGACTTCGTAACGTATAAAAAAGTTTTACGCCTGGATGGCGTAAAACTTTTTTGCATTTTGAAGAAAAAGAAAAGACTTCAAAAATATAGCAAAATTGAAGTAATTTTATGATTGAAAAGAGCATTATAAAGGTAAACAGATAATGTAAGCCTCAGGAATTTTGAATAGTTATATGTTTTCTCCCTAGGTGGCGCCACTTAAAAGAAGTTGGTATTGGAGGGTGTTTTGGATCAGGTTGGAGGGTAACATGCTGATTTTGGAACGGCAACACTGAATATAATAATGCGACACGTGAGTTTTACTGAAACAATGAAAGGCCGAAACGAGTTTTGATGACACAAAGGTATGAATCAATTATTTGTTGCTATATTAATAATTATTATTTCCTGCATATCAAAAACAGGGTTCTCATTTTTTAATAAGGATTGTATAATATTCCTTGTATATAAATACTTTTAATTTATCTAACTGTTTCAACTATTTAGCACATGCTCCTCTGATATTCTAAATGTTTTTATTACCTATATATATATATATATATTGTGATCAAACATTTTAAATATTTTTTCTTGGTGTTAACATTTATTATGTTTCACACATTAAAAAATAAAGTTGATTCTCTAAATTGTTAACATAATTGGTCACCCCCCTGGCATATATATGTATGGCTGCTTTCTTTCTATGTCTGATGAAAAACCATTGTTTTTTAAAAAATGATTTCTTATTTGAGATGATAGTGATGTTTATTTACAGAAGAATAGTTGAGGATTGAACTTTCTGCTGTTTTTAGCCTACTTTCCCATAAAAAATAAAAAAATGGGGAAAGAAGGCTTAATGCATCGTAAAAATATCATTAAAAATAAAGAAAAGTGAAACAAGTAATTAAATAAGGATTGAAAAATTTGAAAGTAGGGTTTTGAGATGGGGGAAAATGTGTGTCTGTCGCCCCCCCCCCCTAATAACTTTTGAGGAAATTGGCCAATTCGAAAGATCTCGGCAAGAACATCTCATTTCCATAATTTACTTTTTCATTTGAACAATTTTTTGTTTAATTTTGAACATTTCAAAAAGTCTTAATATTAGCTCCTAAGGGCAAAAATAAAGCACATTACGTAAACTCTGGGCATAAAATCTAAGTTCATATAGACAAGCTTATTGGAAAAAGCTCCTGGTGTGAAATATTTTTCTGATTTCAACAATTTTCGTTCATTTTTGAACAGTTCAAAAAAAAAAAAAAAAACATTGGTGCCTATGAGGAAATTTCAATCCTATATAAATCCTGATCTAGCTGACTGATTCGCTTGGAACAAACTTCATCGGAAAGATGTTAGGCCGAAGAACATGTACAGATACGAAGTTCAACCTGAACTAAATGAGCCTTTTTTTACGATTTTTTTTTTATTTTTAAGGATATTTCTGAAGGAATGAATGAATCAGTGAAAGAATGAATCAATGAATAGCTGAATGAGTAAATAAATGAATGAATAAATGAGTGAAAAAATAAATAAGTGTATAAATTCATGAACAAGAAAATTAATTAAGTGAATGAATATGTATTAACCGTTGAAAACGGTGTATTTGAAATTTCAAGTTATCAAGAACTAAAGCTAAATGAGCATTTAGAGAGAGAAATAGCAAGAGTATAAATCTGAAGTTGGAATGTAGGAGTAAGTAGGTTTGTATAGTTCTAGACGTAACTTTTGCATGAGAAGAAAATAAATGTTATGTTATATTTTTCTATGTTTAAAAACCTATAAACCTTTTTTCTACATGTGTTTTAGTGGCAATGCAAAGCTTATTCTCATTTGGTCACTTTTTTATTGAATGGTCACTTTTTTCGTATCATATTCTTGGTGGGAGCCCTGCAAAAATCTTTATTCTAAACTAGTGAGCTTCAGGATATAAAAATGATAGTTGAATGCTTAACAGCTCCTGATTCCACTCGCCAACTGGCTACCAAAACGTTTTAAATGACGCCCAGAAATTTCCTTGCCGATCGCCAGATCACTATATTTGTATATTTATACCAAATATTATATTTATTCTAAAAAAATAGCTTAATATTTTTGCTTAATACACTTTAACTTGTGTGCTAAGGAGAAAATAATAAGAAATATCTGTAACTGAAAACAGATGCAAAAAGATTACAGCAAAACGCTAATATCGCGCGTAACACATGGCTATCGAAGAAACATAAAACTAAGCTAAAAATACAATGTTTTCAACACATAAAAGGAAAATGAAAATTGTTTTTACACGGTTTTATTCAGCTTGATTTGTCACGGAAGTTTGTAACGATGTTTTTTGACATCTATTACTGCGTAGCCAGAAATTTTTTTCGGACGGGGGGGGGGGGGGGCTGACTTTGAAACGCTAGCGTTGAGGAACGTTTGAGGGAGGAATATATGCTACATTGCAAAAATTTTCGGGATTTCGGGGGGGGGGGGCTCGTCCCCCCCCCTAGATGCGTAGCGTAAATAATCTTCCAACTTTGCACACAAGCTTATCTTCTGATGACGATGCAATATTCCATCCAGTTTATAATTTATTATAACTTTAACTAGGAAAAAAAATAATAATTTTGGCTCTGAGGAAATTATCAGAATTATTATTTGTCGAATGGCAAGGATAGCTTTGTTTGAATAATGCAATGATGTTTTTTATTTTAAAATATTCAAATCATGGATTAAAAAAGAAACTTCGACACAGCGGTTTTATTAAATAAAACCGTGTAACTTGAAACATTTTTAGTATTATACATATTATTTCATTTAAATTAAAAGAAATGCTTTTAGCATTGAAAATTTAAGAAACATCAAAATCCTTAAAATGACGCCGTTAATAATTTTTCCCGATCCTCTTGGCGGTAATTGATTCCAAAACAATTATCACACTCGGATGAAAAATATTTTTTGCAAGTTGTAAGTGATTCTAAGTCATGGTACCCAAAAGCAACAATTTTATTTTGTATTCAATTCATTTTTATAAATTGATACTGTTTTTTTTTTTTTTTTTTTTTTTTTTTTTTTTTTTTTTTTTTTTTTTTTTTTTTTTTTTTTTTTTTTTTTTTTTTTTTTTTTTTTTTTTTTTTTTTTTTTTTTTTTTTTTTTTTTTTTTTTTTTTTTTTTTTTTTTTTTTTTTTTTTTTTTTTTTTTTTTTTTTTTTTTTTTTTTTTTTTTTTTTTTTTTTTTTTTTTTTTTTTTTTTTTTTTTTTTTTTTTTTTTTTTTTTTTTTTTTTTTTTTTTTTTTTTTTTTTTTTTTTTTTTTTTTTTTTTTTTTTTTTTTTTTTTTTTTTTTTTTTTTTTTTTTTTTTTTTTTTTTTTTTTTTTTTTTTTTTTTTTTTTTTTTTTTTTTTTTTTTTTTTTTTTTTTTTTTTTTTTTTTTTTTTTTTTTTTTTTTTTTTTTTTTTTTTTTTTTTGTCTCAATTTTCTTCCCTTTCGAAAAAAACATGTGGTCTGTCTTCTGTGTCTGGCCGGTTTGAGGGTCTGAAGAGGGGGACTACACTTTCCCCATTGTCCGAATCCGAAACAGCAACGCTTCCCGGAGTGAGAGTCATTAAGCTAATCAACCTCGTAAATCATGCCCCTTGCATGGGAAGCGGTGGGAGGCGTGTCTTATAGGAATTTCGAGCTTTTTTTGGAAATATTTTCAAACTTTGGACGGATTTTTTTGTCTTTAAAAATGTTCGTATTATTTCAAACAAAAGTTCAAAAGAAAGCTGGAAATGTTTTGCTGGTCTTGTTGTTTTTAAAATTTCAGTAACATGCTTTGAAAATATTTTACAGAGCGAAACGTCTAACAGTACCACGTTTTTTCCAAAATTCATTTTTTAACGATTTTTTAAAAATACGGTAAGTGATATTTTAAAAAAGTAAAAACTACAAGACCGAGATATAGGCTTGAAAAATACTCAAAAAAATTCCGGACTCGAAAACTTCAAAGGAACTTTCTAAAACTTAGTCCAACTTTTCCCGTAGGTTAACATTGGTTTCGAAGATTTGAAACTCTGACTGAAGAGCAGCCTTAATGATGAATAATTATGCAAAATAATAAAAAAAAACACACACACATGCTTCTAGAAAACATATCAGAATCTATCATAACCATTGAGTAAACCACCTGCTTCTTCTGGGGTTGGGCCTAGCAGATTTATCCCTCGCTGACTTTCCTTTCATCCGCCCTGATTGTAATACTTTTAAATGTCATTTAATGTAAAGTCAACTTAGAATATCCTTATCCTTGCTCATTAACTGAAGCTTGTGATATGAACTACTATTGCAGTGAGATCATACATGCATGTTTGTTGTTGAGGACTGCAACTAGGACTGCACCCAAATCTACATTCTACAGATTTGAGTTGTCAAAAAGAGTTTGTTTCCAATCACAAGCATGTAAGCAAATTTGCAGTTTTCAAACTGATTGGTCTTATCATCCCAAAACATGACCAACTCATCAAGCGATTGTCCAGTGGCTGTACCTGCCAATGCAAAGGAATGCCAACAGTGCTCAGAGCTGATAGAAAAAAATTCTCAACTCTATGCCTGTTTAGTACACAAAAATATATATAAAAAAAAAACTTTAGTAAATAAACAGTGATTTATGACATAAAGTGAATATTTAAACTCATAAATACAATAGTAGAATTTGAAAGTTTATCCCTATGATTTTGGAATGCAAGTAATTTTTATAAAATAAGGGAATTCAGGAAACGATGATGTTGCCACATGCTACAGTGGCTAGTTATGATTAGGGTTGCAAGTTTGTCATTCCCGCGATGATATTCGCGATTCTTCAAGCTTTTTACTAAATTCTGCGAATTTTTCTTATTTTTTTTTTTGTAATTATTGACTCACAAAATGTCCAATTTTTAAAAAATTTTAGAAACCAAAGATAAAATCTGAGCACCCAAAGTCTAAAAAGGCTCTAAACCTGTGCCAAGAAAAAATTCAAAATTATTTTTTTTGAAAGCAGTAACAATAAATAGATTTTGCCAACTAGCCTAAAAAAATTTTTAATGTATGCTGAGTTTTTGATCCTAGTAAATACAAATATTTAAATGCTTTTAACGAAGTAAATATTACTTCCATTTTTTATTAATATCCCTATACTTTAGGATGAAGAATAACTTTCATTGTTGATATGCTATATTTTGTTATATTTGTGTTCTTGCGAACATTTCGCGAAATTTACGCGAATGTCCCGCACATATCGCGCTCTTTTTTCCGCGACAAACTTGCAACCCTAGTTATGATACACAAACTTGAAGGATACAAAAGAATGTATCATATCAACAATTTTATAATAGACAGTTATGATTTGAGCATGTAACACAGAATGGAAGGAGAATTATGCTTAACATTTTTTATAAGAATGTTTTTAGCAGTATCAGAACCATTATCGTGACGACATCCATTACATGTTTCATTTAGTAAGCTTATGATAAGGAACATATATATTTTGAAATTTATTATAATGCCAATTTCAAATCAGCAGCAACAGTAAAAAAACTATTAAATAATTATAATATGTGTGCACAAGAAGGGTCTATGGTGACCCTTGTGTGCACACAATCTTAAAATTTAGATCTTAAAAACAAATGCTGATATGTAAGTGGCAGAAATTCATTTAAAATTTTACACATCAGGTGCTTAAGAAATACTTCTTTGTACTGAGTTCTTTTAATTTTTTTCAAAAGGGAACACTTGGAACTTCCAGATTTTGAGCATAATCTAAGCGCTTAGACCCACACAACAGTACTCCCAATTCCAAAACTCTGCACATGTTTATAAGATTTTGTAGTCATCCCTGTTGATTAGTTTTACAAGAAGAACAACTGTTGTCCGGTTCCATTTTCTATCACATAGCAATCAACAAATTGTGTGAAAGTAATTTTTAATGACAGAATATATATGGGCCAATGAATAAGCATGAGGGTGTGGTAAAAAATAACTTATGTAGACATGAAATGAAAGTCTGCCACGAAATTTCTGTAGAAAAGTGTGAAATTAGTATAAATATAATTAGGGTTTTGACCTGGTAAAGGTAGTAATTAAAAATTTCTAACTATTTTTAGAAGACATAAAGCTTGTTTGAAGTCATTTTTCCGCCATGTTTTTATTGATAAAAACATTGAAATCATTTCAACTTCAAATAAATTTAGTGCTCTTATCAATAAGAACATTATGGAAAAATGATTTCAGACAGGTTTTATGTTTCATAAAAATACTTAGCTTTTAATCCTTAGCCTATAAGGCCCAGGGAAGAAAAAAATTATTTGCTCCAGATGACATTAGTTCTATGGAACAAACATTATGCACATCTCATCTGGCATGTCCCTAGGCTATATCCATATCCCAAAATGGAAAAAATTAGTTTCTATGGAACCCAAACAATTTTATGCACATCTCATCTGGCACGTCCATAGGCTATATCCATGTCCAGATGACATTAGTTCTATGGAACAAACATTATGCACATCTCATCTGGCACGTCCATAAGCTATATCCATACGCTGATGAAAAATTACAGGGGTTCAAAACTAGTCAAAATTACCTGTTCACTGAATTGTCGAAGATCCTTCTCCCGTACAAAAACAAATGGCCTGATGATCCTCAGTGAAGATGACCTACAATAAGAGTACATAAACATATTAAATTTTGTTATTCATTGTTAAATTTACAGCAATTACAAATTTATAATCTGTGACACAGTTCTCTAATGCCACAGCACTAAACTTTTGATGTTAGTAAAAAACTAAAAATTTCAAGCTTAGTTTTCATCTGCACAGCTTGTGTTTCCTTTTCAACTTTGCCTTCCTTCTCTCATCAGATGCAAACAGTAATATTAGCACCCAGAGCTCGAAAATTATATTGCCCGTCATACCCGGGGCATGTAAAAATTCTGATCGGACATGTAATTTTTTAATCAAATATTTTTTTCCAAAACTTTATCAAAACTTAATTTTTACTTAAAATGAGATATTATGTAATATTTATTTGTAATGTAATTTTTTAATGATTTAGAATTCTTGATTCAGATATAAAGCTGTTCATTTAATTTTTTGTCTGATTAATGCTATACGACAAATTCAAATGTTTTTATTAATATGCAATAAAACAACTTCTGGGCATGAACAAATTTTGTTCGGGCACATATTTTTTTAGATAAACATGCCCGGCGGGGTATGTAAAATTTTAAAGATTTTTTTCGAGCCCTGATTAGCACTAGAGAATCTGAACTTGTTATAAACCACTGCTACATTTTTTCCCAACTAAACAGGATTATTATTTAAACAGGGATATGAAAATAGTTTATAGTTATTTCAGAGATAAGAGATGAAAATGCATAAAGGCACATACTAAAATTTATCAAAAAAGAGAAAAGTATGAAATTGTACTTTAAAAAAAGAGAAAATGTAAAAACAATGACATTCAAGTATGGTATGCATAATGCATATACACAATAAAGTAAACCTTGAAAATAGAACAAATAGCAGGAAATATTCCCTAAAGGTCATAACATTCAAGTATGCGTACACACCATAAAGTAAACCTTGAAAACGGAAAGAGAAATATTTCTAAAGGTCATTCAAAGGTACAATGATTCTTCTACAAAAATACTTAACACAGGCCAACAGCTGTTTTGGTCCTGGGGTATTTGAAGGGTATAATATAAATTTAACACCCTGAATTCCAATATGGCAAGAGTTTGTGCCGATGTTCTCATATTTTTAAGACATGACACTTTAGTGAAATATACGTGAAGCTATTTTAAGTTAAATCTATGGTTAAGATAATTATATCAGTTCATACACAAAACTTTTGTTATTATAGGATACAAATATTAACCAAGCAGGAATTAGTTATCAAAGTGGTTTCTCAATTCCTTCCAAACTATGAAGATGTCGATTTAAAACATTTTCTTTTCAGGTAGTGTCTTAATCAGGTAGGTCAATGTCTTAAATGCTCTTTACAAGTTTTATGCCCGTGATGGTGGCCCCCAAGTTTAGCCCTGGTTACCAAGCCTAAGAGAAAATTAATAAGATAACTCTTTCTGACTAAATCAGTAACAGTTTTTTCTGTTTTCTTAATATGGGTATTCTCTGCACATGATGTAGCAAAAAAACATCGGAATGAAAGAGCAAATGAATGAAAAGAACAAATATCTTACTCATCTGTGTAATGTGCTTTCATAGTGCGTAACCGTCCATTGTGGAACACAGACATCAGAAAACTATAAGTACAAAAGCAGACTGAATTAAAATATATTTTGATTAAACAGAAAATTAACACTGTCTTGAGTATTATATAACAATCACATATTTATTCAATACTCCAAGAATTTAAAAATACAAAAACAAATGTGAAACTTTTTCCCTTGAACATGCGAACATAACTTTAAACTTCTTTCTTAACAAAGAAAATATGTTCTTAGAAGGACATTTTATTGTGAAAATTGAGCATAAACATCAATCAGATAATGTAGGTGGATTTTGACATTTTGTGACTGTAAAGTATCCTCAACAATTTAGTATCATGTTCTTTTATTTAGAAGCTATTAAGTTATACACAACTCATTTATACACAGATTAGTCATTTCAATTAAAAACTACTTAGCTCTTGAAAAAGCTATGCATGTTTTTCTTTTGCTTTATCAAAACGATGAATTTGAAAAAAAAAATGTTTTATTGTAATTTACAGAAAGACTCATCACGACTTTTAAGCAAATAGTAAATGCATAATAACTTGATAAATTAAACTTATTTTTAGAAACAAGAAACGAAATACTCTGAATAAAGTTAATTAATGATATTAAGAAACAAAACCTCATGCTCCTTCATGACATTAGTTGTTTTGGAATGGAGTTTAATTGAATGTGAACAACTCTCTTTCAAAAATTTTATATGCCAGATTTTTCATGACTATCTATAAATATTGTGCTGAATATCTAGGAAAACATAATTTGCAATGTCAGGGACCTCGCTATGCATTTGCCACTGCGCCAAATGCTGCAGAATTGTAAAT
Source organism: Octonoba sinensis (assembly GCA_038502835.1). Classification (NCBI taxonomy): domain Eukaryota; kingdom Metazoa; phylum Arthropoda; class Arachnida; order Araneae; family Uloboridae; genus Octonoba; species Octonoba sinensis. Next base: position 89,383,934 of record CM076605.1, on the reverse strand, counting down.
TTGGCGAAATAAATTCTAATTTGGCAAAAGTATTGTCAAACGGAAAATTCTCCGACTTTAAATCAGCAAAAAAATGCATGTTTAAAAAATTATACTTTTTTTCTGATTGCAGATTCCTATGGGAAAAAAATCATCAATAACATTTTTTGAAGCTGGTATTTCACTAACACTTTTAAAATTTGGCTACTTTACTGGCTAACAGTTTGAAGTTCCTAGCGCAGGTCATGAATATAGTTGCAAAAACAATTGGGGACAATGAGCATTTAAGGGCAAGAGTAACCTTGAAAATTTGCCAACATTCAAATAATAATAATAACAAAAGAGTAAAACATCAATAAGCAAAAAAAAAAAAAAAAAAGAAAAAAAAAGAACAATGAGACAACTTTCATTAACAAAATAGTACAGATTTTGGAGCACTTTTGTACAAATGCAATACAAAATATTGTCTTAATGCACCAGAAAAGCTTACTTTTGCATGGCTAATGCATTATCATAACATTAAAACTTTTCAAGAATACAGATTACACTAAGTGCTGATGTGTCTTGAAATTATAATCATTTTAATCTTTATTCACTTATTTGCTTTCAGTTTTAAAGGCAAATAAAGGTTTAAAAACTTAAAACCCTTTTGACATGTGTTGGGGTATATAACAGATAGAGAGAAGTGTGCAAAGGAAAAATTAGGTAACAATGTATGAATGTTATAGACTATGCAATGGAGGCAATTCAAGCAACGTCATAGGTATGACAGCGATGAAAGCAATGTAACTTAGAGTTCACTTCTTTAACATTACTTTTTCGTTTGAATATTTTATTAAGTTTTAAAAGATGTCATACCAGTCTTTCATTCCACGTAGAACTCAATTAAAAATTTAGTAAACAAATGAACGATCATCGTTGACACGTGATATCCCTTTAGCGGTGAATTTTCTACATTAATGAATGTACAATGTACCTTTAATTAATGAAAATTACTTCAATAAATATTTTTACTATGTGGAATTTTGTTTTCAGGATTTTAAAAGCATAATAGCAAGATTTTAGTCTTTGGGTAAATGTCTGCATTCCGAAGAATAATTACATAATTACTGTTTACATCAACAAGAAAGAAGTAATTTAAAAACTAATAATAATTAACTAACAATTAAAAATACATAAAAGTGTATGTCCTTAATCCGCAGAAAGTATGAAGCATTTCAATTATGGGCAAGTTTCAATTTTGTATTTTTTACGGAAATGACAAATACCTTTCAGCAAGATCATCGAGGTGTTGACCGAGAGCAATAACATTGTACCCTTCTCTACGAGCACATGCATAGATTCTTCCTCGTTTCAGCCGGCTGCAGAAGCTGCAAATGGATGAACACTCAACATTGGCAGCTTGACTGATTATATCTGAAAGCAAAATACATTGGACTTTTTTAAGAACAATTAAACAAAAATATAAAGTTGATAGATTATCACATTACGCTCGCGAGCGACGTAGCAAGCGCAACTATGTTGCAAAGCGGCAAAGTTGACTAAGTTAAAAAATGTTCTAAAAACAAAAAAAATACAGCATCCAATTCATACATTATATGAAACATTATTTTTTCTCTTGTGTGACTTAAAAGTGGTGATTTTAAACGGATACAAATCCCAGCCTTGCTTTTAAACGGCAATGCACGAAAGGGTACGAGTACCCGGCCCGCTCATGATGTGCTACGAGCACAACTTCATGTACATCGGGTGGCCAAAATAATAATGACCACTCCTACAGTACTTCATTGGGCATCATTTAACTTCCATAGCGTGCAGATTTTTCTTGGAATGGACTCCAAGAGGTGTTGATAAACACAAGCTGTACATAAAGATCAGTTTCACTTTTTGCTAACAATGCAGTCTTGAAACATTTTAACAGCTGCTGTATATTTTCAAAACATATTAATTAATTTTTAGAATAAAATTTAGTATGCCAGATAATCGGGTATTTCGCGCAGTAGACACATCAGATTTCGGATATTTAAAAACATTTCGGATACTAGATATCCAGTGAATTCCGGGAGGGACTGGTCTTTTCGATGAAAAATTTTCATGTTCTACTCCTAATTTTCGGGACTTTTATGACTTGTAGACAGTATTCAGTCTTAATAGTTTACCCTACTTTCCTAACACATATTTTTTTAAGTGGAATTTTGAATAAGTTAAACTTTTAAATCATAAGTTTAAAAGCTATAAAGAGTCAATAGTGTATACATAATGGTTTTAGATTTTACTTCATAAACTTGTTGTTAAAAAAAAAAAAAAAAATTAAATAAACCTATACAAAGAAAAATAACTCAGATCAAAAACATATTTACCGTACATGACCAAATTCATCACAATGATTTTTTAAAACACATTAACAGTGACAACAAAACAGATAATGTAGCACTATAAAATAAAAGTAAAGTGTTTGCAATTTTGTGTTAAACATGCTTGTAGTATTGTGTTTGTTGTTACTATTCAGGGATACCGCCAGAGAAAATTCAGGTTCATTTTCGGACTCTTCACAAAGTTCCAATTAATCAAACTGGACCCTTCACAAAAGTTCAATTAATCAAACTGGACCCTTCACAAAAGTCCAATTAATCAAACTGGACCCTTCACAAAATTCCAATAATTCAAAACGGACCCTTCACAAAATTCCAAGCTACCAAATCTCCTTTTACAGAATTTTTTTTATGAAATAAACGGCAAAAATGAATTTTTTATCACTGTATGCTTAACTTTGATTTTTCACAAAAATATTTTATTTTTTTTTACAAAAATGTTTTTAAAATGCACAAAAAAAAAAGGACCTTGTTAAAAATGCTGGATCCACCCCAGCTCTTTTTATGCATATATTAAAATTTGATCAGACAAAAGAAGTTTAAAATCTATCAACTCTAAATAATGCGAAAAATAAATCACCTTCCGGCACTTTTCAATGTAATTTTTCCATCTTTATTCAATTTTTTTTCCTATTTTATGTGTTTATTTATTTATTTATTTATTTATTTTCATTTCTTATGATGTATACAATGTCCTTAACATATGTTGAACTAATTCATATATAATTTTCGATATATCTCTAATTATTTCTTCCTTTCCATTTCAAGACAGCAAGAGTTCACAGTAAAACTTTTGTGTTTTAAAAATTATTAATAAATCTTATTAAATACCTTGTTCTTCATAAAAGTATGGGACATTCAGAGCTTTTAAATATCCTTTCAGTGGACTTGGATCATACGAAGGACTTTTTGGATCCACGGTCATGGCTCCCATTTCAAATAGCACATCCTTAGAAAATAAAGAAAAATGCATTAAAAGATTGGTTTTTAAATAGAACAAATTCAAACATTGCCAATGATATTGTTAACATATTGCAAATAATATAATTCATAATAATGATAACTAAAGATATAAAAAATTTTTTACTTATGCTACAAAGATAAAGAAAATACAATTATTGATTGCAATAGGAACTTTTCAAACTGGGTGAATATTGGAAATTTGTAGGTTCTCCATTGCACCATATGGCGAGGGAGCTATTAAATGAAATGAAGTACAGAGGAACCTATGTAAGTTGACCACTTGCGATGCAGTATTTAGTGGTCAACTTAGACAGGTGGTCAACTTATAGAGGGTGAGGTAGAGGGTGAAGGTCCTAATTCCGTTCCTGACAAAAATGGTCAACTTACACAGGTGATCAACTTTACAGGTTTTACTGTATTTAAATAAAAATTTTTTAAACTAATGTTATGTAATGATGGACAATTTCTAGATAACTTTTGCAGAAATCAAAAGCATTTTTGACCCAATACATGAAAAAATATTTTGTCACAGCGGAATATGTAGCAGATATTATTTTGTAATGAGCATAAAATTTAAATACATGAATAAATAGAAAAACAAATAGAAAAATATTTAACGCAGATTAATAGACTGGCAGAAAATGTACAAACATATATAATAAAAAGAAAAATAGAAAAATCTTTGAATATGTTTTTGACAGATTAAATATTTTGTAATATGGATTATTTGCTAGAGATAAGTATTTTTATTTCTATTAACCCATTAATGCCTACTGTCCCTGTGACGTCGGAGTAGTGGGCGTATGACGTCAGAGCATCGTCACAGGGGGCGACTCGGGGAACGGATGGAAAAGAGAGGGAGTTGGTGAGATGCTCTTGGGAAGAGCGGAAGCAACGATGTGTTGTGGCTTTAGTTATATGTTCCTGTATAAATAGTTTTGTACATAATAAACGTGTTGTGTTCGTGAATCGAAGATGTCTTATTTTGAGTCGTAGAGAGTTGTTGGGAGTCGTCGGGGTAAAGAGAAATATCACACGCTCCTTTTCGAGAACCAGAGTCTATACAAAATTAAGAAGAATTACTGTATTTACTATTGTATTGAAGAGTTGTATTGAAGACGAAAATGTTTAGTATAAAAGGATTAAAAAAGGAAGATTTAGTCCTTGTGGCTAAAGAGTTAGGCCAGAAAGTGGAAGCAGAACATAGAGTAGTAGACCTAAAAGCATTGATTGAAAATAGTCCTCAGTATACGGATGATTTTGATTTTGTGAAAGAATTTTTGAATTCAACGGTTAATGAGCGTATTGAAAGAGAAAACGAAAATAAAGCGCGTTCAAAAGAAGATCAAGGAAATGCTTTAGAATTAGAGAAAACGAGATTAGAACTAGCTAAAACACAGTTGGAAATTGCTAAGTTTCAGGCAGAAAGCAGGAGTGCTAATACTGGTGTGGGTGAACAAATAGCGAGTGGTAATTCTTTAGAAAGTTTAATAAGAAGTGTTAGAACGTTAACTGTTGCAGTACCGACAAAATGCGATACGTGGAATTTATTTTTTACTTCTTTGGAAAAGGCGTTTGAAATAAAAAATGTAGCTGAAGAGTTTAAAGTAGAAATTCTATTTAATTTGTTAGGTGAACGAGCGGCAAATTTACTAGTTTATGTAGACACAGAGGAGATGAAGGATTATCAAAAGGTTAAAATTATAATTTTGAAAGAATTTCAACCGACCCCAGAAGCTTGTTTGGATAATTTCCTCTCAGCAAAAAGATCGAAAAACGAAAATCATATGCAGTTCGCGAGTAGAATTAGAGCAAATTGGGATTTCTATTGTCAGCTCAGAAAAGTAACAGATTTTGAAACGCTAAATGAATTAATAGTTAGCGATAGGTTATTAAATGCTTTAGATCCAGAAATGAGTAGTTACATTAAAATCAAACAATTGGATACGTGGTTAAGACCAAGGGAAATGGCAGAACTTTGTGATAATTGGTTTACTTCTAAAGGTAGAACATTTTCCGAATTGTATGATAAATCAACAAGATCTCATAACCAAACCGAAAACGGATTTAGAGATCAGTCGAGAGAAAAATATATACCACCCCATGTAAGAAATAATTTTGGTAATTATAACAATGTGGATACATTAAAAGTATGTAAGCTATGTAAACATGTAAATCATTTAAAGTTTTGTCCCATTAAAAATAAAAGCGCAGCCAGTGCTACACAAATGAGAAGAGATTCGTTGCATAGCAATAATAAAACAGAGGAGAAGTTAGTAGCAAAAGTGAAAACAGAATATTTTGACTGTGAAACATTGAAATCTGAGGGTTTACAGTATAGATATATTATGTTGGAAGGGAGGAAAATTAAAGCTTTAATTGATTCTGCTGCAGATATGCCCATCATTAATTCGAAGGTTATTCCACCAGCTTTAAGAAACAGTGACTCTTCTAAAGTTAAATTAATTTCTGCATTTAGTGAAACAATAATAGCTGATTTGCAAACATTTTCAATAGCATTATATGATGACAGCAATCTTACTACTTCATATAGTAATGTGCTATTTTCAGTGACGGAAAAACTAGTGGTCGATTGTATTCTAACACCGGAAGCCTTAGGAATGTTAGAAAGTCTTATCGCTAAAAAGGGGGCTGACGAGAGCATGGAACGGGGGAAAGCTGGACACACGTGGCCTCAGACGAAGCATATGAGCTGGGAGTCCGAGTCGATAGAAGGAGGGGAGGAAACAGCGTATTTTGAAGAAGTAGCGAGGGGAGTCAATCAGACAGGATACGGGAAAGAAACAGATCGGTTTACAGAAAGGAAATCGCAGGGCGAAAGTGAGAAATTTATGACTTGTTGTGTGTCGACGGAGAGTGCAAGGGAGAAGCAAGAGGACGTTTGTCAGTTTTCGGAATGCGAGGTTTTTAAAAGACAGCAAAGAAGCTGCGAGACTTTACAGGGAGCTATTAAGGATGCGGAATCAGGAAAGAACGGGTATTTTAAAATGGATAATTTAGTTTATCATAAAGATAAGATTTCGGGAGATACCGTTAGTCAGTTAGTAGTGCCGAAGGTTAGGAGGGAACAAATTTTGAAGTTAGCACACGAATTGATTTTCGCGAATCATTTGGGAATGAGAAAAACAAAAGAAAGGATTCGTTATTCATTTTATTGGCCGGACAGGGCAAAGCAAAAAGAGATATATTGTAAGTCTTGCAAAGAATGTCAGTTACGAAGTAGGGAAAGATCGAGCGATCAAATTCCTATAACTCCAGTAAATAGACCAGAATTTCCGTTTGATCAGGTGACTTGTGATATAATCGGTCCGATTGAACCAGCATCAGCACGCAAACACAAATATGTTTTATGTTTAATTGATCAACACTCTAGATGGCCGGAGGCGGTGCCATTAAAGACTATAACTGCAAGGGCAACGTGCGAAGCTTTGCTAGAAATATTTATGAGGACGGGAATTCCTAGGGTAATAGCAAGTGATCAAGGAACGAATTTTATTTCGAAATTAACTCAAGAGTTTCACGCTAGATTAGGGTCATCACCAAGATTCGCTACCGCGGGACATCCACAAAGCTCCGGATTAGTGGAAAGGTATAATCAAGTTTTAAAGCGCATGTCACACCTCGTCATTAAGGACGATCGAAAAAATTGGGATAGATATATTCCATACTTGTTATTTGCATACAGAGAAATTCCAAATTCTACCACGGGTGTGTCACCTTTTAAACTTATGTACGGGCGAGAAGCTAGGGGTCCACTTTCAGTGTTAAAATCTACTTGGGCAGGGGAAGTACCGTTACCTATAAACATGGGCAAGAGTGCAATTGAATATTTAGAGGAATTAAAGATTAAATTAGAAAAGGCTGCGGAGCAGGCTTCATTAACAGCTGAGGTGAAACAAGAGAATTATGCGAAATATGCTAACCGGCGGGCAGTGCATAAAGAATTTAAGCAGGGAGACCAGATATATTTATTGATTCCAGATTCTAATAATAAATTATATGCTAGATGGACAGGACCAGCTAATATATTAGAGCAATGTAAACCCGATTCTTATAAGGTCAAATTATTAGATAGGAGTATCAAAACGGTTTATGTAAATAAAAAAAAAAAATTAGGAAATTCATTCCTAGAATACAGGCAGTGGGCGTAATATTCCAAATTGAAGAGGAATTGGGGGAGGTTCAGCCCACACCTACTACGAGCGATACTCCGAGTTCTTTCAAACTTAGTGAGCTTGATTTACGTCATTTGGATGACGTTAAGAAGGAAGAAATTTTAGAATTGTTGAAGAAATATGACGCCTTATTCTTAAACAAAGTCCAAATTGCAAATGTCGGAGAACATAAAATCAAAATAACTGACTCAGAAAGGAAAAAGCCATGCATCTACAGAATTCCGGAAGCATTAAAGCCTCAGGTGGTGATACAGAGAGAAGAATTGTTGGCATTAGGCCATATAGAAGAAAGCCATGCTGAGATTTCACATTCTGTAGTATGTGCGATGAAAAAGGATGGAGCTCTCAGACTCTGTGTAGATCTCAGAACTTTGAATGCCGTAACAAAACCCGACGACTTCCCTATTGCAAATGCAACAGACTTGTTTCAAATAGGAAAAGAGAACATCACGACTTCAATCGACTTGCTGAAAGGACATTGGTCCATACATTCCATTAGAAAGGAAAGTCGAAAAGCAAGTTTTAAGACAAGCAAAGGACAATACTCCTTTAAAATTATGCCGTTTGGGCTAAGAAACGCAGCAGCCACGTACCAAAGAGTGGTGAACAAAGCTCTTTCACTATACCAGGACTTTGCGAGAGCCTATCTGTTTACAGAACTTACTAAAAAGAAATCAGAAGAATTAATTTGGAAAGAAGAGCTCGAGTCGGCATTTCTCAACACGAACAATGTCTCGTAGACGCACCAAATCGCAACCTTCCAGTGCTTGATCAGCCATTGGTTATTCAATGTGATACATCATTAACCTTTAGTGACTTTTTGAACATCTTTCTATTTTGATATTTATGATTTGTGTACTTTTTTTAATATGTGCAAGTATTTTAATTTGTTTGTTTCATGTGTTATAGTGTTCAAGGGTTTGAAGCTATTTTGAAATTCTATTTGAAGCTATTTCGAAACTCTAGCTTCAATTTTAGGTGGGGGGGTGTGACGTCTGAGTAGTGGGCGTATGACGTCAGAGCATCGTCGCAGGGGGCGACTCGGGGAACGGATGGAAAAGAGAGGGAGTTGGTGAGATGCTCTTGGGAAGAGCGGAAGCAACGATGTGTTGTGGCTTTAGTTATATGTTCCTGTATAAATAGTTTTGTACATAATAAACGTGTTGTGTTCGTGAATCGAAGATGTCTTATTTTGAGTCGTAGAGAGTTGTTGGGAGTCCTCGGGGTAAAGAGAAATATCACAGTCCCTTTTTAGGGACAGTCTGAAAAGTACGTTTGAAGCACCCAAAAATAAATATTTCATCAAAAAATAGTTTTAATGTATTTCTAACCTTAAAATAACTGGTTAGGAATTACATTAAAACAACTCTTTGTTGAAATGTTGAAAAGGCATGAGTGGATTAACAGCATTAAGACGGGTAAATCGGCTTCATGTTCGGAGAGTTGAAATGTAAGTTCTTCCCCAATTTTAATGCAAATCATTTAGCACATTTTATCACAAAATGAAAGTATCCATCGGCTATCCAACAGTGTTCGGCAACTACTCGTTAAAAAGTAGTTAACTACCAACTACTAAACTACTCTAAACAAAAGTAGTTGCAACTAGTAGTTAACTACTTTTTCTAAGACTAGTTGTAACTAGTAGTTAACTGTTCTCCAAAAGTAGTTAACTACTAGTTAACTACTTTTAAGTAAAATTCATTTGAATTTCGATTTTTAGACTTGTTCTAAATATTTAAACCTAATAATTCAACTCAATATTATCTTTAATCATTAAAACAATTTTAAAGAAATTCCTGTAAAACATTCAAATATTGAATATTTCCAAATAACTCCACTGAACAATTCCGCTGGACAAGAAGTAACAATTTCTCAGCAGTTGTTGTAAAATGAAGGAGTTTACCCCTAATATCAATTTAAAATTCTCCCTCTGCTCAACCCCCATTCATTAACAAAATATCTTTATAACGTGCATGCTTTGGAATTCAGATTATGTTCTTTCAAATTGTGCTAATTCAATTGTGTTGGTGATTTTTTTATTTAATTTTTTTTTTTTAAATAGCACTTTTTTTTATTTAAATCAATTTTTTTGGATTTTTTTAAAGCAAAATATGTTTGAGCCCACAAATCCAGTTGATTATTTATGTCTTCAAAGAATTTTAAGATATTTCAGTTGAAATAAGTATTTATTACTATTTCAAAATTAATTATTAATTTATTATGTTTATAAAAAATGTATGCTTAATAAACAGAGAACAACAAGAAACAGAAGAGAAAGCTTATATTTCTGGACTAAATGTATTATAATTTCTTGAATATATACAAATAAGTTGACTGGACTATTATAATTTTTTGAGTATATAGAAATTTCTTGAATATATAAACAGAGAAGTCAAATATCACATAAAATGTTTACTAGAGTTTAATCAATTTCACAATTTAGACGTTTCATCAAGAATACCAGTTTTGATGCCTTATCAACCCCCAATAAGTTTCTTAATTTTGAGTGCATTACCAAATGTAGAAAAAATTCCTTTCCAAAGGTGCGGTTGATGCTTTTGCTGTAGTCAGCATGTCTAAAAACTTAATGTTCTCTGATAAAATATCACTCTTTGGCACTTTAATGAAGCTCTTCCATCTTCCCCTAGAGGACCAGATGCATTAAGGCTACCATAGGGTGAGTTAAAATTCTAATGAATTACTTGAAGCCAGAATATATTAAAATTTATAATAAAAAATATCTATATTTTAATAATTTGGAAGAAGCTGGTATAATTTTTTAATCATAAAAATCAATATTTTGTCCAAAAAAGATTCATAAAAATCAGTTTTTTCTAAAAAAAAAAAAAAAAAATCATAAAAATCTGTATTTTCTTCTAAAAGAAATCCTAAATATCAGTATTTTTTCTTTATTTTTGTGTTTTATGGTATCCCAAACGCATGCATGGTACTGGAGTAGAAGTAAAGCTTCCCATAATGAAGTTTTGGTCTTTAAATGAAACTTCACTGTGCATGTGCTGGTGCTGTTTATTTATTATATATTAGAAAGCTTTTTCTAATTTGCGTAAATACTGCAATAAATATGATTTTTTACGAGTACTTTTTCATTATATAACATAATATAAAAAGTAATTTTGTGTGAGAAATATTCATAAGCTAAAAATTTAAATAATATAATGTTTAAAAAATAGATTTAAAAAAAAAATAATTCGAAACTAGTTGGAATTTTCAAAGTAGTTGTAACTAGTAGTTGGGAAAAAAGACGTTTAACTAGTAGTTAACTAGTTGAAAACAAAAGTAGTTACAACTAGTAGTTGCCACAAGTAGTTAACTACTTCTAGTTAACTACTGCCGAACACTACTATCCAATATATATTTTTCATGCTATGTTCTATTTCTATGAAGTTTCTTTTGGCCTCATGAGTAAAGGCAACAGTTTGCCAAACCAAAAGTTAGCGTTTGACACCTACTTCTGTTTTTAATAGTTGACAGAATGCCAGAAAAAAGAATCATCATTCTTCTGATTTTGCTTTTAAAACGGTGAATTAAAGATCAGAACAGTAACCTGATTAAATAGATATGAAAATTAATAAATGTTAAGACATTGGCTTTCAGTACTTTTCCAGCAACAGGAATTGAAAACCTAGTCATAGATTTTCAATATCCTTTTCTTTGGAAATAGGATAAAGAAATTCTTTTGGTCAACTAGCCAGAATACAAAGACATTACAGTAGAACCTCTCTTAACCGGCTTCATGATTAACCGGGCTTTGCTTTATCCAGCACATATTTTCAAAACACAAAAAACAAAAATAGCTAGTTATATGAACAAATAGGTGCTGTGGTACTCGAGCAAATATTTTTCGGAGGGGGAGCCTTATGCGAGGAAATGCCGGGCTTCTTGTTTGTACCAAAAACAGATCTCAGACTTCTTTACCAGAGCTTGATAACTGGTATGTAACACTTAAAGTCACTGTACTAAAATGCAATAAATCATTCCACCTCCACTCTCTTTTAAATTTCATAATATATCTCCCGTTTTTGCTATTCCCCGCTTTAACTGTATTTTTACTTAACCGGCTTACCATCGGTCCCAATTAAGCCGTTTAACAGAAGTTCTACTGCATTTCAAATCAAATTAACAATGCACAAACAAATTAAAATACAAATGCAGCAAAAAGTGGATGCCAAAAAAAAAAAAAAAGAAAAAAAATACTGCTTCCTACCTTTTTCTTGGCATAGAACTGGTACTGATGTAGAGTGTGAAGTAATGAAAGAGAATCTTTTCCTCCTGAAAGGCAAACCAGAACTCTATCACCAGGTTGGATCATATTAAAGTCATTCACAGCCTAAACACAAACAATAACATTTTTAGCGTAATCATCGATTTTAGCACAGTTGAAAATTCAGAATTAACATTCAATCAAGAAATTTTAAGAATTGTGCAAGAAAGCAATTTCAAAACCAAAACCATAAAGGACCAAACTAAACACAACAAAATATCAGAATTCACTCCAGCATCTGCCAAAAACACACACATAAGAAAAGTAGGCCATATAAAAGAAGAGATGGGTTAAGGAAGGGGTCCCCAAGCTTTTTGTACCTAAAAGCACATACCAGAATATTGGTCGAATGGTGGGCACCATTTATTTTTTCAAGATAAATTTATAGTTGCTCGACATAGTTAATAATACACACCATATAATGCATAAAAAATAAAATTTCGAAAATGAATATAATCAGTATTAATATTCTTGTGTAAAATAAGTGATTACTAAATTGCTTGAAAAACATTGGGAGGATAAAAATTATTTATAAAATTTATAAAATAGTTAATGTGATCTTTGGCATTGCATTTCACTGACCAGCATTGCATAATTGGGAGAATATGATGAAATTCCTGCTCGCAAGCAATCGTAAAGGTATTCATCTTTAAGTCGCAATCTATTTTTTGATTTTATGATATTTGTTGTTATTTATCATTACAGGATTATTCATAATTATATGGCAATTTATTCACATACTTCAGATTCTAAATGTTCTTTAGTTTAAAATGTTGAACTGAAATATTTTATTGTTGGGCACTAGCATCGGGTGCACCAAGACCGATCAATGGGCGCCATGGTGCCTGCGGGCATAAGATTGGAGACCCCGGGGTTAAGGTTTAATTTAAATTTCTCAAGCTCTTATAACTAGCTGCGATTGTGTACCCAAAGGGTTACATATGTAGTATGCAGCCCCCAAGATTTTTTCCTCAAAATTATACAGGATGATTTGTCTGTTGTACTGTTTGAGATATTGTAAACTTTAAAAAAGAAAAATATATTCTTCATGCTTTCATTTTTTCATTGCTTTCATATATTCTTCTTCTTCATTTTTTATGGTAAAGGTCTTTACCTTTACCATAAAAAAAAAATGATACCAACTAAATTCTGAGCAAAGACTAAAGGTCTTTGCTGTCTTTGAAAGCAGACGGTCAGTCTATGTCACATTATTAGTAGATGAAGAGAGAGGGCAGCAGCGATTTAAAATATGTCAAAAAATTTATCTCAATTTTTCAACCAGTTTTAAAGAGGAGAAATAAAATCATATATTCTTTAGACGACACATGTTTTTGACTATGTGGTAATTCTGAATAAAATTAAAAAAAATTTTTAAAAAATACTTGTTCACACCAATGACAATATGCACCAGCACCACCCGAAATAAATTTCTGGGTGCACCACTGACTATTAGAAACCATATTCTACAAACACATAAAAATAACAAAAAAAAAAAATTAAATTATACACAAACAGAATGCTTTAGAAAACTAAATAAATTATAGTATAAAATGCCAAGATTAACACAAATTAATCACCACTATAATGATTTGCTAAAAAGAAACATATAATAAAAATAATACATAATAGGAAGAATATTCTTTTTAGGTTCTATTTGCATTTATCAAGCTTTATTTTGAAGCATTATTTGAATTTAAAATGCCTGTAGTAGTTAGACATACTGGTTATCAGAGCTCATGCCTGCTTATCAGAGAGGAAAAGCTCAAATTCAAGTGCAAAAAATGACAACAGAATCCAAAATGAGTATTTCTTTAAAAATGTATCAAAGAATGCACACTGCTTTCCTTTCAGAAGTAAAGATCAAGATATTCTTCAAATAACTAATTGTGCTCACATACATTTTTATTAAATCATCTCTAGAGAATAAATTAAGAACTTTCTGTACAAAGCATAATAATTTGTAAGACTTAAATATCACAGCATGTAAAAAAAATCAAAATTTAAAAAAAAGCATTTACTTTCAAGAATGGCCTGAAGATGCAACCAGGAGGGGCAAACCATTTACATCTCCTCAAAGTTTCTGAGGAATCTGAAATCACTAACTTGCTCCTTAAACTGCACACAATTTGTCTTTCTTGATTATTGTTTATCTCATTCTCCAAAGGTAAATTATCTCTTTCTGGAAGAACAATTTCACGGAATTCTGTATTATGGATATTGCAGTTTTCATCAACTAATTTCAATGGTGGTTCATATTTAGCATTTGAGGTTTCATTTAAACAACAATTTATGATATTTTTAGCAGTTCTGGCCACAAATACAGGCTCTTTAATTGGTTTTACTTTATTGCCAATAAGATATTGAGTAGCTTCACTGGGTAACAAAAACCACCTTATCTTAGATGCCTCTGTATCAAAGACAAGTTGCTGGTCAGGCGTAAATTTCTTTGTTGCCATCTGAAAAAAAAAAAACATCAATCTTGTACTAACACCACTTAATTATTAAAAAGAAAAACTACAAGGATTTTCGAAAAACCACAAACTCACGATTGTTTCAATATTTGTGCTTTGGATTTTTGAAGCACTCTAAAAAAAAGACTAAAAAAATCCTATCATGGAGAATATATTCTTATTGTAGATATGAAACAGTTGTCACTTACAAAATTATATATTTCCACTTTAATTTTCTTTTCATATCTCATCTCCCAAATTACACTGAGTACAATTAAACATTGCTTTTCCCCTTATTTTTTGTTTTAGGTATGTTATACAAATATACACATTTTTTTTTTGTTATGCACTTTGAAGCATATATTTAGCTTCCAAGTGCAAAACTCAAACTAACTTTTTGTAACAATACGAACATATTCAAGGTACACACAATATTATATACGAGTACGATTAACTTAAACTTTCAATTATAACCACTATTGAACCAAATATTTTTTTACATCACATTAAATTTTACAGAGTATGCAATAGATTTCTTTCCTCCCCCCCCCTCCTAGCAGCAGCACTTGATGATTACACCATTCACTGGAGTGGAGAAGCAGTCCTCACAAAAATGCATGGAGTAAATTAGGAACGATAACACATAAAAAGATACACCTGGAATGGACAACATACACTACAAATATAATAAAATAAATATCATAAACAGAAGTAAAAGTATTAACATTACTACTTAGAAAGTCCGTCAGTTTGCAGTGCTTGTTATATAGATAAAAATTAGCAGTCGCCACTCGCCACCTGGCGATTAAAGTAGGAGAAGTGGAGCTTAAAAAATGCATCATCTAACACCACTCCTGCTTTAGCATATTCGACTGAAAGCGTTTTTTTTTTCTTCTCCCCCTCTTGCCGTTCGAAATAAATTTCTCTCAATTTTATTTTGCCATGATTTTTTTTATGGAAACATGCCAATATTGAACACTTGCTTTCCCAAAAATTTCATCTTGAATTTTAACTTTCAATCTTTCAGCATCCTGTATATATTTAAATCATTTTAAAAGTTCGAAATAATTTTAGCATGTGCCAATTCAAATCTGCATGTTTCTTGTTTTATTTCAATAATTAATTTATTTTCTAAACTATTCTGTAGTTTTCAATTCTTATTAGCAATTTTAACAAGTAGCCACTAACAAAACAGAGTCCACTGGCCACTGGCTACTAACCAAATTTCTCAGTTTACAGCTACAGCTTGTAACTGCTCTCTTGCCCTCCAGTACCTATTCAGCCATGCTAAACAAACACTGAGAGGGAAAGATCGTGGATCCGATAGAAGTTGTGCAGCCTATCTGCCGTCTCATTTCCTATCACTCATTATTATTTAATTAACTATTTAAGAACATATTGTATTAGTTATTAATTTGCTTTCATTTTACTTTTATACTTATTTAATTTATTCCTAGCGATGCATAAATTACTAGCTAACGTTTGCCTGCTAGGTGGCAGTGCTGTATGAAGGATTATGTAAATTTATTGGCCACATCCTTCGGCGCGTGGCTGGGCCGAAGGATGAGACCTTTTCATCTAAAAGGCAGCAATAGCGTGCTTTCTTGGACAATTTGGAATATTATTTAGAATTCCCCTCCAAGTCTTATCCCCAATTTGTTCTTTTAAATTATCTTATAGCTCTTACTCACAGTATTTTTAATTATCCAGTTAATGGAAAAAACAAATTTATTTCTGCGAGCACTGTAAAATTCCCAAACCTATTTTAGCTAGAAGATCAATCATGTCGTTCTCATAGATATTACAGTGTGAGGGTACATTTGCCCCCTTATGTCGACTGGTCACAATAGGAAATTGTCAAGTTATTTTAGAACAATCTATAATCTTATTATTATTATTATTTTAAAGCAGCACAATATTTATAAACTATCAATGTATTCATAATCTAAATTTGTAGAAAAATAAATAGGAAATTTTTAAAAATTTTCTTACCTGTTCAGCATTCTGAAACTGCTTTTCAGCATCAATTAACATTTCCTAGAGAAAAAAGAGTGCGACAAATAATGCATATAAATATTATGAGAAAGAAATAACTTTAATAATTAATTACTGATGAAAGCCTGTAGATGTAGAAATTCGGCATTAAATAACAATAAATAAGCAAACGGATTGTGTTAAAAAGAAAATGTTTATGGCATTACATTTTGGAAAATAAATTTCGTAATTATATTTAACCACACACACACACAAATGAAAGTAACAGTAAAACAAAAAAAGAGCAGAGCTATATATCATTATTAAGAATAACTTGTAGCATGACTAAAATCATTACCATCATACTGGCTGATTTTTCATTAAACTGTTCCCCTTTGACAGAGAAATAACCATCTTTATATGATATTGAACCAAGCCATTTTCTTCCCAAAACAACCTAGAGTAATGAAAAAAAAACATTTTATTTATTTATTTATTTTTTAAAAAAAGAAGCATTTTCAACCATTAAAATACTTCCAAACTCCTTACTCCTTATTCAGAGCATGTTGAAAATAATATTTCAGGAAAATAAGAAATATAATGGTAGTCAAAGCATAATTTAATGCCATTATTGGTCAAAAAATAACATAACATTAAAACAATTTACTTGTGATGCATCAAATTTCAATAGTTTTGTTTCTTACATAACTTGATTACATTATGATTTTCCCCCTTACGTAATATTAAATATGATAAAAACAGAGGGGTCTAAAAAAATGCGTACACTCATTGACAGTGAACCTACTCAGAACACTTGTGTACACTATACAATTACATGTGTTCAAACACTTTGAACACATGTATTTGTAAGTACATTTTACAATATCAATTAAAAATCTTGTAACAGAACATACAAATTTAAAAAATTATGTTTAAGATAAAGATATTCACTGTCAACTAAAGTATACAATTTTTTGGACCCTTCTGTATATACTAACAA
Source organism: Octonoba sinensis (assembly GCA_038502835.1). NCBI lineage: Eukaryota > Metazoa > Arthropoda > Arachnida > Araneae > Uloboridae > Octonoba > Octonoba sinensis. The sequence continues at coordinate 89,366,718 of CM076605.1, read as the reverse complement.
ATGCATTGGAAACATTTTTCTTTATAGTTGTAACATTCAATACATTTTGCAAAAAAAATTTTTTAATCTTCAATTTGACATTTTTATTCAAAATATTGATCCTTGTTTACAATTTTATTAAAGCCACTACTTTTTTTCTTTCGTTTTTGAAAATTTTATGAATGCATTTCTCTATTTTTCCAGATCTGATTTTTTCCTGTTAAGTATTTATAAGGATTACACAAGGTATTACCATATAACAATGCTATATAAAGCATTAATGTATTGTGTAGCAGTCAACTGATGAGCAATAGGGATTTACGATAGTTTAAGGGATGGGATTGGTTACTACAAAAAGAAAAATGTTTGAGGTCAGAAAAGTGCTTTAAAGCATTACTTTTAACAAGCAATTCACAATGTTTGAAGAATAAATAAAAAGAACATGTGCAACAAAATTTACAAGAATTATAAAAACTGGGAACTCTTAAAATGTTTATTTCTAATCTTTGCTGCAAACCCACATCAGAAATCTTTTCTGATAAACAGCCGTTGGTGCTATTTGAACAAGTCTAAGGAATACAGGAGTCTGGTGATGGAAAGTTGAAGGCAAAGGAGATACAGTAGAGCCGTGGTTATCCGAGGAACATTAGTCTAAACGCCTTTGGGTTGGGCCATTTTTTTCTTCTTTCTCTGGTGGGCCAATGGCGTCCTTGGTGATGGCGTAACCACCGACTAATTTCAGCTGCTTTTTCATTTTGCTAGTGAACAGTTTGTTTATCTTCGTTCGTACCATACTGTGTTGGTTACGTGATGAGTGCTAAATGCAAACGAACTGTTGTGACTTTGGAGACTAAATTACAAACCATCAACAGACTGGATAAAGGAGGGGCAATTTAAAAAGTTCCTTCACATTTAGGTGTGGGAGAATCACCATTTCATAATATGTATAGCAAATGCCTTTTTTCACATCATTTGATGACCTTTTCATTCATTGCACACATTCACCCACGTTTCCCTCCCGATTTGGACAGTCCGTGATATCCGAGTTTTTGATTATCCGAGGTACTCTCGGTCCACATAACCTCGGATAATCGAGGCTCTACTGTAATATTTTCACTGTTTTGATTTTTATTTTAATAATTAATGTTGGTAACACATGTATATTTAATTGTATATAAAAAAAGCAGTAATCTCCAACCATTTCCTATCCAGAGTTTTTAGATTAACCCTACACTGTGCAGTGTTGTTTTAAAACAACATCTCTATTTTTCATTCTCTAAGCTCTTGTTTTGTATTATTTTTAACAAGTGGGGCATTCTTTCATTTTATTTTGTATGTAAGATCCCATTAGTTAATAGTTTTCCCTAGATGTTGTAAACTGGGCTCAAGGTTCATCTTCTTTCACAAAATCATAAGACATGTTGATTTTTTAAAAAACAATAACTTCTTTTTTTTTTTTTTGAAAAATATATACTAGGGCACCTTTTTACGTGTTGTTTTGAAACAACCATAGCTATGCGATAGAGCATGTGGATGATGCTTCTCTGCAAAAATTTATTTTGAGCGGAATAAAAATTTTAATTTTGGCATAGATAAATATTAGAATTACAGTACTAAAGAAGTATAAAATTATTTTTAAAATAAAGAAAAATAAAGAAATATAAAAAAAAATATCAACACAGAACACAAACTTTAGCACTTTTGTAGAATCACCCATATATTCATTACTATTATTATTTCCAATTATTTTTTTACAAAAATGCATTAGATGCTTACAGTTTACAATCATATTAGTCATCACCATAGCTTACTTGCTTTAATTTATGCTTCCATTCTCCAGTCTCTGGGTTAAAAATATACTGAGGAAGCAATTTCCAGCCATTCTTAGCAATTAGAGCAATAGCATCAATAACATAATGTATGTCTTCATCAGGCATGAAATATGGAAAAGCAATACGAACAAATCCAGGACGCAATACCTCTCTTTCTGAATATTCTCTTTGCCTACGCAAGTGAGTTCTATCCAACAGACTGGGGGGGGAAAAGAAAACTTTTTAATGCACTTACAGATTTTTTATGTAGGCAAAGCAAGAAGAAAAATATTGAATTTGACAAATTTTGTAAGGCCATGCCTGTGTACAAATACCAAAAAAATTTCATCCTCTCCCCTGGCTCTGTATCAAATTAACAGTAAAATATATTTATAAAATTACTATTTTCTGGGTTTGCTACATGGTTTATGAAATATTATAAAAAATAATTAATTTTTTAAATTTTCTGTAACACGGAATTCATAATAGAGTTTGTAAATCTTTTTTTAATTGAAAAATTGAATAAGTTATTTGAAAGTTACTTTTGATGCTTTTTATAAGTCTTATTGCATTTATTTTTGGTGTCCTTAGAATCTTTATAAAATTAATAATTAAAAAATGTGAATAAATTAATTTAAATAGAAATGTGTTATGTATGCTTTACTCCTTACACATCGCAATAAAAATCGATCAGAAAAAAAAAATTCTACAGCTAACTTCTTATCTATAGAAAAGAGGTTGTGCAACAGCTGCGAATGAGCAAACTCCAGATGATACTCAAAATAACTGAAAAGTAATACTGCTAAATATTGTAAGTCCTCCACAAGCTAGTGGTCCATTTTTATAATGTAGCAGTACTATTAAATCAATGCTACCTCTCAATTCCTTACAGTGAGCAACTATTCTGAAGCTTTTTAACTGCATCTCTTCGCAGAATATCTACATAAATGTTCATCTAGTACATTTGATGCTCGATGTTAAACCATGAAAAATGTTCATCAAATCGAAAAGCATTGTTTCAATAGAAAAATTTTCTGTTCTGGCAAACTATTCATGAAATCCTGAATGTTTGCAAATTAATGGTTCATGAAATTGAGCATGAACTGTATTTTGGATTGTTTTTCTAAAAATATTTTGCATTTGTTGATTGGGATCATTTCTAAATGATGTCACGCTTCAAGGGGGGAGGGGGGAACAAGAAGTGTGACATTATGCAACATAGCGTGACATGTGACAAAGGGGGGGGGGAGGGGGTCAAATATATGGGAAAAAAGTGTGACATCATTTACGAACCGCCCCATTATTACAAATGAGAGGTAGCAACAGAGCAAATTCAGGTCTGTTTTCGGACCCTTCCCAAAATTCCGATTGATCCAAATGGACCCTTCACAAAATTCCAATCAATCAAAATCGACCCTGTTAAAATTTCTGGATAGACCCCTGCTAATGTATGACTCCAGCAATTAATGTGTAATTGACAGAGTAATGTTGTAAATTGCTGTAAATGAAAATAGTTTAAATGCAGGAGGGGGAGGGAAGAATTTTGATTACTTAATTTTTTTAATTCTTAAAACATCTTTGTTAGATTTTTTTTTTAAGAATAAAAAAAAATATTTACTTAATTTCATAATCGTCACACAAAAAAAGAAAAAGAAAAACGAAAGAGAGAGAGAGGGTCAGTGACTGAAAAGTGGATAACTATGAATTTATTGCCCTCCTTAGAAACATGCAATACAAGTTTCTAAAATACCTATTTTCTGCAAGGAGTCTATCAAACTTTTGCGCAAGGTCTTCATTGATGCCCAGAAGGTCCAAAGCATAAGGTCCAGCACATGCACAGCCACTACGAGACTGGATGCCAAAGAGATCGTTCAATACAGCAGTGACAAAATTATGGTGCAGGTAGAGTCCTGATTTTGGATGTGAGATGACGAAAGAGAAAATTGGTAACCGCGGTGCTGAAATACTCCCTAATAATTGAAGCTGAGGAATATTTTGACATCGTTCCAATACCAATCTAGAATAAATATATTATTTCAGAAAATAATAAGTTTTAACAAAAAAAGACAAGTATGCTTTAAACTGAAGAAAACTGAAACCATTTAAAATTAGAAAAATAGTTACACTGCTAATCAAGGTAGTGCAATTCCAGTGTGTGACATATTGATCTTTTATGGGGAAAAAAGTTTAAGTTCTTGAAGTGAAGCTACACTCATCAAAATATAGTTTCTTCCTTCTTTGCATGTCATTGTTAACAATTTAAAGATGACAAAATACTAAAAAAGCAAATGTATTATTTTATACATATTTTTTTTCAGTTTCTAGATTTGTGACCGATTCAGACAGAGCTGTCATTTCAAAACAAATCTAAAAATAGGCAAACTAATTTTTTAAAATATTCAAAAATCATGTTATCAGAATTTTGTTATCTTTAAATTGTCAACAATGAGATGCAAAGAAAACCTTTTTGATGAGTCTTATGAATTCTGCTATGATGTAAACACTTGAATTTTAATCAAAAAAGTCCCTTTTTAGAGATGGAATCGCTCAGTATTTAGCAGAAACAGAGAAGATCCCTAACATAAAATACCAAACAAGCGAAACCCCCCCTCCCCCCACCTACTTCCTGCGAATTCCCTTTAGGTGAAATGCAGTATTTTACGGTATGAAGAATTATTCTTCATAAAGTAAAACTTAAGCATTTCAACTATCCTTGACAACAAGAGCAAAATAAAGAGAAAGAAAAACCATTTACATGTAATATTAATACTAATACCACATGCTTTTTTGGAACAAATGAGTGGAGTTCCAAATGTACATATTTTGGGATATTTTTGTAAAAATTATATGAAACTTTTACTAAAAAACATTCAGCAGGCATTAGTGGGTTTGAGCATAGTTCTACTGTTCCTATTTATCAAATGTACAAAATTTACTTATTTCAAATGTACATATTTAGAATAACATTGTTGTAAATGAAAATGCTTTAAAAGCAGGGGGGAGAATTTTGATTACTTATATCTTCTTATTCTTAAAATACAACTTCGTTACAGTTGTATTTTAAGAATAAGAATAAAAATGTATTTATTAATTTCATTTAAAAGCAACTGCAGTACCAAAGATTATTTTCCGACCTGCAATACAACACAAAATTTTTGAAATTACTCTGAAGTTTTTGAATTCAATTACTTTTCAAATGCAAAATGACTTATGATGTCTTAGTGGTCAGGTCCGGATGTGTTTACTCAATAAAAACCAGATCACACATTATTAGCCAAAGATAATCTTCAGCAAAAGTTAATCTTTAGATTTTTATCAAAACTAATATTGAGGAATTGGAAATAATAAGCTGCCAGAAGGAAGGAAAAACTTAAGAGTGAAGAAAAAAATTTTTTGTTACTGAGAATAAGAAAGAAAATATTTGCATTAAAGAGATAAAACTACATCAAGAAGTAATGTAATAAAAGTGCAGGGAAACAAACTTTCTTTCAAGATAGCAAAAAATTCAAGTTATCGATCGCTATAGCCGAGTTGATTACAATAAAATTTCTTCCTTCATAATCCAGTGTAAATGAAGGGAATCAAGTTAACACTGGGGTGAGCACTTAAATTGGATGATTAGACTTAACTCCATCATCCTCATTTTAATCAGTACCGATATAATTTTGTGCACAATCTGAAGTGAAATTGAACAAAGGGAAAAACAACCCTAAAAGTGGTAGACTGCATCTATTTTAATAAGAACTAAAATACAATCCATGTGGCTCAGGTAGAATTTACTCACGAGCATATTTCCCTGTCTCTTTCTGCAATGACTTTGGTACTCACAGCGTCCTTTAGCTGGAATGCCATGCCAGCTCTGATGGCACCAATTATAGAAGGAGTACCACCTTCTTCTCTCATCTCCACATCCTTAAGATCCGATGAGTTTCTCGGGTCACCTTCAAACAAAAACTATAATTAGGGAATATTCATAAATATCACACTTTACTCTCTCTATATATTTGGCACCCTTCCCCCTTTGTCACAAAATGCAACATAACCCCGCCTTGTCACATGTTGCAATATATTGCATAAGTATATGTACTTTGCAGTTCAGAAAGAAAGCACTACACTACAGGTCATGTTCCAAATTTGGTGAGCATAGCAATGATGATAATAATAATTACAGTGAACCCTCTATTAAGCGACCACCTCACCAAACCCTTACAATTCAGGTGTGAATTGGCTATTTTTTTCAGAAATTCCTTGAGAAAGTTTGGTAGCTTTCCCAACACATGTCCGTTGAGTAGCTCCAAGGCCGTAGCCAGAAATTTTTTTCGGGGGTAGCCCTAACTTTGAAACACTTTTATGTTGAAGAAAGTTTCAGGGAGGAATATATGCTACATTGCGAAAAAATTCGGGGACGTCACACCTACCAGCCCTTCCGTTGCATGCAGTGTTTCTTTCAGACCTTCTGCTCCAGGGGAGGGGGTGGGGGTCATGTTAAGAATAAGGAGGGGTGGTGTATGCTTCCAAAATCACTACCTTTTTATATTTATACATAGATGTAACTAGAAATGATAATATTAATATATTTTATATAGTATATGATAGATTTTTGATACCATGTACAGTAGGTGTATTTTTGACTATCTTTGGTGTAGATAGGACCGTGTTTTGTGGAAGCTTCTGCATCTTAAATATTTGAAACTGATCTTACAACCATAATGTTTAGACTATCTCTGAGAGGGGGGTCCGGGGGTTCCCCCCCGGAATTTTTTCGCTAATTGGCTCCTGAAAATGCAATTTTAGGCCCTTTCGGGACGTTAGAGGAAAGAGTTTCAGAAATTCTCCCCTAAGAAAAGTTTTGAAACTGCAGTCTTAAAAATGAAGTTTCAGTCTATCTTTGTCAATGTTACTGGAGGCAGGAAGGAGTTTGAGGGCTCTTCCCAGGAAACTTTTGAAAATTTCCTAACAATGCAATTTCGAGATTCCTTAGTGATTTTAGAAGAAGCAGATGGAGTGTGGTTAGTCTTCTCCCGCAAATTTTTCGAAATAAATTCTTATCTTTTAGGCTACTTTTGGTGTCGCTAGTGAGTGTTGATGTCTTTTCGCTAAAAGTGTTTCTGAAACTAATGTCTTAAAAGTGTAATCTCTTTTTCCTTTCATTTTTTAAAAAATCTGTGAACTGGATTTTTTCTCCAGGGGGGGGGGTGGAGTTGGTTAGCTCCGAGGGGGCAGTTCCCCCACCCCCCGGAGAGATGCCTTAAAGAAGCACTGGTTGCATGTTGCATGATGAAATTATATTTTCAATTTCTCCCACAGAAGTATTACTTCAACAAAAAAAAAAGAAAAGAGGGAGTTAACAGAAAACATACGTTGTTTTGAGAATTACTCCCTATTCCGTTTTATTTTAGACAATTTAAGCAATTTATACTTATTCTCAAGTCTTCCCTATTTTGTCATAACTAAATGTAAATAATTAAAAACTGGAGGTTTTCTTTTTCCTTAACCTAAATGCAGCAAACTCTTTTTTTAAGTTTGAAGTCAAAAAAAGCTGTATAACTTTGATTTGCAGACGTGGACAATTATAAAGCACTTTCAAAATTAGACATATAGCTCATGGGCTGCAATTGCGGCACAACTCAAAAAATCATGTTTGAGGTAAGTGGGTTTAAACTTTTCATTGCTAAGAAAAATTCGTAAGAAATGCTTTAGTTATTATTAAATCTTGAGGCCTAATTTTGGCTTAAAGAGTTGTGCTAGTATTGCTGCTGAAAAGAATGTGTATTTTCATATTTACAATCTGTTCTTAGTCCGAAACGAGAGTTTTTTTTTTTTTTTTTTGAGTTGTGCCACTATTGCAGCCCATGAGCGATATAATAAGAAGAACCAACCAAGATCTTTTTTGTTTAATGTAAATTTATGACTAGGCTAAGTAAAATTATAATTTGTCGTGCTATTTTTCACCTTCGCAATGTTATTGTAAAAGCTCTATGGGATCATTCATTAACAGTGTCACACTTTCTTTCAATATAATTGAGCCCCCTCCCTCCCCTCTTCATCACAAGATGTCATTCTCCAACACTCCCCTACCCCCTTTGTTACATGTCAAGCTATATTATATGAGCACATGTACTTGCAGTTCAGAAATAAAGTACTTACGTTAAAGAATCGCATTTTTAATTTTAACTTTTAATGACATTTGTGAGTATAAAATGAGATTAAGGTTAAAATAGAAAAAAGATAATTAGTGCATAATAGTAAAAAAAATAATTAAATTCTAAAAAATGACCCGTGCTTATTTATCTTAAAAGTAAATACCTAAGAAGATTTTCTTTTAAAATTTTAACTAGAAGCAAGTTCAAACCTTAATAAGCATCGGTATTTTCAATATAAAATGAAATCAATGAAACTTTAAAATAAAATTATGAAAAAACAAAAATAAGTTTAATCTGCTGATTTTTTTACATGTTTTTATAGAAATCAAAATGTGTAATGTCACACTTCTTGTTATCCCCTTGTCACAATTTCTCGAAGTAGTGTAACATCATCCCCTATGAAGTTAAAAAATGAAAAAAGAAAGATTAATAAGCAGTTTCTCAGCATGTGAGGAAGAAAATAAAAAGTTGAAACTAAAATTGCAAAAAAAAAAAAAAAAAGGGGGGGCAGCTAAAATATTATTTTGAAAAAATTACATAAAAATAATCATACCCTTTCTGCTGTTAATCACTACAGGGTTTCTTCCCAAAATAGGACAAAATACTTTCACTTTTACTCATAATCAAAATTTGTGCACAGGCAAGCAAGGGAGACTTTTGCAAGAGCACAAGAGCCCACTCAACTGCCTGTGTTCCGCAAGGCAAGGTCAACGCATCCGCAAAGGGGCAAGAGCCCTCCCTCCGCCCCCTTGTCGGAAGCGTTTCTATGTTGATTCGATTTTACGAATTGCTAGTTGAAAAAAGAAAAGAAAAATAAAGATTTGTCCCAGCAATAACAGCACAAATACCACATCCCGCAATCATAGACGACGCTGTCCATTAGGCATTAGCGCCTACTTCTACAATATGGGCTACAGCCAGGGCAAACAAAAAAGCGCGGGAAAACTATAACAATCCCCGATAAGTCAGCGAAAAGCGTGCGAAAACCATACAGCCAGTGCAAACTTAATGGGAGTGTCGTCATTTCCACAAATGTAACCTTCGGGCAAGGATAGACAAAGCACCTAAACTGTTGTACGTATATTTAGGGCAGATGTGGTTCCATGTAGCTCGCATTTTGCCAAAAAGGGATCAGTACATTTGCTGTTCTTGCTGTGTGGTCGGGTGATTAGAACCATCTGTAGCCCTTGCCCTTAGGCAAGGAATCAATCCGGGGAACCTATCGACTGGAGAATTGAGGGAAAGCATCTTTTTTTAAGATCTGGTTTTTGACTCTAAATTTTGGAAGCGCCTTCCCCATTTGTAAAATAGAGGACCCCCCCCCCCCCCCGCTCCCAAACTCCCAAACAGGTTGGTTCAAGGAACAAAATCTTTTTTTTTTGTTTAACAGTTTTTTTTTTTTCAGACTAGTTAAAAATTTCGAAAGTATTTCGGGGGGGGGGGGGGCTCGGGCCCCCCCCCCTTGCCTACGGCCTTGAGTAGCTCCTGGGGAAAAAAACACATTATCCCAAACAAGCAGCCTTCTGGTATTGTCGCCTTGATGAGACAAGGATAGAGTGATGTGCTATCTCCTCTTCTATCCTCATTTCTGAGAATACCTTGCTCCTTCTCAGAGGCTTAAGGTGTTTCACTTTTGGAAAACAATTAAGAAACTGAGCGATTGATGTTGATAGAGAGGTGGAAACACAAGCCTTGTCTTTCAGTGGAGAATTTATTTTGATAACCAACAACCAATACTCGGAGAATGTTTTGTCAACGTTTTATAAATGGATTCTAACAAAAGAATAGACTTCGGAAGATAGTCTAAAGAAGCTTTCTCTTCTTTGGAAGATAGTATGAAAGAGCACAAAAATGGTAAATCCGAAACAAAATTGCCAGAAAAATTTAAATGCGGAAACACTCAAATCCATAACATTTTAAAGAAAAAGGAAATGTTCATCAGACAGTGGGATGAGCAGAAGTCAAAAGAAAGAAATCAGAAAACTTTTCTTAAGTGAATGAAGCTTTAATGCTGGTATGGGCAACCTCGACATATGCGAGCAAAACTTTAAAATTTTAATGAAATTGCAGGCCGTAAATAATCAATAGTTGCAAAATTTTTTTTATTTATTATGTTTTCCCCAAAAAGTATTTATAATAAACTAAATAAAATATAATGATAAAATTACAAAAATCCGAATAATATCATACTGACTAGGGATTAAGCATTTACTTACAATAGGCGTAAATTGATGAGAGGCTTGAGCTTGAATTTGAGAAATAAGACAATAGATTTTGGGATCAACCCTGCCAATACAGGCGCAGAGTATTTTCAAAAATTTTCAACTATAAGCAGATGCATCTTTTAAAGGATTGGTATAGAGCTGTGAGGTAAAAGAAAATTCCTATTAGTGGAACGCTAATAAAAGAGAAAGGAATTCAAACTGCAGAAGATATTGGAATTACGAATTCTGCAGCAAGCAATAACTGGCTTGGAAACTTTTGCAACGGAAACAATATCTTTTTCAAAACATTGTGAAGAGAAAGTAGAGACATTAACAATTTTTTCGCACATTATGAAGATAAAGACATTTAAAAATCTTGATAATCTGGACTATTTTTCCGTGGTTTAACCAACTGAAAGTTTAACAGAAAAATCATAGAATACAAAGGGTGGGGGGATCGAAAGAAGGCTTGCCTGTACTTTTCTGCTTGAAAAGAAAGAAAAACCACTTGTAATTGCACAATCTCTGAAACTCTTATAATCATTTGTTTAACCCTCTCACGCATGTAAACCTCATATGAGATGACATAAGTTATTGCTTCTAATTTTTATGCAGATTCGTTTTTGTGCTGCAATTTGCATGTCCTCCTCATCTGGTGACTCCAGGTCATTGAAACCACAAAAATTTTCGTAGAGTATTCAAGATAGTTAAAATATTAAGATATCTTTAGAAGTCCACGGAGGATTCAAGAAAGAAGAGAAAATCTCAGTTTCCAACCAAATTATGTTTATTTATTTTAAAGCGTGTATTACATTACCTGTAAGTTTGGTATTATTTTATAACTTCTTATTCCTTATAAATGAAGTTTGAATATTCAGTTTTTCCATGTTTGTTATTAAATTGAATAAATATGACAAAAAAGCATAAAACGTCCTCATACAAGGACACGCATTTTTGACTATACAGAACAAAAGTCTCCAAAAATAAATTATCACACTACAATCCTGAGATACTAAATTGGTTTGCAGCATATGAATTTTTCTTTTGTAACATAAATAAATAAATGCATGCATGAGAGGGTTAAATATTTAATTAATCACTATTTATTTTGGACACTTTTGCACATATTTAGTATTATTATTGAATATTTCTAAGTAACCTCCTTTAAGCAACCACCTCTCTGAACAACCACGTTTTGCCGAAACGCGAGGTGGTCGCTTTTGAGTTGTTTCACCGTATTCGATGTACGTAATTTTTTAAAAGGAAATTAAGATTTTTTTAAAAAAAGATTAGTATATAAAAGTAAAAAAATATTAATTGTTTGAATTCTGCAAAAATTAACGATACTCTTTTGTCTTAAAAGTGTAAACAGTCAAGATTTCCTTGAGAATTTTAAACTTTCAACTAGAAGTTAATTTAAACATTAATCAGTATCTTGATACAGATACAGAATGAAAACAAGGGAACACAAAGCAAAAAGAAATTTAAAATAAATAATACAAAAATATTTAATCTGTCAAATTTAAATGTTTTTATTTTAATCCAAATGTGTGACATCACACTTCTTGCTTCCCCTCTTGTCACAAAGTGGAACAAGTTCCCCTCGAAGCATGGCATCATTTATAAATGATCAGCTATTTGCACAATAAATCACAACTATTTATCCACACAGGCTTGGGTCTAGCATTGCATTTACTGGACTTGCTTTTATTTTTTACAAGCTAAAGCACCTGGCTCAGCACAGGTTTTAAATGCAACATGTTATAAAGGTCATTTGTGAGGGATATGTAAATGAGCCAGTGGATCTGGCAATAGCGACTGTATATAACGTTGTGTTGTGTGCGTGTGAAGAGGCGTACAGTCGGGTTTCACCCCGCCGATTGTTGTCATGTTTTGTGTAATAAGCTGTGTTTGTTTTAAAATATGTGTTGTTCTTTCGAATATACAGATAGAGAATTCACACATTTTCTGTACTGACATTAACATATTATTACATTTACTTTCAATAAGAATAAATATTAGAAATATCATTCAATTGCAAAGATCAAAAAGGTGTAATTATTTGTTTGTAAAAAAAAATTATCTTTCAAAATTAAAATAAAATTTCTTCAGAAATTATAATTTAATAATAGATAAATAGGAGAGCATACAAAAAATATGGTGCCTCCACCAGGTTCTTGAGGAACAGGATTCCTGAACAATGTTTTTTTAGCTGCCAAAATACCTAGAAGAAGAAGAAAAAAAAAATTTCATTGTTTTTCCGCTTTGGAAGAAACTTGTCAACCCTGAAAATAATATAAAAATTTGGCAGCACACTAATAATTGGATACATTCAAAAGAATTTTAACTGGTTTGAAAGTAAAAAAAATATTAAAAATAATACCAAGCATAATATTTTCCGGGCTTATAGGGCCCCAGAAACATCTTGGTTGGACCACGGCCTATAAACCCGGAAAATATTATGTTTGGTATGGACACCGGCCGTAAAAGCCTAAGTTACAATATAAATAATGATAAAATAGAAATTATACCTTGGTGTTTGATAACTTCATTATCATTTCAGTATAAAATTGATATGATTTGTATTTTCTAATCTAATAAGGCATTGATAGTTAAGCGGGTCAGAAAAGCTAAGGAATAATATTGCAGCTCATCGAAAATTGAAAACAAAACATAAAACTTTAAAAGAACTAACAGTGACTTGATACTACTAACAAAAGATAATGATGATGATAAGAACAAAAATAATAACTACTTTAAATCACATTTTGCTTTTAAAATCAAAGCAGTAAGAAATTGCAAAGCAGTACATTGAAAAAAAAAGAAATACTGTCAAAGTTCAGCAGCCATTGATACTGACCAGGAGTGTCTGTTCCACCAACAAATTTGTGAGGAGATAAAAACACAGCATCCTTATAGGCAAGTCCTTCATTTTCCCTAGAATATCCAAATAAGAAACATTTTAACATACGTTTACACAAGTAAAAGCAGCACATATAAAAGCGTAAAAACTCTTACTTCAAATTTATTTATTTTAATTATTTGAAAAAATTATTAAAATAAGGCACAAAGAGTTTAAAAATTAAAGAGAAATTCATGCACAAATTGATTTTTAAGAAATTAACCTAGTGGCAGAAAATCCCCAAGCTTTCTGTTAGACTTTATTAAAATCACTCCTTAAAATATTTTTTTAAATAAAAGTAAAAATAAAGGGGTTCCTTTTAACTCTGAAGCCTCTATGAATATAATATATTTTGTAAACTGTTATAAAATGATGTTTTCTAACATTCAGTGCCAATTTATTTTCTATATCAAAGAAGGGGAAACATAACAATTAATTTTATTTGCAGCTTCTGAAGTTTCTCCTTTGACGCATTTTTAGTCCTTTATCCCTTTACCATATTTTCAGGCATAAAGAGTTTTTTTTTCTAAATGTAGCGCAGATAATATGAGGCAAGGTATAACTCACACCAATATGTTAAATGTATCTTATTGTTCTACATTATCAGGGGTTGAGCCAGAGAGGAAATTCAGGTCTATTTTCGGACCTTCAAAAAATTCCAATCGATCAAAATGGACCCTTCAGAAAATTCCAATCAGTTAAAACGAATCCTTCACAAAATTCCAATCAATAAAAATGGATCCTTCAGAAAATTAAAATCAATCGAAAGGGTCCCCTCACAAAATTCCAATCAATACATTTCACAGAATTATTTACTAAATAAGTGGCAAAAAGTAATAAAAAATTTTTTATCACTGTGTTTAAATTTTGAATTTTCACAAAAAGAGTTGATTTTTCACGAATATATTTTTACGATTCCCAAAAAAATGGACCTTGTTCAAAAGGCTAGATCGACCCCTGATTATGCAATATGTTGATGTATCTAAATAAAAAACTTTCACTTGTGTTTAAAAAGCAAAAAGAGTAAGCATCTTCTCTCTCTTTTTCTTTTGCCGTTAAAAAATGTACTGATAAAAAAAATCATGTGTACATTAATATGTTAATGATTTATGCTATATGACAAATTCAATTTGACTGATTAATGCTATACGACAAATTCAAATGTTTTCATTAATATGCAATAAAACAACTTCTGGGCAGGTAAAAATATTGCTTGGGCACGCATTTTTTAGATAAACATGCCCAGAAGAGCATGCACATACCTGCCAACCCCTATTTTGAAAAATATATAAGACAATCTAAAAATTTGCAGAAGATTTTACGCAATACTGTGGATGATTAAAGTAACTAAAATTTAAGTTTTATCATTACTATATATTTAGTTATTTTATGTTGACCTTTTCAACAAAACACATGCTTATAAAATGAGAGATTTGGTCTAATTGAAAGATCTGGTCTACTATTCATTAAATTTTACTTTAATTAATAAATTTACCATTTCAAGTGCAACCTTCCTCTTTTAGATTCCCTTATTCAAGAAAAAAATATTATTTCAACTTTTGCTCAAAGTGTCTACTGTTTGGAAATAAAAGGAACTGGGGTGGACTAAAAGCAGGTGCTAAAAGATCGTGCAGTAAAATTTCAGGTAAGTACTAAATTTATACAAGCCTATTTTACATAAATGTTAATTAGTTTCATTCAGAAACTCGCTCTTTTATACATTGATGTGGGGGTTCCTTTTAGCCCCCTAAACAAATTAATTTTCAAATTGGTGAGAAAAAAGTTTTCCATGCATTCAAATATTGAATAAAGGTAAGCATTACCTTGTTAAATAACTTACCCTGTAATCACAGGATTCATATCAATTTTAACATATGGACCAGCACAAGCATAATCCCAAAAGGAGAGTGCACCATATTTGTGAAGAAGTGTGGCAACAGCTATGTCATCGGTCAAGATGCCAGTTATGTTTGAAGCTGCACTAAAACTTCCAATCAAGTGGCAATCTTTTCCAGAATATTTCTAAGAAAACAATTTTCAATTAAATTTTTTAAATTAATTAATATAATCGCAATTTCTGTTGAATAAAAATTTCGAAAAGGTGAGAGTGCTTAGCTCACGCAAATAATGAATTTTTATGTTAAGTAACATGTCAGTACACTGTGGTGATAATCTATATTTTACGTTACAAATATTTTATAAATTATGGAACATTTTTGTAATATGAGGGGGAGGGGACATCAATCAAAACAGTATACTTATTAAAATAAAGCACTTCCTAACCACCCAAAATGGTATAAATGGCAAACGTTTTGAGCTATTCTTTATAAATTAGTGCGAAAAATCATCGTCTCAATTGACCGCACAAAGCAATAGTGCATATTAACTTAATGGCTTCATGCTAAAACATTTGGAGTAGAGGAGAAAAGTTTTATAGTTCAAAGTTACAAAGTTAAAATATAATTAATGCAGAAATAATATATATATTTTTTTTTTTGATGGGATAAAACATGCAATAATAAAACATTTATAAGGACGTTATTTATCGAAGGTGTCAAAAGTTGACTTTTAAGAAAAGTATTTAAAATATTTTTAAAAATTCAAGTATTTATTTTTAAAAGATAACTATTAAGAAACATTCCATGCAAATCACAATTATTACTTATAGTAAAAGCTATAAAAAATAAAAGTCATTATGAACTACATTTTTAACATCCTGTTTTTTCCTCCAGATGTTTTGAAACAAAACAGCAAAAATCTATATATATAGTGACTATAGACTGTGTAATTAGAATAGGCGCATCAAGGTCGCGTTTGCTGCTTTGTCTCCATGGCAACTGCGAGAATGATAACAGAGCCAGACTTTTCTTCTTGCACTGCAGTTAAGGCAATGGCATTACGACACCTCCGAATCAAAATATTAGCATAGTTGAGAAAAAGTAATAAGAAAGAATTTATTTTCCATTTATTTATTTTCGATATCAAGTAAATGCAATTAAATTTCATCTGGAATGTTTAGATAAGATTTTCACATTTACAAAGTATAAAATACGATAAATTAGCTATACAATAGCTTTCTGAAACACATCAAAATGTCAGAATAATATTTAGATTGGTTGAAAATATTTGAAAACTTTGTCTGGCGCAATCTATTTTTGCCATTGAGAAATAAATCTGATTTGAATCCATCTATTATTATTATAACTAAAACAACAACCTGACTTATGTTCCCAAACCAAGTGGGGGAAAAGTTTCTAGCACGGAAACCATGGCGACCAGAAGGAGAAAAGGTAGAGTTGTATGACCTTGACACGCCGATTGTAATTACACAGACTATAGTCATTTAGGGCAACATAGTGTAAAAAATGTTCTGATACAAAACAATTATTTAATTAAAACTATATATATAAAGTATAAATACCTGGAGCTCACTTTCAAGGCACTTTAAATCGACTAGTCCATTTACATCTTCCTTAATTCTAATAACCTGAAAGAGTGTTGGAAATGAAACCTAGACGACAGTTTATACAGTCGGACCTCGTTAATTCAAACACGCTTATAACGAATTACTCCTAAGACGAACTACATTTGCGATAACGGTCCTAATGTATTAACAAATAACAAATAATTCTTTGTTTAAGACGAACACGCTTAATTCGAATAAGTCGAACTCTTATTTGTGGTCCCCACCGTTCGAACTTCAATTCAATACCAAAACAAACAAAAGTCATTTTTCACTTTTATCAAACACCGAATCTGTGGCAGTCTTCCGTTCATTTATTCCATCTTTAGCAGAATTGTCTGTTGAATAACCACTGCAGCGGCCACCGGTTTCTCTTAGCAAAGGATAATTCATCAGAATGTCTATACAATTTAGATGCCATTGAAGATTTCTGGAGCAGTTGTTCAGAAAAGAGCAGGGAACAATGTGTTATAACTGAGTATTTTAAAAAACAATATCAATGAGGTAATATATATATATATACGATTATTTTTAAAATTTTTCTGCACATGTGTAATTTTAGTTAATAAACATTTAAAGTTATTGAATCTTTACTTTTAAAACTTTTTATCGAGAACCAGAAATTGTTTTCTTTTTATGACAAATTTGAAATCTAAAGCATTGATTTACATACATGTATTAGGGACTTAAATCGACCATTGTATACTGAAAGATAGAGTGAAATTCATCTTTTGCTTTCTAAAAAAAGGATCCCATTGTTTTTCGGGTAAAAAGAACTAT
Organism: Octonoba sinensis; assembly: GCA_038502835.1. Lineage (NCBI taxonomy): Eukaryota > Metazoa > Arthropoda > Arachnida > Araneae > Uloboridae > Octonoba > Octonoba sinensis. Next base: position 89,349,436 of record CM076605.1, on the reverse strand, counting down.
GGTTAAGACAAATTCATTTTAAAAGTCCCTTTGGGCTTGTTTTAATGAGGTTCGACTATACTAAAAAAAAAATAAAAAAATATGTAAATATGTTATTGCTTAAGAGCGGAAGATTCACGTTTCTAGGAAGAATTTTCCAAAATTTAAGCTTATTCATTTGTTTGGTCCCAAATTAAGGGAAAAGTTGATTAAATACAAAAAATATCAAGTTAAGTAATTTGCTTTATATACCATTTATCTAAATTTAGAACTTCAATTCACTAAGATTTTTTTACATTAAACCAACAACAGACCTAAAAACTTCAAAGTAAATGTTAAAGCAAAAAAAAAAAAAAAAAAAAAGAAAGAAAGAAAGAAAGAAAACCGATAACAGAAGAATAACTTTAAAAGAATTTAATAATTTATCTTTGCCCAAATGTCAAAAATTTTTTCAACCTTTTTTTTTTCAACTGAAGTAAAAAAAAAAAAAGTCCAGATCAAGTTTCATGTCACAAGTTTGATTGGTGGACAAATTCACAGCGTAGAACAAGTTCCTTGCATTAACAATGTGAAACAGAAACACCGACAGTGAAATAGAGAATAAAATAATGAGCAATAAAAAATTCTTGTCTCCAAAATTCAATTTTTTTATTACATGAAACCATTACCAATTAAGCCCTTGATGCATATAAATATACAGCATACCTGCCAGATTTCGCAATTTTATGTTAGTAATATATTTTTTACGATTGCCCTTACTTACCTATTACAAGAGTCTGGTAATTTTTGGTGCAAATCATTCTTTTTTTTTCATGAACTGTATCCAATTTTCACCATATTTCAACATTTTTTTTGCCCTGTTTTGCTTGATGACTATTATGATTGGGTTATGTAGACTATAATAAGAATGACTGCCTCATTTAAAATTCAAGAATAATGTGACTAAATTATTTATGAATTAATGATCATGACTGGGTTATTGAGAAGAAAGTACAGAATTGGTTTTTTTTAAATGTGTTTAGTAAATGGTGGTTATTTCCCCCAGGGACCGTTCATAAATGATGTCACGCTTTTTTCCCATATATTTGACCCCCCTCCCCCCTTTGTCACATATCATGCTATGTTGCATAATGCAGGATGTCACACTTCTTGTCACCCCCTCCCCTCCCCTTGCCACAATTTCACGAACCCCCCTCCCCCCTTGAAGTGTGACATCATTGATGAATGATCCCCCAGGTAAAAAAACCATTCTCTTCTTACATTGCACCCATTCTCTGCTTTTGTTCTGAATTCTCTTGAAAATCATTTGAATTATTTTTGCAATAGGCTGGCAAATATGCATTTAATAGCAAACATACAGAAATTAAAGAAATATTTCAACCAGGGCCTGAAAATTATATTTCCCAATATGCCCGGGCATGTAAAAAATCCGATCGGGCATGTAATTTTTTAATCAAATATTTCTTTCCAAAACTTTATTATTTCGTACTTTATTGAAAAATCACCGGCGCTTAAAATTGACATGTTGATGGACATGCATATCAACAATAAAATTGGTAATACAATTTAAATTTTGCAAATTTTGACTTGTATCGACTTATTACGTAATATTTATTTGTAATTAATTTTTTTACTGATTTAGATTAACCGTAAAATAATTGTCGATTCAGATACAGAGCTGTAAATTTAATTTTTTGTCTGATTAATGCTATACGACAAATTCAAATGTTTTTATTAATATGCAATAAAAGAACTTCTGGGGAGGTAAAAATATTGCTTGGGCATGCATTTTTTAGATAAACATGCCTGGAAGGGCATGTACAACATACCTGCCAACCCCTATTTTGCAAAATGCATAAGACAATCTAAAAGTTTGCAGAAGATTTTACGCAATACTGTGGATGATTAAAGAAACTAAAATTTAAGTTTTATCATTACTATATATTTAGTTATTTTATGTTGACCTTTCCAACAAAACACATGTTTATAAAATGAGAGATTTGGTCCAATTATATTATAAGAACATCTTTTGCTTTGATTATTAATAAGACATTTCAACATCTTTGATAATCTACTATGAAACAAAATGCTGCAACTTTAAAAAGGAAATATTTGTAAGCAAATTAACTTCTTTCTTATTTCTTGTGCAAAAAATTATAATGTTCAAATATATCACAATAAGGGGGGCAAATATTGCGAAACTATAAACCAGATGCTGCACCAATGATAGTTTGAGTTCTGAGCCAATTGGTGGAAGCTGTGTGTGTATATTATTCCTAGCGAAAATCAGGAAGATCTGATCTTTAGCACAGAAAAGCAGAAAATAGAGAGTAAATGAGGAAAGCTTCTGCAAAATGCAGGAGGGTTGGCAGTTATGCAAGTAACATGTTTAAGATTTTGCAAGCCCTAATTTCAACATAGTTTAGGACCATTTTAAATAAAAACCATTTTTACCCTGAAGAATTGAAACATAAAATACTTGAGTGTGTAGTATAGTTGAGAAGGCAAAACAGAATAATTTTTAAAAAGCTTCTAACCAAAGGCATTTTTTTTTAAAATGCTATTATGGTTCAATTAAAAATACCAGGAGCAATTAAATACCTCAGCATTGATTTCCTTCCAGGGCAGCAAATTTGAATGATGTTCAAATGGACCAACCAAAACGACCTGAAAATATGCTTTCATTAGTGTATAAACAAATGCAGTGTTCCTTTTTTTTTAAACAGTCAACAATAGCAAGCATCAGCAAAGAATTTATGCATTAAACTATATTGAACATAGAAAAATGAATTTACTTTTCAGAGGTTGAATTTTCTCATGTTTTGGTTCTATACTACCGTAAAATCCTGAAAGTAATCCCTCTCTTTTTAAAAACCAAACTGACAAATTTCAGATAGGGGGGATTATAATTGAGATTTTCAAAAAAAAATATCCAAAAAAAAAAATTGTTTTTAGTATTAATTAGGAGCATCTACAGAAGATAAATAATACACAGTAGAGCACCGGTTATTCGAATCCTGGTTATTCGAAAATTGGCTTAACCCAAAAAGCAAATGGGTCGTTTTTTTTTCCAGAACAGGCAAATGCTCCTTTTTTTTAAAAAAAAATTCTTTTTTCATAAAAGACAAATGGCCCGTTTTTTCCACAACTATCAAAAAAAATTGTCAGTACATGATAAAATGTATTATACTATAAATAATTTCGAATAGAATTATTGCAACAACTATGTTACATTCAAGTGCAGAACCGGTAATCTGCTTGGCAATCCATTGTGTTCAGAAGTTGGAATAAGTTCTATGTGCAGGGGGGAGCATGTTGGTTATAAACATGGCCTTCGCCTATAATTCTCGCTTATCCGAAAATTTCTATGGTACCTAGATTAACCGAATACCTTACGGTCCTGTGCTTTTCTGATAACTGGGGTTCTACTGTATATAACTCATTTAAAATTATTTAAAAAAACATTAGTATAAAACAAGATTCAAAAAACAAATAAACAAAAATCTGTCTTATAATTTTCTAATAGTAAGTTGATTGCATGAGGATGCCATCTTTATCATTATAAATTTAAATTTAAAACAGTATTGAAACCAAAATTTGGCATATTGCGGACCAGTGCTATGTCGGTATTTCGTAATTTGCCAAATTTTCAAAACACGACCAAAAATGGCGGCTTAATGAAAAAACCAACGCTGAGTACATGTAATTTATTTTTAAGCATATGGACGTTGAATATTTACGCAAAAAAAAAAAAAAAAAAATACAAAAAGAAATTAGACATATTTTATCTTCATCATAAGAAATAATACAAAATTAGTTTTAAAATCGTCAGTTGGGGGGGGGGGGGGGTAAATTAAGGAATTTGGAATTATTTTACTTTCGGCAAGAAAAGGAGGTTTACATTCAATGTAGGGGTTTCTTTCGGGATGTTACAGTAATATTCAAACTATGTTGAGGAGGAAAAAAAAAAAAACACTGATTGATTCATGTAAACTACTTCTAAATTCAGTTAATTATGACAGTCAAAACGCAGGGCCGTAAGCCACCTAGCTTAGTGGTTATACTGCACACTTGGGACTTGAAGGTTTGCGTTTCGAACCTCAATGTCACCAAATACCCCCATAGTACATGCAGAATATGCGTTCATTAAATCTTTATGTCCAGCTAGCAGTTACTGCAGGTGCAGGGTACTAGAGAAATATTTCCCTCCCCTTCACTCCTCACCATCATCAAATCTATAGCAGTTGTAGAGCCCAAATCTCCTTTAAGACATTCTTCCCATTCTACATGACTGGATGCTTTTTGTTCCCAGTTAGCTTCCCTTCAGTATTATGCCAAAATTGTGCAAGTAGATGGTAGATGCTGCGATCTACTGACTGGGGTGGAAGTCAGACCCCAGCCAATACAGACCCCATTTGTCTCTAAATTTTGAAATGTAAAAGGTATTTCAAAATTTAAATTCAGGTAACTACGCATACTACCAGCATAGTAATTTATTCTTACTTCTAAATTGCCACATAAACTGTTTTTGAAACAAGAAATAGGATTGTGCATAGTTTGAAAATTGAAGCTCTCTGAATTATGCAAAGAATTTCATTTTCTGAATGAGGTTGAACCGAATTTTGGTGGACAATCGCAAGAGCTTTGGTTGTATTTTACTACTAATTGCAGAAACAAAATGTATCAGGTCAGTGTTTCCAAAGTAACTTAATAATCTTAATAATAATATAACTTAATAATAGTACAATCACTTAATAAAAATGACATAACTTTCAAAAGCAGAAACAAAAGTACTTTTTTCATCCAAGAAAATTATTTTAAAATGTATGTACATTTTTAAGAAAAATCAAATTACATAGTTAAAAAACTGGTACTTTACTAGTAAGATAATATTTTCAAGAATGGGAAAGAGTTATTTTGGTGTGCTACTTCTCAACTTGCCAAGCTAGAAATATTACAATATGTGACCTCAAATCCGGAACGCTTGGGGCCGCGATCTTTACGGATTTCGGAATCTTTTGGATTTTGGGTCCTCATTCAAAACATTTTGTAAGAAGCAAACAATTTTCAAATATATACTCTCCTATAAGTAGCAAAATTTAGCACAAAAAAGGAAGATGGAGTAGGCTTACAGGGTTCACACTGGGGAAAAATACAAGGTGGGATTTTCCTCCTTGACCAAAATTTTAAGTGGGATTTTTTAAGTTTAAGCCTAAAAAAAAATTTTTTTGAGTGGGATTTCAAAAAGTATTGCGGGAATCGCGCGGCCTAGCGCGAACCCTGGCTTACAATTCAGAGGCAAAGCATCGAAACATCTAGACTTTTCCTGATGTTATTTCAACCTCTTTAAATAAACAATAAAACAAAATAATTATGTCAAATTTTGATATGATTTTATATTCTCTAGCCACTAAATTGTAGTAAAAGATCAGACTATCGGGATAAGGCGAGAAACGCGGATTTTCAATTTCGCGAATGTTCTGTATCGCGTGAAAATTGGAGCTCATTTTAAAAAATAAATATAAGAAAACTACAAGAAAAACAAAAAGCAAAATTTAATGATATTAACTCAGAATTAAAGCAACAATTAAGAATAACCAATCGCAAAATCGAACCCTTGTCAGAAATTCACGAAATATTTTTTTTTGAAAACAGCACATTTCCGTTCTTAAACATCTTCATTACATTTTATTTTTTCCTCCCTCTTTAAAGAGTATTTCCAAAAAAAAAAAAACTGTGCAAACATTTTCATATTTTTTTTTTCCAAAAAAACAAAAGCTGTTTTTTTTTTTAGCTGCCACTTTTTTCGAAAAAGTTCCGGATTTCGGGTTTTTCAGATTTCGGGATTACGAAATTGGGATCCCATACTGTATATAGAAATAGAAAGTGTGCCTTAGTGCTGAGATTTTTATGGGAGCAAAAGGAAATGAACTAAATGTTTATCTTTAAGACAAATTCATATGAAGAATATTTTAACAGAAAAAGAAAATCTTTGAGAATCTACAGCTATCAACAACATTGTTTACACCATGAAAAATAATTGATACACATATTAAAAATTATTCTTCTGCTTGTTCTGATTATTTTAAAATTTTTACATGGCTTCTTAAAAATTCTAAAGGTTTTTTTTTATTGCGTTTTTATTTTAAGAAGAGAACTAACTTAGTGGCACGATAGTCCATTGCAGGCCATGGCATACTGTGCCCATCCCAGCTTTCGAGACCGAGGGCCCTGGGGTGCAGAAGCAGATGTTCCGGTTTAGTGGTTGGCCTGACGTGGGATCCCCAGTAATACCCAAGCGTGCTTGGTCCTCATTATATCGACCCCTTTAAGAAAATAAACCGTTGCAAATTTTCTCCCTTTCTAAACTATTAATGCTTTTCCCAAAATAATGCATATGCTGAACTTTTTTCTTGGAGGGTATCCCTAGGAGGGGGAGAATACCATTCCCTAAAATGTTTTTCTTTAAAAAGGTATTTTTGGAAATTTTTCAGTTAGCTCAAAATTTGTGAAATCTACAAGTGGCTACTGATTTATTTAATGGTGACAATATTATTTCATTTATTTAAGGAAAAAAAATTCAATGGCATAAGTAGCAATTTAAGTAATGAGAAATGACTACGACTATACGATTGGGGTAAAGAGCAGCTAACCCCCCCCCCCCCCTACACACACACAAAAAGTTTTTCTTTATAATATTTGTTAAACCTTAACACTTACAAAATGTAAAATGTTCCACACTTGAAACCTGTCAACCTGCCTCTCTAGTTAGTCCAAATTGATAAAGAAATGTTAATACAGTAAACTCTCAATAATCCGTAGGCTAATTATCTGTTTTGCGGATTATCCGCACAATCTTTTTCACTTCATTTTTTCCCCCAGAGATTATTATTTACTGAATGTACAAAAATGTATCCATTCTAAATTAACAGGTGCAAAATCTATTTTTAGAAATGTCTATTTCTTTCTTCCCCCTCCCTTCCAGATCAAGTCTCCCAAGGTCACCAAAACCTGACTAGTTAAAATTAATAATAACTACTAATAAAATACTTAGAGGAAAAGTATAATGCATCCCTTTTAAACAAAATGTTATTGAAAAAACTTCAGTCACAAATTAAGATGAAGAATTTTAAAATGAAAAAGCAAAAACAACTAACAGAATTTTTCGTAAGAATTTAATGGCATGTACTATTACTATATTGTGGTTATTAAATAAGTTTAAATATGTGAGAGAGTGTGCATTATTTTATTTTTTTTTTGCTTTTAAATACATTTTTTACATACACTTATCGTTTTTAGATATAATTTAAAAGTATGTGTGAGTGTTATGGATTTTTTTAGTTATTGTATATACAGTAAAACCTGTAAAGTTGACCACCTCTCTAAGTTGACCACTTTTGTCAGGAACGGAATTAGCCCTATATTATATACTGTTGAGAAACCTTTGTAACTTGACCACCTAAGTTGACCACATGTCTATGTTCACCACTTATGTACACCAAATTTGGGTGGGAGTATTATAAAAAAAACCCTTTGTAAGTTGACCGCCTAATTGTCATCACTATATTTAGTTGTTTATCTATTTTTGTAAAGATGAAAAAACTAAAATAGCCTCTTCACGATATTTTTCATGCTATAATGTTAGACCAGTATTTGTCTGGATGGATAAAACATCAATATAAAGTTCTCCTAAACTTTACTCTCTGTAAGTTAACCAAATGGGAAAACTAAAATGAGCACCCATTTATTCTTTAAGTAAGTTTCTTCTTTTTTCTTTGATTTGATATAGCCATTTTGAAAAATATATATTTTTAGCATCATATAACCAATTTACATAAATAATCGGGAGTTTACTGTAAACAGGTAATCACAAACCACTACAAATACTTACCACAGGCAATTGAAAGTTCAAAGCATGAATGAGTTTATTTACAGCACTTGTACATCCATTACCAGTAAAAATAATGGCATCGTGCTCACTAGCATTAATGGACTTCCGGATAATATCTCTAGAAAATAAGAATACTGTATTAACATTTAAATGAAATGAATGAAACATTTAATTAAATAATGGTCTCCACTAAATGAGGAATTTAGCATCAAACTAGGGATGTAACAAATAGTGGTTTATTTGTGCTTTCTTAACGTGAAATTATTTTTTATTACAGCTCACTGTAGTTGAAAGTATTTGTTAAATTACAAAAAAAAAATCACCAAAGTGGACCCAATTCCATGAATAAATTCAAACTTTAATTAGGTTTGTTTAAAATTTTAAAACATCTAAAATTTATTTTCTGTATTGCTTTGAATGCAATAAAATTAATAATTTCATCCATAAGTGCAATGCAAATAACATACATTTTAATGTACGTCATTTGCATCATTCAAATGAATCTTCAACTCAGATAAAAGAAATACCATTATTCTGCACGCTTCTATCTTGCATGAAATAGTTTTATCAAGAGAAAAGGAACGCTAATGATGCAATTGCATTAGAAACATTCAATTAAAAACATTAAAATACATTTTGATTCATTCTTTGGAAGAAAAAATTACAAAACCAGTTTAAATACTTACTTTGCTTCATGTCGAAAATACGTGCTTTGGGATGATGTTGCAGTAATGGTGGTATGTGTATTACCATAAAATGGGAGAGCATTCTGTTTGATGTATTCTTCAATAAAATTTAGGGGTTGACCGGAAGCAGCATAATCACAATATATTACTAAAACATAAAACACTTAAGATTATGAAATTTTACAAAATGTTCTTTTTTTTTTTTAATTATATAGCTCATGGGCTGCAAAGCGGGACAACTCAAAAAATCATGTTTTCAGATAAGTGGGTTTAAAGTTTTCATTGCTAAGGAAAATGTATAAGAAATGTTTTAGTTTGCTGCCATCTTACGACCTAATACTGAATTCTGAATTGTGCTAGTATTGCTGCTGAAAAGAATGTGTATTTTTTATATTTACATCTGTTCTTAGTCCAAAACATGTGTTTTATTAATTGTGCCACTATTGCAGCTGATGAGTGATATATGTAGGCACCTAGAAATTAAATAAAGTTTTTAAAAACCCATTTTGATTGCCGTTTTATCCAGCAGTTGAGTTATATTTTCCAATTTATGGCATCTATTTCTGATTTGCTATTTTATGGGGTTTTTTCAATAATTTAATGTAATTTTACAAAAGAACGTCACTTATACACATACTATGGAACATTGAAAACCCAAATGCAGATTAGCAAGAACAAACACTAAATTGTGATTGAAACTTTTTGTGCATTTCAAAGATTGATTGAATTTTGTACCTTGCTTTAAATTAGTTAATAGTACAATATCACATCAGGGATCATTCATAAATGATGTCACACTTCAAGGGGGGGAGGAGGTTCAAGAAAGTTTGACAGTTTGTGACAAGGGGAGGGGTAACAAGAAATGTGACATAGTACATTTTGATTTCTTTGAAAACCATTAAAATCAGCAAATTAAACCTATTTTATGCTAATGTAATATAGCATGACATGTCCATGTGATAAAGGGGGGAGGGGAGTCAAATATATTGCAAAAAAATGTGACATAATTTATGAATGGGTCTCTAATGTGCAAAACAAGAAATAACCCAGTAAAAAATATATCTTTTCAACAAAGGAAAGAAAAACAGAAACGTTTCAAGATGTTCCTGATCTGTTTCTGTGTTTCATTTTATCAAACTTAAAAGTGTATATTTAATTTTTTGAAATAAAAATTATTGCTTGCAGGGTTCATACCAGGGTTGGCTGGGTTGGATGGACCCAATTGGGTCGGACCCATTGGGTTTTTTCTGAAAAAAAACCCACATTTTGGACCCACTTTTGGGTTTTTTCAACTTGATAAGACTTTTTTTTGATAACATTATTAAAATACTTATGCAATTTAAACCTTATTATTATTATCTTTACATAACAGACAGGTTAGATTGAAAATGATTTATTTTTCATTTTAATAATTTTTACAAGTATAAGATTATTAAGCATCATACTCTCCCGCATACTTCTAAAGAGCTACAACTAAAAATAAATAAGTTTTTCTAGAATTTCAAGCATGAACACCAGAAAATGCTCTTTAAAAATTGCTTGAAAAGCACAGAAGAAACTGATGATGGAAAAAATAAAAACTACCACTCTCCAGTTTTACTTTCTTCAAAAAGCGTTGAATTTTCACAAGTTTTCCTGCTTCTAACCGATTTCTCAGCTTGGTCCATATATTTCCAAATGTGGAGAAGATACGTTCTATTGATGCAGAACTTGGTGGACAAGTAAGCAGTTGGGCAGCTTGTCCACCAAGTGAGTCTTTTTTAACTTTACTTGAAAAAACCCAATTCTACTGGGTATTTTCGGGTTTTATTTGAAAAAAACCCAGAAAAAACCCATTTGGTTGGGTTTTTTCTAAAAAACCTGGGTTTTTGCCAACCCTGGTTCATACTCAAATAGCGAAAAAAAATTTCCATGACTTTTCCAGGTAGATCAAAGCAGAATTCCAGGTTAACGTTTTAAGTAAAAATATTTATTAGCAAAGGCACTACTTGTACATTAAATATGCCTACCGTAACGTTTTATACATACAATTACATCAACCTCATATCAAAAAATTCCACACAGATGCTCATTAAGATAACAAACTTATACTATAGAATTTCTAGTTTATAGAATTTCAAAAGCAAAATTTTGTGACAACACTGCAAAAAGATTTTAGCATTTATATTTGCATCCATCTTTCATTATTATTTTTTTTAACTTAAATTTTAAAAAGCTAATTTAAAATTATAAAACATAAAATATAAAGAATAAATAAAATTAAATAAAAATTAAGATGATCCAGTGGGAACAAATCAGCTTTTCAACTCTATAATAACGCATGAAAACAAATATTTAAAGAAATGCTGATGTAGGCACATTTATGCCATGACAATATAATAAACACCATTATATAAAGAAAAAACCTATATATAAGAAAAGAAAGGCGAGTTCATTGAGGACTTATTCTTCTTTAAAACAAATACAATACTGAATGAAAAAATGGAATCAATCTCCATGTTAAATAGAATCAAAGTCAGTAGACCTCATTCATTTTTTTACAGTTCAGAAATTTGGCTGTTGATATTAAAGTTTTCAATTATCTTCACAGAAAGTTTAGGTACAATTTTCTTTTCTTTTCAATGTTTTTATTTGTTTCAATGCTTTGCATTTCTCAGTTTTTTTTTTTTTTGTTCAGTTCATGATGTCGCGCAGAATGCGTTTTTTGAACGATTTTTTATTTTCTTGGTAATCTGACATTACGACGAACATAGGTTTCCTCCAAGAGGGGAAAAAAATCCCTCAGCTTTTCCAGGTTTTGCAAAAAATTTACGTTTTGCCATGACTTCAGCAAAGGATATCAATTTCCATGACTTCTCCATGATTTTCCAGGTGGAGTATGAACCCTGTGTGTTACTTAAAAAGATGCAGTCAATATTTATGGACAATGCACCCCTTTGAACGAGGTGCCCTCAGGTGGTGCCTCACTGCCTCAGCCAATTGCCGGCCCTGACAATGAGAGGTAATTTTGCTAGTATTTTATATGGTTAAGCTATCCATTCTGTACAGGCTCAGTCAAGAAGCTTTAATTCTCCCTTGACTTCTGGCATCAGGCCCATCAAGGATAAAAAATCGAAAAATTATGTTCTTTGAACTCATCTGGAAATAATTTGGCGTTTTGTATTTTTTCAAATATTAATACTTTTTGAGATTTTACTGACAATTTTAACTTTCTAAGGGGAGCAGCAAGAGGAGGTGGTTGAAGAACTTTTTTATTCAGAGGAGCAAAGTAGTAAGGAAAGCATTTCCTTTGCAGAAATTAAAGAGCTGTGTTACCACTGGAAAAAAACGGAGAGTGGTGGAAAAATGGCATTCCAACACTGCTGTGATCAACAGCATTAACTTGTTCAACGACAATGTTATTGACCATTTTAGAAAAATACTGAACAATTGTCAAAGGCAGACAACATTGGACAGGTTTATAGAGAAAGAAACACAAGCTTCTTCTAGTGCCAAGAAAATAGAAAAAGAAAGAACAGCAGAAAGGGAGAAAACACTTGGAGGGATGTTACCTGATGTTTTTTATGGAAGGGGACTCCTCTTCCAACCGTTTCTCTTCCTCCTCTCGACATTCCACTTATGCCATCAGCTCACCTCAGTACAAGCAAAGTAGGGCCGTGGTAGCCTAGTGGTTAGCACGTCGGACTTCCACCTGGAAGGTCGCGCGTTCGATACCCACTGAATACCACCATGTATACTTGGGGATATGTGCATGTAAAATCCGTAGACCCCACTACCTCTCCCCGTGCGAAAGCAATCCTAAGGCCTTGGCTAACAGGTAGGGGTCTGGTGGAGAAAAGTACAAGCAAAGTGCAGTTAAATGTTTATTTATCTATAATTTCATGTACAGTACTGTACATTTGTTTTCCATAGGTTTAACTAAGCAACCATCTGTGGGTCTGGAATGGCTTGATCCAATTTATTTTGTATCTTATGTGAAAAAGTAATTCGCCATTCGAACTGCCTCCTCGAACGAATTGTGTACGAACAGAGAGGGTTCCATCGTAAATCGATGTCATAGATTTCAGTGTTACATATGGACCAAGGTCGTAGCCAGAAATTTTTTGCGGGGGGAGTCTCTGACTTTGAAACTTATGTTGAGTAAAGTTTCAGGGAGGAATATAAGCTACATTGCGAAAAATTTCGGGGGTCCAGGTCCCATGGGCCCCTTTCTGGATATGGCCTTGATATCGACTTCATAGACATTGAAGTGTATTGTAAAGCGTTGCCATGTTTATGATACCGAAATCTTCCCCAACATGATGGAATAATTTTCTTCCAGTTTCGTCTTTTTCTGGTGTACCTGCTGAGAGGGTAGGAATTCAAAAGAGAAAGAAATGAGGGAGCAACGGCCTCCCCCCCCCCCTTCCCGAGAATCTCAGTGAATAAGCAGGAGCATGTTCAAAACACAGCAAATATTATTTAAGAACCCTTATATTATATAAAGCAAATAGATAAATCAATATACAAACCTGATTTAGCACCGAAAGGGCCATCGAACATTGCTACACGGCTTGATATATTAGCATAAATTTCATTCAATAAAGTTTTTGTTTTAGTTTCTGCAGTTGGATCTTGCTGTTCTAGCGAATATTCGTTTGGTAAACAATAAAATTTCCGATCACCACAATTTTGTTTTGCGACAACAGTTGAACCACTTTCATTCATTTTGTTTTCGATAATATGAAGACAACAGAAATTTAGGTCGCACAATGCTCTTCGCTTAAAAAAATCAAATACCTTATAACCGAATATAAAATTCAGTCGAAACATACAAAGTATGAAACTTTCCAGATATTTTTATAATCAATCAAGGATTGTATTCCTGTAAATTAAAAAACACATAATAATATTACTTAATTATTGTTCATTTTCAGTAAATAGTGTCGGTGCTAACAGGAAAAATGTCTACAACTTTCGGTTCACAGAAAAGTCAAATGCAATCATAATAAACACACGTGTTCTCTCGTTAGACATGGTCGCCGTGGCTATTGCAAAGATTGCAAACGAAACGTTAGCTCAATAGGCTGCGGAGACATTGAACCAGACTATTAGTCTGGTCCTCTGATTAGTCCACAAAATCACATGGTCTTGAGCTGAATTTCTGTTTATAATAGTCTGTGGTCGACTTCACATCCTTTTTAAATGACTTATTCATAAATCTACTTTTTCATAATTTTGTACTTACTTGCTTTGCTAAAACGAAAAGCAAAAGTATTGCTCTTCCCTTTTTCGTTTAAAATGTAAAACTGACATTTTAATTTAACTTTTAGAAAGCAAATAAATACTTAATACATTGAAATACAATGTGTATGTCTGCTGTGGGTAATCGGAGACAGAGTCGTACGCAAGGGGGGGTGGTTAGGGGTTTAAACCCCCCCCCCTTGAGCAGTAAATAATAGTGCTTTATTACATACTCGAATTTCTTTTAGTAGTTTCAGAATAGTATGTTTCCCCCCCCCCCCCCCCTTGAAAAAATTCTGCGTACGCCACTGATCGGAGATAAATGACAACAGAAGTGTGTTGCTCATGTCTATACTATTACTGTTCGTAATTTTTTAGCAGAGCCATGAAAGAATTTGCGCATGCGTCAGGTCTGCTTCGATTTTATCGAAATAAGGGTGATAGGTTGATATGGGACATTACGATGAGTATTTTGTTTTTTCTTTCCCCCCCCCCCCCTATATTAATTCAGCCTAACGGGCGTGGGTTTGTGCGGATGTTTTTTTTTCATTGGTTTATTTTTTTATTTCCCTTTCTAAGCGGATCTTGGAAAAATTATATAAAGCTTTTTAGCAATGCTGCCGCAATGCATTTTCTTAATAAATAATTTCAACTTGAACTTCAAATATTTATTATCTTTTTAATGGTGCGAACTGAAACCCCGGAAATTTTTCTGACTTGTCTTGGATGAGTTACCGGAGTATCAGTGGCTCAACCAGAAGGAGGCATAATGGGGGCCCGTGGTGATGATATGAAATCTTTTCAAACCTGTTCTTATTTACTCAAGAGTATAGATCTGGAGCGGATCAATGGATCAACAAGATTTTGCTTGGAAACTGAAATGGAGCAGGAGCAAAGAAGTTTATGGTTCTCCAATGATCGATTTTTTTAAAAAATATTATCTTTTTTATCGTATCCAGAGGGGGGGGGGGCACGGCCCCCCCCCCCCCGGGAATTTAACATTTTTTCGCAATTTAGCATTCCCTGAAACTTTCCTAACAAAAGTGTTTCAAAGTCTGGCTGTGGCCCTTGTGCTCCTTCTATCCAGTTCAATGACTTTCCGTGTACTGTATTCTCAATATCCCCTTGCCTAACGAACATATACCGAATAACCGGCTCTAATTTTTGAAGCCTGTAAATTCTGTACAATTCTTGATACCAAAACCGCACAGCCCACAGCTTGCAGATACGGAGTAAGTTCGTAATTTAGATACGTTGTCATACGTTACAAATCATGCTGTGAACTAAAATTTAATAATCAAATTTCAGATGCCGGATTGCCGCCGGATAGTTCGTGCAATGGCAGAATCAGATTCCAGTTATTTAAACATTTTTCGGATATCAGGAATCCGGTTCATACAGCAAACAATTATCTTCCGAAAAAAGAAATTTCCATTTGTATTTTGAAGAATACCATCCGAAAAAAAATGATTTTTTAAAAATGCTTTTATAACGTGTCCCCAATGTTGCCATTAAATATTAATTGTGAATTATTTATTTATTTTATTGATGTTCAAGCTTTAGGTCTCTAAACTAAACTACGCTTAGTTTAAAGAAAGAATTCCATATGATTTTGAATTGTTTTCATGAAAACATAAATGCGTGGGTGGTTTTTAATTTCAGTTTGTCAACTGTGTTACTACTACTCTATAATGGTAATAATAGAGACAGACGGCAATGAGCCAATTTATTAATTACATATTTTCTCACAACATTGACTGTGGGTATTGGAAGGTATTTTTTTACAATGATGATTAATTACACTATGCAAAACAGACAAATGTCATCGGCTCGGCATTTCGGCGCTAACCATGCCTTCCTCCCTCCTTAGGCATTGGCTGTTTTCACTATTATGACTTATGCTTAACGCATTTTTTCATTTCGATATTATCTCGTAACTGACACTGTATTGGTTAATTTGATTCTATTATTATTTTTTTTAAATTAATTCACTAGCTGAGATTTGAATTATAAAGACTTTTAAGTCTTTATAATTACAAAAACGTTTGATCAACTTTAATCCCAGACAAAAGAAGTTCACTTCCTTACCCAAATCCAATATTCAAAGAAATAGCTTATAATTGAGGACTGAAAATTACTTTAAGAACAACATTGCCAGTGCCCATGAAATTCAAGAATCAACAGGGAGTCGCATGGGACCCTTCAGAAATGATCTCACGCTTTTTTCCCATATACTTGACCTCCCCCCCTTGTCACATGCCACGCTATGCTGCATAAAGCATGATACCACACTTCTTCTTAACCCTTCCCTTTGTCACAATTTCGTGAACCCCCTCCCCCCTCGAAGAGTAACATCATTTATGAACGATCCCCATGATAAAGATAAGAACGTGCAGATATTAATTGGTTAATTTCAGATTAAAGTAATATGTAATTCACAACGCTTATTCATACTGTTGAACAAATACTTAAATATTAATTTTGGTTTTTCCGAGAGAATTAATAATAAAAGTAATTATAATAATGATAAAAGAAATTAAATTTTAAAAATTAGTCGAAACAATAATTTTTAACTACAAGTAACCTATAGAACATAGTGAATAACCTTGGCAAACTCTCCCTATTTTAACGTCCTACATTCTATTTTGTTCTCTACCGTGTGCAATTCGTTCCTGGGTATTGCGGGGAAGACCACAGTGAATAATGTATCCTATTCTCTTACTTCAATTAGAAAAATATCACCCACAGTAAGAGTTGATTTGGTTTATTTTTCTTTTTACTTATTCATCTATACGTAATTAGTTTATTTATTTCTTTCTTTGTTAATTTATCTCACTTTGCGACTTCTTTTTTTTTTTTTTTTAAATTTTTCTTTCTTTTGCAATCTTTAAATTTTATCTTACATATTTTTGAATTTAATTCTTTTTAATATTATTTATTTATTACTTTTTTTACGTATTTATTGATTTATTTTCTTTTATCTTTTCTATCTATCCGAGCATGTGCAATGCGTTGGTTTATTACATTCATATGTATCAGGGAGTCTAAAAGGAAGGAGACTCAACTAAGCGGGGAACGGGCCGAAAACAAGGCCACCGCCGTCAGATGGCGCTAGAGTAAAATGTCTTGCCGTTTGATCAAGTAGAAAAGAAGTTCCGTCTAGAACTATACGAGCCTACTTTCCCGTATACACCAAATTCAAATTTATAATCTAGCTATCTCTTTCTCTCTCTTTCTTATTTATCTTTAGTTCTTAATTATTTCAAATATACCTTTTTCAACGGAGAATACATATTCATTCATTCTTTCATTTATTCAGCCATTCATTTATTCATTCATTCGTTACCTCATTCAAGTGTTTATTCATTCATTTACGCATTCATGTATTTATTCACTCATTTATTTATATTTTCATTTATTCAATAATTTATTCATTCATTCTTTTCCTCATTCATTTTTTCATTGATTTATTCTTTCACTCTTTCATTTATTCATTCATTCATTATTTCACTCATTGAGTCACTGAGAAATATCCTTGAGAATCCCGATCAAAAAATTTCATAGCAAAATAGGCTCATAAGTTCTGGATAAACTTTCAATTTTTACATGTTCTACGTTATAAGAGCTTTCCGATAAAGTTTGTTCCAAGCAAATCGGTCCGTTAGATCAGGATTTATATAGGGTTGAAATTTCCCCGTAAGCTCTGTGTTAATTTTTTGAACTGTTCAAAAATGAACAAAAACTGTTCAAATCAATATTTCACGCCGAGAACTCCTTTCAATAAGCTTGCAATAGGAACTTGGCTCTTGTGCCCAGAGTTTACAGAATTTGCTTCAGTTTTGTCCATAGGCGCTAATGTTAAAATTTTTTGAACTGTTCAAAATTGAACAAAAAATTGTTCAAATCAAAAAGTAAAATATAGAAATGAGATGTCCTCGCCGAGATCTTTCGAATGCAAAAAGAATTTTTCCAATCGGACAATTCGTTCAAAAGTTATTAGGGGGGACAGACCGACAGACAGACCGACAGACACACTTTTTCCCCATCTCAATACCCTACTTTCCAATTTTTTATTTTTCAATCTTTATTTAGTTACTTCACTTATTTTTGACTTTTCTTGATTTTTAACGATATTTTCACGATACATTAAGCCTTCTTTCATGCTTTATTATTTATTTTTTTTACTTTTACGGGAAAGTAGGCTAAAAAAGAGAAATTTCGTTTGACCCCGAGTATTCGGAGAAAGGTAGCGGAAAATCAGCTCGTTTTGGCGGCAGCGGCCAGGCGGTTCAGGCGTTCGGGCACGCATTAGTCTCTCGTTGTTCCAACAATTGAAATTATTATTTGCAATATTTTATTGCAATTTATTATAAGTTAAATATATATCAGAAGGTTATTTCAGTATCTTATTTAATGTATTTTTTGCTTTCGTAAAAAATCACTGTAATTAGCTAGTGACTAGATAATTTAGGATTAAAAGAGGGGTAGCAGACGGTCAGCTGGTATTCGTGCCATAATGAATGCGAGGAAAATGTCGGGGCCAGGGGGCACTCCCCCCACCCCGACCCTCTTAAATGGAGGGAAGTAAAAACTCATTGTACGTTGCATTAAGAAACACAAAATACATGTACATACGTAGAAATACATTAAATTATTTTCCAAGTGAGGGGGGAGGTGCAATTGATCCCCCTAACACAACGGGTCTCTTGGGCACCTGATTTTTGAACTCCGCACGTCGGTTCTTTTTTCTCACGCTTGCTGTACTTCATTATTTATACTCTTAATAATCTGGAATCAGCTAGTTCATAAACTTCAGGAATGTAAATGTTTTTGAGAGGCTTCCAACACACCACACAAACACACATGCTTTTTTATATATAAATATATTAAGGCGATGCCCCCCTCCCCTCCCCAGAGCAATGGCGCCCGCACCTATGAGCGATGACCTTTTTCAAAATTCTGCTAAGGGGCCGTCCATAAATCATGTCGCGCTTTTTTCCCATGTATTTGACCCCCTCCCCCCTTTGTCACAAAATGTCACACTTCAACATACCCCTCCCCCCCTTTGTCCCATATGCTACGCTATGTTGCATAAGCATGATGTCCCACTTATTTTTACCACCTCCCGTCCCCTTGTCCCAATTTCACGACCCCCTCCCCCCCGAAGCGTGACATCATTTATGAATGATCCCTAAACTCCTAGAAAAAGACCCCATAAAAACCCAATCTACAAACATATATGTATACATATATATATATATATATATACAGTGAAACCCCGATTTTACGTCCCCCGAATCTACGTTGTTCCCGCATTTTACGTTTTTTCATCAGGTCTCAGTTGTTTCGTATACTAATAATGTTAATTTAACCCGGATTGTAAGTTTGTTATATATGAAATTTCCCGCATTTTACGTTTTCCCTGGAAAGTTAAAAAAAAAATGTTCTAAAATAAGCAATATTTTTCCGTCTGTACTTTTCGTCGCCGCTGAAGATCAACAAAGAACCGGAAGCACAGAGCGTCCCTTCTTTCACTATTGCAATGAAGAGCTTACAAATAGTGAAAGACTATTTTCTTTCTTATAAAGACCAGGAAAAAAACTTGCAACGTATTTCAATCCTAGAAGATGCTGAATTCACTTTGAACTCAATGACTAAAAAACAATCCACTATTACGGATTATTGTCAGCCTAAACGCCAGGAATCGCATCTAAATGTGTTAAAATTATCTTAAAATGGTATGTATAATAATGTTCTTTTCATAAAATATAGATATTATACCTTTTGAAAGAGTCATCTTTACTACCTTTAGTTTTTTTCTATTTCATTTTTGCGTTCAATGTATTTCCCGTATTTTACGTTTTTTTTTTTGCCCAGTCCCTTGAGAAACGTAAAATCGGGGTTTCACTGTATATACATATAAGTGGCGTCACTACGCGGGGGACCCATTTGTTGAACGTTGAAGGTGGCACCTAATGCTATTTCAACGCATTATAACTGCAAATAAATGTAGTGAACTAAAATTTGCACAAATAAATAAAATTGAATTTCTTAAGATTCTTTTTTGCACGATTGAAAATATATAAACTACAAGTTTATACAAGACAACAAATGTGGAGTTTTTTTTTTTTTTTGCGTGAAAAGGGGGTGTGTCCCACAAATTACAAATTACCTCCCCGGCAGGTGGCATTCGTGATAGAAACGCCACTGTATATATATATAACACACACACGTGTATATATATATATATATATTTATACATCGCTCATCGAGGGAATGATCACCCTATATATATACATATAGGGGATGGGATCATTCATAAATGATGTCACGCTTCTTCGAGGGGGGAGGGAGGTTCGTGAAACTGTGACAAAGTGTGACAAGGGCAGGGGAGGGGGTAACAAAAAGTGTGGCATCATGCTTATGCAACACAGCGGTATTTGTGACAAAGGGGGTAGGGAGGGTCCTTTGAGGTGCGACACTTTGTGCCAAAGGGAGGAGGGGGCCAAATATATGGGGAAAAAGCGTGACATCATTTATGAACGATCCCTAGGGTGATCGTTCAACATTCCACCTATGAGCGATGGTGAGTACCCAGAAATTTTTTTCGGGGGGAGGGGCACCTGACTTCGACACACTTATATATGTCAAAGCAAGTTTCAGAGAAGTTAAGAATATATGCTAAATTGAAAAAAATTCGGGATTTCGTAGGCGGGCGGGCCCGAGGGCCCCTGTCTGGATACGGCCTTCGCGGTGCACTCCCCCCAAACGATGACTCCTCTCAAAATTTGGCTCACCTTCACCCTTCGTAAACAACCCCTTAAAATTTTCTATGGAGCAATCGGCAACATGTCCCCCTCCTTCCTTTCGTGTGCGCCCTTGATATATAATATATTTAAGTATATACCATTTCCGCTCCAAGAGGATGGTGCATCCCCCAAAACGATGTTCCCTTCAAAATTCAACAAAGCCCCCCCCCCCCAAAACGACCCCTATAAAAATTTTAATGGAGCAATCTGTGCCATGACCCCAAAGGGCACCCCTAATAAATATATACCTACCCCCCAATTGTTCACTCCTGAAAAATAGAAGCCTCCCCTCACCCCTTAAAAGAAGCAAAGACACCTAAAACATTCCCCTTAAAAACTTCAATGGCGTGCGGTTTGCACAATACGCACCACCACTGGAGCTCGCATCCTTTTATTGTGGGGGGGGGGGGGGACCTGACTTTGACATACTTATGTTAAGGAAAGTCTCAGGGAGGAATACATGTTACATCGCGAAAAAATTTCTGGATTTCGTGGGGCGTGGGGGGGGGGGGGGACACCCTCTGGATACGGCCTTGGAGAGGGAGGGTGCGTTATCACATTTTTTTTTTTTTTTTTTTTTTTTTTTTTTTTTTTTTTTTTTTTTTTTTTTTTTTTTTTTTTTTTTTTTTTTTTTTTTTTTTTTTTTTTTTTTTTTTTTTTTTTTTTTTTTTTTTTTTTTTTTTTTTTTTTTTTTTTTTTTTTTTTTTTTTTTTTTTTTTTTTTTTTTTTTTTTTTTTTTTTTTTTTTTTTTTTTTTTTTTTTTTTTTTTTTTTTTTTTTTTTTTTTTTTTTTTTTTTTTTTTTTTTTTTTTTTTTTTTTTTTTTTTTTTTTTTTTTTTTTTTTTTTTTTTTTTTTTTTTTTTTTTTTTTTTTTTTTTTTTTTTTTTTTTTTTTTTTTTTTTTTTTTTTTTTTTTTTTTTTTTTTTTTTTTTTTTTTTTTTTTTTTTTTTTTTTTTTTTTTTTTTTTTTTTTTTTTTTTTTTTTTTTTTTTTTTTTTTTTTTTTTTTTTTAACAAATCTTCATTTGCTACTCCTGTTTCGAGCAAAACTCGTTGCTTAGGCTATCTCTTTTCTTATTTATTCATTTAATTTTAATCATACTAACGCAAAAATTTCTGCTCTTAAATTAAGCTTTATACAAGAGACGAATTAGCGCTCTTTATGTAACAATAACTGAGAACAGCATTCAGCAAGTTTTCGCTAAATAATTTCTTTTTTATTTATTTATTTATTTATTTATTTATTTTTTTTTGAATATCAAGCAATTTATCACAAATTTTGATTGATCAATTTGTACTAAATTAAGTCTAGAAGCAAGTTCTCAGAAAGACAAACCTTCGTTTTAAAAGTATCGTTTACATTTTCATTTTTACAGCACTAAATATGCAATTTACAAACAATTCGGGAGAATGAAAGAAGGGTAACAATATTTTTTCTTTTCGTTTCAACTCTCAGCCACAGAGAATTAATTTTGGAACCGGAAAAGGAGCAACGTTGTGTAAGTAGTAGAAAACACGTGCATGCCGCTATACTCGGTTTCACCCTAAGTTGGCAGTGAGCAAAAGGCTACGGGGGACGTTTTACACCGTTGGCATGGAAACCGGGTTACTCTATACATTTAGTGGGTCGCCAATAAACAACGCTACTTGCCAAACTTGGCAGGAGAAAAAAGTATGTAAGCATAAGAGAGCTGTTTTTGCATAAATCATGGAAGAAAATAAAATTGAAAAATGTTAATATAAGTATATAAGTGCATGTGTGCATGATTTTAGTAAATTAAATTTAATGTTTAAGCTATTCAAAAAATCTTAACTACAAATTTTAAAAACGATATTATTTTTTTTTAATTTGCGAAAAAAAAAAGTTCGAAAATATGGATATAAAAAGTTATTACTAAAACAAATATGCTTATTTTTATCACATTCGAAATGTCAATGTGGTACACAGTATTCAATTTTAGGGCATAAGTCAACCAGGCAGTATGAGCATGATATCAAGTTGTTTCAAGCAATTCGATATATATCAAATTATTTTTATTACTACATAAATAATTATAAACAAAATGAAATATGAGTAATTATTCAACAAATAACAAAAAATGTTATTGATAAAAATATTTTTGAAAACATTTCTGCCTAATGATAGTAATGGTAAGGATTTTGAAATATATATAATATTCATTTCGATTTCCAAGAGATAGGGGGGAACCGGACTACTCAAGCCTAAATAAAACTTCTTGAAAATGTATTATCTAATCAATTCCTATTTATAATCGCTTTAAATACATCAATATTGTTCGTAAGTAAAAAAGTATTCGTTTTTTAAAAACTGGCACGGATTTTGGATTGGGATTATACTTGATTTTCAACATTACATTGTTTCTTTAGAATGAAAAATCGAAATTATCTCTCTATCTTTAAGTGATCTTCTGAAGTGAGTTTAAAAGTATATTAAACACAAAATTGTTTCTTACTCCCCATGCATTTATTTGGGGAAAAAAGCAATTTTTTATTCATTATCATGCAAGATCTTCTAATTTTTTTTATATCTCATTATTATCACAGGCAGATTTTCCAATTTTACTTTTTTTTATTTTATGTCCCCCTCACTTACTTAACAAATTTTATGAAAATTTAAATTAAAAATTGTAGGACATAATTAATATTTATAATGTTAATAAAAATATCAATGCATAGCAAACAAAAAATGGGACTGACTTACCTCAACGTATTACAATATGAGTATCCAAATTTTGCATTTAGCATTTAGTTTTCAGAAGTATCACTGGACAGTTCTGAATCATTGTCAGTGGAGTCACCGCTCACAGAAATGATAAACTTTTTGTTCTCACATACTTCCTCTACAATCCCATCAATGCTCCACATTTCTTTTGCTTTTCCTGCAACATGGGCAATGCAATTTCGCCAGCATTCCGTTGTTATTTTCTGAATTCCTTCAATTACGAGCTCTTTCACTTCGTTCATTTTAAAACTTTTGTTTTCCCAAGCAACGTGGCCTTTAATTTGGCTCCATATCATTTCAATAGGATTGAGCTCGCAATCGTATGGAGGTAATCTTAAAATTGTGTGCCCATATTTTTTTGCAATTTCTTCAACTCGGTATTTATCATATAAGTGTTTAATTTCGGACACTTTTTGCAAAAGTTCTAATTTAAGCATTTCATTACTAAAATTAATGTTCTTTTGTGACAACCATTCTTGAATGCTGCTTTTTTTCCAAGAATTTGTTGGAATTTTTTCTACTTTAACAGAATGGTAGGAGGCATTGTCCATTACAATCCACTTGATGCTTTTAATTTTGGTAACACACTTTCAAACCATTTTTCGAAATGGTTGCCATCCATTTCTTCGTGGTAGTCACCATTTTTTTTGCCGATAAAAATGTCGGCTGCATCACGCACAAAACCACCTTCGCTTCCTATATGCGTGATGATTAATCTTCTTCCTTTTCCTTTTGGGGCAGTTAAACCTACTGTTAAGTTAGAAGAAGCGGCTTCATAGCTACTTTTAATGCTCAAATCTTGCCACACTCGGCTCTGCGAATGTCCTTCATTCACCCGTGTCTCATCGAGGTAATAAATTGGCGTGTTAGTTTTTTTGTAGTCTAAATATTTCCTTAAATATTTTCTACGCCACAAAATTATGTCTTGCCTCTCAAGAAGAATAGATTCCCGCTTACGCTTTGCATAGGAAAATCCCAAGTCTTTCAAGATTCTATACAAAGTTGTCCAGCTAATAATTTTGGAAAATATGTCTTTGTCATCATTTACCACTTTTAACAATTTGTCCAATGTTGGGATCTCATTTTTGCGGAAAAAATCATGAACTTTTCTTCGAAGACAGGACAACGAGAAATTATCATACTTAGAAAGCCGTCTTTGTTTGCCAACAGCACCAGGCCGTCTTTTCCCAGGGGAACTCAAAAGATGAGTCTCTTTTTTTTCGTTTTTCAATCGAAACACAGTTCTCGCTGAAACTCCGGTAAGCTGAGAGACTTGATCAACTATTTTACTTACAGGATCTTGTGGGCTTTCTTTCCGCAGCCGGCAATAAACATTCAAAATATTTCTGCGGGCGGCTCTCTTGATCGGTTTTCCACGTCTTGATGGAGTATAAAGCGTTGTAGGAGACAAACCAGTTTCGGACATTTTAGACTAAAATTATCAGACAGATATTAACAGGAACCTTTTGCATACAGAGCTTACAAATCTCTCCGCGTAAAAAATATCTCTCCGTAGAAGAGGTCTCTGATGTAAATGCAGTTGAAGTGGATGGTTTAACGCAATCCGCTACACAATAATGGAGATCTTGAACTGCGAGCAGGAAAAAATATCAGCAAAAGACAATTTTTGCTTTGTAAAATTTCGAACGCAAGAATGTACTGTGGCGGTCATGTACTCCTTTTCTAACGAGAGAGACTACTTCATTTGTTAATAAAACGCATATGTCCGTTTGTCGAGGTACTGCCTGCCCATTCAACCCCATATTCTTCACTCCAAAGAAAAGATAAACCGCCGCAAGTAGATATTGGGGAAGAGAGAACGTATCAATGTAATAGATACAGACACTCGTTCTTGCTTTTGTTAACAATGAGCCGTTTTAGCACAAAGGGACCAAAGGGAGACTCACGCTCTTCCAAAATAGTAACAAATGAACTACCGGCCACATAGTTCAAAGTGCCACTTATAATTATTTTCAGCGCCCTACTGTAAATTAAGTTCATCATAAATCGTTAGTGAAGTTAGAAATGCAAATTTCCGTTCCTTACCTGCATTTTTTTTAGTTTATTAGGGTAAAGAGCGTGACGCGAAAAACTTCTTTATGTTATCACAACTCCTTTTTTCTTGTCCTCACATGCGTTATAATGATGTATGGACTTCTAACTTGTGTTACTTACAATTTTTTGATGTACATTTCAAAAGCAGCTTTACAAAGGGAGCAAAAATCCCGGTTCATTCCCGAGAATGAACTTGGGATGAAGTGCGTATATCAGCACCAGTGGCGTAACTGGACTTGTTTGGGCCCCCTACAACATGAAATCTTTCGCCCCCTCAGATGTAAATTGCATACTTAAAACTTATCCAAGCCCCAAGCGCCCCTTAACCTCGTGCGTCCTCCCGCAGTCGCAGGGTCGGTGTGTCGCTATAGATACGCCACTGATCATCGCTTAGAATAAGATTTTTTTTAAAGGTAGATAATTTTTTAAAAATAAAGGAAAAAAAGTGCAGAAACCACTCTACCGACTCATAACTGAGGAATGCCTTTGAAACTAAGACGTAAATGAAAAGCAATGTTTAACTTTAGGTTTTATATACTTCTAATTGGAACTTCTAAAAATTCTCGGACAATTGAGAGAGACGCCTGAAAGGGATGACACATAATCAGGAGTGTTCACCAGACAGGGGGGGGGAGGGCAGTCATGGCGTAGAATGCGCCGTTGAATTTTTAAAGAAGGTTGCTTTCAGGGACTTTGACGGGGAGGGGATTTGGTCGAATATTTTGGCCGAGGACAGGAGGTCATCGTTTCTTTGGGGGGCTCCATAGTTTTAGGGAAGGGAGGAGGCAGGTTTTTTGCTCCCTTTGAAAAGCTGCTTTTGTAATATATATTCCAAAAATTGTAAAAGTTAGAGACCCAAACATTATAAGGCATGTGCGGACAAGAGCAAAGGAATTGGGATAGCGTGGAGAAGTTTTTCGCGTCAGGTTCTTTATCTTACCTCGCTGAGAGGGGGGGGGGGGGGATCCCTGGAATAACCGAGAAATTACCAATGCAGTTAAACTGAAACGGGTAACAATAAGAAGTGTTAGAAGTTTACCTTCATACCGTGGAGATTTTGGTGGCGCGAACATAATCATAAATTTAAAAGTTAAAAAAAAGATGCAATATGACTTGCAAAATTGAAAGCACAATGATCGAACTACGCAAATGAAAGAATAAAAAATAAACAAATAAAATTATTTATGCTAATTTCTTATATATTATCAGTTCTACTTATTATTATTATTTTTCCTTGTTTAGCTTTTCTGAAATAAAACAATACGATTTTGTAGCAATATCAACTAAAAAACCTAAACTAATATTTGAATCCTAGGATAGCAGTGGTATGTCACACAAGTAAGGGACCGTCCATAAATGATGCCATGCTTTTTTCCCATATATTTGACCCCCCCCCCCCCAATTTGTCGCATGCCACGCTATGCTGCATAAGCATGATGTCCAACTCCTTGTTACCCCCTCCCCTCCCTATTCGTTACATCCCCTTTTTTGGGAATGGATCTGGATCAGAGCATGGAGCAGTGGAGCAACGAGATTTAGATCGAAACTTAAATTAACAGGGAGCAAAGAAAATTCTTTGTACTCCGCTGAACCGATTAAAAATACCCTTTTTTTATAATACTATGAACAAATTAGGTAAAAAGTGGAAATGAATAATGTAATCTATTAAAATTGTTTGAAACACGAAGTGGAGCCAGAACAAGCATTTAAAAGTTGGAGTAATTAAAAACAATGGCTACTCCAGATTCCTAGTTTTTAGCTGTCTATATATGTATTTTTAAATAGTTTGGTCTATAGTTTTATTCTGATCATTTTAAGCTCATTCAAAACATTAAATTATACTGAGTTGTGATTCATCCCATTACTACTGAATATGTTTTGGTTTAACTTATATGCTCATATTGCAATGAAACTATTTACTCCAGTTTTTTTTTAAATTTCATTATGATTTTATTTAACGACAGCTAAGGTCGTGTCATACTAATTTATTGAAAACGATTTTTTTGAACATCAGCATTATTTACATTTTCGTGAAATAAACTAATTTAAAAAAAATTGTCACACCAACAAATATTTACAGCAATTGCTACATTTAACGCATAGAAAATTAAAGTTCATATTTGAATATTAAAAAAAAAAAAAACTGAAATCTCTCTTTACGGAAATTATGTTAAAAAGAACGATAAAGCTGACGAAATGAAGAAACGGAAGCGCACTTGTCAATGATGATGAATGAAAACTTGACTTCAGGCGATGAGACAATGCGACATGTGGGTTCAAGGGGGGAATAATATCGGGCTCCGTTCTACGGCAAGAGCGCCAGATGTTTAACCTTGAAGACTTCATTCTACGCCAAGACCGAGTTCGTATCGCCAATATTGTAGCGGATTTATTTCGTTTAGTAAGTAAATACTTCTAAAAGGACTACATTTAACATGCAGTAACTTCAAATATATGTCTCAATCACATGAACTCTCGATGTTTCGTCATCATTTCATTAATTTAGACCTCTTTTAATCTCGAAAATAGAGGGAACTATTTTTCAAGGCGGAGTATCACATGCTCTACCTTCCACAGTGCTGCCAAGTTAGGGTGGAATAGAGTATAGCTAATGCACTGACTGCAGGGGGTCTTGGCCTGAAGTGACAGGTCAATTATGGGGGACAGTAGACCCTTCTTCCAAGAGCTATCGTACATTTCATTGGTCGTTGAAATGTCAATCACTTGAGGTTGACACACTCCCCTCATGCCCTTCGAAGGCCATCTTAAGCCTAACCACGAAATTTTTTCTGACTGAAGAGCAGCCTTAAAATATTATAATGTGATGCAACTTTTTTTTCGTATGGAGATTGTTCACATGTATCAAACTTTGTATAAACAAAAAAATGCTTTTTTAATTTTAAGTTTCTTATTGTGGCATTATAAGTATAGGACATCTCCTAAATGCCAAGGCCAGTTTATGTAACAAATCGACAACTGTTCCCTTATCTATGATTTTCAGTTAACATTTTTTCCCCGTAGCTAATTATGCTTGTATATCATGCTTTATAGACATGACTCTGTGGTATTTTAGCATATTAGTGTGTTGTACTAATCTTAATCTTATTAACTAAATTTTTATTGAACCTTTGATTGATTTGCAAAGAAAATAAATTTTTGTTGTTGTTATTCTTTTAGAAGAAACTTCCAGTTATTCCTGAAAATTGCCCAGCTTGTTTTGAAGCGCCCAAGGTATGTTAACTTATTTTCATCTATAGAATCATATAGTTTGTTTTCTTTCTTCCAAAAAGAAAGGGAAGATATACCCCAGGAAGCACTAAAATTTATATTATATATCCATATCATAAGTATAGAAAAATATTTCAGAAGAAACTTATGTTAATATAGTGTAGTGTTTCCCAAGTGGAGGATCCCGAACCTCCAGGGTCCGGATGTTGTAGAAAAGGGATTTGCAAAAATAATATTGCTATGGCGGAATTTTAAATTACTATCCTAATAGAAATAACAAAAGAATAAATTTGCATATACATTGGGACGGAGTGCTAAATTTTTGAAATTGGCTTTTTTGAGAAAAAAAATATAAAAGATATATTTTTTTAAATTTCAAAAGGCTGCAGCAAAAAAAGTTGAATGGATATTTTAAAATGTAGCCTTTTATCTTAAACATAATATAATTATCTTTCAAATAAAAAAAACCGCATCAAAATATTTTGCACCGTTCAGGAAATAGAGCACTTGAAAATTTTTGTCGAAAATCGCGAGTTAGAAATTGCGCCGAAGGCGCCATCTTTGGCGGCCTGTATCTCGGGCCAGGAATTTTTTTGAGCAAAACCAAAACATACCTATAACGCACATAGTTCTATATTTTAACATATGTGAAATTCAAAAACTTCTGAGACTATGAAGGTAAGATTTTATTTTTACCTGCCTGAATTGAAATGGACTATGCCACTTACTAAATAAATAAAATTTTTACCACTGTACATTTGGATTTTCACTAAATTATTTGATTTTTCACAAATCTTTTTAAAATTCACAAAAAATGCTGGATTGACCCCCGACTTTATTCCAACTTTTGTAAACCAAAATTTCGAAAGAGGAACTGAGCGATATTTTTCTCATGAGCTTTCGAGCACTATCGGGAAAATAATTTGTAAAGCTATTTTTTGTGAATAGTACATATGTTTACATCCCTATTAATAATTGAAAAACAGTGAAAAACTAAAATTAGATTTTTTATTAGTATTTAAACTTAGATGTTTTGCAATTACTCTCGTTTCTTGTTATGAACAATTGTGCAACATGAAAAATAAATGTTGTAGTAAATTGTATAGTTTTCTTACCCTTATTAATGACAACAGAAGGGTTCTCTTTTTTGTTTGTATCTTAGAAAAATTGGCAAGAAAAAACTGGTTGTTAACCTCTGGCATAGTGCGATTGCTTGCCTGACATGGAAGGGCATGTAAAAATTGAAATTGGGCATGCATTTTTCTTCCTTATATGCTCTGACCAGGCATCTAAATATTTATTGGAAATATATAAAGCTTAATCAAAATAAGTTATTCAATCTTCTCATTTAGGTATATTTAAATAAATGTATTGAATGTAAATATGTTTGAATGAGAAAATACTATGTTTTCATAAGCATGTATTTTCTAGACTAACACGCAAACACGATTTTGAAATTCCAAGTTTCCAAATCGTACTTTTTACACCATTACTTATTATAAAAGTGGCAAATAATAGTAACATTTTTCATGACTATATGTTTAAATTTTCAATATTCACAAAAATATCTTTAAAATTTACTAAAAACGGATTCTGTTAAAAAATGCTGGATTGGCCCCTGTTAATAACAATACCTCTGAACTTTATGTAGGAGAAATGAATAGAAAAAGGAGGGTTGTAATGGTTGAAAGTCAAGTTACTGTCTATATATTTTACTATCTCTTAGTTTCATTACCATCTAATGCACATCTTAATTATATTTCAGGAACGTCATAGAATGAAACAACTTCTAGCATCTCAAGAAGTTCAGTTTCCTATGTTATACAGAAGCTTGAGGACGGCAATGTACCCTCTGATGGCAATAAATCAAACTGGTGTTGAAGATAAACTCTTGGGAAAGTATTCTAATTTTTCCTCCAATGACTAATATTGAAGATGATATTGATTGAGTATTTTCACTGAACGAGTAGAATTAAGGATCAAGCCTTGTATTATTTTTAACTTGTACAATAAAAATATTTTTATTTAGCTGCTTTTTCCTTTTTGGGGAATAAAGCGCCAACCTAGCTTCCATCATACATAAATTAAAATTCTGCTAAGACACCAAAACACTCCAAGTGGATGAATAATACATGCATGTCACACTTTATATATTATTCATTGTTTGATTAGTTGACTTCAGAAATGAGAAAGTTTTATGAATTGCAATAACCTTCACCATAGTAAAAAAAAACTTTTCGTTACGCAATTTTTATTATTTCAGATATTCTCTCAGTATAAAATTAGTTAAATAAAATATGAGAATTGCTCAATATAACTAAACCTTTACAATACCAAGATTTCCTTTCTTTCACAAGGCATTTACACGAAGCAAATGCACACCATTTATACTCTTTACTTCAACTTTAAAGTCATTTTCCCTTAGGCTGTTAATCTGTAGCACCTTTGGATTGTCTGTCTTTCCATTTTTTGTCTTTTCATTTATAATTTTCTCAATTGTCACAAATGGATTTTCAACTATTACAAAAAACAGAAAAGCAAAAAATGCAGAAACAAAGTAGTCACCAAAAAACCTCCAAACCTGTAAAACATAAGAAATTAAAAGACATTTGCTTTTGCCTAATCCTAATAACACAATTCAGACAATGATTCGTATTATGCATTATAATCTTATTGAAAAAAAAGCAATAGGAATGTTAAATTAAAAATCTAACTGTAGCTATATTTTTCTCTTCATTACTTTTTATTGAAGTGAAGTATATCTAACATTCTATCACAAAATATCAATGATTTAATGATTGTAGGATATTTTTAACAAACCAACCATAAGTATAATATTTAGAAATTTTATTCAATACTTAAAAATTTATTTATTCAAATGGAATCTCTGATTTTACTTCATTACTTATCTAATAAAGTTAGTATGATTTAATTTTTTTTTTTTTTTGTAAAAGTCCATTTTTATATGCCTTTATCATACTGGTAGTATTTATAAATTACAATGAGAAATTTTACAATTTATAAGATACTTGTAGTTTTAACCCTTTAAGCATGTGCAACGTAAAATCCTGTTGCCTAGTGATGTATCTAAAAGTGCATGGAAATTAATATTCTGCCATCAAATTCCAAAAGCATGAAGAAACGGCCTTGCACTTTTCGAACAGATGCCTTCATCAAAAGCTGCTCAAGAATGTAGCTATTCTCGAGCTTTCAGATGTATCACTGAGCAACAGAATTTTACGTCGCAAACGCTTAAAGAGCTAAATTCTAAATTTGTCAGTCAGAGAAATAAAAATTAAATGCTAAAACAGTTGATCTTCACCTCTAGTGCTTTAACTAGAATTTTCTCCTGGGAGTGGTGGTTCGTCCTTACATGTACAAAGGCACTTATTTTCGCGGGCCGTAATTTTCACGAAAATGAATATATTGGTGATTTCGTGAGCTGAAAATTTCGCTAATTTTATTCTGATTTTTTATTTTTATTTGAGTCGGGGAAAAAAAGTATTTCACGAGGTTTAAATTTTCGCAATTACAACGGGCTCACAAAAATTAAAGCCCCGCGAAAATAAGGGCCTTTACAGTACCACAGTGGGATAGGTAATAGACTCAAAGCAAAATTCTTTTATTGGATACTTATAGCATTGCAGCGATAGGAAATTTTCCCTGGGACAACTATTGTCCCAGCATCATAAAGAAAGATTAATAAAAATCGCACATTTTGACGATGCTTTTCGCAAAGTCCCATTGTACTGTGCACTCTTGCCCATACTAGGTCTCTCTAGGTTAAAATAAAATGGATTATTATTTATTTATGTCCTAAAATGTTGAAGAGCGTGGGATTATTTATTATGACAAACTCTCTTGATCCCTGGGACATTTAGCAGTTGGTAATTACAACAAAAATACATAAAGCATGTGCTTGAAAACATGTTTTAAAACGATTATGTGACGAGAAGTGAATTCATGCTTTTCCAGAAAACGTGAAACATTTTGGTAATTGTTCTTTAGTAAAAGTCACTAAGTTCACAAAAAAGAAAAAAACACAATATATAATGGACTACTGTGGTGATTGGTTTAGAATTTAAAACTGACTATTTCATGATGTAAACCAATTATACAATTTAGAAGTTACTTCAGCACCCCTATTGAATACCTTTTTAAAATTTTGGAACCCCAACCTATGCCTGGATTTTCGAGATGCAGAAAATAGACAGCGTCCACGTCGTTTGATTATGCGGCAAAGAATCCTTAAAGATCCCGTGAGTATCCGTTTGGCTTGGATACTCTCGGCAAAATTAAATTCCTAGTGCAGTTTTGCATCGTCAGGGTCCAGATGCTTCACCTTCCAGTGAAGAAACTAGGCATCTTAATTCTCATGTGGCAATGGCGCAATTGGAAAGTTTAAGTTGGCAATATCTCAAAATTGGATCGTTCGACTTAGGGACCATCCATAAATGTCACAGTTTTTTCCCATATATTTGACCCCCTTCCCTCTTTTGTCACAAAATGTCACACTTCAACATACCCCGCCCCTATGTCACAAGCCGCACTATGTTGCATAAGCATGATGTCACACTTCTAGTTACACCCTCCCCCCCCCCTTTCTCGAAGCATGACATCATTCATGAATGATCCCCTTAGTGACTGTTACCTGAACGATAATGATATGATTCTTACTCACCCATTCTTTGGTGGATGCTTCTCGGAGGGTTCTCACAGTTCCAAGACTGAACATTTGAACAAATGGAGATATAAGATACTGACAAAAGACCATTCTGCTCAAAGGAGTCCATACTTTCCAGGACAGGAACTCATTTATAAAACCTGAAAAATTAACTTTTATTAGAGAATACGGAAACAGCAATTCCTTCTAGGGACATGGGAGCAGGCTCCTCATATCTCTCTTTCTCTGTAGAAGTTGGCATTCTCGAAATACTTTGAAAGGGGATCGGGTCATTTCTTTGTGGTTGATGTTGTTGTTTGTAATGCCCACTTGGGTATCCAGGCTCCTCGACACTTTCTTATCTTTGTGTTCATTAAAGTGCTAATTACAAATTGATTTTTAAAAATTTATTGTAAGATATGTTTTTCTAAGGCGGGGGTGTGATTTCCCAAAAATATCTGAGGGCTCCAAAAAAAACCACTGCAGTATACCATCTATGGCTTTACACCATAATTTGTTTACTTAAATCTGCTTGATTAAAGGCATGATTTAAATTGCAATATAAAACAGTGAATTAATTAATAAAATTAATTCATTAAAATCCTTTTTCAAAGTTTTTATGTTTGTTCTATGAAATTAAATTGTCAAAAAGTGTTGCAGCCAAGGGGTACTTTTAGGCACCAATCTCCCAAAAAAGGAAAAAGACATTTTTCCTATAGTTATAAGCACCATCGTTAATTCCTAGTATAGTAATAAGTACACAAGAATTAACAGATATTGGTGTTGATGTGTGCACATAATTGATTTCAGCAATCAAGAACCGGGTACTCATACCAAATCGTGCATTATAACTTTTTACGCTTTTGAATTGAACAATTAAATATTCCTGCAAATTTTACACATTAATGTATCTAAAAAGTAATAAGGATTTTAAGTAACAACATCATAGCAAGGGCATCACCCCATGAAAAAGATGAAAGAAAAAATAAACTATGTAAGTGCAAATTATGCATTGTGATGCAATACATTTTAAAAAAAATCATCACATCTTTGAAACAGAAAAAAGGGGGGGAATGCCATTCTTATCATCGGTGTCATAATATTTAAGGTATTTGTTGACGGCAATGGTGTGTTTTGCAGTTAAAAAACACGTTGAATATATTTTTGAAAGGAAACACTTTTCCAAGTTGAAAATAGAAAGAAATTGATAGAAAAAATTATCCAATTTGAGGTATTTGCTTTGTTTAATGGAGCTTTTAAGTGTTCTTTTTTTTCCCCCATCTTGGCTGGGTGTCACCCCTGAACAGATGGCACCTGGAGCGGGCCAACCCCACTTAGCTATGCTACTGACAACATGTGTGGTTTTAAAAATCCTATGAATATTAACGACTTTAAATTTTGAAAAATAGGTTTTAAAATCACCTTTTAGCATTAGGAGTCATAAAATTTCTGCAACATTTAGAGAAATCATCCTTGTATACAGTATACAGTTCGATCACGGAATTTCGACATTTGGACGCTTCTGGCAGGAAGAACGAATTCATTCGAGTTTTAGGGAAGTTCGTTTTGCAGGTGCATTTGTTTAGTACGTGAATCAGAATGTTTGCTTCTCTGTTGGTTGAAAGCTTCTAAATTTATAGACTGCCATATAGCATTAGTTCGGAAGAAATCAAGTATGCTAAACAAACTAGAACGATAATAAACACGGCACATTCCTTATACCAGCAGTTC
The DNA here is from genome assembly GCA_038502835.1 of Octonoba sinensis. Classification (NCBI taxonomy): domain Eukaryota; kingdom Metazoa; phylum Arthropoda; class Arachnida; order Araneae; family Uloboridae; genus Octonoba; species Octonoba sinensis. Next base: position 89,314,431 of record CM076605.1, on the reverse strand, counting down.
CTCCCTTTAACATATATGGATTCTTCCACGCATCCTGCTGGCAGATCGCTTTGGTTGATAGCAGAACTGTATTAGCAAACTGCCAGTGGTGTAGTCGCGGGGGGACGCCGTCCCCCCACCTTTTAATTTTAACGCAAGCGTCCCCCCACTTGTTTTGAATTTTAACATAAGCGTACCCCCACTTTTTGATGTTGGTATATGTAAGTGTCCTCCCACCCTTTTTCCCAGGACTACACCACTGCAAACTGCTGAGTGGCAACACTAGTTATCATGCTCAAAAAATTTCAATGTTCAATTGAATGAAAACAATATCTACTGCTTGAGTATCTTGTTTTTCAAAAATTGCATTTATCCTATCTTATGACTTCCCTTTAACTTTAGTGTTATCATTTATCATGATGAAACAAATTTGTTATCTGTGATCAAGGAGTTGCAGTGTTCTGTTGCATGGAAACAAAAATGGATGTCTCCGTATCCTCTTGTGCAGCAAATAATAATCCAAGCTATTGAAAGTGTCACCAAGTCAATCCTTTACAGTCACCATTCACCATGGTAAAACACCACCAAGTCTATTGAAAGTATTGTAGTGTCACCAAGTCTATACTTTAGTGTCACCATCCATCATGGTGACACTCAAAAGTATAGACCATCAAGGCTATCGAAAGTGTCACCAAGTCTGTACTTTAGTGTCACCATCCATCATGGTGACACTCAAGTATAGACCACCAAGGCTATTGCAAGTGTCACCAAGCCTATACTTTAGTGTCACCATTCATCATGGTGAAACAGAAATTCGTTACCTATGATCAAAGAGTTGCAGTGATCTGTTGCATGGAAACAACAATGCATGAAGTGCATAAAAATGCATACCTCCATATCCTCTTGCGCAACAAATAATAATCCAAGCTATTGAAAGGGCGAACGCTATTTTAGAAAATCCTGAATAGAATATATCTTCCAACTGAGTAGGCTCTATTCCACTATTCCATCTTTTAGTTGCTAAAATGATCGAAGTAGCCATGAATGTTGCCAGCAACCACCCAAAGACCAGGAAAACCTGAAAGTACAAACGTTGTTTAATCATAAGAAATTACCAAAATGTTTTGCGCCAAGATATGATTACAAGGAAAAACAACGTAAATAAAGGTTTCCACACAACTTTCTTGTTGTGTGTTGGCACTTTTCTTTCCTGAACTGATGAAAGGGCTTCATCGTACCCTCGAAATAGCTATTATACATTATTGATTAGACAGTTTTCTTTATTTACATGGTTTGTTTATTCCTTTCGCTGGGTAATTTTTTTTTATCAAAGCATGTTTTAAATTGCGTATTTTTTTAAATTATGTGTTTCAAATCTACCTATATTTTAGAGTTAAAATACAGTGAAACCTGTGTAAGTTGACCACTTGCGGTGCAGCACTTTAGTGGGCAACTTAGACAGGTGGTCAACTTGTAGAGGGTGAAGGGCTACTTCTGTTCCTGACAAAAGTGGTCAACTTACAAAGGTGGGCAACTTTACAAGTTTTACTGTATACCAAAATCTATTGTAAAAGAGTTTCTTTTTCAATATAAAATTGGATTATAAAAAAAGGGATGTTGATCATGGTTTCTCACGGAGAACGGGAAAAGATTGGGTTATTAGTTAAATAAACGGAAAATGCATTCCCGCGGAAATCGCGTGTTAGGCAAATTTTGCCACTTCTATGTTGCCCGTGTAAATCGCGGGATACGCAGCAACAGGATAAATTTAATTCTGAAGCAGTGATAAAATTTTGAATTTATGATAGGAATAAGGTTTAGTAACGAATTACATAAAAATCTGATGTGGGTACGATAGGACTTACTTATGGTACGCCTATTAAATTATTCTACAATTCATCTAACAGTCGAAATTCGACCTGAATAATGGAATTTACCATTCAAAACATTATGCTATTTGCATAATGGGATCATTCATAAATAACGTCACGCTTCGAGAGGGGGGGGGGGGGGGCGTGAAATTGTGACAAGGGGAGGGGAGGGGGTAACAAGAAGTGTGACATCCTGCTTCATGCAGCATGGCGTGACGTGTGACAAAGGGGGGGGGGAGGGAGTCAAATATATGAGGAAAAAGCGTGACATAATGTATATAAGGTCCCAATTATATAAGTATTATTCACCAAATTTGGCCATTATAACGTCGACTTAATTTTGATCATCCTCACTTAAAGCAAACGTATTGTAGATCATTGTTGCCATGGGCTCAATTGCGCTCATAAATGTAGCCGCATGTACTTCTGCCGATTTTGTACTAAGTGGAGTGGCAGTTGAACTAAACTTAAATGTTTGCTCCATACATTATCCTCAATTTTCATTTCATTGTTTCAGAGAAGCCTCCACTCAAACTCGTATTGTATTTGCTTTTTATATTACTGCTTAACGACAACAAACCATTTTTAACAATGAGTTTTATCTTTATTACCTAATAATTTACGAAACGAAGACATGTTGCCATCCGCTATCCATAACAATATAACATTACAATTTAAATGAGACTCGCCTGACAAAGAAATGGGAAATAATTAACTAATAATAAACTTTCCAAAAGTTTTTAATTGATATCACTATAACGTCAATAGCTACTAAACAAAAAAAAAAAAAATCGGTTGAGAAACAGAAGAGAAAATGGTTCCTAACTTTTGTCTTTGCCTATTTATATATAGATAATTAGTTATTAAAAGTGTAGAAATAATCTATATATAAATAGGCAAAGACAAAACAGTTAAGAACCATTTTCTCCTCTGTTTTTTACCGATTTTCTTGCTGTTATTATTATTATTTTTTTTTTTTTTTTGCTAAGTAGCTATTGACGAGTTTTAGTGATATCAATTTTTAAAAGAATTGGAAACATTTTATTATTAAATTATTTCCCCTTTTCTTTTGTCAGGCAAGTCCCATTTTTAGTTGTAATGTTATGTTTTTATAGATAGAAGATGGCAACATGTCTTTGTTTAGTAAATTATTAGGTAATAAATATAAAACCCGGGGGCCTCAGTAGCTGAGCGGTCAAATCGACTGGCTCCGGTGCCTCCCTGCGCGGAGAGAAAGAGGCGTGGGTTCGATTCCCACCTTGCCCTGGGTGTATTTCCTTCTTTGTATATTAAAATCTGTTGTGCTGTCTTGTTCTATCTGTCATATTGGACAAGAGTTTGAGGCATATCCTTGAGAATAGCAAATAAACTCGAATATTTATGTGACCTGAAATGGTCGTAAACAAACAAACAAATATAAAACCCATTGTTAAAAAGAGATTGTTCCCACTAAGCAGTTATAGTAAAAGCAATTATAATAAGAGTTTGAGTATCGGCGGAAGTACAAGCGGCTACATTAATGAGCGCAATTCACCCTGCGGCGACAATCAGGCCCGCTTAGCCCTCTGAGCGCCCGCGTGCAAAACCTATCGTGCCGCCCCTTTGATGCGAAGGGGGGGGGATGCTTTTATCATCATTATTGCTATTATTTTATATAGATAACAGTGTATTTCGTTGGAGACAAAAAAAATATTAAATGTTATTTAAATTCTATGCATTTATACCTTTCTAGCATGTTTTTTCCCCCCCGATTGGTGGCCCTTACCTACTCTGCCGTAAATCAAGCATTGAACGTATCGTACCTCCAATGCACACAAGAAAGACACAGCTCAAAATTGAATATTTTGACGCTCTCGGAACATAATTTAGAAAATTTTGACCTTAAGTTTAAATATGGGCGAAATTGAGAGGAGGGAATCGACCCCACCTTCAGAACGCTTTGCCTCCACTTTTGAAAAAGGTGAGAAAGGGGTCAAAATATTATTGAAAAAAGTGTTTCATTTATGAGCAGCCCCCAAAACAAAAGATTTGAAAAATGAACAGTAAAAGTTTGACTGTAATTCCGTTTAGAAAATGTTATTTTGATACAGGTAATGGTAATTCTGATATAGTACCTCGTATTCTATGCCTCAGCCAAGGGCGGATCTAGAAAATCTTCAAGGGGGGGGGGGGGCGATTTTGGAAATCTCGGGGTTCAATGTAAGGATGGATGGAGGAGATTCTTCATTCCTTTTCAACATTCCCTCCGCCGCCCCCCCCCCCCTTTTTTTTCAAACAGCAGGAACAACAACAAAAAAAAAATGCTAGTGTAGTGATATTTAACATTTTACTGGCACATTTTTTGAATGCATATACGTTTATTCAAAGTCCTTATAAAAGGAACACAAGCTGACGTTTTTCTGCTTTCGCAAATCTGTCTATAATTTTTTCAACGTCCAATGTAATATCTTTATGGATATGCACTAACGCTAATTCAGTGAGTCTATCATCACTCATTCTGCTTCTTAGCCAAGTTTTAACCGAGTTAGGATTTCCTTCAAGCTTTCTCAAGAAGAATGTAGGCTTGTAAATACATTTTCTAAATTTGAGTTGATATGTCTAAATTACAAAATAATAGCAATTATTAGTAATATATTTTCTAAAATTTTCAAAATGTAATACTAAATATGTACTAAAAAAACCATCAACGAGTATGTGCAATTTATATAAACATCTGTAATTATGAATGTTCAAGGAAATGTTTCAGACTCCAGGTTTTAGCGTAAATGCTGCAGGAATTTACACCACGTGCTAAGGGTTGGCTAGCTGTCACCAGTTTGATGGGTAGAAGAAAAGAGCAGGGAATATCTTTCCCATTACTCCGAGGATTAGCAACTCAGCAATACTAAAGGACAAAGGGACAGGGGGAAAGCATAGAACTTGAAGGGATATTAGGCTGGGATTCCAAGAACATAAAAAAATGGCTGGTCCCGGGGCACAAAGAGTAAAAACTCACTTAGGAGTGTCGTTGTAGTATCCACTTGAATCAGCCCAAGGGGGGGGGGGGCGATCGCCCCATCGCCCCCCCCCCCCTTAGATCCGCCGTTGGCCTCAGCGAAAGCTCTTAAAAGCAGCCTTTTCCCGCCCTTTGCCAAGAAAGAGTTTGAGTTTTGAGAAAACAAAAACTTATCAAATGTCACAGCTGGAGAAAATAGCCGAGAGGAAGATCCCATGGTAAAAATGTTTTTTAATATTTTCAAAAAATCTGTGATGAAATTTAGGATTGATAGGCTGAATTTGCCGCCCCCTTTCGCGTGGAGCCCGCGTACCGTGCCGTGCACGCCTTGCACGCCCGCTTACAGCGGGCCTGGCGACAATGATTTACGAAATAAACACGACGCTATAATCGCAAATTTACATAAACCAGTACTTACATAATATTGCAAATAGCATAATGTTTTGAATGGTAAATTTAATTATGATGGTAGAATTTCGACTGTTAGGCAGACTTCAGTTCTTATTATGAAATTATTTAAATGTGCACAATAAAAGTAGTAAATAGATGATGGGAGATGTATGCTTCCTACACTCGGCACGTAAAACAAAATAGTTTACTGGAGATGAAGATGGATTGAATAGTGTCTAAGGAGAAAATAATCCGTTCTAGGCTAAGAATGAAAATTTTATAATATGTGGTATTATTTTCAATGAAATATGCTTAAATTACATTCATTAAGACACAAAAAAAGTTTCGTGCATGAAAAATATTTTTACGAACAAACCATTTACAGTTGAACAATTGTATTATTCGGTTCCCGCAGAACACCGAAAGTGAAGCAACATCGAATTAGGTCAGTGTTTGGGAGGGTGACAACCTCTCGCAGCTGGTTCCTGTAGGGCCGTGTACGCTAAAGGGAGCTGGTGCACGTCAAATAGGTCGTGGCTCCAAAGTCCTCCAAGTGAAACGATACCTCTGGGGGTGCCAATCCCAGGTGACGGTCTCTTATCTGGGATCTGGTTCAAAATTAAGAGACCACAAAATTTGAGGTCAAGTCAGTCGTCATCCCTAGTGGTTCCTCCCTCTAAAATGAAGCTGCATATCACCCTAAGTCAGTGGATGGTTGATCTTCTGGACCTGGTAATAGGCTTTCCTATGCCAGGAGGATCGGTAATAACAACAACAATTGTATTATAGTCGAATTTCTATTTCAGCAATCGACAGTGTTGTTCTGGTTTAAGATTAATGGGACATTTAAATGTTTTTTGGAAATCTTTTATTACTTAAAAAGGCCATTGAAAGTTAATGGCTTAATAGCTTTGCAACTAAAAAGAAGAACATTAAAAAATATTTGGTATAAATATTTTACCCTTACCTTTGAAATTTCAATTTCTTTCTTTTTCGCCAACATGTAACCTACTAGAACACCCATAAAATAAGGACCTGCGTGGACCATTGCTTGTGTGTACCAACTCCAAAAGACATCCAGTTGCCTATGAAACGAAAATGATAATTTAAGGAAATATGAAACTTGTTAACATTTTGCTAAGCTGAAAGTATTTATTATAAAAATGATTAGGGTATAAATTTATAACATTGAGCGATATCGTCGACGTTTTGGAAAATGTCATCAAATCATGAACGCTAGTTTCACATTTTTTACATTAATTAAAAGAGAGAAAAGGGAGAGATAAGGAGAAATTAACTGAGCCTGGGGTGTTGGCTCTGTCGATCCAGATGTCAAGTTGAGGGTTCGGTAGAGGGTTACTTTTGGTACTCAAGGAATCATAATGGATTCCTTGAGTACCCATTCGTATCATTTGACGACCTGTGGTCGTTATGGGATCTTTTAGCGTGTGAGTCATATGATTTACAAACCTTTATACCTTTTTCAAACTTTTATAAGAATAACACACTTTAAACATTATAATACCGTTATCGAACTATATCACAATTCTTAGAATATGCATATAATATTTTTTTCACCCTGTACTTCTAGTTATTTTTTCTCTTTTCGAAGAATTTTTTTTTTAAATTTTTTGATTTAATTATTTATTTTTTTAGCTACTGGTCAATTTGCGAGCGCGGTAGCAATAGGTTCGCACAATTACATCGGTAGGTTTAGTGTTAAAGCGGATTCCTTTGTTAACGAGATAGGCATTTAAGTAGAGTAGGATGGAGTAAAATAGGTCATGGGGTAAAATGGGTCACTTGAGAAAAAACTCAAAATAATAGAACTTGAAATTGAAATTTTTAAGCCAATATTTTTTATGTTATATTTCAATGTGTTGGCAACATTTTTCATTCTAAAAAAAGTTAGGTTCTTAAATATGGCAACACAAAAAAAATATTTTTGTAATTTTTGGATGATAGTGTGCTAAACCCATGGTTTACCAATTTCTGAAAACTCAATATTTTATCAAATAACAGCCCAAATTTAAAGGATTTCCGCACAAAGAAACTTTGGAGAACAATTACAGCCGAGCATGTAAAAAAAAATTAAATATTGAATTTTTTACACCAGTTTTTCTTGGATATGGTAAAATGGGTCATGGTTAGGCTTAGCTGGTTCTATTCTATTATTGTTTTAAAATTTACTCTGCTGCGCCTCACTGCAGAATATTCCTAAATTTAAACAGTGTACGTTGTTTATTTTATTGAAATGAAATTAAAAAAAAATTTTTTGAATGTTTTCCCTAAAAAAGATCATGTTGATGTGGTAGAGAGAAGTGATGTTGTTGAAGTGTTATGTGAACCAATCTAGAACAATATTATTTTAAAATTTCAATGTAATTATAATTCAAAATGTTGCTTAATATATTACTTACTTTTTTTTTCAATTTCAAAGTAATAAATAACTGTTTTCAACATTATTTTGCATTATGACCCATTTTACCCCACGATGGAGTAAATCCAGTGCCGGATCTGGGGTAGAGCGAGTGGAGCGGCCGCTCTAGGCGCCAGATGGCAAGAGGCGCCAAAAAGCCAAATGCGAAAAACAATTTCCAGCGCAAAAAATAAATAAATAAAATAAAATTTGGTGGTGCCTTTTCAGAGGCGCTGGAACAGTGTTGCCAAAAAGTCCCTGCCTTTTTTAAAGCTAAATCTAACTATTTAAAGCGGCTAGTCCTAACCTAGTCCGTAATTAAATTACTTCCGTTTTTAGCCTACTTTCCCGTAAAAGTAAAAAAAAATAATAATAAAGCATGAAAGAAGGCTTAATGTATCGTGAAAATATCGTTAAAAATAAAGAAAAGTCAAAAATAAGTGAAGTAATTAAATAAAGATTGAAAAATAAAAAATTTGAAAGTGGGGTATTGAGATGGGGAAAAAGTGTGTCTGTCGGTCTGTCTGTCTGTCGGTCTGTCCCGACAGACCGACAGACAGTTCAAAAAATTTTAACATTAGCGCCTATGGACAAAATTGAAGCAAATTCTGTAAACTCTGGGCACAAGAGTTAAGTTCCTATTGCAAGCTTATTGAAAGGAGTTCTCGGCGTGAAATATTGATTTGAACAGTTTTTGTTCATTTTTGAACAGTTCAAAAAATTAACACAGAGCTTACGGGGAAATTTCAACCCTATATAAATCCTGATCTAACGGACCGATTTACTTGGAACAAACTTTATCGGAAAGCTCTTATAACGTAGAACATGTAGAAATGGAAAGTTTATCAAGAACTTACGAGCCTATTTTGCTATGAAATATTTTGATCGGGATTTTCAAGGATATTTCTCAGTGACTCAATGAGTGAAATAATGAATGAATGAATAAATGAAAGAGTGAAAGAATAAATCAATGAATGAATGAATGAGGAAAAGAATGAATGAATAAATTATTGAATAAATGAAAATATAAATAAATGAGTGAATAAATACATGAATGCGTAAATGAATGAATAAACACTTGAATGAGGTAACGAATGAATGAATAAATGCATGGCTGAATAAATGAAAGAATGAATGAGTGAGTGAATGAATATGTATTATCCGTTGAAAAAGGTATATTTCCAATAATTAGAACTAAAGATAAATAAGAAAGAGAGAGAAAGAGATAGCTAGATTATAAATTTGAATTTGGTGTATACGGGAAAGTAGGCTCGTATAGTTCTAGACGGAACTTCTAGTTACACTCTGTATTCGACTTCTTCCATTCGCTGAGAGCAAACAACGTCATCTTCGCAAGCGAGAATCCTATCCTCCCCTTTGTTGTATTCCAGTTTTCTCACTGCACATTACATTATTTTTGGCAGAAAATAATTTGGCTTTTAGGGGACGTGAAGGTTTTGTTACATATACACAAGTATCGGACTCCAGTGGCCAGGGTATCACAGATTTATTTCTGGATGAGGGGATAATGGAACATGGTTTTAACATGCATGATTGCCAAGGCAATGACAATAGCGCCAATATGGTGGGGAAACAGAAAGGCGTCCAAAGCCGTAATTATTAGAAAATTTACAAGGGCTTTTTTTGAATTCTTGCCGCTGTCGCAGCTTGAACTTGGTTATTTCTGACGCTGCTAGAATTTCAGTTAAATCAGTGTCGTTGTTTGGTGTTATATAACGGCTGTTTGTTTTTTCTCCTCTTCCACAAAGAGATGGGAAGTAATCTCAAAACGTACAGAAGCCCTGACATTAAAAAAAGTCTGTGAGACACGTTGGGAAAGCAGTCTCAAGCCTTCAAGCTATTAAGTATCAATATAAGGAAGTGAAAGATGCACTACAAGAAAAATACGAGGATAGTACTGGTGCCGGTTGCTCTCGCCCACCACATGGATCAATATGAATTTGTGCTCTTTCTTGTGATTTGGTATGATTTACTATACCAAATAATAACTGTTAGCAAATACATGTAATTAGAGTCGGTAGACTAGTTAAATGCAACGAATCTTGTACACAAATGTTGCCAATTTGTTAAGCAGTATATAGGGATACTGGTTACGCATCAGGCTGTAATCATAGCAAAAGAAATTGACGAAAAAGCTGAAATTCCACCTGTATTTCAAAAAACAAGAAACCGAAAAATAAAAAGGATGTTTGACAATGAATCTCAAGATGAAACGCCAATCGACTCAGAACAACATTTTAAGATCACTGTGTTCTATCCTTTGATAGGTACTTAGGTACAATTGTAAATTCGCTGGAAATACGTTTCGAACAGCTGTCTAATTTTAATGCAAGTTGGAGTTTCTTATATGATATAAAGCGACCGGTCGATAAGCCTGAATTAAAGCAATCCTGTTTAAATTTGCAAATTATTTTGACACATGGTTCACACAGCGATATTTCTGGAGCAGATCTGGCCCAAGAAATACTTATAAGCCTGAAGCAATTCTTAGACACAGACCAAGGACAACCGAAAGATGTTCTTAATGTCTTGAACAAAAATAATTGGTGCGATTTGTTTCCAAACACTTGGACTGGCCTTCGGATACTACAAACTGTATTCCAGTAAGTGTCAAAAAGTGAGCGAAGTTTTAGTAAGCTTAAACTGATAAAAGCCTACCTAAGATCGACCCTAGCTCAGGAAAAATTGTCAAACCTGGCAATTTTATCAATTGAAAATGATATTGCTCAATCCATACCTACAGATAATTTAATTGAAAAATTTGCCAGTGCAAAAGCAAGAAAGTTAAGCTTTGTATAGATTAATGTAAATCTAGATTGACATAAGGAATATTTTCTTTTAATGAGTTATTACAATACCTACATAGGTAGAGGATTTATTTAGTGACTGATTGAAATTCACACCAAATACTAATTTAATTATATAGCAGTAAAAGCTTTCTTAATATTACAGTGTCAATAAGTGTTGATATTTGCAATAAAAGTTGATTTTTGAAAATTTGTGAATTATTATTAACATAAAACCAAAGTAGAATTTACGTGAAGTGAAAGCGTCGACCAAAGGGCGCCGAAAGACAATCTCGCTCTACCCTGATCAAGAGCTAGGGCCGGCGCTGAGAAAATCAGGTCACAACTTTATAAGCTCAGTTAAACTATTTCATAATTAAAAAATAATATTAAAATGGCATAAAATTGATCTAAAGGAGTTCAATGTTACGATGCAATTGAAAAGAAGTGGGAAATGTTTCTGGTTTTGTTGCTATGAAACTTTAAATATGAAAATAGCTAAAATTGACCCATTTTACCCCACCTGACATTATGATTTGATTGCGTTGTGTATCAGCAGGATACTTATACTTAGCTCTGATGTTAAAGTAAAGTTCTTGCAGGTTATTCTTGCTATTACTATGGGTTTCCACTTTGCTATAAAAATTTATGGCAGTTTTAATTATGTGCCTTGTTATGGGGACGATCATTAACTCTGTGTGAAACCTTTTTCTCTTTTCGAACCAATGAGCATCAAGAGCACCTATTAAAATACAGTAGCCCCTCGTTATATCGTGCTTGTCGGGGACAGCAAAAAAGCGCGATCTATCCGAATGCGCGATCTAACCGATGCTATTAGAAATAACTCAAAAAGTACAAGTAAATTGAGTGTCGACGTAAAAGAATCAATTTAATCTTACATAATGACAACTTTCTTAATAAAAATCGTTGGGCAATAGACATCTGTCTCTTTCATTTTAAGGACGTTGGGATTAATACAAAAAGAAATATCAAGTAAAACGTCAACTGGTTCGAGTAGAATCATTCTGTAGGCATGTAAGTTGGGGAGTGGGAAGAGAATTGTCGCAGCTTTTAACTGCAGCAAATTCAGAAGAATTGAAAACATTCCTGTTAGATGGCTTTGTTTAATGGGGGGGAAAGGGCTTGAATCAAAAATGCGATATTTTTACTTTCAAGAGCCCAAACTTTAAATTTTGATAGGCATAGAAAAAGCGCGATATATCCGGATGAGCGATATAACGAGGGGTTACTGTATCTCAAAGAGATGAGGTGTTCATGATCGATCCCTTTTTATTGATGGGCCTTTAAAAAAAAGTTGCCGTTCAAACATAAGCTTATTCCCTCCAATCCAAGCAGAAATACCATGAAATACAGACTGTTTTAGAGATTATTTAAAACAGACAGACGTACGTTAGTGTGCCCTCAAAACAACGTATCTGCCATTTTTGCATACAATCGCGGTGAATCTGTATTGTAGCGCGGTACTACTTTGAAATAACGGCACTAATCTTTACTAATAATAAAGCAGCAAGTACGTGTGTGTGTCTGTGTCCGGCGTAGGGCCAAGACCGTTCGGCGGATTTTCATGAAATTTGGCACGAAATTAGTTTGGAACATGGGGGTGTGCACCTCGGAGAGTTTTTTCTGAAATTCGAATTTGTTCTTTTTTTATTCCAATTTATAGACGAAAATTGAATAGGTGCTTTTCTATCTGAAGAAATTGTCGCATCCTTTCAAGCTTGATACCATTGAAAAGCGCGTGAAAATCTACTTCAGGAAGAGTTTTTCTCTTCGTGCTAAAATGCGAAGCCTCTAAATTAACTAGAATATAAGAGTTTTTCTCTGTAGTTTGAAATTATTGTTTCACGGTAATTAACTTTAATTTTATTTGAATTGTTACCATGCCGACTGGCTTATAATCATTTTCTTTTTTCATGAATTAAAATTTATTTCTTGCGGTTTTTGCATTTTGATGCGCAGCCGATTTTTAATTTATTTATTTCTTTTCTTTTTGAATTTTGATTATTCTTCTTTTTTTTTTAACGAATTAAAATACTGCACAGGGTTTTTTTTTTAAAGAAATGTTATCCTTTATAGCGATTTTTGTTATGACTACTTATATTTTTATTTATTTAGTTTTTTTTTTTTTCTCCAGTGAATTAGGAAACATGTTATTTGCCTATTTGGGCTCAGATGAAAGGTTTTCCGCTTTCAAAGCTTTTCCGGCTGCTGTTAGTTTATGAAGCTACACAATTTCGCCTCTCTGTTTTACTGTCAATGACTAATAGATAAAAACTAATTATACTGAAATGAATTAATTAAAACTATTCTAATGGATTATAATCGTTCTTTTTGTGTGGGTACTTGAACTAAAGAAACAAAAATACTTTTTCTCTAAATTTTTTTTCTGTTCCGTTTCGTCTCGTTTCTTTCTGTCTGCTGTCTTATTACGTGTGTTTTGTTTAACAAAATGCTTAAATGTGGGCGTAGGGCCAAGACCGTTCGACGGATTTTCCTGAAATTTGGCATGAAATTAGTTTGGAACATGGGGGTGTGCACCTCGAAGAGTTTTTTTCTGGGATTCAAATTTGTTCTCTTTTTATTCCAATTTACAGCAGCAAATTGCAAAAAAAGGTCTTTTTCTATAGGAGGAAATTATCGCATCGTTACGAGGTTGATAAAATTGAAAAGCGCATAAAAAACTACTATTTAAATAATTTTGCTCAGCGTGCTAAAATTTTACAAAAATTATTTTTTTTCACGGTAATTAACTTTAATTTTATTTGAATTGTTACCATGCTGACAAAAGGCTTAGGATCCTTTTTTTAACGAATTAAAATTTATTTCTTGCAGTTTTTAGCATTTTGAGGAGCAGCCAATTTTTAATTAATTTTTTTTTTTTTGGATTTTGATTATTTTTTTTTAAACGAGTTAAAATGTATTTCCTGCGGCTCACAGGCGATCGATAGCTTTATTTTGATTTACTTATTTTAATATGCATTTTAAGGGCCATTCTTCATACGACACAGGAGTTTTTTAAACAAATGTAATCCTTTACAGCGATTTTTGTTATTCCAACTTATTATTACTATTTACATTTTTATTTATTTTATTTTATTTTCTCCAGTGAATTAGCATACATGTTATTTGCCTTTTTGAGCTCGGGTGAAAGGTTTTTCCGCTTTCAAAGTTCTCGTCCTTGGAGCTAAAAGTCAGCAACTGCCTTAGAGACACTTTCAAAAGACTTGAATTTTTTTTCCCGTTAGATAATTCCCGGAACGAAATTTGCTAAACCATCTTTAACAAGTACGAACATTTACAATATCTTTTCCAAATACCGCACATAAATGTTTACATGCAACCGATGCGTTGCTTCCTTTTTGGAATTCATACAAAATGCAGTGCTGTAAATGCACTTTATCTACTGACATGTTTTTCATTTTAAACATCACAAGTAAATAATGAACGGTTCAAAAGGACTCATTTTATATTACACAGCAGCTAAAAAAAGAAAAAAAAAAAATCCGAATGGTTCACTAGCCAGATGTTTTTTATTTACAAGAAAAATCACCTGCCTATTTAAAATACGACAGAACTTTCCCTCCAACATATTAATTATAGTCGGGATAAATTGTTCTTTTTAACACTTTGGAGTTAAGGTGTTTAGTTGTTTTGTTATGCATTTTCTTACAAATACTTCAAGTAAACATTTTTGTCAAAATCCAAAATTTTACGTGAAAATGTCGACACAAACTCAAAGAAACAAAACTTTAACTGCAATCCTTGATCGCAAAAAAACTTTAATTTCTCAGAAAACTTTAATTTGTCCTACTCCTCCTTGCTTCGTTTACTTGCACATGTGTAATTCGGTTTTGCGACAAATGCATTGGTATAACGCTTGGGATCCGTGAAAATATTGTATGACTTATTGATTGATCGTTTTTTCCCGTCGACACAAAATTTGCTCACTATGTTATAGCGGGAGCAAGAAAAACTCTGGCCATTAGTCCAAAAAGTAACAAAAAATGTAATGGTTTGTTAAAATAAAAAGTTTTCTTAAAAACATTAGTTCATAATTTCTAAAAAAAAAATTTTTTTTAATCGCAAAAATGCGATCAAATACCCATATTTTGACAATACCATGGAAAAATCCACGTAAACCAACGAAATACCTGAATTTCGTGTATTTACCCTGCAAGATTGGTAGAAAAAATATGATTATAATTCAAAGCCGAAGTCACTAAACTAAAAAAAGTAACGCGAGAAGAATTTTATAGAACTAAAAGATTAATAAAAGAAAAAAAATTACGAACGAACTGAAACAAATGTGGACCAGTGCAATGCTCTAAACGGTTCACCGTTAAAATGAACTAACTTACGAATTGTGGCAAGAGTACCACGAAGTGCATCAGTACAATGTTCTAAACCATTCATCGTTTAAAAGAACGATCGTTCTTTTTTAGCCTACTTTCCCGTAAAAGTAAAAAAAAAATAATAATAAAGCATGAAAGAAGGCTTAATGTATCGTGAAAATATCGTTAGAAATCAAGAAAAGTCAAAAATAAGTTAAGTAATTAAATAAAGATTGAAAAATAAAAAATTTGAAAGTAGGGTTTTGAGATGGGGAAAAAGTGTGTCGGTCGGTCTGTCTGTCTGTCGGTCTGTTCCCCCCTAATAACTTTTGAACGAATTGTCCGATTGGAAAAATTCTTTTTGCATTCGAAAGATCTCGGCGAGGACATCTCATTTCCATATTTTACTTTTGAACAATTTTTTGTTCAATTTTGAACAGTTCAAAAAATTTTAACATTAGCGCCTATAGGTGAAAATGAAGCAAATTATGTAAACTCTGGGTACAAGATATAAGTTCCCATGAACAAGCTCACTGAAAGAAGTTCTTGGCGTGAAATATTGATTTGAACAATTTTTGTTCATTTTTGAACAGTTCAAAAAAAATTACCATACCGCCTACGGGGAAATTTCAATCCTATATAATTTCTGATCTAACGGACCGATTTGCTTGGAACAAACTTTATCGGAAAGCTCTTATGACATAGACAAATAGAAAGTTCATCCAGAACTAAAGAGCCTATTTTGCTATGAAATTTTTTGATCCGGATTTTCAAGAATATTTTTTAATTAATGAATGATTAAATGAATAAGCAAAAGAATGAATGAATAAATGAGTGAATAAATACATGAATGACTTAATAAATAATGATTGAATGAATATGTATTAATCGTTGTAAAAGGTATATTTGAAGCAATTAAGAACTGAAGCTAAACGAGAAAGACAGAGAGAGAGAGATAGCTAGATTATAAATTTGAATTCGGTGTATACGGGAAAGTAGGCTCGTATAGTTCTAGACGGAACTTCTTGTTATCTTGGAGATCGTGGAATTAGGAGATTTTGGAATCGACTTCATGTACGACACATCCTATATATATTATATATCCTGTCCTATGTATCATATATATAGGATGTGCATATATTTCTCTTTCTTCTGATTATAGAGATTTATAAGAATCCCCCCCCCCCCCCCCAATATTTTTATACGCTTTCATGATGAAAATTACATAAGAGAAAAGAAATCTAATAATTTTTCTACCAAGAGCTGTATTTTTTTTGCAAAATTATCGATTAAACTCATTAACTATTTTCTCTTAAGAGAGCGGATCCATGGCTGGTCAATTCAAGCGACCGCTAAGAGGGGGGGTCATAGCCGCGTATATAAGACAACTATAATTCGTCTGTCTTCCCAACGAGACCCCTCGGAAAAGACAGACCGACCAGATAGATTTAACCTGGAAAAGTCATAGTAACCTGGAAAGTCAGGAAATATACCGCAGCGACGTCGCTTAAGATATTTATTGAAAGTACGGTGTATTAAAAACTGGTAGTAGCTAAATTTTTAGTCATGCGAAAACTCGTATACATATGTGTTGCGACTATTAATCAGCGACAATAGAAGAATAGTAGAAGCAGAAATTCAAGTTACACAAACTAAAATCAATGCAGTATTTTGCCAGCTGGCCCTGGTGATGTTTCCATAGAACCCAATGCCAGTCATTGCTACCCCGTCATAGAAATTATTACAATTACAAATATTCAATGGTCGCAGCCGAATTCAGCAATTGCATGGGCGAATTTCGCTAAATTATAAAAACAAAGTACAAGACGGTAGCAATTCGAAATCGCCCACTTCCTCAGGAGAGACTCTTGAAAATGTTAATTTAAATGAGCCTCATTTTCGTTTTAATTGATATTTACATCAGGATAAATAACGTGTAGAACTGCTATAATCTTACGCCTTAGAATATATGCCTGATTTTGAAAATAAATACAAATAAAATGGAGTAAATAAATTAGTTCCAGCTGTAATTTGAATTATCCGGAATAGAATAAAAAGCATTGCAATAAAGACATGCCATAAATACTTGAAAAAGGAGTCAGTAAAACTCATTTAATTCCGCGCATTCCCACCCATTTTCACTTTAAAAAAATATGTACCTCTTTCACTATTAGATAGGCGAAACTTTCCATTAAAATCTGCAGTTACGGCATCGCAATGCCAAGTAGAGACGTAAACATGCGAATGTGTAACATTGTAGCTGTAACAAATGTTACACAAAAATATAAAATCGAATCCAAAAGAAAAAAAAAATACGGTCAAAATCATCCAACGAAAAAAATAGAGTCGCAGACGGGTAAGAAAAGGCTGTAATATCGGATGTGGAGTGCGGTTGACAGAAGTTGAAAATTTACACGGAAAATTCGGCTTTGCAACTTTACATGCATACAAAACACTGCATTTCTTTAAGCTTGATGTAGGTAAATGTCATTCTTTATACCTATTAATTACAAGTTTAAATTTCAGAAGGAAATCGTTATAGTTTGTTGTTGTATCCATCAAATGTCAATTGTATGTGTTAGTTAGCGTTAAGTGCCGCTGCTATCTCAAGTGGAAATATGAATGTTATATTTTGTGTTTTAGAAAATGGCAACATATGTCTTCTGCTTTGGTTTCAATGTTTTGGTATGTGCGCTCTTTGTTCGTTCGTCTTATTAAAAAAAAAAAAGGTGTTTGTCGGTATAAAATGCATCATCAATATATCTATTCAATATAATGCATAACAGAAGTGGGCGACGAGGATAGGATTTTAATTACGACCGTGGAAATTTTATTTTTATAAGGAATTTCCTTACAAGTACTCCAAATTAATACTTTTTTAAGAAATCACAATTTTACGTTAAATGTGTGAACATAAAACCAAAGAAACAGAAACCTAACTGCAATCCTCGAAATTTTCTCAGAAACGAGACAATTTTCTCAGATGCATTTTTTTCCTTTTTTTTCAGATAAAAAAAATAATAAAATCAATAAATAAAACCAGTCTCCATTATAAATATCATTTTTGTAATGCTCTCCCTACCCACCTAATTTCATCTCTTGTTCTTCTGCATACGCAATTCGCTTTTGTCACAAATACATTGCTTTTAACGGTTGGGATCCGTGACAATGGCGCATTGATCCTTTCATGCCCGTTCAGCGCTAGCTAGGGGCCTGCATGCCATAGAGGAAGCAAGAAAAACTGTGGCCATTAGTAAGATTAGAAACAGAAAAGGTAATAGTTTCTTTCAATAAAAAGTTTTTCTGCAAACATTTAACTAATGGATTTTTTGTTCCAGAAAAATTTTTTAATTGCAAAAATGCCACCAAATACCTTTTTTTGACAAGGGAAAAACTTTTCCTAAAGCTAGCGAAGTAACCCGATTTTCTTGTAGTTACCTTGCAATCTGAAACGATTGGTAGAAACAATATTTGTAGGACTGCATTTCAAAACCAAACTCATTAATTTAAAAGTAAATGACTTGACGAATTATATAGCAGTAAACTTTTTCTTTCTCTTTTTCAATTGCACCTCGATTTGTAAGGATTCCCCCCCCCTCTTGTTTTAACACTTTACTGATGAGAGTAAGATTTAAATAAACGAAGTTTTACTTCAAAATACTTTTTTCTTTTACAAAACTATTATTTAAAACTCTTTTACTATTTTCTCTTCTTCTTAAGCCTCATAAAACACGTCTCAACTCAAACAAACTCAACACGTACAACTCTGCACTTCTCTGCAAGAAGAGAAAGTAGTAAAACTCTTTTACTATTTTCTCTTCTTAAGTTTCATAAAATGCGTCGCAACTCAAACAAACGTAACACGTACCCCTCTGCACTTTTCTGCAAGGAGAAGAGAAAATAGTAAAACTCTTTTACTATTTTCTCTTCTTCTTAAGGCTCATAAAACACGTTCCCCCAAAATCCCAAACCCAAAAAAAAAAATCAAACCGCCCCCCTTAACCAAAAAACCCCCCTGCACTTCTCTGCAAGAAGAAGAGAAAATAGTATCTTTTACTATTTTCTCCTCTTCTTAAGCCTCATGAAACACGTCACAACTCAAACAAACTCAACACGTACCCCTCTGCACATGTTGATATCTTTGAGTTAGCACTAGATTTACCTAGAGCCTTGGATTTACCAGGCCGTTCACCCATTTCTAAACTTTTATTTTACACCACGTTGCTACTAATTGCAATAAAACTTTCAGTCACATTAACTTGTCCTGCTTACCGTGTATAAGGAAAAGCCGATGCCATTGAAAGTTGCACTAAAATTAGTAACGAATTATGCAAAGAGGAAGCTTCGAAACCGTCAAAATGACTGGTCTGGTAGATCTAGTGTTAAGGGCTATTGGAGACGAATTGAGCTCGGAAAACTCGCCAACTTAACCTCTAATTAGATTTTAAGTTACCACTTTTAGCATTATAAAGTCTAAGAGGATGTTTGCGCTCTTGAAAAAATATTTAAAAATAACTGATACGCTCTAAATTACAAACGGACCGGTTTTCAACTGAAGTTTTAAATCAGCTTCCTGAATATGTTTATCATTAACCCCTTCCCTCTCGCTCCCGTGAAAATGACGGGGAGAGGTTTCGCTCTCTATTTCTCGCTCCCGTGATATTTCCGGGCTGGAGTGTTAAAAATTTCAAGCTAAAAGCAAATCAAAACTTAAAAATGAATATATATATACATATATTTTGCATACACATATTTTTATATAATTTTCAAGGATAAAAAAATATACAATTTTAATGACCGTTTTCTTGAAAGTTAACCGATCGTTAAGGGGTTACATAATATTATTGTTAACTTTTATTTCACATGAGAGATGAATTTTATCTCAGTGAGAAGACGAACTTCAATCGCTCGATAAGAAAAACGAGAAGTGTTTTCAGATTCGTTAGTTGAAATTATTTCGCCAAATTATACCAATTGATAAGTGATCTATATCTTTTTTGTAATATAATTTAAAAGTATAATAGTTGAAAAGAGTATTTTTAACGAGAATGTAGGACTATTTTATGCAGAAGTTATTAAATAAATTCAGATTTATTCACGATTCATAAATATATCTCTTGTCTTTTGCATTGGAACGGGGTCCACTGCCCCTTCCTCCAAACGGCTAAAACCACCTTAACACGACGCCCTAAATATTTTAATGGCGCTGTCCGTGTCACGAGCATCGCCACTTGCTGGGGGTAGGGAGACCCACGGCTGCTAAAAAGGATAAATAAATGAAACAAAGATTATATTTTATACAAGCTAAGAAAAGCAAAAAAAGAAAAAAAAGTCTTAAAATCCTATTTTTTTTCCTTTCCCTGAATGAATAATGTTCCATGAAAGTGTCAAACATTTATTTCCTTCTAAATGCTACACAAGAAGCAAGAATATAAACTGCGTTATCCCATCAGAGAAGAATATACACACAATTAAATGTTAAATGTGTGCGTGCAGCATAATATGTGTACGCTTGCGGTGCTACAGGTTGTCTCGAATTTTCAGCCCAGCATTGCATTTTGATGCTATTTGTTCCTCGAGTGATAAAACTCGCGAAGAACAAACTGCGTCCATGCATTTTAACTGCAAAAGTCATGATTTTGTTTTGAAAGTTCAGGGTTAATGCAAATCTTGCTGCCAACCAGTGTTGCCGTTTGGAAATCAAATTTTCATCCGGCAGAACAAGCAAAAATACCCTCCAATACCCGCTGCCTTTTGCTTTGTCCTGCAGCGCTATCTAGTGAACAAGAAGGGAACTAAGCAAAAGGCTCATTAAGCCGAATATTTCCAAGTCATTACTAAAGTCTTATCTTACAGACGACCTTTACGTATTACTTTTATGGTCTTATTTTACAAACGACCTTCCCGTATTTAAATTTTAAAGCTTCTTTCTAAAAACTTAATTTTACATCGTTAAAATGACTTGTAAGAAAATAAATTTAAAAAAAATACCGTCTTCAAGACAGAATTTACTAGAAAAAAGCGAACTTCTTTTCATGTGACTGTGGGTTGCATTGAATTAATAGTAAAAATGTAATTCTTAAATTAATAGTAAGTGTAACTTTATATTTACCATTCATTTTTTACTATACTTTACTATAACAGTCGTTATCCGCGGAAAGTCCTGAGATAAAGAAATTCCGCAAAAGCAGTATAAATGAGGCAGAAAAAAAATTGCTTATCGTACTCAAACTCTAACAGAATTCACATGATCATCACGAGCAAAACTAATTTTTTGCCTCTGAAACATTTTGTCTTCTCCACCCGAAATTTACAATTCAGAATAGGAAGGCTAGGAAGGAATGAGCTGCCGGAGCTTAACCCGCTGCTTTCGAATAATCGGTTAAGGATGTAGTGCATCGACGGATGTCTAATCGGTCACATGGCTAGTTCTTTTTAAAAATGAATGTTCAGTCTTTCCGAAATGATTTATTTGCTCGCTATCGATTTCGCCTATTTGCGGGGATAAGTGCCTTGAAGTACGATTCCATTTACAATTTCATCGTGTAACTATTTCTTGTAGCATTTGATCATTCATTACTCTAGTGATTATTAGAGATTCTTTTTCCGGATCCCAACTGTTATAGATATGCATGCAAAACACAAACAAAATGCATATATGTGAGAACGGAAAAATTAAAATACCACAGTAAGGCATTTTCCAAATTCCTTTTCAAGAAAGATAATTGCTTTTTCGAGACAAAACGGGGGAAAAAATCGAATTGCGTATGCTAGATGCTAGGAAACCAAAAGACGAAAGAGAAATAAAATAAAGTAAGTAATATATAAAGAAATAAAAAAATGTTTAAAGATCCCAAATATTCCCAAAATAAGAAAAATAAATAAGCAAAGAGTGAAATAAATCAATCTTATGTAAATAAGTCATTGAAAGACAAAGGGGAAAAAATCATAACTTTTGCTGGTGGGTCTAACTTTTGTAAACGTACGCTAACCAACATTTTTTTCTGATTCAATTGTTGTAGCAAGATATTGGTAGAAAAATTAATTACACATTGGCGAGAACGAAAATAACAACTAAAAACAAGCAAAATAATAAGTGAATAGTATATTAAAATTGATTTTTTTTTCTACGAATCTAATTTTAGAATCCTCGCTACTTTTCCCTTGTTTTTATAATAATAATTATTATTATTGGTATTATTTCTCGGTTGAGTAATTCGCTTTTTCTCAAACAAATTGCAATAACGGTTGGGAACCGTAGATACGCGGACGAGCTCATTCGATCATTGTGTAGTGTGTGTACCCCAATACTCCATGATGCAATGGCGTACAGCACAAATGCTTTTCGGCTTTTCTTTTCTGCTTTGATCGCTTTGTTGCATTGTGTGCATCAATGTTCGATGCCGCAAATTAATTAAAATATTGAAATATGTATTAAAATATTTAAATTTAACATTGTTTCCGTTCCAAAATCAACATTTTACCCTCCACCCGAATCGAAATTCCCCCACTAATTTTTTGCATGTGGCGCCATCTTGTGAGAAAAAAGTGACTGTTCAAAATTCCCGAGGTTCAAATTGCTTAAATTATATGTCTACCTTTACAGCGCTATTTTCAAACACAAAATTAGCTCAATTTTGCGATATTTTGGTAATCTTTTCTTCTTTTTTTTAATTTTAAAGAGTTTTTATGGTAAAAGAACGATACACATAAACGATCGTGCTTCGTTTGCAAATCTACCATCTCAATTGTTATCAGATTTGTTCAAGGAAAATGCGAAATATCCATGGGTTATGCAAGTGGGTCTTGATAATACTAATAATTATTATAATAAAGACAACAATTAGTAACGATCATTAAGGAGATTAATAATGAGGGAGGATTAATTATGATAATAATTCTCTCATTATTAATCCCTTGAAAGAGATTAATAATGAGAGAAAAATCAATTTTAACCTTTTTTTATGATTATTATTATTTGTTAATAAATTTGCAATACCGATTAAATATTTCTACCAGTATTCAAACTATTGAAAGATTTATATATATTGTTATGTGGGAATCAACCGGTGCGTAAATCTGAAAATGTCTTTGTTCATCATGCGATCATCCTGTCCTATGATGGGAGGAATAATGAACATTCGTGCTTCGTTGGTGAATCGACGGATCCCAACCGGTATAGCAATTCGTTCAAGAAAAAAAGCCCATGCGTTATGTAAGTGGGTCTTGATAATATTAGTAATTATTATAATAAAAACCAGTAAATAGTAACAGCAGGCCAAAAGAAGATTCATAATGAGAAACAATTTAGTTATTATTATTGTTGTTATTTGTCATTCTCGTTCTCGCATATGTGGAATTTTTTTTTTTCTTTCAATCACCTGTTATAACAGTTGGGATCTACATTTTTTTAAACTTGCTTTTACGGTAATGCTCACAGCAAACGTTAAGTTGGTTTCTTTTTTTCTTCACTTATTTATTTACATATGAATGGTTAATCTATAGCAGTTGGGATCCGTAAGAATGTATTTTTAATAGTCATCGGTGTGATGATTGATTAAATGCTACAAACATACCGACGATATCATAAATGGCAACGAACTTTAAGCATTTGACACCACAAATGAGTGGAGACGATGAAAAGCTAATCGGTGAAGTTTTCCGACTTGACCTATTAGTTAAACATTCATTTTTTAAACAAGATTTAGTGACGTGACCAGTTCGTTAAACATCTGGTGACTGCATCCTTAGTCCTCCCCTGGCCTGAAGTGTGAGGTCCTTTTCACGTGATCTACAAACATGGGGAACAAAAGGCAAGGCATTGACCCATTCGGCAGGTGAGACCGCAACTTGTCCCAGAGTTTGGGACGACAAGTCGAAAGGTCTAGGAGTCAAAAAAATGCGTTAGAGCTTTTAGACAACTATCTCGAAGGTTGTTGATCGTTTGTGAGAATCATGGGAATTCTTATAGTTTGCTTTCGATAACGCACTTTGTTTTTACCTCATTTATTCATTTCCCGTTTACATTTTCGCGGATCCCAACGGTTATAACAAAAAAGCATGGTGAGTAATACATGGCAATGAGGTGTCATTCCTGTTGCTTAAAGAAGGAATTAAATATTTACTCTTAATCTAGCGCAGCTCGCAATTGTATAAAATGCAGCTTTGTTTTCCCTTCTTAAATATGTTGCAAAAGCGGTTCTTTTTTTTTTGAAATGGTTTTTATTTATTCTAATACTTCTGATCTAGGTTATAGAACATCCAGTCTTTGAATCTTTATCGTTCGATGCCGTTGGCTGAAGCACAGTGGCTGTAGTCTGGCTTTTTCCTTACAACTTCGTTTGGTGCATCCGACGCACGAAGCGTTCGTTGTCGTTAAATAGAACTGAACTCTTACAATACCCTCCCAAACACCCGCGTGCGACTGAATCAATCAACTGTTGGGTAATTTACCGCACATTTTCAAGACTCCTTGTGAATAATCATATTTAATTAAGGGAACCACTCAGAACGAGTTCCTATCCTCCAAACACCACGAAAGTGAGAGGCGCGATCATCAATGGATTGCAAATAAATTGCATCCCAGCTTCACGCTCAGATAGAAACCCCATTCCACATCATCGTGGTTGGGTTTTCTGCGAAGTTCGGTGAGCGAACTCGCTAATCATACTATAGAAATGATCCTATGAAGTATGATCTTAAAATATCCAAGGATCTTTCAAATACTTATATTAGTTTCCGTGCTATAAAATACTGGTAGTAATATATTTTAAAAGTAAAAGTTTGATACGATTTTTTATAGTAGCTTTTCCTTTCGATAGTTTCTTTCTAGAATGCAAACAAATAGGGGAAATTTCTAACAGTTTTTTCACCTGTGTCAAAGTTTAAAAAATAAATAAATATGTTCAGTCGTTCAACGAGTTTTATTAAAATACGAAACGATAACTTGCTAAGCGGAATCACCTATCAATCGAACAACATAGTGGGTGAAAAAATATATTTTCTGCGGATAGGATGTCGTAAAAAACATACATAAAACCCGTTTTGTTCCCCCGCCATTCATTCATTTTAAATTATTAATTTGACGCGTAGAAGAACGTCTGTTCAAAAACGCCAGTTCTGCGCTCCCGTACTGAGAAGACAATGATTTTTCAAAAGAAAGCAGTTATAATAGCCCCGTTGTTCTCCTATGACAGGGTCCCTAACCTTTTTGTATCTGTAAGCACCTACCAGAATATCGGTCGAATAACGGGCACCATTTATTTTTTTAAAGTAAATTTATAGTTGGTGGACATAGTTAATAATACACACTATTTATAATCCACAAAAAAATTAATTTTAAAAATTAATTTAACGTATGAATATAATTAGTATTAATATTCTTGTGTAAAATAAATGATTACTAAATTGCTTGCAAAACATACAAAGTATACAAATTATTTATAAGATATCTAAAATACAGTCAATGTGACGGATGGCATTGCATTTCACTGGGGAGCGCTTCATAACTGGGAGAATATGATGAAATTCCTGCTCGCAAGCAATCGTCATGGTGTTTGTTCACCTGTAAGTCGTGATCTATATTTTGATTTTATGTCATTAATTGTCGAAAACAATGATCCACACAAGTATGTGGAACGAAAAAAACGACTTTCTTTTACATGCTGCTATTTTTTAAAATGTAGCTTTATTTTTGTCAACTGTATTTCAGAATTTCTCATCTGGTATAATAATTTTGAGGATAAGGTCATTCTGAAGATCCAAAATTTCTATCTCCACTTCTTCTCGCCTTACTTGAAAAAATTCCGAAATGTATGTTGCTATTTCGGTCACGTTTATTTGGTTGGTAAAAGGGTTTACAAAAAATGTGACCATGGGCTCGATGATATTAAATTGTTGAATGCGCTTTTCAAATTGATGTTGAAGTATTTGGCAGTTGATGACAAATTTTGATGTCAACCTTTTTTTTACTCTACCCTTTATTAGTATACTCTAGATTCTAAATGTTCTCTTTTAGAATGGAAAACTGAAATATTTTATCGTTGGGCACAAGCAGCGGGCGCACCTAGACCGATCGACGGGCGCCGTGGTGCCCGCGGGCATAGGGTTGGGGCCCCTGTCCTATGAGAAGAAGGGAGCAGTAGAACCAGGAATTACTTCTGGAGGGGCACGATGGATATTCCCCGACACGGTTCTTATACAATATTTCATATGATTAAGAGTGTTCGAAAACTTGGATGGGGGTCACGGATTAGCGCATCTCAAGCAACAGCACTGCTTTAATTTAACCACTGTGCCGTTTTTATGGCGTGAAACGTCAATAGAAGAACGTGGTTTGAATGTATTACTGCTTGGGATGCATGCGTCCCTTATCAGTAAAGATTTCGAACACTGCTACTGATGTTCTCATGCTAATTGGAGGGTCCCAAGGTTGGAAATTTTTGATAGACGGGTCGGAACCCACTCAACTTTGGGAACCACTGCCCTAGCGTGTTATTGTATTTACATGCATGTGTACCATAACAGATTATCAATTGTAATGATCCTGAAATTCGATCCATATGTGCACTACTTTGTTCTTTACGTTTTCAGCACAAATGTAGAAGTTTTACTTCTCATGGTCTATCATTTAATAAAAATCAATTTGTTTTTAATTTTCTCCTGCTATATTTTAAATCTATGTAAGAAAAAAAATTACATCCCCCCGCGGTGGATCTAGACCCAGAATGCAACGAAATAGCTTCTTACAAGTTAGAATCCCCCCCCCCCCCCCAAGTTTAACACGAGCAGGCTTGCCCCCCTCCTCCGGTTATTTTACGTATATTTGTGTACAGTCCCGCATTCCGAGGAACTTCATTGCATGATGGCAAAAGTCCTGGGATATTGATTTTGACGGATATCGGATATCCGGTGATAATTGTGTGGCGAGTCACTGCCGGATATCCCGCTCTGATGTTTCAAATCTTTAAATTCTATACATTTTTTAAATATCCCACAGCTTCCAAATACGTAATTAGTTTTTAATTTACATATTTATGTTTTCAAAACATGCTCATTAGTTTCATTATAAAAATCAAAAGTGACGTGCCGGATAATCGGATTTTTCATGCAGTGGCCGGATTGGATTCTGGATATTGAAAAATCAGCTGCATATATGGCATCCGATGTCGCATATACCCAGTATCCGACATCGAAAATAAAAGAACCGTAAATGTAAGAGAATTTTGAAAGTAAATAAAGCCTAAAGCAGGAAAAATAAATAAACAAAGAGGGAAATAAACCAATCTTATGGAAAGAAATCAGTGAAGTACAAAAGATAGTAATTTAACTTTTGCTGTGAGCGATATTTTCAAACCCAAGTTCGTCAACCTTTTGCTGATCCCAATTGTTTTACCATTGGTAGTAAAAATTAATTCCGCACGGGAGAGAGCGACAATTAGTAATAACCATAAATAAAATAAATAAATGAACAGGTGAAAACTGATTTTCATTACTGATCTCATTTCGAAACGCTGGCTACTTGCTACTTTGTTTTTGTTATACTACCTTATTATGATTTCGCGCATGCGTAATTTGCTTTTTCATTAAACAAATTGCTATAGCGGTTGAAATCCGTGGATATACGGAAGAAGCTTATGGCATGCAGCAGTAACCCCTGTTGACATTCATCAGGTAGTTTTAAAAAAGGTACTATTCTCTTTTTAAAGAAAACGTTTTGACAAAATCGTAAATCTGAAATTTTCTCCTCTAAAGAATCTAAAAAACCTTTAAAATTCAAAAATCCACTCGTAAAATCTCACACACCGTAATCGCACGCAAATTTAACGAAGTCCACAACCACTGTGTTTATTTGCATCTGTCTGATGCAATAGCACCTAAATGTAGTTTCCTTTCATAAGAGCCCTACTTTCTTATCGTCTTAACAGCAATCTATCCTTTTCCAAATCAGGGACAGCGCGAACGCAGTCCCAGCTACCAAAAATTACGCACCCCAAGCAACTGCAATTTGCAGATGTGGCGAGCGTCAACCCTCCGAAGTGCAATGAAGGGCCTCTGCTCGGGGGAGCCTCCTCGTTGATCAAGGCATCCCCAGTGCCAGGTAAGTATGATTGTGCAACAGACGTTCAAACGGATATATTACTTCTCGTCGTAGAGCTAACTGGTTGCTACTTAACCTTCAGCAGTTTCAATTGAACATGGCTGCCTGCAATGGAAAATCCCTTCCTCTGGAGCAAAAATGTAATTATGATGTACAGTGCCATAAAGAATAATCGATAAAAAAAATTTGGTTTTTCTAGCAATGACAACCTAAATTTACTCTTAAATTTGAAGTACATTTATGTAATGGCTAGGTATTTGACCGGCCTGTCAATACATAGCGCAGAATAATACTATGCATCTACTCGAAGCTTCTAAACCAGTAGTTCCCAATTTCCTCGGCTAAGAGGTGTACGGGTGTCTGGTGGAGAAAAGTAGTTCTCAATCTTTTTTTTACTTGTGAACAATGTTGCCGGTCCAAAAATCAACATTTTATCCCCCTTCAACCCGATCCAAAATATCCTCCAACTATTTTTGTTGTGACGCCACCTAGAGAGAAAAAATTGTAACTATTCAAAATTCCTGAGGCTCAAATTTGCTTACATTATCTGTGTACCTTTATTACGCAATTTTCAATCGGAAAATTACTTCAATTTTGCAATATTTTTGAAGTATTTTCTCTTTCTTCAAATTTTTAAAAAGTTTCACGTTACGACGAAGCCAGGATTTTTTCTGCGCCTCTGGGATCTCGAGGTTTTAACCTGCATTTTTTTTTTTTACACAAATTATTGAACGTGCTTCGTTTGCAAATCTATGGATCCCAACTGTTATAGCAATTTGTTCAAGGAGAAAGCGAAATACGCATGCGTTTTGTAAGTGAGTCTTGATAACACTAGTAATTATTATAAAAAAGCAAGGAATAGTAACGAGCATTCCAAAAGGAGATTAATAATGAGAAACAATTTAATTTTTATGATTGTTGTTATTTGTCAATTTCGTTCTCGCATGTGTGGAATTATTTTTTCTTTTAATAACTTGTTTATAACAATTGGGATCTGTAATTGTTTTGGCGTTTGTTTACGAAAATAACTCACAGCAAAAGTTAAGTCGGTTTCTTTTTCTCTTCACTTATTTATTTACACATGAACGGTTAATTTTACTGCTTTATTCATTTTTCTTACTTTTGCGATTTTTTATTTTATCTTGTTCATTTTAAAACTTTCTTTATTCGTAGCATTTATTTATTCGTTTTTTTATTACTGACTTATTTATTTTATGTTTTCTGATCTTACTATCATGAATTACTTGCGGCAGGCCTTGCTAAAACAATTTTCTTCCTTGAAATTGATTTTGGAAAATACCTTTCACTGGTATTGTTTATTTCCCCCTTTCTCGATCATGTGCAATTCGTTTGTTTTCTGAATGCATATCTATAACGGTTGGGATCCGCAAAAATGCTTTTCTAATAATCAACGGTGTGATGATTGATGAAATGCTACAAGCATACCGACAACATCTTAAATGGCATCGAAATTTAAGCACTTGACACCGCAACTGGGTGTAGCCGATGACAAGCTAGGTTACGTCACATTTTTCAAACGGCAACGCTAGTTACTGTATGTACCCCCACCCCTTCTTGAATTGAAATTTGAGCGAAAGAGCTGATGAACTATCTAAAAGAACTAATTCATTTCAGTGAGGGAATCGATCTGAGCGGCTCTCAAATGAATTATTTCGCCCACCTTCCGCAAACAAAAACATAAATCTAAAACTTCTCTATGTGAAAAATTTTAAACACTTTATGTTTCAAAAATACCCGAGTTTTGAGTATTGACTGCAAGCCCGGAAACCATACCC
Organism: Octonoba sinensis; assembly: GCA_038502835.1. NCBI lineage: Eukaryota > Metazoa > Arthropoda > Arachnida > Araneae > Uloboridae > Octonoba > Octonoba sinensis. The sequence goes on along the minus strand of CM076605.1, from coordinate 89,284,723 downwards.
TACTTATAACTATACCTATAACAATAACGCACATATCAAGCCGCAAGCGGCTGTTGAACGTGTTGATCATCATCATCATCATCATCACATAGATTTTTTGGCGGGCGATAAGGCACCCCCTTTTACCCAGAGTCCGTGCGAGCAAACGTCGGAGGGTATCTATCATTTATTTTAACATCTTTGGTCCCCGGAGGGCAAAAAAAGTCCAATTCATGGACGAGGGGTTAGTCAAAAATTCAACGAGTAAATAATTAATACAATAACATATATTTTTGTACTTTTTAAAAAATTATATATATATATATATATATATTGTATTTTTTGATATGTAATATATCTTTTTTAAAATTTTTAATCTAAATTGGTTAGTACAGAAATAAAATAGGTAAGAAAAGACTCCAAGCAAATCCCACAGCAACGATTTTTTTTTTTTTTCAAATTTTTCTGTAATTTTTTTTTTTTTTTTTTTCATTTTTATATAGTAAACTTCAGGACATGATCGAAGAGGAAAGCTAGGTAGCCACGTGAAGGGCCGGGTCAAGTTGGGGGTTTAGCAGGGGGTTATTTTTAATGCTTAGTGAGTCATAATCAAGATAGCATGAGTGAGCGGGATACGGATATTTATGATTTAGGTTTCTATAGTTAGCTTGTTTTCGTACTTCTTCGTTCTGATGGTGGGGAAAGCTGTTGTAGAGTTTCGTGGCATTTTTTATAATTAGTTGAGTAATAGAATCGGTTTCGAGCTCTTTATGGATGAATTTACCTTTCTTAAACCAGCGGGCACCTGCAATTTTCCGTAAAGTTTTATTCTGAAGTCTTTGAATGCCTACAATAGTAGTGCGGGCGGCGTGTCCCCAAACAGGGGTGCCGTAGAGTATTGTGGGCTTCAGGATTTGGTTGTATATAAGAAGCTTGTTTTTTAGAGATAATTTGCTATGATACCCCAGGAGGGGTTGTAAAAGATTCAATTTATGCTTGGCGTTATTTAGTTTATTTTCAATATGCTTGTTGTAGTAAAGCCCGTCGTCAATCAGAATTCCAAGGTAATTATCTTCGTGTGTGTAGCTCAATCTATTACCCATAAGTTCTAGGTTTTCGGGACCCGTTTTCTTTTTATTTTTCTTAAAGTGAATAGCAACTGTTTTACTCGGATTGAGTTTGAGTTTCCATTTCTGGCACCACTCGGAGGTGTTCTTGGGCGGGCTTTTTGACGAGGTTTTTTTCCCTTTGTTTTATAATGATTTCTGCACCATCAGCGAAGAGGGCTGTTGTCTTGTGAATATGAGTGGGGAAGTCAGCGGTGTATAGGTTAAATAAAAGGTGCGATAAAATTGCCCCTTGAGAGACACTACTATTGATTCTCTTGTTGCTGTTGTTGTCGTGTCCTCGAGCGAAGCGAGGAAGAATGGGTGCGCTGCTCCTGAGTCTAACGAGGCCCTTATAGGCAGGAGTCCGACTTCCGCCCCTTTATATGTGGTCTCTTACCGCCGTATTCACCGTCAACTCTAACCTCATGGTTTGACGCGAAACCGGTCTCCAACCTGAAGTTACCGCGGATTTCCTATTCACCATCAACTTTGACTACGCGCAAACAGGTTCCCGAAACCATGCCAGGTCGAGTAACTCAACCAAGCTCCAGAGCAAAGTTAAGGTTTGAGCGCATGCGCAGTACGTGTAAACATTAGCAATGGCGGACTGGATGTTGCGAAAATTGGAATATGTTGAGATTTTAGAGCTTTCTTCGCTTTACACGATCTTGAATTTCTGAAGAGGCCTTACAAAAAATACAACTTTAGAGTTGTTTTAATTTTATTAACTAGTATTGTTCAATGTTTTCTTTGTCGCTTTTGTGTGTTTCCGATAATGTTTTTCTCTCGGGAGCTATTACTTCATTAAAGATTTTGAAACTTTATCATGATTCCTAATTGAACAGAAATACCAAAAAATGGGGGGTAATATATCTTTAGTATTTTTATTTAATTATTTATTTTTCTCTCTCCTTGTTGCTTTTTGATATAATTTTATTCTACTTTAAAGTGTACATGTATATACTGAACATTTAACATGCGTCCTGATTTTTTTTGTCAAGGTTACTTCTGGGCCTGCGAAGTTCATGTGTAATATTTTGATTTATGTATGTCGAATAAAATAAACTTGTTGACCTTTACCATGTGTTTTATGTCATTGACCAATTTACATTTGCTTGTATATTCTTTTCTTTTTTTTTTAATTTAACAAAGGTTTTGAATATGTGAAACGCTTCTTTAAAAAAAAAAAAGACATATGAAATGAATCCATAATGCTAATGGCAGTTTTGTGTTTAAAGGTAAACTGCAAGGTTTTTGAAAAAGTCAAAATATTCGCCATATGTATTTGTATTAATGAATTCATATTTTCATTAGAAAAAGGGTTCTTGTTAACCCCAAATCACATAATTTTGAATTGCCGTTTCATGCAGTTGTAAGACTTAAACCAAATTTTTACTGTACTTTGCCAATGCGAAGTGATTGTAAGAATAAAGTATTTACAATAGTTATAATTGAAATCAAATGCATTTTTTAAATACTCTCATGAATTTAATGCAAGGCCATAGCCAGATTTTTTTTTTTTTTTTTTTTTGGGGGGGGGGGGAGGCTTTGAAACAGTTATGTTGAGGAAAGTTTCAGTTAGGAATATATGCTACATTGCGAAAATTTTCGGGGGGGGGGGGGGTTCGTGGGCATCCCTAGTTACAGCCTTGATTTAATGAAAGAATATTCAAATAAAAATTTAAAAGATACAATAATACACTACTGCTTGGTTCATAATGATACATTTCTATATTATATATATATCGTTTGTGAATGGTACATTTCTAATGTCAGAAAGAGATATATTACAATGATAAAATTGGTTATAATTTCCTATTCGTTATATATATATATATTTTCATTTTCCGAGAAAAATTTTATTGGATTCTTTACTTTTCAATATTTTTAAATTTTTTACACGAGTGCTAGAAGTAATACCTTCTCAAACGGGCTAAAAACCACTCGTGTTTTATTCATCGCTATATCGCAGAGAACGGGAATTTTAAAAAACGGGAAACGAAATGTACACTGCGCGGCGAAAAAGCATGAAGAAAATCATGTGATAGTTTTGACCAATAACGGGCCTGCGTACGTTCCCACATGGCGTCGAGTTGACTAACTTCGTGGTTGGAAAACCCCAGGTTGATTTTCCTCCGTGAATACCGATTTTTAACTTCGCAGCGCTGAGCCCTCGGATCTCGTGGTTTCACGCGTGGAGTTAGGTTGACGGTGAATATGGCGGTTAATATTTTGAACCAGCTCCCAGATGAGAGACCGTCACCGGGGCTGGCACCCCCAGAGGTATCGTTTCACTTGGAGGACATTGGAGCCACGACCTATTTAACGTGCACCAGCTCACTTTAGCGTACACGGCCTCACAGGAACCAGCAGCGAGAGGTTGTCACCCTCACAAATACTGACCTAAGTCGATGTTGCTTCACTTTCGGTGTTCTACGGGAACCGAGCTTCTACCGACTGGTCCACTGCGGGACATTGATTCTCTTAATTGACGAAAGTGAATCATTTATTTGTACGTGGAAGGTGCCTCCTTTAAGGTAATTAGATATCAATTTTATAAAGTATTTCAGAAATTTAAACTGTATTAGTTTAAATATGATGCCTTCGTGCCACACCATATCGAATGTTTTCTGTAGGTCGAAAAAGACACCGACTGTCGTTTTACTTCTGTTGAAACCTTCTGTTATTGTGTTAAGCACTCCATTTCAGGTTTTCCCAACGTGGAGCCCACGCTCCACAGGGGGGGGGGGGGGAATTTGATTGTTAAGGGGTGCAATTCGAAAATGGAATCGACACGAGTTTAACCCTTTCGCTCCGAGCCATTTAAATGCACGCGTTAAATAATTATTAGGTATAATTTCGCTAGACGAAACCAAAATATCAACTGCGTGTTTGGCGTCGACAAGTAAATTTCACTGCGGCAGACGGCATTAAATTGAAATAATAAATTAAGATAAAAAAATCATTAAAAAAATTATTTGAAATTTGAATTTCAGTTTTTCATTAAATGTTTTGAAAATTTACTTACTGCGTTTCGTTAGCAATTTCTAAGTGATTTCTTCCTAAAACCTATCATTAAAGTTTCTTAAGTACGCAATTCAATTCTTCAATATATTAAAAATTATGCATGCTACATAGGGGGCATAAGAATTTTATTCAGGCTAAGGTGGGGCATGGGACAAAAACAGGCTGGGAACCACTGCTCTAATTAGTTGATGGATTGTGCTATGATTTTGTCTGAATCCAAACTGTTCGGAGGGTATTATACTATGACTTTCAATGTAGGTTTCCATTTTGGCTTTAATAACTTTTTCGAATATTTTAGAGATATGCGATGTTAAGCTAATAGGCCTATATTTTTTTCTATTCCTTGAGAATTGTGAATTGGCGTAATTTTCGAAGTTTTCCATAGTTTAGAGTAATATGACATTTTGAGTGAGATATTTATGATTTTAGTAAGGCACGTAAGAGCATTGATTGGTACACTTTTGAGCATTTTATTGAATATTTCCTCCAGTCCTGGGGCTTTTTTGTGTTTGCTCTTTCTAATGAAAACAAATCCTACATTGACTTCCTTATATGTATTTCCCGCACAAAAAGAAAAAGAAAATAAAAGAGAAGGTGAAGGGCGGGGGGGGGGGAGTACGGCGTAAAGGTGAACAACATTGAAAGTCTAACATACAGATGCAATGGTATCCTTGGTGGCAGAAAAGCGTACATCAAATTGAAACTTGAATGAAAGCGCTGATGAACTATCTAACAGTTTTGCCCATCTCTACAGCTAAGTATTTCAAAGAATGACAACAAATCTTTCTTTTCGACTTTATTTAGTTTCACTTGTTTATTTCCCTTGTAGTTTTCCCCTTGCAGTCATTTTTTAAAGTTCAATTGTAGTTTTCCATAGGCCCTTTATTTAGTTCCATTCCTCGTCACTATATGACACTGCGACACGAAACAGAAAATGCACTGTGGGTGTTGGAGGGTAAAACTTCATTGGGAAACTGCTCCTTGTAGTTTTTCTGGTCCCCTCCCCCTCCTCCTCCTCAAATTGAAATTTGAACGAAAGAGCTGATGAACTACCAAACTGTTTTGCATACTTTACTGCTAAGTATTTCAAAGAATGAAACAACTCTTTCTTTCGAGCTTTAATCTTTCAGAAAAAAATACTTATTTCTGGAAATAATAAAATAAATTTTATAAAAAATAGAACCGACTTCAAATTATAAATTACGCTAAAAAGTGAAAAATAATTTTTTTTTAAACAACATCGATGTGACTTTTAACATAGTTAGTCGGCACCGACTTTTAAAAAAGTCGGTGCAAAATTAGGATAGATGAAATCTTTTGTAATCTGAATCAATTACAAATATACATATTTTCCCAATATTAGCACAATTCCAATATGAAGTAGCAAATGGTGTAATGGTAATTAGACTCATAATTTTGCACCGACTTCTAAAACTATGTTTAAAAGTCACATCGATGTTGTTTAAAAAAATAATTTATTTTTCACTTTTTAGCGTAATTTATGATTTGAAGTCGGTTCTATTTTTTATAAAAATTATTTTATTTTATATTTTTTAGTGCAAATACATTTTCTATATAAATACTCTATTTTTTTTAAAATCCATGGCAAACCTTCATTGAATAAATGGCACTAAAAACTAATCATTTGTATAAAAAATTCCGTTTTGAAGTCGATTTTAGCAAACAAACTGATTGGATTTAATTTTTGCCTCAGAGAAGCCTTCAGTCAAAAGCTTGCTGTAATTGCTTTTAATATTAAAGCCCAATGGCAACAAACACTTTTTAAACAATGACTTTTATATTTATTAATAATTTTCCCAACAAAGAAAAATCAAGCCAATCCTTTCCAATTAAAATAGAAAATACTTATTTTTTCTCCCGCAAAGTTTTTTCTAAATAACAAATGTAGTCAGATTGATGTACGATATTTGAGTTAGACGACCCTCTATCGATTAAAGAAAAATCGTCAAAATCGGTTCATTTAGTCAAAAGTTATGAATGGAAAAACAAAAAACATACTACATTTCTGCCCACTACTTTTGTTCTATGAATCGAATATGGTCAAACGAAATTACGGGACCTATGGGAAACCACCCTCGATCGATTAAAAAAAAAAAAGTCACGAAAATCGGTTCATCCGGTGCGAAGTTATGAGTGGACAAACAAACAAACAAAAAAAAAAAAAAAAAACGACATACATACAGTATGAATGTATAACTTCCTTCCTTTGTGAAGTCGGTTAAAAAAATTAATCATCAAAACGTGATGGGAGGTGGAAGAGATCAACTGTCCCTTCAGCACGACAAAGTATTTGAAGGCGGCAGCTTTATTACTGTTACTGATTACTGAAATCAAGCCAATGCAACGGGAGCTGTATCGGCGGGTGTATGTCTGCTAGAGGCGAAGAATGATGGACAATTCACACACGGTTCCTCCTCTATAAGTCACGTACTTTCGTATTTCTGTAAGTTAGAATCGACGGTTTGCAATTTCTTTTCCGCGTAATCTTCATAAAAGACAGCAAACTATCCTTCGATCATTCGTTTCTTTTATATCTCAACGAGTAGTGCTCTGTGATGAAAATCCAGGTCCGTAGCACAGATAACATAATATCACACGCATGCGCGAAGACCATGGGTTTGGATGGTTAACTCGTGTCTGTCATTAACCGTTTCCCTTACAATTATTTTTGAAAACAATTGCAAAAAATCATAACATTTTTAAAATTCATTTTTAAATACAAGGAAACGAAACGAAACAAAATACTGTAAAACTTCGCAAATCCGAACCCCTAAAATCCGAACGAGTTTCCTTTAACAAATTTAAATTTGAAAAACACACGCAAAAACTAAAACTTATTTATTTTGTCACAACAAAACAATTAAAAACTATTACTTATTAAATTTATAAAACTTTTTCTATAACAAAACAAACTCACAGTCGAAGTGACGAAAACCTTCCAGCGGAGGCAATTGCGCGCCAGCGTCGCATAAACATGATATCATTTGGCGCGGCTGCTGCGTGTTACTATTTTAGTGCAATTTTATGATTATAATGAATACCTATCTACTATTGATTTTCTTTCATTTATTAAAATGATTATATAAAAAAAAATGTCTTTACCCCTAAAGGATCAGTGTTGTTTTTAAACAGCACATCAAATTTTCTCGAATTCTATTTTTCCGAATTAAATAATAATTTTTTAGTATGTTTTTCACTTATAACTAGCACAAACAAATACACATTAAAAAAAAATTACAAAGAAGAAAAAAATTGCGCAGTGTAGGGTTAAGTCCTATACCGTAACGAAGGTTCTTTTATTGTGTTATGAGTAGCTTTCGGCTAATCCGAACAAATTGAAATCCGAACAGGCTACAGCCCCAATTAGTTCGGATTGGCGGGGTTTTACTGTATGTAGGTTTGTTGGTAAGTTGAATTTAAATTTTTTACAAGTGAAAAAGCATTACCTTACATTACATTTTAATACTATTTTTATATCCCGAGTTATCTCGGAAAATGGAAAAAACTTAAATATTGGTCTTTGTAATGATAGTTTTTGAGACTAAAAACAACAAACCAACAAGCTTCCAATCAAAGCTGAATATTATACTATACAATGGGGGTATACTATGCAATGGGGGAAACACGTGACCAGCCCCGCCAAAGAACGCGAAGCCAGCAAAACTTGGCAAACGGCCAATAAAGATTGAATATTTCCTTTCCTCCAGGCCGTTTAAAATAAATAACATTGACAAATTCTGCTTCGCCCGAGTTTTCTCGGGATAATAATTAACTGCAATATACACGAATCCGATATAACTCGGGATAATCACGCAAGCGGTTAAAAGCGACATTACATGTTAACAATTTATCGCGATCTAACTTCGAAATTTTTCGCTTGTTGATGAGCAGTAAGCAAAGAACTGACTCCCCGCCCAAGAATGATGACCACACAAAAAAAGATGGTTAATCCATTGGAAATCCTAAAAATTTCAATTTTGCTGTCCGCGGAATGCCCTATAACAGCAACTTACACAGATCGACCAGAAAGCGCTTCCCGATCGCCGTTTTTCTTTGGAGATGGATTGATTGATGAAAATCTTTATATGCAAACGCAAACTACCATACTGTGTAGCTTAAACTGAGGAGGTGTGACAAGGCAGCCTCCCCCTGCGCTCCTGTATATTATGTTTTATCCACAGGTTCACGAACACATAATATTTGTAAGGTTTTCAAGAGAAAAATTATGAGAGAAGTTGCATACAGAAACATAAAAATCATAACTAAAATTTTAATTTTTCGAAATATTTTTTTTTTTTTCCACAAGCGCTTTCATTCCGCAGAGAGATTTCTCAATTCGCGTTGTGCCAACTCCCCGTTTATGACTACACGTAACATATTTAAAGGAATGCTTGATCTCCACTATGAATAACATAATTATTAGCACTGAAGGATAAATATCACTGGTAGCTATTGTAAAAATAGTATGATAGAATTAAATTGATAAATTGTATATCAAATTGTTGTTACTTTCGAATTTCTTGGAAGTGTCTTCCTTTTTAATTTTTTTCATGCAAATTAGTTCTTTTACAACCCTAACAATAAACACGCGGTATTAGCCGCTATTAGTGTAATAGGTAATCTACGTACCTAGACAGTTAATCGGATCATCTTAAATAGCGAAAATAATACCTACTACTACATACTATAATATTAATGATAAACCAGAATTTGCTTTCTGTGGCGTCATCTGTGAACAGTGATGCCGTTTGGGAAAAAAGTTTTTACCCTCACTCTCCAGTACAAGCAAATATACCCTCCAATAGGCGCAGCCAACTGCTTGCAGCGCCATCTAGTGATCAAAAAAGGAAAGGACTATTTACCCGAATAACTTTCCAAATCATTACTTTTATAATCTTATTTTACAAACGACCTTCCCGTATTCAAATGTTGAAGCTTCTTTCTAAACACTAAATTTTACATTGTTAAATGACTTAGACTTTCCTAGATCATTACTAAGAGAATAAATTAAAAAAATACCGGCTTCTAGACGGATTTTACTGGGAAAAAGAGAGCTACTTTTCGTATGATTGTGAACTGCATTGAGTTAATACTAAAAATTTAATTATTACCTAAAACAACGTCAATGACATATTATTTACCACGCCTTGCTATAACGGTTGGGATTGGCAAAAATTTCAGAAGGAAGCGAACAAATGACGCGAAACAAAGTGTCTTATCGTACTCAAACTTTTACAGAAATCACATGATCCTCACGAGCAACACTTACTTTTTGACTCATAAACATTTTGTACTCTCTTCCCGAAACTTACAATTCCGACTAATTGGTTGGGGGGGGGGGGGGGGAGCTGCCGGAGCTTTACCTGCTGCTTTCGACCAATCGGCTAAGGATCGACGGCAGTGCACCGACGGATGTCTAATCGGTCTCGTCGCTAACGAGTTGAATGTTCAGCCTTTCCCAAATAACTTATTTGCTTGCTATCAACTTCGCCTATTTGCGTGGCCGCGTGCCTTGAAGTACGATTCGATTTACAGTGTGATCGTGCAATTTGCATTTCTTCATTCGTAACATTTGATCATTCATAACTCAAGTGATCATTAGAGATTTATTTTCTCGGATCCCAACTGTTATAGATATGCATGCAGAAAACAAACGAAACGCATACATGTGAGAACGGAAAAATTGAAATACCACAGAAAGGCACTTCCCAAAGTCATTTTCAAGAAATATAATTTCTTGTCTGGGGCATAACGGGGAAAACGTCGAGTTGCTCATTCTAGATAGCCAAAGGAGGGGAAAAAAAAAAAAAAATAGATATAAAAGCAAATGAAAAAATGATTTAAGATCCCAACTTTTCCCAAAATAAGAAAAATAAATTAACAAAGAGTGAAATAAATGAGTAAATAAATAAGTGAAGGACAAAGGGGAAAATCTTAACTTTTGCTGTGAGTCTTATTTTCGTAAACGGACGCTAATCATTATTATATCATCAGCAAGGCATTGGCAGAAAAATTAATTCCATACAGGCGAGAACGAACATAACAAATAGAAACAAGTATAATAAAATGAATAAATGAACAGCATATTTAGTATATTTAAATTGATTTTTTACTAATCTGATTTTTTAATTCTTGGTTCTTTTCCTTGTTTTTGTAATAACTATTGGTATTATTTTTCAGGTGAGTAATTCGCTTTTTCTCAAACAAATTGCTATAACGGTTGGTGTTGAAGATGAGCCTTTAGTAGGGATAAATTCACTTCATTTTATATTTTTATGTTGTGATGGAAACGAGATGTAGCGAACCCGAGACAGAAGACCTCGAGCAAAGCAGTTTTGAATTAAAAAAAGAAAGAAATATAATGTTAAGAAGTGAGGTGCTCTTTTTACAATCCGTCTAAAGGTGTCGTAATAAATGTTCTTTTTATGTAAATCAAGAATTTTCGTCTCTGATTAGCAATCTGGACAGCCTGTTCCCAATTTTAAAGAGAGGTTGCATAGTGAATTGTATAACATTTGGCGCCCCCGGGTGGGCCGCTTGTCTAGAACGTAAAAACAGATGAAATTATGAGAAGTCGCCATTAATTTTCTGCTTGATTTTGATATCCTCTTCGAAATTTAACGGTAAGATGTAATTACTTGCGATGTTTGAACATTTTGATTCAAGATAACTGCAATATTTTGAATCGGTGAATTGAGTATTTATAAATATATTTTAGTTATTATAGGAAGTAGTTTTAGAATTTATAAACTCTCTTTATCATAATGGATGCAGTCAATAAGGCGAAGCGTACTGTAGTAAGAAGTCAAACAACGAAGTTAATTGCAAAAATAGAAGCGAAATTTTTAGAGGGTAATGCGGATGAAGATGAGTTGGAACAATTTCTGGCGGAATTAGATTTTAAAGAAAAGGAGCTTAACTGCCTTGATGTTGAAATTCAAAAAACCATTGAATTGAAGGATTTAGAAACAGAAGTACTGAAATGCGATGAATACAATACTAATTTGGTAATTTGGAAAACAAAAGTAAAACGTGCCAAATCTAAGTTAGCGCCTCACACGGATTTAAATATGACAACGACGACTGCAAATAACTCAGAAGAAAGAGTTATATTTCAGAGATTTGAGCCACCTCACAGTAATTTACCTCAATTAGCTATTAATAAATTTGATGGTGATCCCTCGGACTGGCAAAGATTTTGGGATCAATATGAAGCTGCAATCCATAGGAATTCGGGCATTTCTAACGTCAATACATTTAGTTATTTAAGCTCATATTTGAAAGCGATAGCGTCTGACGCAATTAAAGGATTTAGTTAAACTAATAATAATTATCTATCAGCTATTGATACCTTGAAGGACCGTTTTGGGAAGAAAACACTTGTCATTAACTCTCATTTAAACAAATTGCTCAGAAGATCGACCGATATTACTTCCTTACGTAAATTATTTGACACTTGTCACACCGAGATAAGAAATTTGTAATCGCTGGGAGTATCGGAAGTTATTTATGGGAGCCTACTTTGTCCTATTTTGATTAGATTATTACCAAACGATATAGTATTGGGAATTACTAAGAAATACTGCACAGGCGATGAATGGAAGGCTTCAGAAATTATTAACATTTTAAAATCAGAAGTGGTAAGTCGAGGAAAAGCCGCTGCTTTAATTTCAAGTTCAAGTACACAGAACACCGAATGTTTTCCCCTTTCTAACAGTAAACGTGACCCGTATGCATTATCACATAAAAGAAACAAAAATCATCCGTCAACTGCATCTGAATTATTGAATCAATCAAGTAATAGAAGAATTAAAGGTTTTTTCTGTGAAAATGATGAACATCTATTACAAGATTGAAAGGAATTTAAGATAAAGCAAATGGATCAAAAACGAGATTTTCTAAGGAAATTTGGTTGTTGTTTTGTTTGTTTTAAAAAGGGGCATTTAGCTAATAAATGTAGAAGTTTTATAAAATGCCGCATTTGTTCACATCGTCATTATGAGATTATATGTCCTGATATTAAAAAGAATGAAATTGAGGAAACTGCAAAAAGTGACAGGGAATTAGAGAAAAATGTAAATGCGTTACATTCAATTACTTCAACAGAGGTTTTCTTGCAAACTTTAGTTGTAAAATTAATCGGTAAAGATGGCGAGCGGAATATTCGTTTAGTCATTGAGACAGGTTCACAGAAATCGTATATTTTGAAATCCACTGGTTAGAGAAATGGGATTCGAAGTGCGGGGAGAAGAGGAACTTAGTCATTCATTGTTTGGCGGTGCAAAAACAAAAGTTAAGAAACACCGTTGCTATAAAATTCTCTTAACAGATTTCAAAGGCAATTACACCTTCAGTCTTGACGCATTAGATCAAAATATTATTTGTAATGATGTTCCCAGAATTAGAAAAGGACCTTGGTTACAGGAACTGAAAACGAAAGGCATTCATATAACAGATGTTCAAAGGAAGTCACGACAGATTGAAGTACTATTAGGTGCCGATGTTGCTGGAAGACTTTTCACCGGTAAGCGTGAGGAACTGAGATCAGGATTAGTCAAAGGACCTTGGTTACAGGAACTGAAAACGAAAGGCATTCATATAACAGATGTTCAAAGGAAGTCACGACAGATTGAAGTACTATTAGGTGCCGATGTTGCTGGAAGACTTTTCACCGGTAAGCGTGAGGAACTGAGATCAGGATTAGTCGCCTTAGAGACTAAATTACGATAGACATTAATGGGAAAGGTCCCTCGGCTAGAACAACATAATGTAAATATGACTGTTATTAGTATGCTCTCCCAAGAACTACCTGTTTCATTTTTGGGGGACTTAATTAAGGTAATTGGCATTAGAGATCCGATTGAGCAGAATACTACAGAAGATTCACAAAAGCTGTTATGGTTCATTTTCAAGACACTGATAAACAGAGTTCTGACGGAAGGTATGAGTAAACTTGCCATGGAAAAAAGCTCATACCGTTTTGCCGGACATCAGTGAGTTATCCCTAAAGAGATTAGATGCCACTTATAACAGATTAAAGAAAACGAGATATAATGAAAAATATCAGCAAGTCTTTGAAGGAAGGATCGAAGAAGTGATTGAGGAAGTACCCTTAGACGAATTGCTATTGAATGAATCACATTACCTTCCCCATCGCCCAGTTATTAAAGAAATATCACTGACATCTTTTGAAATTCAGCCCGTTTTCGATGTTTCTGCTAAGATTCCCAACTATCCATCACTGAATGATTGCGTAAAGACCAGAATGAACTTTATAGAGACAATTCCAAATATATTAGCCATATTTCGCAAGTATGAAATAGAGGTAATTTCTGATATAAGAAGAGCATTTCTACAAATTTCTTTGAGTGAAGATGATAGAAATTTCTTACGGTTTCTATTGTATGACGAAGAGAATGTCAAGACTTACAGACAAAGACGAGTTGTCTTTGATCCAATTGGATTTCTGGTTCCAGCTTTGATGCAACCTAAGCTTTTACTTCAGGAAACTTGGAAGACAAAAGAAAGTTGGGATTCAGAAATTATTGATGACATAAAAAAGAAATTCATTTCATGGTTTAGAGGTTTGCATTATTTGAATGATATTAAAATCTCAAGATGGTTTGGCGTCAGAATCGAAATTAAGTCTGCACACATTTGTTGATGCGAGCCAGAAAGCTTATTCTGCTTGTATATTTCTGAGATGCGAACTTTCTGATGGTTCTGCAAAGGTGCAGCTACTCCACGCTAAGTCAAGAATGACTCCCTCTAAGAAAAGTAGGATCCCTCACCCTGAATTGGAGCACGATTATTTGGTTCCAGGAACTGTGCTCTAAAACTTTGCGATGAAAATAATGACAAGTACTTTTGGACGAAGTCATCTACAGTGTTAACGTGGATTACGAGACAGGAACCTTGGTCAGCATTTGTGGGTAACCGAATCATGGAAATAAGGAAATCGAATTCTCTTAAGAATTGGTTCCATGTTCCAAGAGAGCGGAATCCTGCGGATCTTCTTTCTAGGGGATGCAGAACTAAACAACTGCTGAAGTCCGAGATCTGACTAGGGCCAACATGGCTGAAACAGCTCAAAGAACATTGGCCTAAGGCTACAGTGGACGTTTCGTAGAAATTTTTTTTTTTACATAGTTACATTGATGGAATTTTCATGAAATAATCTTATATAGATATAATGTCAATAAAGGACAAAAAATGTGCAATTTTTGACCTTTTTCTTGAAATTTTGTGTTTTTTTAAAAAAAGTAAGCGTAAAAATTAATAAAATGTAGCACGCTCCATGCGTCAAAATATTGAGTAAATACTGTTAAAATATTTTTTTTCCACATCTACATTTGATACTTCACAGATTGTTGGGAAAAAATTTTCATTCTTTATCACCAAATTAAAAATAAGGACAAAAGTTCATGTTTTGATGACATTTTCTGAAAAAACATGCCGAAATGAGTTAATTTCACGTTTCTATCCATTACAATACGACTCAGTCTATAGTTTTCCAAAATGTGTTCCCAACATTTTATAAATAACCTATTGGGAGATACATAAAAAAAGTTTCATCCTTATCCGTACATTATTTTGACGCAGGGAGCATTTGAAAGTTTTGCTTTGTAAGAAAAAACTCGTTTTGAGAAAAACGCATTTTAAGCTTTCAAAGAGCAATTTATAACAAAAAAAAGTAATTTCATTCAAAATATCCAGCTAAGGATAAAAAGGGTATCTTATTACACAATTCAGGGAAATATTTTTTTATATATTTGAAGTAAAAAATAAAAAAAAGCATTATTTGTATAATCATACATCTCAACAAAATTGTGAAATCGTGCAAGCATTGCAATTGTTTGCATTCAGTACATCTTGGTAACAACAACATCTTGGTAATAATGCACTAACTACATTTATCATAAATGAGGTCAATACTAAAAATATTTAAAATGTAAATTGGATAATGAATTCAAAAACACATCAAAATGATCCGGAAGCGTAGCACGATTTATCTTTGGCGTTCACTTTCGCTTTTTTCTTTTTCAGGAATCGTTCTCGAGTATAGTTTGGAGATTGGCATAACATTTTCTGTGAAAGCCTCCTGCTTTCTTTCCTATTAGCAATAGTGAGAGAGTAGCTATTAGCAAGTTCATCACACTGGTTATTTATTTCTAGAGCTTTGACTTTCCCTAGGTTGAATTCCTCGATAGCCTCGATGACGGCAATTTCCAAGCGTCGCTCAAACACAGACACCTCTTTGGGGCACTTACGCCAGGTGCAACTATGGAGGCTTTCATTCAAGTTTTATGTTTTACCCGCAGTACACCGCTTCAATATTTCATCGGAAGCTAGCCTCTGGTAGACAGGCATGATTTTTTCTAAGGTATCTTCAGAGAGATAAATCGACATGGATGAATGCGGTTTTAGAACTTCTCCTTTTGCAACTGCACGTTGGAAGAAACACCATGAGCTCTCTCCTGATGGACATTTTGCATGCTTTGGTTTCTCATCTGTTGATGAGCAATGCAGTATGGTGGCATAAATTGCACTCTTCATTTTTTGCACATCCGGTACATTGTCTTTTATGGCCTTCCTATAAAAATTTTGCAGTTTTGTCATGTTTTCTCTTGTCAATCCGCCTTTCTTCCGTCCTCCAAGTGTAACTTTTTTTTAGCGACGTGATTTATACATTCTTCTTTTGTTAGTCTGTATTCTTTCCCATAAACTTTCTTTCTGATAAAAATTGAAAAGTTTTGGCATCCCCGTCACTTAAAATAGACAGGGAGCGCATTTTGCATTCTTGAATAGAACGCTGCCATATGACTTTAGCAGCGTTCATTTCCATTGCGCCTGATGTGCCCTCAAAGTTTTTGTCACACTCATCAGCATGGCCTTCCAACCAGATCTTGAAATCTGGCGTTTGACTTCCGAGCTGACTTGCAGTCATTACACAGTTTTGGCAGTACTTTGAAAGTACTTCAAAATCTATAACAAGTCCAGTTAGCACATCTATGACGATTCCAATCCCTAAATTAGAAGTGTACCCCCGTTTTTGCCAGGTACCGTCAAATGAGACGCTTATGTCTAAAATATCACTGTTTGTCGGATTTTGAAGGCTTGAATGTGCATATCGCACAATATTTGTAATACCTTTCCTTTAACCTCGGCATATTTTGCACTGATATTTCTTAGACACTTTGCGAATGTTTTCTTATCCATTGACGGCATGTTCAAAACAGCAGAAAAAGTTTCCAGTGCTGCGTGACCTCGACCTATGGACAAGAAAGCTTGGACAAGTTTGTTGTTTACATCAAAAGTTTTCTTCTCCTTTTCGCGAACACTTGAAAAAGTTGATCCATAGTTCTCACCACAGTTCTCACAAACAAGTTCTAATTTTATGGAGCATCCAAAAGAGTTCTCCTGTTTGATGGCAAGAGATGAGCAGCCACAAGTTTTGCACACAACATTTCTTAGGAGTTCTGACCACATTGACTGGTGTGTCAAAACATAAGTTGATTCTAAATGTTTTTGAGCACTTGAAATATCCTGATTATTTATATCTGAATCAGTTTTTGCACTACAATCTTTTTCATCAAGTAGCTTTGGTTTTGGCTGGACACTTTCAGATTTCTGCGAACGACTTTTCAAATTCTCGCAAAGTACCTTCCTTCGCTTTGAAGGACGACCTTTCGGTTTTCGATATCTTGATGATATCAAATCCATCTTAATTCTATGATTTTTCAATTATCCAGAAGACAGAAGCAATTTTAGCCCTGAAAAGGGCTGTTTTTTTTAATATGATTAGCAAAAATCACTAAAGTAAAAGAGCGAACAGCGTAAATATAAAAGCAATCCGAACATAAACAAAGCTATAAAACGTTACAGTCACAGTCGAAGTTATTTACTCTCTGCAACAACGTAGCAGTAAAACAATTCTCAAAAAGTAATATCAAGGCATGACACAAGCAAAATATTTTAAAATAAAGTTAGAGGGGAATGTTTTGTGGAGTAAACCAGCAGACATAGTAGCAGATGGCGAAACAGCTGATCGCAAAAGTTAAACAAAGGGGCGTGGTTTTTGGGGCGATAGCGCTATAATAAGCCATAACTCATGAAAAAAAAAGTCGAATCAAAAAATTTTTTTTTGTACTGCATAAAGCTCTTTACAGAGCATAAAAATAAACTAAAAACAGAAAATCAGTATTTTGAAGGTTTTTCGCTGATTTCAAAGTCCACTGTAGCCTTAAGTGAACTGAAAATATCTTTGAAGAAGAAGGCAAAATATCTTTAAAGAACGTCCAAGTCTTTGATGATCATGGTAATATGCTTCGTTTAAAGTCCATTTCCTCTTTTGAACAGCTTAATTGGACAAAAATTCGAACAGAATTTGAAGTAAGCCAAATCAGATGGAAGTTCAATCCTTTATCCGCCCCAAGGTGGGGAGAATTTTATGAAAGACTAAGCGGGTATTCTCCAAAACCTTCTAAAGTGCATTTTGTTGAGTTTTTCTCCCAAGATCTTAAAAACTCAAGGTGGGGAGTATGCTGAAGATGAGTCTTTAGTAGGAATAAATTCACTTCATTTTATATTTTTATGCTGTGATGGAAACGAGATGTCGCGAACCCGAGACAGAAGACCTCGAGCAAAGCAGTTTTGAATTAAAAAAAGAAAGAAATATAATGTTAAAAAGTGAGGTGCTCTTTTTATAATCCGTGTAAATGTGTCGTAATAAATGTTTCTTTTATATAAGTCAAGAATTTTCGTCAATGACTATCAATATAGCCAGGCCTTCCCATTGTTAAAGAAAAGTTGCATAGTGAATTGTAACAGTTGGGATCCGTAGATAGGCGGACAAGCTCATTTGATCATGTGTACTTAGTTAAAATAAAGATAAATATCTTATTAAATGTGTATTAAACTTGAATCACTTACAATGTAGCATATTACTTAAAAATTAAAGTACTTAGCTAAAATAAAGATAAACATCTTAATAATTGTGGAAGTTGTTAATCTGATGGTAAAGATTTTCTAAAAATACATAATCGTTCAAAATGTCTATCTCAGATTTAAAAAAAAACAAGAAGTTCCGTCTAGAACTATACGAGCCTACTTTCCCGTATACACCAAATTCAAATTTATAATCTAGCTATCTCTTTCTCTCTCTTTCTTATTTATCTTTAGTTCTAATTATTGAAAGTATACCTTTTTCAACGGATAATACATATTCATTCACTCACTCATTCATTCTTTCATTTATTCAGCCATGCATTTATTCATTCATTCGTTACCTCATTCAAGTGTTTATTCATTCATTTACGCATTCATGTATTTATTCACTCATTTATTTATATTTTCATTTATTCAATAATTTATTCATTCATTCTTTTCCTCATTCATTTATTCATTGATTTATTCTTTCACTCTTTCATTTATTCATTCATTCATTATTTCACTCATTGAGTCACTGAGAAATATCCTTGAAAATCCCAAACAAAAAAATTTCATAGCAAAATAGGCTCGTAAGTTCTGGATAAATTTTCTATTTCTACATGTTCTACGTTATAAGAGCTTTCCGATAAAGTTTGTTCCAAACAAATCGGTCCGTTAGATCAGGATTTATATAGGGTTGAAATTTCCCCGTAATTTCTGTGTTTTATTTTTCTTGTGCCCAGAGTTTACAGAATTTGCTTCAATTTTGTCCATAGGCGCTAATGTTAAAATTTTTTGAACTGTTCAAAATTGAACAAAAAATTATTCAAATCAAAAAGTAAAATATAGAAATGAGATGTCCTCGCCGAGATCTTTCGAATGCAAAAAGAATTTTTCCAATCGGACAATTCGTTCAAAAGTTATTAGGGGGGGACAGACCGACAGACCGACAGACAGACAGACCGACAGACACACTTTTTCCCCATCTCAATACCCTACTTTCAAATTTTTTATTTTTCAATCTTTATTTAATTACTTCACTTATTTTTGACTTTTCTTGATTTTTAACGATATTTTCACGATACATTAAGCCTTCTTTCATGCTTTATTATTATTTTTTTTAACTTTTACGGGAAAGTAGGCTAAAAAGAATAAATTTATTTAAAGAAAAAAGGAATGCTCATACAATTTTTCCCAGTAAGTTAGAAAGAGGTTTAGACAAGCTTTATAATTGCTGTTGCATCCAGGCAGTGCAGAAGCATACTGATATAACATTATAGCATAAAAAATATCCTGTAAAAGTTATTTTTGTTATTAAATAAATAAATATTATGGTAATAAATAAGCGGTCCACTTACAAAGGGTTTTTATGATACTCCCACCGAAATTAGGTGTATATAAGTAGTCGACATAGACAGGTGGTCAAGTTGTGTATATAAGTAGTCGACATAGACAGGTGGTCAAGTTGTGTATATAAGTAGTCGACATAGACAGGTGGTCAAGTTACAAAGGTTTCTCTACATTACATAATAGAGGGCAAATACCGTTCCTGACAGAAGCGGTCTATTGACAGGTGGTCAACTTACAAGGGTGGTCAGCTTTACAAGTTTTACTGTATATAATGCGTATCTGTATGCTCAGAATCTCATGTGCTTTTGCCATTTTGTAATTCATGCAAACTACAACCGGTGAATTTTCAAATAAGGAACAATCGCCTACACTCTGACGTTATTTATGCCACTCATGGAAGGTCTGTCTCCAAAAAGACATGACAGCTGGCATTTTCAATAAATTTAACGTTAAAAAAACAGTAAAAAAAGGAAAAAGAAAACGTATGTAATTATATTTTTAAAAAATAATCTAGATAAATAAAATTGTAAGTGTTCGTTTGTTCATAACCTCAAATTTCCGAAAGTACTTCACCGATTGCTTTGAAATTTTGCCAGAACCTTGCGTTCGAATACGAGTGTGTTTTTATATATCATTTTTAATTTATTTAAATTTTGATTTAATTATTTAGTTTTTTTAATGTTTTAATTGAAATAGTTCGTTAAAAATAAGCAAACATAAGTTAGCTTCGAATGGTAACAGCTGGATTTAGAATTCTTTCTGGTTTAGGATTATTTTAGAATTTCTCATTTCGAGTCGTGTTTATTTCTTATCGCTCTTCATATTTTGGTATTAATTTCTCAAAGTGCCTCGCAAAAAGTCAAACTTAGGTCGTCAAAGTCGCAGAACGGAAGCAGTATGACAAGTAATAGCGAAACACACCAAGGAAGGACGGTAAGCAGCGAATTTGAACCAGACAGAGCCACCGCAACGCGTGGCTGGGTACAGTTAGTAAGAAATAGAATAAAAGCACTTACATGTGAGGATTGATTGACGTGGTAATGTAAGTAGCGTGCATTCCATGCAATTCTGTCCAAGATATACTGTAAGCAGCGGAAATCAACACCATTGAGAAATTCAATATCAATCCCAGCTTCGGATATCTGAAAAACAAGAATTTAAATCAACTATCACAACAACCAATCATATGCACACAAAATTCAGCGATAGAGTGAAAGAGATTATTTTTTATTACACGGTTTTATTTAACTTGATTTGTCACTGAAGTTTGTTACGCGGTTTTCGACCACTATTACTGCATAAATTATGTTCAAACTTTGCACACAAGCTTATCTTCGACGACAATAAAATATTC
This sequence comes from Octonoba sinensis, assembly GCA_038502835.1. Classification (NCBI taxonomy): domain Eukaryota; kingdom Metazoa; phylum Arthropoda; class Arachnida; order Araneae; family Uloboridae; genus Octonoba; species Octonoba sinensis. The sequence goes on along the minus strand of CM076605.1, from coordinate 89,263,954 downwards.
CATCTATTTTATAATTTATTATGACGTTAATTAGGAAACAAAAATAATCATTTTGGCTCTGAGGAAATTATCAGAATTACTATTTGTCGAATGGCAACCATAGCTTTGTTTGGATAATGCTGCGATGTTATTTAACTTGATTTGTAGCTGAGTCTATGGCGCAGTGGTTATAGCGTTGGATTGTGGCACCGGAGGTCGTCAGTTCTAAGCCCGTTCCCTATTTCATCCATTCCATTCAGTTTGATTTGTCAGGGAAGATTGTTACTCGGTTTTCGACCACTATTACTGCATCTTAGTTTTTTTTTTTTATAAATAATACCTTGCAACTTAGAACATTTTTTTGAAATTTAATATATTTTTAAGTTTACTATGAAATTACATTTGGTTGGTTGGTGTCGTATCCACACGTCAAGCGAGGAAGAATGGGTGCGCTGCTCCTGAGGCAAACGGGGCCCTTATAGGCAGGAGTCCAACTTCCACCCCATTTATGTGGTCTCTTAGTTTTTTGAACCAGCTCCCAGACGAGAGACCGTCACCTGGGATTAGCACCCCCAGAGGTATCGTTTCACTTGGAGGACATGAGAGCCATTTAACGTGCACCAGCTCCCTTTAGCGTACACGGCCCTACAGCAACCAGCCGCGAGAGGTTGTCACCCTCCCAACCACCGACCTCGGTCGATGTTGCTTCACTTTCGGTGTTCTGCGGGAACCGAGCTTCTGCCGACTGGTCCACTGCGGGAGTCAAACTGCAGTCCTACCAGCAAACGAAAAACATACCTGGCAGAGGGCCAAGAAAAACCCATTCGTGTTCAAGGGAAAAAGTGCTGGGATAAAGAATGTTCTGCATTCTGTTCTCGTGTTAGCTTGTTAACCCCTTCGTGCATTTGCCCGTGTCTGACACGGCCGAAAGTTACCGGAAGATTTATCCATGCTCGTGCGTTATTTTATTTCTAATGCCCGTCTGATATCCGTTCACACTTTGTATAAATTAAAAAAAATATATATAAAAAAATATATCTTTGTAGTGTCCCGCAGTGGACCAGTCGGTAGACCTTCAGAGAGCATTCGATAAGGTGCGGCATGAAAGCATCATATTTGAACTAATTCAGTTTAATTTCCAAAATACCTTATAAAATTGATATCTAATTACCTTAAAGGAGGCACCTTCCACGTACAAATAAATGATTCACTTTCGTCAATTAAGAGAATCAATGTCCCGCAGTGGACCAGTCGGTAGAAGCTCGGTTCCCGTAGAACACCGAAAGTGAAGCAACATGGACTTAGGTCAGTATTTGGGAGGGTGACAACCTCTCGCTGCTGGTTCCTGTGAGGCCGTGTACGCTAAAGTGAGCTGGTGCACGTTAAATAGGTCGTGGCTCCAATGTCCTCCAAGTGAAACGATACCTCTGGGGGTACCAACCCCCAGAGGTATCGTTACCAACCAACTGGGGGTACCAACCCCAGGTGACGGTTTCTTATCTGGGAGCTGGTTCAAAAAATTAAGAGACCACATATAAAGGGGCGGAAGTCGGACTCCTGAATATAAGGGCCCCGTTAGACTCAGGAGCAGCGCAGTCATTCTTCCTCGCGCAAAGCGAGGAAACGACAACAACAACTATGTAACTTTTACCCTACCCCCCATTCCTAGTCATCTCATACAACCTGAAATTGCATAGAATAACTTACACTATACTAATTTTTCAGACAAAAACTCGTGCTTTAAGGGGTTAATATATTGTATTTCTTCCGAGCTGGAGGTTATATACCAGTTAATGAATTCGGTTGCTATTAAAAACAGAAAAGCGAACATTATAATTCGCCGTACAGCTTCCAAAATCACCCTAATGAGACTATGCTTCCAAACCCAATATAGAAACTAACCCAAAAGTACCCCTACCCCTCCAAGACCTGCCTCTTAGACTACGATTCACTAAGTACAAAAAACAACCCTCTCCCAAATCCTAAATAAGACATGCACTCTTCAATGTAACGTGTTCGTGATAGGGGCTCAGTTGTTGTGTTCCCCAGAAATTGGTACCCTCTCTTTCAGCGGCACCACAATGAGTGTGGTGCCTTCGCCACATGAGAATTTTGATGCTCATGCCGCATGAGAATATAGATGGCGGCACCTGAGCTCTCATTGATGCAATATATGCACTAGGAATCTAATTTAGCCGAGAGCATCCAAACCAAATGTCTACTCCAGGGATCTTTTACATGCCGCAAAATCATACGACATGGGCGTAGACAATTTTCTGCATATTGAAAATCCACCGAATTGGGTCAGGTTTAAACCTGCGATCTTGGGCCTACGAGACCTGCGCCTTACCTCTACGCCACCCTGTCGATCTCGGTGGATTTTCAAGATGCATAAAATCGTCAGCGCCCGTGTCATATGATGATGCGGCATAAGATCCCTTGAGTATCCGTTTGGCTTCGATACTCTCGGCTAAATTAAATTCCTAGTGCAGTTTCGCGTCATTTAGAGCTCAGGTGCCGCCATCTGGGGGAACTGAGCGTCAGAAATTGCGGCGATGATACCACACCCGTTGTGGTGCCGCTTAAAGAGTTGGTAGCAATCTCTGGGAGCGCACTAGGTCGGCAATGGTTAAGAAACAATGCAACCCATTAGTAAATAAAAAAATATATTTTAGGAAACAAAGGCATAGTTTACGATTTTGAATAAAACACTTGTTCATATACTGTGAAATTTGCTAATAACGAAATGAACGATACCAACCTCCACAGTATCCTAATGGTCACGGAAGCTACTAGAAACAGTTGGAATTCAGCAGACAAGTACCATGATTGTGGCACGCACTGAAATTGTAAAAAAAGATTTAAAAAAGTAAAAAATGATGCTAAACAACTTTTCCAAACATTCGCGTAAGTGCGCTTTCACACAGATGGTGACAGCAGCGAAAACTGCGTCATGAGCTTTCAGCGTAAACATCAGTAGTTCCAAGTCAAATCGTACCAAGTCAAATGGCACAGTTTGTGACAAGGGGAAGGGAGGGGGTAACAGGAAGTGTGCCAACGTACATTTTGAGTTTTATAAAAACATTTAAAATCAGCAAATTAAACCTCTTTTATGCTAATGTAATATAGCACTTAGTGACAAAAAGGAGGAAGGGGTCAGATATATTGAAAAAAAAGTGTGTTACTTAGTGACAAAAAGGAGGCAGGTGTCAAATGTATTGAAAAAAAAGTGTGTTACTTATTCCACTGGGATATTCAAGCTCCCATACGTCGAATCGACTAGGAATTAAGGCAGTAAGGAGCGCCTTCCGTTGCTAGATGAGCACCAATGGTGGAAGTACGACTTTGCTCGTAGTGCACTTGGATGACACCAGATGGTGCCACAAATACGCCACCTTCCTTTTTTGACCTATGGGTGAAGGGTTGGGGATATCTCCACCACCGGCACCCTCGGAACTGCCTCGGGGCTTCAGGGTCCACGGATTTTACATGCCCGTATCTCCAAGTGTACATGGTGGGTCTTCAGCTGCCCGGGTGTTGAACCCGAGATCCTCCGATCCGAAGCTCGACATCTTGACCACTAGGGTATCACAGCCCAAAAAACAAAGTGTGACATCATTTATGAGCGGTCCCTAATAAGAATGACTTGCAAAACGTCTCTAATGTGTTTCTTTTAATAGCTAACACTCCCGTCCATTATCTTTCATTCTGTAAGACCACATTTATGAGTAAGTTAAAAAAAATTAACAAGTTGCTATACGGCAAATTTTAAATATTTCCATTATACTGTAAATTAAGTAATGGCAACATATATAATATAAATGTGGGTGCAAAAACGGCTGCACGCACAAGTGTCAATGCTGGAAGACTGCGCTGTATGCTTGTGGTGCTCTTTATAATTAGTGATATATTTGAAATCTAAGTTATTACCTACACTGTAAAAAATTTCTGTGAAAATACAAAAAGGAAACGGAGCGTTTCTGTAAGTTTACGAAGAATTTGTTTCAAATGAAATAAATTAAGTTTCTTGGTAACAGTTTCTCAGTAAAATTCTTGTTTTCCCGTACTCTGTACACTTACTGAGAAAGGTCTGTTAAGTTATGTAAAACTGAACACTTGAGATCTGCGACTATCATTTTATGAATTGTCAAGAACTGCACTATATATTGTTAGTACATTATATACCATACTGTTTATTCCCAGCAATAGTCAGCGCCCTCGGAGGCCAGTCTTGCTCGAAAGGCCTAAGTCAGTGTGGGCTCAACTGAACTCCCTTTTAACTTTGTGTACCAGAAATACTAATTCAAATTACTCTTAGATTGCGCCATTACTGCGGCGCATTACCCGTTGTCATCATTTTTTACATAATGTTCTCTGTAATTTCTTATTTGAAGGAGTTTGCAGTTTTCTGTTTTCAGTTTCCTGTAATTACACGTTAGACTTCAGATAAATGATTTCAAAGAGATTCTCATGTATTTTCGCGCAAAGGTTTTCCACAGTGCATTATATGTAATATGTATTTATCTATTTATAATGCATTTATCGATTCGGGTTTTATGCAATGCAATTCAGGCAACGTAATATTAATAATTTCATTACATAATCTAATCTTAAGTAGAACATAAGTATATATATCATAAATAAAATATGTATATTATTATAAATTGCACACTACATGTGTGGAACATTTATTAACTGTCATTGTTTTCATAACTGATCATTTAACATGATCAAAAAAACGTCAAGCAAGCGCACAAAAAGAATCCAGAGGCCGCTATTTTGAATGCCCGCCATTAATGAAATAGACGAAATCTGCGATGTCCTCCTATTTTAAATTAAATCTTCATATGGACAGTACATGTACCACAAGTTAAATGCTTCTATCATTAAAGACACAATTTGACCAATTTTTGTCATTATTTTGATGTGGAATTTAAGATGGTAATTTTAAGAAGATCTGTAGTCTAATAGGTACCTATCTTCTACTTGGATTTTTTAAGAAAAATTTTCTTTATATATTTACAACAGAGATTTTTAGACTTGTGTCACTTGGCCTGCGAATGATGCAATATTATCCCGCGTCAACGCCGGGCATGTCAGCTAGTTTCTAATAAATCGAAAAATTTACCCTCCTGCGGTACCGTGCGGTTGGTTGGATACAACTGTTGTATTCGTCTACGACCTCTGAAAAGATGGCTGATTGTATAATTATGTTTTACAAAAGGAATGACAAACATATTGTAATTTCTAAGAAACCCAATTGGTACATTAATGCGGATAGAGGCCAGGATATCATCACAGTCAATCACATTATTAATAACTTTATTAAAAAAAAGAGTAAACAACAAAGATCACGACAAGATTTCAAACTTGGAATATCAAAACAATCACGAAGAAAGGAAGAAGATATATTCCGTACATACACTCGATTGGACTTGAAATATAAATAACGGATAATTCTGGATTGAACCTGGTCAAGAACTTTAATTTTATTAAGTGCCTTACCGAAAGCAAATTGTAACAGAGTTCACATGATCCTTACGAGCAATCCTTCTTTTGAGCTTGTTGTCTAAAACTGCAAACGCCTTTTTTTGACTCATAAAACCGTTTGTCTTGTCTTCCTGAACTTTACAATTCCGACTAATTGGCTTGGAGTGAGTGAAGCTGCCGGAACTTGAACCTGCTGCTTTCGACCAATCACTAAAACTGTAGTGCGCCGACGGATGTCTAACTAGACATATAGGCGTTTCTAGATCTTTTAAAAAATGAATGTTTTGTCTTCCCGAAATGTCTAGGACCAGCCTAGCTGGGTCCTGTGATTGTTGCTGGTCGTCACTTTTGTATTTGTATTTGCTTGCTCTCGATTTTGCTCATTTGAGGTGCCAAGTGCTTAAATGTATATTCCATAGGGCTCGACCGATGGCATTTTTTGGACGATGGGCCGATGCCGATTGTTGGCTGATGAAAAAAAAAGTCGCTTTAACCCTTTATATGACCATTTTTTTTTTTTTTTTTGTAGTATGGGTTAAAATATTTTTCTGATTTTGGTTCGTTTTAAAGAAGAAATTCATATAGGGCATTAAATAAGACTAACATGATTTTTTGTACCCCCGCCCCCCTAGGGGGAATGTTCTAATATGGGAATATTGATGCATGTGATGGTAAATATGCTTCCCAGCGTCTTTGCAAGGTTCTATCAATCAGAAAGAGTACAATAGCTTACTATGAACATCTATAACTTGATGCATAAGGTGGGAAGCATGCTTCCCAGCGCCTTAGAAAGTGTTAAACCATTAAAACTTATAGAATGCTTGTCAAAAATGCCATTTAAATCACTTATTTATTTTTATGTTTATAAAAACATAAATGCATTATTCAAGCACCGTAAAACTGTTTGGGAGAAGAGTACATAATAATTAAAACTAAAAGAATCACTCGGGATTTTAGTTAAGGTAATTAAACTATTTGGCGGTTTAAAAAAAAATTAAAAATGCTATATCGGAGGATTTTTAATTCTTTTGTCTTATCTTTGCAAAAAAAACTCAACAACTATTGGATCGAATCAGGTCTAATTCCCTTTCCTTCAGCATTTTCTCTTAAAACACCTGCACTGCAAATGCCAATTGCAGCTGCCTTTATTTCCTTATTTTTTTCATGGAGAGGAATGCAGACGGTATAATACAGTCCCTGCTCTCAGATTTTTTTTCATAATATCTCCCCACCCCCCGTTTTTAAAAGAAAAACGGTAACGGTAATATGTTTAGTTTTCATTATAAAAGCTATTTTAACTAAAGAAAACTCTCTTTCTGAAATAAAAATAAAATATTAAAAAATTCCGCTCGCAGCAACGCCTCCCTGTTCGTAACCAAGAAACACTGAATATTGCTTTAAAAACATAGACGTGAGTTTTTTTGTCGTTACAAGTGAATGCTGGGTTTTAAGAACTAATCTTATGAGATTTTTTTTTCTTGTGAGTTGAAAATTACACTGAAATACTTGACATGTTCTTTATATTTTCATGAGCACAATGTAAGGTCAATGAAATAGACCAATATTTTGAGCACCAGCAGTTTTCTGTTGACAAATAATCTTCTGAAAAACACGTGATCGCTTATAAAAATGAGGATGTATTTGAAAATATATATATATATATTTATACATACGTTGTCAATTTTTGAAATTAATGAAATTGTAGAATTTTTATTAAGGTATCATTCCACCCTGTGGCGCAAACTCGTTTTTTAAGAATTAAATTCTTGAAAACAGCAGGTCGAACTTGGACACATAAAATTTAGATTAATAAACATTTATACTGAAAAATTGATTCGTATCTTTTATCAATATGTTCTATGTTGTAAACCAGCAATATAATAACAAGAAATATTCTAAACTGAAAGCAGATGCAACGAGATTGTTGTACTATAGCATAAAAACCGTCAACTGTCTAACACGTGGCATCAAAGAAGCCAAAAAAAAAAAAAGCCTTAAAAAACGAAGTATAAACGGGGGAAAATTAAAATAATTATCGTATAAAAAAAGTTAAGATATATTTTGAAAACAAAAATATGCATTGATCAATCTTTGAAAATAAAGAAATTTTAGCATTTTCATTAAGATGTTATAAAATAGTGTCGCGCGAACTCGCATTTTGACGATTCAATTTTTAAAAATTGCAAGTCGAACTTGGACACATAAAATTGCGATCAATAAACATGTATACTGGAATTTTTTTTTCTTATTTTTGACCAATATGTGTAAACTAAAAATGAAATAATGAGAATAACCGCACACTAAAAGCAATATGCAAAAAGATTGCTGCACAATTGCAGAAAAACTAACACGCGGAATCGAAGAAGCAAAAAAAAAAATAATAATAATAATAAATAAATAAAACGCTAAGAGAAAAAAGTTTACTCTGGTAAAAATTAAAATTGTTATCGTACTTTGATTGAGTTGACTTTGTATTGTTTACAATTTCTGAATAATAAGAAACATGAAAACTAAAGCAGGAGGTATCATATTATTGCACAATGACATCTAATGCACTATCATTATTAAACGAAAAACGGACAAAAATGAGGCAACTAACCTAGTGCGAAAAGCAAATAGCACTCATTAGACGCCTCTATTACTTTTACTTTAACATATTCTATTTCGCGAGCATTCTGTTCAAAGAGAAATAATTTTAATAAGGTTGGTTTTCCGGCAGCGATCGCTTAAACTATTTTTCCGAATTTTTTTTATCAAATACTTTGTAGAATGACATTATTTTTGTGCTTTTTTTAACTGATGTGCTGCCTGTTATTGTATGAAAATAGAAATCTAGCTATGGAGAAAAAAGACAATTAAAGACAGAATGTTTTCTGGAAAGTTGTCCCTGCGAAAAACATCGGCCTTGCATCGGCTTTTAGATGTTTCTCAAGGCCGATGGGCCGATGTTTTTCTAAAGTTAACATCGATCGCCGATGCCGATGGCCGATGGCAACTCTATTGAACAATCGGCGCCGGGGCATCGGTCGAGCCTTAATATTCCATGTATCATCCATGTAATATCATCGTGTTATATACATGTTTTTGGAGCATTTAATCATTCATCACACAGTTGATTATTAGAGATGCATTTTCACAGAGCTTAACTATTACAGATATGTATGCAGAAAACGAACGAATTGCATATACGTGAGAACGAAAAAATAGAACTACCAGCAAAAGGCATTTTCCCAAGTCATTTCCAAGTATGATCAGTATGATCATTGGTTTTGCCAGGCATAACAGGAAAAGAAATCGAATTGCACATGCAAGAAAACTTAAAGCAGAAAGAAAAATAAAATAATAAATATGTAAGTAATACGTCTATATATATAAAATGAACTTTTGACGTTGTGGCTGCGCGCTCTAAAGGGAAATGTACGCAACGTGCGATTACAAAACTTTGCACAAAATTCTATTATAGCCTGATGCTTTGCAAGACGAAGCCGTTTTTTTGAAATTCGACCTAATATTTTTTTAAATTTAACAATTAACTATTAATCTTCCAGTATTTTTTGTACTCCTTACGAGCTGTTTGAAGAAATGAAGTGAAGTGGATTAGAAATTCCGCGGTTGAATGTAAACAAAACATCGTTTGAGCCATGAGGCGAGGGCGAGTGCCTTGCATGTAACGAAAATCAGTGTTTTAACTGACCCATTTTGAAAAGTATTTTGAGATTTGATCGATTATTTTAATGAAATTTATTTTTAGAGGGGAGGGGATTATTAACCTATACACTTTGTTTTAAATTAATGGTGCATACTTTTTCCCAAAATTTTGTCTGAAGTTCCGATTTTTTTTTTTTTTTTGCTGCTTAGAATCGCCCATGGTTTACTGGAAAGGTGAAAAATTTCTTTTTGGGAGGTGATTTTCTTTCTTAAAATGTTGTTGGGCCTACTTAAACAGTATATATCGATTTCAACTGTTATTTCCCATAACGGTTAGGGGAAACGCTGACTATGTATTTCAATCCTGAAGATGCAGCATTCACTTTGAACTCCATGACTAAAATACAATCCACTATTATGGATTATTTTCAAACTAAATGCTCGGATTCGTAATTAAATGCGTTAAAATGGTATGTAATTTTCTTTTCAAAAATCTAGATATTATACTTTTTAAAAGAGTTCAAATCTGCCATTCAGCATTTGTAACATAAAAGGATAATGTTAACGACAATTTCAAGAATTCATAATTTGTAACAATTAAATTGTTACAGTTCCATTGAAAATGCCTCGCCCACCTTTAAGGAGGTGTTGTTTAGAGTCGAAATTAGAGCCGGAGAGAACTTTCACCACTGAATTAGCTGAGAGACACCACTAGGAAACCAAATACGACGTGAGTATAGGAGAATCTTTTCAGGGAAAAAAATGTATGTTTGTGTCAGAACATCACCCCGATTACTATTTTTGTGGCATTGAATGCTGTAAAAAAAAGCAATATTCCGCGTTCTGCTCATAACTAAGAAACCTATCCATCCCATTCACATTAGGAACTGTAGGTAGGATTCCGCGATAAGAATTGAATTTTCCTTGCATTTTTAGCGTATTAATTTAGTAACACATTCTTTTTCAGCTTTAAACCATAAAATTTCCCTTTTCAGCATTCACATGCAGTTTCGAATTTGCTTTTGTCAAGATATGTCTCTTAAGCGATGTATATCAGAAATCGGCGTGATACCTCAAAAGCAAATTCGAAAAAACAAGCTGGCAATTTCAAGGAATTACATCAAATATTCATCCTCACTGCACAGAAAAAGTGTATAATGCATGAAGAGCAATTTATAAATCAATGTCTTACATTTTCAAGAATTCCTCAAAATCTTAATCTCTGTAGCACAGAAAATGTGGGTGGTACAAAAATCGATTTGCAAATGAATATTCATTTATTTAGAAACATTTCTAAGAATAACAAAATTTTCATCTTTACCGCACGGAAAATCTGTAACGACTGAAATCAATTTACAAATAAAAGTCACACATTTTCATGAATTACACAGGGTGGAAGCACAACCAGGAAATCAGGGAAATTTACATTCTGGAAAATATCAGGGGATATTTAAAGTTTTCTGAAATATCAGGGAAAATTATAGTTTTCAATATTCAAACCGGCAAGCGTCTGGAGTTTCGTTTGCGGTATTTCCTTTCTTTGCATGTGTATTCTATTATGAAACGGGGGGTGAAGAGTGTCTGTGGGAAAATTTTTAGTTTTAGAAGGTTTTAATCTTATAAGCAGGATTTCCATTATCTGCTACCAAAGAAATGTCTATTTGCCCACTGTTCTTTATTCCATCAGTGCCGTAGCTGAATGGGGGCAGTCCGCCCCAGTTGTCACCCATCCAGGGGTGACACCCAGCCACGACGGAGAAAAAGAATGAACCTTTAAAAGCTCCATAGAATAAAACAAATACTTAAAGTGGGAGAAAAAAATATCCAGTTTAACTTTCTATTTTAATCTGAGCAAAGTGTATCCTTTAAAAAATATAGTCACAATGTTTTTTAACCGCTAATCATAACCATTGCCCTCAACAAATACTTTAAATATTATGAGGCTCATGATGCAAATGATGTTCTTCTTTTTCAAAGCTGCAATTTTTTAAAAAAAAATTTATTATGTTCCATTAAAATGCATACTTCATTGCTTACATTATTATTTTTTTTTTATTGGGAGGGCGTAATCTTTTCCATGGGGTGACACTATCACTACCCGCCCTGGGTGTTACCCATGCTAGCTACGCCATTGATTTTTTTTATACTTCATCAAATTGCCTACCTATATATAGTCCAGCATCTCCTCGCTGCAGCTTTTGCTTTTCTTGAATAGGCTAAGGATGTAAGTACAAAGGATGGATGTAAGGCTAAGGATGATCAGTAACTGTTAGATTTTTCAAATAATCTTTACTAAACTTTGTCTGATCAATTCATCAATTCCACATTGTCTGATCAATTTATCAATCCCCCCCAGATTACTTTAATTTATGGCAATTAAAATTTCATATTTTGAAATAAGTTCATTTCTCCTATTTGATTTCAAAATGTATGTTTATGTATAAAGCTAATAATACACTTTATTTTTTACTTTTTGTAACACAATTTACTCTTTTGATTGGTTTAAATAAACATTTATGAAATAATATTTATATTTTTGAATTCAGGCTCAGAAAGAATGTACTGCTATCTATCAGAGTAAAAAAAAAAAATGTAATAGATTTGATGATGTGATAAAGATTAATATGCCACAGGATATAAATATAGATCAATAAATATAGGTTATTAGTGATAGATTGGAATAATTTTATACCTAAGTCAAGGCGCCGTGCGGTGGCCGGCGTAGAATAGCGCCGACGTAGTTATGCGTGTCGTAAGAGGCGACTAAAATAGCAACATCCGATCCGGGTGACGTAAGGCTTGCTTTGTAGCATGACTATGGCCCCGGGTCGGTAAAGCAGGTCGGCAAAGCTCTGCCAGCCCAGCCCCTTATGGCTGGTGCTGGTTGACAGTTTGTCAGAGAGTTTGTGGGAGGTTCGAGGAGGAGAGCGCTGCAGTCGCATCCCTTTCTACTGGGGGATAGTCCGTGAAGGCCACGATGCTACATACGGTATGGCTGCAGTTTGCATTGAGTACCTAAGTCAAGGTAGGTATACATTTATGGAAAAAGACATAGGCTGAAATAAGTTTTTTATCAGCTCAAAACTGACTTAAAAGGTCGCCTTCGGCATCTTGCTTGAGAAAAAAAAAGGGAAAAAAGTTGCGGCGAAGGCGCCGCTATTTTAACCCTTTGCACGGGCAACGCCGTTGCGGGTACCCCTAGTAAACAAATTAAAAAAAAATGTTTAAAAAATTTTTTAATTTAAAAAGGAACTGTTGACCTTAATTAGACAGTTTAAAAAATTGAAGTATATTATTTTCAAGAAAACGTTTTGACAGAATCTTAAATCAGAAGCTGCCTATAAAAGTAATTTTAAAAACTCGTCTTCAAAATATCACCAATTATCCCCAATTTATAAATTCTCCCAAAAATACCCGCAGATCATACCTTACCTACCAGTTTTTTAATCGTATAGGGGCTGTATAAATAAGAGTTAGCCTTTCCTGTTTGGTTTCACTTTTTTGTTTTTAAAGGGCTTCCCGCCCGAAGCGTCTGTGGAAATCGGACGTTGAGTACTTTTTAAGGGGTTAGGGGGAAATAGCGTCTAGGGAGAAACCATGGAGGCACTCTGCTACCCCACCTCGATGACGTATTGAACCCAGATGCGCGCGCTGAATTTTTCCATGCGCGAGTAACGGAGAAGCGATTCCCTTCTCAGGCCGAAATCGGCACTAAGTTTCTCGACTCTCCGTAGGCCAAAATCTATTGCTTCTGCTGCGCTGGCGATCAACTCACATTATTAATCAGCGTGTTTTTGCAATCAAGCCATCAAATAACGTCCACTGAAGAGTCCACTTATAGAGCACACATTTGAGAACGAATAAATTAAGTTCTATAGTAAAAATTGATAATAAAAAAATATTGCTTTCCTATACTACTTTAAAAAAACTTTTTATTAGTATAGGAAAATATTTTTGTGTTACTTATGCAATTTTTTTTTTTCTATTCTATCCTCTACAGAAGCATAGAGCCTCAAGTAGAAAAAACTGATTGAAATAAATTATTTGAACATTTGTTATATTTTTTGAATGTGGGAAGTGACATGACACTTCCATTGGTAATAATAATAACTAATTGAAAAAATAGTTATTATTCCAAAATTGAATTTCATTTAATTTTAAAATTTTCTTATATTCCTTAGCAAGGATACAGTGTGGTCGATAAGGTGTTTCTACACTTTTCTATTAGGTGGAACTTTGCTCGAGTACTTTATTTTGAGTATTATTTGTTTTTATTTTGTTTCAAAATCTGGACTTCGCGCAAAACAGACTAATTTGACTCGGTTTATATCTGATTTTAGCTAATTTTATTTTAAGATTGTGTCTAATTTTAATATAATTTAACCTATTGGTTCCATTATTATTTATTTATATTGATAACCAAAAAGTGACATATTTTTTATCGCAACTATCTTATAAGTTAAGTTAATGTATGTATTTATTTCGCACAATTAGAATTACAGGGCTTTGAGATTTAAATCAAGTGTTTTGAATCACTGGTTTAAATCATTAAAAAAAAATCATGATTTTTATCAAAAATTAAAAATTTACCTGAAATTTGTTATTATTATTATTTTTAAAATAAATTATACAAATTTAATATTTCACAAGAATTATTTTACATATGATTCTTTTTTTGTTGAAGAATTTCTTTGCCAGTATTTATTGATATACAAAGCATAGCGAGAACAATGTTCTAGTTTTAAAATTTTCTTTCTAAGTCTTGCGGTCTGGAAAGAAAACCGTTTTAGCACTACAAAACTTTGTAATTAGTGTTAAATACCCTAATCGGTACCTAATCACCCAACAACATATTAGACGGGCGATTGCATTTCGTACAATTTCTAGTATCACTTTCTTCGAGTTTCTTAGTATTTTTCATTTAAAAAATGTATTATGCCGAAATGCCATATGTACTAAAGCACAGACGAAAGATTCTTTGAATTGCTTATAAGTCAAATTGAGAATAAATAGCGTGTTTCAATCAATTAATTGATTAATTATTTTCTTGGACTTCTTACTTGGTTCTTGCATGATGAGTTTCTTCATTTTACTGTTACATGATTATTCATTATAACATTAAAATAGGATCATATTTTAAATGGTATTTACTCACTTCCCATTCCAATATGTAACGTTTATGTTGCAAATAATTTTTTTTCATAATATAAATCAAAATTTAAGTAAATGAATATTTCTTTCATTTCTTTCCTTCTTTCTTTTTAAAAAATTTGTAATTCAGATCAAGTAATATGCTAAATTAATAGTTTCAACCTAATGACCCTTATTAATTAAGTAATTAGCCTTTTAAATATATTTTTAATATTTTACGTTTATATTTCAAAGCTATTTAGTAAATACGGGTCAGTTATATTTATCCAGAAAATTATTTCATCTAAATATATTGCTGCATATTGACTGCAATGAATTTTAGTTTTCCCAGTGAAATATTTTTATAAAAAAAACTGTTTGACTGACTTTCCTAAATTCAGTATTTGAACCTTTCACTGATTAATTTTTAATAAATCAAATTTAAATGTTAATACTTCAATTGTTATATGAAATATAAACACTGCTTTTAATATAAAGTGTCCGTATACTAGTCCCCGCTCTCGTCCTCATAAAAAATATTTTAACAACAAACACAATGGTACAATGTTAACCACATGTTGAATGTTTTAATTATATTGAATTATTTTTTTACATTTTCATTCACGGAATTAAATCTAAACTTTAAAACTAAGACAATGTAACTACATCTGCTTCTAAATAGGGATTATTTTCTGAACCAAAGGTATGCCTACTTGAAACTTTTTAGAGAAGCTGAAAAAAAAAAATAATAATAATAGGCTAATATGATGTGAGATGCCTGAGGTTTGTGGATCAATGTCAGAATATCAAGCAGGATAACCCACATTATACGGATTGTTTACTTATAAATTAAATGCTGCACTGCAAAAGATGTGAGTGTGTGTTTTCCCCAGGATCTTCAAATATTTTGTTGATATTTTTGTTTATTGAAATATGTGGAGGGTCCACTGCAAAAACGACCTAAATCACATACACGACTTTATGAAGCTTGCTTTATATCTTATTATAAATTATGTATTATAAATGTGGCAACGAAGAGTCGCCGCCAGAGGGAGAGAGTAACAGTCGTTCTCGAGCAGGAGAGCTGAACGGTCGCGCGAAGGCGAACCGAACTTAGACGATCCGATCCAATTTCATTTTGATTCCAAAGTATCTGTAAATAGTTTTCTTGTAATATATTTCAACTTTTCTTTACTAATAAATGATGTGGAACATATGTCATTAGCTGATCACACACCTAATCTCACATGGGGACTCGACCGGTTCTACCTAAGACACCCGACAGCCATTTACCGGATTCATCGACTGAGGTACTGTAAACTTTCTGTTTTGGTTTCAAAATGAGTGGAATTTTTAATAACAGGAAAGCTGACCTTAAACTATTAGCTGAAGAGCTAGGAGAAACTGTACCGGATAATGCTACAGTTAAAGATATTAGAAATTTAATTGAAAATTCAGATACTTTTAAAACTGATCTTGACTTTGTGCGTAGCGTCCTCAAGTCGATTGTGGAGGATCGTACGATAAATGCAGCCAATGAACAAGCTCAATTGGAAATTGAAAGGATAAAATTAGCTCAATTAGAGAAAGAAATAGAGCTAAGAAAATTAGAAAACCAGTCGGTACACAACCAATCGATTCCTGTAGAAAAAACAAACGCGCGGGTTAGTGTAGAGACTCTTATTCATAGTGTAAGAACACTAACAATTTCGGTGCCTGAGAGACCCGAAGAAATGCATTTGTTTTTTACTTCATTGGAAAAAGCGTTCGCTACAAAAGAAGTTCCGATAGCTTTGCAGGCAGAAATATTGATTAATTTGCTAGGGGTCAAAGCTAGAAATGTTTTAACGTATGCAACCGAGGACGAATTGTCGGATTATGAAAAATTGAAAGAGTTGTTTTTAATTGAATTTCAGCCGACACCAAAAGAATGTTTAAGTAATTTTAAAAGTGCTAAACGTCTTCCCAATGAGTCGCACGTGCAATTTGCGTCGCGATTAACTGTCACATTTGACTACTATTGTCAAATAAGGGAAGTAAAAAAAGACTTTAGGAAATTGTGTAATTTAATTGTTGCTGATAAATTGTATGAAACATTGGATTTTAAAACTAAGCAATATATAAGTGTTAGAGAGGGTAAATCTTGGTTTTTGCCTACTGAATTAGGTCGTGAATGCGATTTATTTTTTTCATCGAGCGGGAAATCATTAGCTGAGTCATGTAGTCTAGGATTGCAAAATAACGAAACGAAAGTTACGCATTACCATAAGCAAGCAATAAAAAATGACGCCTCCAATAAATACAAAAATAAAACTCCGAACAAGGCAGAAAAAATATGCTATGTGTGCGGGGGTAAGGGGGAAAGTTTTCATTTTGCTCGGGATTGTCCAAAGCGATTCGAAAAAAATAAAATCGAGAATCCGATTCATGCTACTATATCTAGTGTTGGCGCCAGTGCGTTAAATATGAGCCGAAGTGAGTTGGAATTTATTTATCTTTTCATGGATGGGAAAAAAATAAAATTTCTTAAAGATAGTGGAAGCGAATTTATAATTGCTCACAAATCTTTATTTCCTTCGAAAGCTACGCGAGATGATATCGTAATTCAAACTTGTTTTGGTAACAAAATTGTGGCTCAGACAGCAAAGTTTAGTTTTGCTTTGCACAAAGATTCAAAACCTGTAGAACTCGAAGCTGTTATTTCCGATCAGTTAGAATTTGACGGTTTATTTCCGCCTAATTTTCTTTCACTCTCGGAGCCAAATAAATTGGTAGATGTTCAAAAAGAACAGTTGAATTCTGAATTAATTTCTTCACAAATTTCATGTACGTTACCTTTTTTTTCTGCGGTATTAGAGAACGCATCTCCCGATTTTAGTCATATTGCCGATAATTGTGTACGAGAAAAAATTGTTGAACTAGTAGAGAAATATGAGCCGGCTAAAAAACCCAAACAGAATGATGTGCGTTTAAATGTCATATTAAAGGATGACATTCCAGTTTCACAGCGGTCTAGAAGATTACCTTTCGCAGAGCAAAAAATTGTTGATAAACAAATTGACGAATGGTTACAGATGGGGGTAATTAAACCTTCATGCTCTGAATACTCGTCACCAATCTTATTATGTAAAAAACGCGATGGTACGCATAGGCTATGTGTAGATTTCCGACAATTAAATAAGAAAATAGTGAAGGATTCGTTCCCTATGGTTCATATGGAAGAAGTGCTAGATCATTTGGGGGAAACAAAAGTCTTCTCGACTCTAGACTTAAAAAACGGATTTTTTCACGTACCAGTTGAAGAAAAATGTACAAAATATTTAGCGTTCACTTGTCATGCGGGATTATTTGAATTTTTACGTACTCCATTCGGTTTGTCTACGAGTCCTGGGGTATTTAATCGCTTTGTTTTAAACGTGTTCAGAGATTTAATTAGGGATCATACAGTTGTAATATACATGGATGATTTTATAATACCTTCCCGTGACGAAGCAGAGGGGTTACAAAAGCTTAATCGAGTCTTAGAAGTAGCATCAAAACATGGTTTGGAAATTAATTTCAAAAAATGCCAATTCCTGAAAAGGAAAATAGAATTTCTGGGCTACGTCATTGAAGAGGGTACGATTCGTCCTTCGTTAAATAAAACTAATGCCGTTCAAAATTTTCCTGAACCTAAAAATGAAAAACAAATGCAGAGCTTCCTAGGTCTCACAGGGTATTTCAGAAAATTTGTACCAGGATATGCAAAAATAGCTAAACCATTGAGTGATATGCTTCGTTCTGGAGAAAAATTTGAATTTGGGCCAGTGCAGAGACAGGCTTTTGACAAACTTAAGAACCTTTTGTGTCAAAATCCC
Organism: Octonoba sinensis; assembly: GCA_038502835.1. Classification (NCBI taxonomy): domain Eukaryota; kingdom Metazoa; phylum Arthropoda; class Arachnida; order Araneae; family Uloboridae; genus Octonoba; species Octonoba sinensis. Next base: position 89,245,850 of record CM076605.1, on the reverse strand, counting down.
GTACTTCATATCTTTCAGCAAGGCAGACCTCTTGAACTACATACTGATGCAAGCAGTCACGGTTTCGGTGCAGTGTTACTACAACAATCTGATGATGGACACTTACATCTATACACTACATGAGTAAAAAGACATCACCGCAACAGGAAAAATTGTCTAGCTATGAGCTCGAAGTTTTGGCAGTCGTCGAAGCACTAAAAAAATTTCGAAGTTACCTCCTGGGAACAAAAATCAAAATAGTCACAGACTGTGATGCATTCCAAAAAACAATGCAAAAGAAAGACAAGAAAGACCTGACACCAAAGATAGCCAGATGGGCTCTACTACTCGAAGAATTCGAATATGAAATTATCCATAGATCAAGTCAACAAATGAGGCACGTAGATGCGTTGAGCAGAAATGCTGTTTGCATGGTCACTCGTTCCAAAAGCGAAATTTCCAGTAAGATCGCGCAAGCTCAAGAAGCTGATGAACGACTTCAATTGCTAAAAACTCTGGTCGAGTCAGGACTCAGAAATGATTACCTTATAAGGGATGGTGTCTTATACTTGCAAAATGGAAGTCGAGAACTCATCGTTGTGCCTGAGGCGATGGAACAAGAAATTATTCGCGGAATCCACAACAATGGACATTTTGCTGCTCAAAAAACCGAAGATTTGTTGAAAAGAGACTTTCATATCTCGAATGCTAAAAAGAAAATTGAACATGTCATTCAGAACTGCGTTGAGTGCATCCTTTGCAATAGAAAGCGAGGCAAAGGAGAAGGTCTTTTAAATCCCATTCCAAAGGACAGCACACCTTTGAGCACTTTTCACGTAGATTTCATCGGTCCTCTTCCATCTACGAACAAAAATTATCAACACATTTTCACGGTGGTAGACGCTTTCACCAAGTTCGTCTGGTTCTACCCAGTCAAAACAACGTCAGCAGCAGAGGCTCTGCAAAAGTTAAAGATCCAACAAGCTGTGTTTGGGAATCCTTACAGAATAATTTCCGATAAAGGATCTGCCTTCACCTCCAAAGATTTTGAAGAGTACTGCAAAGATGAAGGAATACAGCACATACAAATCACAACCGGAGTGCCCAGAGCTAACGGCCAGATCGAGCGAATGCATGGAACCCTCATTCCAGTCCTTGCTAAACTGGCAATTGACGATACAACAAAGTGGTTCAAGTTTGTTCCGGACGTCCAAAGAATAATTAACAGCACAGTCAGCAGATACACAAAGTTCACTCCCTTTGAACTGATGACAGGTGTGAAAATGAGGAACAAGGCTGACCAACGAATTAAAGAAATCCTCGAGGAAGAATTTCTTTATTCCTTGATTCAAGAGAAAGAAACTATTCGCGAAGAGGCCAAAGCGAATATTTTTAAATTTCAAGAAGAAAATCGCCGTCAATACAATAGAAGTCGCAAAACTGCTCAGATCTACAAAATAAACGACTTAGTGGCAATTCAAAGAACTCAGTTAGGTGGCGGTCTTAATTTGCGAACCAAGTTTTTAGGACCTTACAAAGTAACCAAGGTAAAATCACATGACAGGTACGATGTTGAAAAAGTAGGTTTTCATGAAGGACCTCAAAAAACTTCTACTTCAGCTGACCACATGAAGCCCTGGTCTAATGTGAACTGAAAGTACTATTTTGTATATATGAACCTTTTATTTTAATTTTTATTTTACATTTATATGTTTTTGTTATCATTTATGTATTCGGAGGACCTCATATGTCGATGGCCGAGCGTTGTGGCAACGAAGAGTCGCCGCCAGAGGGAGAGAGTAACAGTCGTTCTCGAGCAGGAGAGCTGAACGGTCGCGCGAAGGCGAACCGAACTTAGACGATCCGATCCAATTTCATTTTGATTCCAAAGTATCTGTAAATAGTTTTCTTGTAATATATTTCAACTTTTCTTTACTAATAAATGATGTGGAACATATGTCATAAGCTGATCACACACCTAATCTCACATAAATTTAAATTTGGGTGTTACGGACAGTAGACTCGAATAGTTAAAATTGACATTTATGTTATAAAATGAATGAATAAAACATAAAGCAAAGTTCATCAAGTAGTATGTGAGTTAGGTCGTTTTTCCAGTGGACTCTTCATATGTGAACCAATTAGTTTGACTGAAATGAAAATTCGTGATTGTTAATTAGTGACGCATAGACGTTGCTGGCTGCATATTATTAGGAGGGGGGGGGGGGGTGCTATTGCCGTAATGCAGGGGGTATTACAGTGCCTCTCCTTCTCCCCTCACTACCAGTATCACTAATTCTGCTTCAGTGATGTAAAAATAATCCTTATATATAACTATCCTAATAATTAGTGGTGTAGTCGAAGGGGGACACAGGGGGACGGCGTCCCCACTGTGTCCCCCTTTTTATTTTAATAAAAGCGTCCCCACAAACTTTTTACATTTTAGCATAATTAAGCGTCCCTCCACTTTTAATTTCAAATGCTTTTCATATGTATAAGCGTCCCCCCCCCCCTAAACTTTTTTTCAGGACTACACCACTGCTAATAATATTTCGTTTTTTTTTTTGTTTTTTTTTTGAAAAGATGAGAAAAAGTAATACGTAGCAATTGAAGTGTTAGTGTTGCTCCTTAAAAAAAAAAAAAAAAAAAAAAAAAAAACCTACTGTATCTGAGTGAGAATGGCAGGCGATATTATTTTTACATTAAGCATCAAATATTTCAAAGCAAAAGTCTACTTTGTGCATTCAATTAGAAGTTTACTGCATAAATTAGAAAGTCGCCTCTATTTTCCAGTTAAAACAAAATTTCCAATACTGCAGCATAACCATTTCATGCAAAACAAACTAGGTTATGCCATGAAGCTATGTTTCCAAGCCTGAAGTAGTGCGGTTGTTCTTCTATGACTAATTTACTGATAATTAGAGTCAAAGTTTTCCAAGGAGGCATTAAAACCTATCATGTGTCACGTAGATATCGTCCTATATATATATATATTATGTGTGTGTGTGTGTTGTTTTTAATTTCATTATTACCACTTTTATGATTATTCAAACTTTTTTTAGTAATTTTTTTAAAGTAAAAGTTCCGCCCTTTGGTTAGCTGGTCCACCACCTTCTTAGGAGTCCCAGTCCATCCCCGAATGTATAAACTGAAAAGCACCGACAGAGAAATTGTTAAAATAATAGTAGGACCGCCTCTCGCTGTCATACAGGTATTCAGAAGTTGATCCATACAAAAAAATAGACTTGCTACAACTGAATCAGTGAGTGCAGAAACAACGTCAGTCACAAATTTCAAATTTTTCAGGAGGGAGAAAAAACGTAATAACTCCTCCAAATTTTAAAATATTTGAGAACTTTTTTTTCCTTTGTCATAACATGCTTTTATGTTGCTGTTATAAAAAAATTACCTAATTTCCACATAAATGAGGCTCAGGAGAATTAAAACTATGATTTTGACTAATGCCGTTTCTGCACTCAACTGTTTTTACAGACAGTAGGAAACTTGGAAAAAGATAACCATTCGTTAAAAGTTTGTATTTGTTATTCATTTTGTTACGATTTTAGTTAATAATATTAATTTTAATTAATTTCACAAAAAATTTACAAATGTATATTTTTCCATATTACATGAGAAATGAAGTTACAGTATTGCAAAGGTCATAAGACAGGAATATAACAAACTGAAACGCTCTTAAAATAGATCATTCTCGACGATAGTATCATTGTCATGTTCAGTGGTTGGCCAGGTAAATAGTTCATCATAAAAAACTTTGAAGTTTTCAGGAATATGAACAATCATTTTCTGGATGTCTTTCATTTTCTTTATGTTGATTGGAACTTTCCCTGATGGGTAGGCTGCAATACTTGAAGGAAAATCAATATCGACGTTACGGAAAGCAGGTCTCAGCAGCTGATAGCTGTGCTTTTGTAATCCTTCAATGAAAATGTATGCTGTGATTACCCCCTTTTCTTCAGAGTTATAGCGGAACTCTTTATATCGGGTGGGAGCAAACTTGAATTTTGCTTCTTTTGGCACACTCCTCCCTCGGCATTCTCTGGCTAGTGGGTTTTTTTGTGTAATATTCCTTCCACCAACCATCAAAATCTTTTATGTCACTGGTGAGTAGCTTGGTGATGTGAAAGTTGTTACTGGACTGAGCACACAATTCTTCATATTCATCAGGTGTGTATATCCGATCATGTTTACGTATCATCCTCTTCATAGTACCAAAATCTCGATCGTTTGGAAGATATGAATGCCCTCGAACCGGAAAGTAATGGAAAATTTGTTCAAAACGTCCTGTATCTGTAAGAGCAAGGCAGAATCTTATCATGGTGTGATTTCGGTTCTGTCCGCAGGTACCATCAGAAAAAAGGTACAGTTTTTTTACACTTGATGGAATATTAGTGTCAATGTATTTCAGTAGCATGCTGCATATATCATTTGCTTCTTTATGGGCTACGCCTTCGTGGTACAGGAATATTTCAGATTTCCCAGTTTTTAGATTTTTTATTCCAAAACAGTTCACCCAAAGTTGCCTCAAGTAAAAAATATCCTGAACTGGGATCGCTGGAAGGGGGAGATTTTGCATGAAATCAAATGAAAGTGCAACGGTGTCTTCATGTTCCGCACACAACTTTGTGACCTTTTGAAGTTTATTGTAAAATTTCTTGGCTCTCCTTTTGTGAACACTAAGCTCTGCACGAGCAGCCCTTTTAGCTGCATCACCAAGATAGGAGCTCTTGATTTTTACATCACATTCTTCACATTTTATGCAGGACCTGCGGACGTCCAAACCTTAACGAAAAGTTATCATGAAAATAATTAAGATAAAACTCATATTTTACATCCAAATCAGGGTACTTTTCTTTAAACAAGGAATGCCTTTTTTTTACATCAAGGCGGGCATCAAGATAACCGATATCTTTGGTGCCATAGTGTGTAGTCTTTGTTGGGAATGATGAAATATGTTCATGTATTTTAGAACAAACTTCGGCAGAAATTGTGTTCTTCTTGGAATTTTTACCGCGTTTATCATGAGGGGATTTCCCCTTAATCAGGAGATCAGTAAGCCTTCGAACTCTGCCCTCAGTAATGCCGTACAATGAAATAAACGCTTTTTTACATACGTTTTTCCTTTCTCCTCTGTATAGTAAGAAATATTTGAAACTAGCTGCTGTTTCTCTAGGCTGTTCAGAACGAGGCCTATGGTGCTTAATGGCGTGTTTTTCGATCAGTTGTTGTAAGAAAATATCTTGCTCATCTTTTGATTTGAACTGATTCAAATTAGCAACAAATTCAGATTTTTCATCATCGCTAAAGTTAGTAAAGCATTGTAATTTACACTTACAAGCAGCACATGTTGATCGAGATGGGATGAGATGCCCTTTCCAGTTGACGTGTTCAACCATACGAACTTTAGATGTTCTAATCACGTTTCTTCGAAACTTCTCTTCATTCCTCCTCCTCTTCTTGGGAGCTGTTTCATTATCACTCTCACTGCTTGTGAGACTCACTGACATATTGCTAAAGACTGACAGTAGACGTTGAAAACTAACTTAGAACACGTTGAAACTCTTGACTGAACTGACTTCGATACAACCCTCACCTTAAGGTTAAGGTGTTAATCACACGGCGCATGCTCGGCAAGGTACCTGACAAGACTGGTCACGCGATCTAGCGGTGGGTGCAGAAACAACGTCAGTCACTGACTCATGTTATTTCTGCACTCAACACTCGAAACAAACGTCCTGTCTTTACGGAACTACTCAACGTAGGTTTTGCACCCAACACGCATCTTGCCTTTCTACGCTTATTTTCATTGAAAACGAGTTTTCGGATTTTTTTGACTGAAGTGGTTTCTGCACTCACCGATTCATACTCTTCTGAGGACTTTCTTTAAATTAAGAGCATAATCTTGTGTTTGCTGCTTCAAATTGTTGAACATTAGATGATCGAAAATCATTTGTTTGGATCTTTAACAAAAATTAAGTTTAAATGAAAAAATAAATAAAACCACATATTTTCTCTCTCAATAAAATTTTAAACGCAATGATTTTTTAACTTTGCACATAAACAAAAAAAAAATAAATAAATAAATAAATAAAATAAAATAATAATATTAATATATGAAGTTAAATTGACTTTCTAAGCATTCAAAATGATACACTTTTTAAAAATCTTATAATATAAAAAATGCATTAAATAACGCAACATAATTCCTTAAAAAGCATTTGTTGCTGAATGATGGTTGAAGGTGAAAATTTCATTGGTAATTTGATCTGAAATCTTGCTTCTTTTCAGTCATGCAACGGATTTGCAACATGCATAACGACAACCAACTGTAAGAAAGTTATAAGGGATTCCACTGAAATTATCGAGAAAAAAAAAAAATGTGTCTTTTAATTATGTTAAAGGTCGGAGCTCCCGCCGACTTCGCGGATTTCAAGAGCCTGAGCTCTGTTTTGAAGCAGACGACGAGATCACGTGATTCGAAGATCATGTGACCTGTGACGTCAGGTGAGGAGCAAAAGTGCATTCAGGTTTCTCCCTAGATGCTAGTGTGCTAGGGATGGAAGTTTTAGCTCACTTTCTAGTTCCGCTCATTTCTGTGAAACCTCGGAACTAGTACCTCTCCAGTAGAAACCTATGTTAACTGCTTCCCGAGCTTTAGGGAAAACTGTATGACCAAAAAGCAAACATCTAGGTAAAGTTTGGCGAGGCAATTTCGGCGAAAAGCGTGTTTGAGGAACAGCAGAGGCACTAAATCGCCAACTGAAGGGAACTGCGTTCAGTGGAGCCCGCTCCTCCTTTCCCTTGCTGAAAGGGTAAAAGTTAAGCAGGAAGCCTATTTTTCGGTAGGGAAGGGGGGTCATTTTGATCATGAAGAAGAAAAAAGAGAATAACAAGAAGTTCCGTCTAGAACTATACGAGCCTACTTTCCCGTATACACCGAATTCAAATTTATAATCTAGCTATCTCTTTCTCTCTCTTTCTTATTTATCTTTAGTTCTAATTATTGAAAATATAACTTTTTCAACGGATAATACATATTCATTCACTCACTCATTCATTCTTTCATTTATTCATTCATTCGTTACCTCATTCAAGTGTTTATTCATTCATTTACGCATTCATGTATTTATTCACTCATTTATTTATATTTTCATTTATTCAATAATTTATTCATTCATTCTTTTCCTCATTCATTTATTCATTGGTTTATTCTTTCACTCTTTCATTTATTCATTCATTCATTATTTCACTCATTGAGTCACTGAGAAATATCCTTGAAAATCCTGATCAAAAAATTTCATAGCAAAATAGGCTCGTAAGTTCTGGATAAACTTTCTATTTCTACATGTTCTACGTTATAAGAGCTTTCCGATAAAGTTTCGTTCCAAGCAAATCGGTCCGTTAGATCAGGATTTATATAGGGTTGAAATTTCCCCGTAAGCCCTGTGTTAATTTTTTGAACTGTTCAAAAATGAACAAAAATTGTTCAAATCAATATTTCACGCCGAGAACTCCTTTCAATAAGCTTACAATAGGAACTTGGCTCTTGTGCCCAGAGTTTACAGAATTTGCTTCAATTTTGTCCATAGGCGCTAATGTTAAAATTTTTTGAACTGTTCAAAATTGAACAAAAAATTGTTCAAAAATCAAAAAGTAAAATATAGAAATGACATGTCCTCGCCGAGATCTTTCGAATGCAAAAAGAATTTTTCCAATCGGACAATTCGTTCAAAAGTTATTAAAGGGGGGGGCAGACCGACAGACAGACAGACCGACAGACAGACAGACCGACAGACAGACAGACCGACAGGCCGACAGGCCGACAGACACACTTTTTCCCCATCTCAATACCCTACTTTCAAATTTTTTATTTTTCAACCTTTATTTAATTACTTCACTTATTTTTGACTTTTCTTGATTTTTAACGATATTTTCACGATACATTAAGCCTTCTTTCATGCTTTATTATTATAATTTTTTTTTACTTTTACGGGAAAGTAGGCTAAAAAAGAAAGAACCTAGCAGACAAGTAATAAATGATGTCACGTTTTTCCCCATATATTTGACCCCTTCCCCCCCCCCCTTGTCACATGGCACGCTATGTTGGATAATGCATGATGTCACACTTCTTGTTACCCCCTCCCCTCCCCTTGTCACGCTTTGTCACAATTTCACGACCCCCCACCTCGAAGCGTGACATCAATTATGAATGATCCTTAAGTAGTCAAATTATGCGTCGTTTATCGAAATAAAAACGGCAAATTCAGAAAAGTTATGTTTTTTAATTTTTTTCATACTTAGTCTTGTTAAGTGTTTCTCTAATGCATAGGGGTTCTCAACCTTTTTTTGCTCACCGCCTACTTTGAGAATATTTTTTTTCTAAAGCCCCGCCCCCCTATTTTACTTGTGAATCTGAGATAGCTTTCCCACGAATATATTTTTAAATGTGTAATATTATACATTTTATTCGTAGATAGGATATGACTTTATCCTATTTCTGTTTTTAAAGAAGACTATTTTAATGAGAGCAATCAAAAGGCATACTTAATTAAATTGAAAAGTATTTTTTTATAACATTTTCAGACATCGAATTCGTAACTTAACTAATGATAAGGTTGAATTTGATGCATTTTAAGGAGTTTGTTAATATTAGGCTCGATTTTACTTAAAAACAATTGTAAGTCGCCGCGTTCAGTAATATCGAGCCAATTTTTTTTTTGGTTAACAATGTTGCTACAGCACTATAGCCACGTTCAGCTAAATATGAAGATGGGAATGCTTTCAGAAATCGTTGAACAATCGACCATAAAGCTAATACTTTTGTTAGTGCATAATCAGCATGTTTAGTCTATTTTAGACTATATTTAATTAATCTGCCCATTGCCCCGTAGTTTTCTCTGGGTCTTTTTACTGCCCCCTAAAAGTCTCAAACGCCCACAAGGGGGCGTTATCGCCTACGTTGAGAACCTATGCTCTAATGTATTGAATACTTTCTTTTGTCGTTAAAAAAAAGGTTTGAAACGCGTATTTCGGCGGCATTTAGTTAGGTAGTCATAATAATACAGATTTGCCAATATTCCTAAGTAATATTTTAAGATTGCTTTTTTTTCTTTACTTTTTTTTCTTTTAATTTCACCGAAAAAAAAGAGGTGTAATTCTTGTTCATCATTCCTTTCTCTCTTCCCCTCCTCCATTTTTTACTGTGAATCTTTTCCGCTTCTTTTTTCTTTCCCTTCTTTCTTCCTTTTTTTCCCTTTTCAACTGCTAAATTAAAATTTTGGCGGCCCCTAAACTGAGAAGAAATATTTTATATAATTCTGATAATATTTAATTTTTTCTTTAAACAACATGAATGGCGCTTCATTACCATGTATTACTTACCCATGCTCTTTGCTATAACGGTTGGGATCCGCGAAACTGTTAGCGGGAAAGGAGTAAATGAGACAAAAAAAAAAAGTTTGTTATCGAAAGCAAACTATTACAGAATTCACATGATTCTCACGAGCGATCGACTACCCTCGAACTAGTTGTGTAAAAGTGCTAAAGTATTTTTTGACGCATAGGACTTTTTTGATTTGTTCAAAAAACGCATATTACTTCCAGGCTTGGCAATGTGCGGATAATTAATTAGGGATCATTCATAAATGATGTCACGCTTCGAGGGGGGAGGGGGGCTCGTGAAATTGTGACAAAGTGTGACAAGGGGTGGGCGGGGTTAACAAGTTGTGTGACATTGTGATTATGCAACATAGCGTGACATAAACATAAAGGGGGGGGGGAGAGGGTCCGCTGAAGTGTGACATATTGTGACAAAGGAAGCATGGGGGTCAAATATATGGGAAAATAGCGTAACATCATTTATGAACGGCCCCTTACCTGATACTCAGGTAATATTAATTATCTGAGTATCAGGTAATTAATATTGAGATCAGTGGGTATTTTCGAGGAGATTTAGGAATGGAAGGTATTGGTGATATTTTTGAGACATTGAGTTAAAAAAAAATTTTATTGAGGAAGTTTAAGATTGTTTCAAAATAATTCCTTACAAAAAAAAAAAAAAACCATAGAATTTTTCTTTAAAAAACTGTCAGATTGATATTAACAGTTATTGCTGTTAAGTTTGAAAAGCGAAGCATCTCTACTAATAATAAAGCAGCAAGTATGTCTGTCTATCTGTGTGTCTGCTTCGCGTAGGACCAAAGCCGTTTCTGCCGATTTTCATGAAATTTGGCAAGGAATCAGTTTGGAACATGCGGGTGTGTACTTTGGAGCGTTTTTTCGAAAGTTAAAATTTTTTCTTTTCTTATTCCAATTTAAAACCGAAAATTGAATTAAACGTCTCTTTTCTATAGGAAGAAATTACCTCATCGTTTCAAAATTGGTATTGTTGGAAAACCTGCAAAAAATTGATCCAGAAAGAGTCCCCCCCCCCCCCGTGCTAAAACTCGAAATTTCTAAATTAAGTTGAAAAGAAGTTCCACGCAGTTTTTTTTTACTGTACTTTGAAATTATATTTTCACGGTAATTAAAATTAATTTCGATTTTCCCAGACGATTGATAGAGCGCTTAGTTTTCTTTTTTTTCTCATCTCGAGCGTTGCCAATTTGTGTGCGAAATAAAATTATATTCTCAATGTTTTTATTATTTTGAGGAGCAACCGATTTTTTTAATAATCTTTCCCCATTTTTTGGTTTTTTATTCCTTTTTTTAAACGATTAGAAATTTATTTCCTGCAGCACTCGGGCGATCGATAGCTTTATCTTGAATTCCCTATTTTGACAGGTATTTTTATGAAACAGTTCTTCATTCTTTACAGGGGTTTATAAAGAAATGATATCCTTTATAACTATTTTTGCTGTTTCAAACTATTATTACAATTTCTATTTTTATTTTTTTCTACAGTGAACTAACTAGCACATACGTTATTTGCGTATTTGCGTTCAAAATAATTGGATGAAAGGTTTTTTGGTTTTTTCCGTTTTCAGAGTTTTGCTTGCTGATGTTAGTTTCTGCAAGCAACAAAATTTCGTCTTTCTGTTTTACTGTCAATGAATAATAGATAAAAATTAATTATGCTAAAAATTCATACATTTAAACTATTTTAATCTCCTATAATCGTCCTTTTGTGTGGGCACTTGAACTAAACAAACAAAATGCGTTTTTTTTTTTAAAGTTTGTTTAATTATCTATACTAATATTATAAAGCAGTAGAGTTTGTTTGTTTGAACGCGCTAATCTCAGGAACTATTGGTCCGATTTGAAAAATTCTTTTAGTGTTACATAGCCCGTTCATCGAGGAAAGCTATAGGTTATATATCACCACGCTAAGACCAATTGGAGCGGAGTTCCGAAAATTGCACAAAATAGTTTTTTTCTACCGGAAGAAATTGTCGCATCCTTTCGAGCTTGATACCATTGAAAAGCAAGTAAAAAACTATCTTAGAAGGAGTTTTGTCCTTCGTGCTAAAATTGGAAGCCTCTAAATTAACTACAAAAGAAGTTATGAGCGTTTTACTCTGTAGTTTGAAATTATTCTTTCACGATAATTTACTTTAGTTTTATTTGACCCAGATAATGACCGTTTAATTTTATTTGCATTGTTGCATCGTTTCAACAATTGTTACAGTTGCCGTGTGAACAAACAACTCAATGCAGTTGCCATTGTTAAACAAATCAAGTATAATAATAATCAACGGTTCTTGCATTTTGATGAGGCATCGCTGTATTTGCAAAATAAAAGTTTAAGATAGCCCGGGTGCAACGTCGGGCGTAGCAGCTAGTATTAATGTAAAACAGAGTGAAACACTGAAAACATTCAATTATCTTTTTATGCTGAAGGGTTTTTAGACTTCTTAATGCTTACAACTTTCCCATCTGTTTCATTGATTTCCAGGAAGCAAAAGTAGCTCATAAAATATTAAAACTCTCTTTGGTTTCAGACATCAAAAACGAGCTAATTAAATACTTCCGTTTCAGTTTGTAAATATTCTTACCCCGAAGAAGCAATTTAATTTCAGTACAAAAAGACATGTAAATAGAAAATAATTTAGAAAATTTGCTAAAATCGACTTCAAAGGGGAATTTATCATACAAATGATAAGTTTTAGTGCCATTAATTCAAAGAATTTTTGCCCTTTGATATGGATTTTTTTTTAAAATAGAGTATTTATAAAATAAAATGTATTTACACTAAAAAGAATAAAATAAAATAATTTTTATAAAAAACAGAACCGACTTCAAATTATAAATTGCGCTAAAAATTGAAAAATAAATTTATTCTTTAAACAACATCGATGTGAGTTTTAAACATAGTTTTAGAAGTCGGTGCAAAATTATGAGTCTAATTACCATTATACCATTTGCTACTTCATATTGGAACTGTTGCTAATTCTGCGAAAATATATATATTTGTAATTGGATTCATGATTACAGAAGGTTTTATCTATCCTCATTTTGCACCGACTTCTAAAACTATGTTTAAAATTCACATCGATGTTGTTTAAAGAATGAATTTATTTTTCAATTTTTAGCGCAATTTATAATTTGAAGTCGGTTCTGTTTTTTTATAAAAATTATTTTATTTTATTTGCATTGTTGCATCGTTTCAATAGTTGTTACAGTTGCCGTGTGAACAAAAAAAAAGCAGTTGCCATTGTTAAACAAATAAAAAAAAAATAAAAATCAACGTTTCTAGCATTTTGATGAGTCATCGCTGTATTCGCAAAATATAATTCAAGATAGACCGTGCAACACCGGGCGTCGCAGCTAGTATATAATAATTATATATTAATAGTTTGTTTTTTAATTTTTTTTTCTTTCTTTTTTTTAATGTGTCTGTTTTATAAAAAAAAGTTGCTTCAATGGGTAGGATTGATGGTTGATTGCCGTTGGGCGGCGAATTTTTTATTCTGTAGAACTCTATACATTTTAATAAAACAACATTAATTTACACATAAAACAACATAAGTTACAACTGTGTATATAATGGCGAACCGACTGGTCTTTTCACTTTTTAATACGGAGATGGCCGTGCGGGTTCCGCTAATACAAAACAATTGGGAATTGAAGATTTGTTATACCATCTAGTAGGCGGTCACTAAGGGAGAGGAACGATGCAGACCACGCTGGTGCCATCTTTTCAGAGGTACCACCAAAAATGGATTAGGGAATTTATGAAAAATATATGTACTGCAATGGTGCATTTCCCCCATTATATTGGTGCATATTTGAAATTTATTTAATGTCCTAGCACGTGCATCAATTTCTGTCCAACAATCCATCTTGAGTTTTTCTTCTTCTTTTAAATTTATTTAATAGTGTTTATTTTGATTTATTATTGGTTCAGAAAAATTGTAGGGCGGGGGAGAAGGGTGGTGGTGACACTACAAATTACTGCACCAGGTGACATTCGCACTAGGAACACCAGATACTTTTCACACCAATTGAATCACTTATTTTTACTTTTCCTACCAGTCAATTAAAGAAAGTAATTATAATATAAATGAGCGGGTAATAAATGTCCAGAAACTAAGATACTTTTAAGAGCCGTTTTGCAACTTTTGAGGGCATTTATGAATTGAATGTATTTGGTGGTATTTTTGAGACATCAAGTTTTTTAAAAATTTTATAGAGGAAATTTCAGATTAATAATACTTTAAAAATGTTTTCTTTAAAAAAAAATGCTACAATTTTTTTCTAATGAATGCCAACAGTTATTTTTGTACGCAATAACTACATCATGGAGTTTTAGGATGTACAAGCAATATCGAATGAGCTTCGTCCTCATAGCTACAGGGTCCCAACCGTTATTGCTATTTGTTTGAGGAAAAAGCAAATTAAGCATGTGTGAAATAGCAACAATAATAATAATTATTATAAACATAAAAGAAAGGAAAAGAAGCGAGCATTCCAAAATGAGATTAAGAAAAGAAAATCAATTTAATACTTACCTCTTAATTTATTTATTTCATTTTTTTTTTTCGTTTTTTCGTTCTCGACCGTGTGGAATTAATTTTTTTCTACCAATGCCTTGCTGCAAGAATTGGGATCAAAAGAAATGTTGGCCGAACGTGCGCTTACAAAAAATAACTCACAGCAAAAGTTAAGTTGGTTTCCTTTGTTTTGCACTCTTTTTTTATTTACACAAGATTGGATTATTTCACTCTTTGTTTATTTATTTTTCTTAATTTTCTCTTACTTTTTCTATTTTATCTTACTCCTTTTTTATTTAAAAACTTTTAAACATTTATTTATTTGCTTATTTTTTTTACTTAAACCCTTTTTGATATTCTACATATCGATATTTTCCCGTTATGCCTTGAGAAAGCAATTATTTTAGACGATTTTGGAAAATGTGATTCCGTGGTTTCCAGTTGTTACGCATATACAGTTCGTTTGTTTTATGCATGCACACCCATAAGCCTTGGGATCTGTAGAAATGCATTCGTTGATTTTTTCATGTTCAACGGCGTGGTGATTGAGTGAATGCTTTAAATAAATGTAAGTTAGACCTAGATAATGTAAATGACATCGAGTTTTAAGCAATTTGGTGGAGTCGATGGCAAGCAAATAAACCATTTCGGAAAGACTAAACGTTTCAAAGCATTCCTTTTTTAACAAAGATATAGTGACGCGATCAGTTAGACATCCTTCAGCGCACTTAGCCGATTGGTCAAAAGCAGCAGGTAAAGTTCCGGCAGCTCATTTCACCCCCAGCCAATTGTCGGAATTGTAAGGTGCTTTTCACCTGACGTGCAATGCCGGTTAAGACTCTATATTTCAACTCTGACCTCACTTCGGCAGTCGATTATCGTCTATTGACGATACCCGTAGTTAAAGGATTAAGCAGCATACGTAATGAAATGAGATAATAAAATGGTTGAATAAAAATGTCACACATGGATAAGAGCGGACATTTGTTGCGAAATGTTGTGGTTAAATAGTTTGCTTACAAGAATAAAAAATACATGCTAGAAATAATAGGACCATTGCATTCATTATACGCAAAGGGACCCGGCCATTCCAAACCTGATACGCGGGAGGAGATTTGCATTAAACTGGAGAAAAGAGACATATATCACTTACGGTGTTATCGAATTTTGCGAAGTTGTTTATGAATAGGAGATTCTTCCACCAATCAGTTTCGCAAGCCTCCTCTAAGCTTTTGTTAAAATGTGACACGGCTACTGGACCGGTAATCATGGTGCGCAGTAAGAAAACGGAAATCAATACAGCTGCACAGACTGGCCAAGTCCTGTAAAAGAAAGTATAGGACGTATAGTTTGGGGTAGGGACGTCCAATATGATTTTATCAAAGTACCAAAATTTAAGTAGATTAAAATGCAATTTTTTTCATGACCATGACTTATGTTTTTATACCAATGCATATTTTTAAAAAAAAATCTTTACTAATAATAAAGCAGAAAGTATGCTTGTACAGTAGAACCTCTGTTAACCGGTTTAATGGAGGCAATTCACCGCTAAAGGGACTCATGAACGATCACCATTGTCACGTGATATCCGCTCTTTGTTTACTAAGATTTTCAATTGAGCTCTACGTGGAGTTCACTAGGCAAAATTAGTCATCTTAAAATTAATTAGACTATTTTCACAGCTTTTTCTGATTATCACCCGGTATTTATATTTAATTTAATCATTATAAAAGAAATGTATTCATTATTACAATAGTTATAGTGGTAATTTATGTAATGTAGAAGAACTTTATTTAGGCTTAGGTTTTAATTAGATTGTCGAACTCGATGTAAAGCGATGCTACCTACGGCTTTCTTTGTTTACATTACTTTCATCGGTGCCACGTGACCAATGATGTTGCCTGAATTGCCTCCATTGAGACTTTTCTCCACCAGACCCCTACCTGTTAGCCGAGGCCTTAGGATTGCTTACTCACGGGGAGAGGTAGTGGGGTCTACGGATTTTACATGCACATATCCCCAAGTATACATGGTGGTCTTCAGTGGGTATCGAACGCGCGACCTTCCAGGTGGAAGTCCGACGTGCTAACCACTAGGCTACCACGGCCCAGCCTCCATTGAGACTGATGGTAAGTCGGTTAAGTAAAAATACGGTTAAAGCAGGGCATAGCAAAAAGTGGGAGATATATAAGGATAGATATCTTAGAATCTATAAATCAAACTGCAAATCTGTAGAATGCTGAAAACGGATCAAGGTCGGACAAAGATGACCAAGTTGTAGTTCCATCTAGGCACAAGGCATTGAAAGCTGTAGCAGCGCTTTCAACGAACACACACACACACACACAAAAGTGAATTGCAAATTAGCAAGCAATAGTGTTGAGAAATTTACGTTTTCTGTTCAGAGAGAAAATCAAACAAAACTTACGGACTTTTTCGCATGAGGTATTCTGACTTTGGGTGTACTGTTTATATATTTATTTATTTGTTAAGTATAACTTTTCAAAATAATAATAATAATAATAGATAAATAATGAATGGGGATAATTTCATGCACTGGAATTGGCTTTTATAACTTGAATAGTAAGTAAATAAAAATACAGACCAATATTAGCAACTTTAAATTTTCGGAACATCGGTAATTTGACACCCGCCTATCTCGACACGTATTCGTGTTCCCTTGGGGTGTCGAGTTATCGAGGTTTTACTGTAGCGTCCAGAACAGAAACGATCAAACGGGTAGCGTTAATATGGCTTTATTTTCTTGGTTAGGATAATTCAAGATAAAATATTTTGCATTTACAAAGGTTGACATCAAATTCACACAACTCTTGGTTTGTGAGAGAGATGCTGGGAAATCTGCGCCCGATCTTTAAAATACGAGGCATAAGATCCTCTCCAAAAACAAACGACCATCTACAGGGAACTAACTCCCTTGCACGCCTCCACACATCTCCTTTTATCGGCGCCCGGGCTCTCGCGAGCTTTCTCCCAAGATCGAGAACCCTCTGTTTCAAAGGGGAGGAGAAGATCCCCGATTCCTTGGCAGGCGACCTTTTGTATTCGAGCTGATGCAATGTCTGAGTAGCCTTTCGTCACAATACATATGTTGTTTATATTATCTCGAATAACATTTAAAAAAATGATGCAAATAAAGATATGACAGTTTTACACGAAGAAAAATTTAGTAAAACATATATTTAACTGAAATTACTGCTGTTTTTACGTTTTTGAGTGTTGGCACTGTTGGAGGTGCAATATGATAAGTGTTCTTTTCTTTTCCCCTCATCCTGAATAGCATCTACTAACAATAGTAAAGGTACTACAGTTCGACCACGAATTTCTGACACTTGGACGCTTCTGCGCATGGCAGAAAAAGGACGAATCCATTCGAGTTTTAGGGAAGTTCGTTTTGTAGGTGCGTTTATTAGCAACCGAAGAAGAATGTTTGATTCTCTATCTGTTGAAAGCAACCAAATTTTTGAACAGGCAGATATCACCAGTTCGGAAGAAATCAAGTATGTTACATGAACTAAAACTAGAACAGAATACAGAAGATTTCTTATACCAGCAGTCTCTCCCGGGAACAAGAAAGGATTCTTCTTGGCAGTTTTAGGGGCTATTTTTTTTTCGGTGAAACTGTACTTTTGCAACTCCGAAACACATGCTTGCAAATCCTTTTTGCACAATTATGCTTTAACCTCTTCAGACCCAGAACTAAGCACAAACAATTTTGGCGCAATTTTTTGGTTCTCTGATTTAAAAAATGATTCAAAAACAAAATAACTAAAACAATTTTTTTTAATTTTAATTAATAATTAGTTTAAATAATAATTAATGCCCAATTTCCATGTTTAAAACGAAGTAAACTATCCGTTGATGAATTTAAAAAAAAAAAAAAATGGGTGCTCTAGCTTTCAAATTGCACAAACAGTAGTTAACAAACAGTATTTTCAAATGTACCCAATTGGGTACACTTGGAATGAAGAGGTTAAAATCTAATAATCTCATTATCATAACTGTCAATAGTTTAAATTTATTTCAAAACATCTCGTTTTTGCTATTGTTTCTTAATTTTATTATTATTATTATTATTTTGTGTGTATGGGCAGGGAATATAAGTTACAACACTTAGGTTAGATGAGACTGGATTGTTATCGATGTTTTAGCATGAGTGGCTTTGATAAGTACAGATGAACGTGCTTCCGTAAATTTTATTTATCGTTCAATTTTATTCATTATTATCATTTTATTATCATTCAATTTTATTTATCGTACGTGCTAAGAACATTCGGGATGTAACCTTTCAACGAAATAATATTTGTTCTATTTACCTCCATAGCTTGTGCTTGATGCTGTAAATCAAGCTTCGACTTCTCCCCTCTTCTTCATCCTTCACGTAAACATAGCAGTTCAGGAGGCCCCTAAACTCAGTCGAGAACAAGTTTTATATAAGTTGATAATCAAGTTAATGTTTACAAGGCAAAAGCAGAACCCGATTAAGACAGTCCGGGGCACAAGGCACAACATTATTTGGGGCCCCCTATGGTACGAAAAATAAAAATACTGGGTATAATGTATAAAGTTAAACAAGCTTGGAGATTATTCTATTTACTAATACTGGGTTCATACCCAATTGGCATTGGGGGGGGGGGGCATCTATTGACACGACATCCTACTATTCTGCGTTCTATATTGCTTTTATTCAATAGGATTTTTGTGTTATTCATTAGATAAGCAAACTTTTTGAGTACACAAATTTCATTTTCAAATTTTACTGTTTATAATATTAAATAAATGAAAAACAGTACTAACAATCGATGAAAACACATGCTATGTTTGAAATAAGCAGATATGATAGATAATAAATTGCTCGTTATTATCAAATGCTTTGGTATGAATAATTTTCAAAAATGATAGCAAATTTCATAAATAGCTCATTATCTTTCATGGCATCCACATTGTCTCGATGTTTTAGTTCTGTTACAAGCATTTTCAATATTGCAATAATGGATTGATAAAATCCATTATTCCATTTTGTAGAAAAATGTCTTTTAAGAGATATTTTCAAAAATCTTTCTCACAATTTGGGGGCCCCTAAAATTTGGGGGAATTATGAAACTTGTTAGATATGTATGAAGAAACTTACCCCATGAAAAAGAAGGTGTCAACAGAAAACAAAAAATTGATCATGATCTGCATTCCAAATCCTTTATTTGACTCAACAATTTCGTCTAAATTTTCTAGAACATAATAAAACTGAATGAGTTCTTCAAGTGCGAAATTTTAATTTGTATTTTTAAAACTTTCTATTTTGCAGCAGAATTCGAATCAGAAATTCGTTACTTTGCAATTGAATTTCCGGGAAAAAAATTTGAAAAAAAAAAAAACTTTACAAATTATAAATTATTTTCGTAAAATCTATATTACTAACACCATATAAAAATTAAGAATGTGGTGGCTGTTCTCGCATTTGTTACATGAAGTTAATGCAAATGGAGAGCTTCCTTTTGGAATAAAATATAGCTTTGAGCCACACATCCAGATGAACAATATTTACTGCGAAGGATTGACAAAGCCAGAATTATTTTCTAGGGACATTCATAAATGATGTCACGCTTCGAGGGGGGAGCGAGTTCCATGAAGTTGTAGCAAATAGTGACAAGGACAGGGGAGGGGTATGTTGAAGAAGGACATTTTGTGACAAAGTGGGGGAGGGGCCAAATATATGGGAAAGCGTGACATCATTTATGGACGGTTCCCTAGCGGAGGAGAGGTGCGTATTAACATATTAGTATTGGCAACATGACTCTCGGTCAAGAGTTCTAGGGGGGGGGGTGACCTTTATGGTGCGTCTCACATATCACCTTAGGGCGACGGAAACATTTTACGTAATAGACTATAGTAATGGTTATCAAACTAACAGCGATGATGTATATGCTTCATCACCGCAAGCAACGAATCACGGTCCTCGAAGGAAAGCCATTTTTATCGACGCAATAAAAAATGCCGATCAGTCAATACGCTGGCGTGATTGTTAAATTATGTAGAACGACGAAATTTTTCGTCTTTGAGTCCCGTCGCTGTTGCACTTGGTCTGAGTACACTACAAGGACACCCCTAGGTTGTGCCTTTATAAATATAATATAACTCGGGGTCGCAGATTGCATTGAATGTGCCAGTCCTTTATTACCCAAAAGGCGAATTATTGAGAGCCATTCATGACGACCAGCTTGGCCATGTACTTTATACCGCTTTATGGAGTCAAGCTTTCCACTCAAAGCGTGCTGTTCTGTTTATGTTTCATTTTCCCCGATTGTGAATTTTAGTTGAAGGATAGTGATAAGAATTACTGCTTCGGTAGTGAAGATTTCAATCTTAGAAGCTCTTATAACCCGAAATAATCATTTAACAAGTTTAAGAAAAGCTAAATCTTGGAAAATGATTTTTCTAATAACGTTTGGAAGTATTGCTTTCAAATTAAGTTCCTAATTTATGTAAGAAAAATTGTGAGATTTATAAAATTTATTACAACAGAAGAGTTTTGCTTCAAAGTCATGAAATAAATAGAGCGTGCAAAAAAAAAGAATTTTCAATAACAGATGGCGCTAAGCATCGGGCAGAAATGGCGGACAACTACTTCGTAATAGAGTAGTTAAATGGGCAAGCAGTGGCGTACGAAGAATTTTTTTAAGAGCGAAGAACCACGAGGGCTGGAAGACTGACATGACCTCAAATTTTGTGGTCCCTTAATTTTGAACCATCGCAGATGAGAGACCGTCACCTGCGATTGGCACCCCTAGAGGTATCGTTTCACTTGGAGGACTTAAGAGCCACGACCTATTTCACGTGCACAGGCTCCCTTTAGCGTTCACGGCGCACAGGAACTAGCCGCGAGAGGTTGTCACCCTCCCAAACACTGAACTAAGTCGATGTTGCTTCACTTTCAGTCCTCTGCGGGAACCGAGCTTCTACCGACCGGTCCACTGCGGTACATGGGGGAAAGTAGTGGCTAGCGACAGACTATTCTTTCGATAACGTGTTTTTAAATATTTTTTTAAAAAAAATAAAGGATTAATTTTCACAAAAATCAGCCGAGAACTGATTCAATATCCCCAATACATTTTGGAGTTTTGAAACATAATTGAACTTAATAAGCTGAGGATTAGATCTTACGATGCTGCTCGAAAAGTCTCAGGACGAAGAAATACGTGTGAGCCGACACAATCCACGTCATAGTCAGAAATCGAAGTCCGCTCAGACAGGAGATGGTGTGCTTAGAAGTCTCCAGTTTCAGTAGATCTCTAATATTCTTCAGTAAAGAAAAAGCAGCAATAATTCTGACAGCTTTGTCTGGAGAGAGAGGATAGGATTATCATATGTTGTTAAAGATGTCAAGAGGTTTATAAAATAAAAAAACTAGTAATTACCTTTCTTTAAAAGTACTTTTGTTCAAAATAAGCTCCTTCGGCTTCAATACATTTGTTACAGCTCTTTAAGAACGATTCGAATGCCTCCAAAGCTTGCGGCGAAGCTGTTTGTATATCGTCAATGTCATCAAAGAAAAAAACAACAAAAAAGAAAAAGCAAACAAATGAACTGAGGTTTTGGCAGTGGATCAGATGATAGCTAAGAAGTATCACGAATGCTCGATAACAGAGATAGTGCCACTGTAAGCTTAGTTTCAGCTGTAGTCTTAAAAATTCTTTCACACACTGTGTGCAAACAGCTTCGACGCAAGCTTTGGAGGCAGTCCCACAATGTGACCGGTTGGAACATCGGTGCGTAATATATATTATATATATATATGAATGCATTGTTTTTTTTATAATTTTTATTTTTTTTTTATTCCACCCCCGTTTTTTGAAATCGAAACAAAACATTTGCAATTTTTAATACATTTAGCAATTACATATATGTAACACTGCTTAATTTTTCGGTTTAAATATTGTTAATAACTTACTTTTTGTAAAAATCTTCTCTTCTTTTAGGCGTAGTTCTAAAAGTGTTCCTATCAGCATTAGCAGGCCTAAACTACTGTAGATAGATCTAGAAACAAAGAAATTCGAAATATTTTAAGTATTTAAAAATATTGCTATGTGAAAATATTACTACGCTTGATATAACGACCATCTGCGTGCTACAGAAAAAAGTCGTTATAACGAGTGGTCGCTTTAAGGGGTAGAATTTTCTTTAAAAAATATACATGCCTTATGCATATTCAGTAGTTCCCTTACAATGGTAATTTTAAGGGAACTTTGGGTAATTTTTAAAAAATTCCAACTAAAAGCTGAAATTATTTTTTATCATTGGAATTTAAAACAAATTATCAGTGAAAACTATTATAACAAAATATTAAACAGACTTTAAAGTAGAAAATGTAGGGAAAAAAATTACATTCACATTTCTGGAAGCAGAACTTCTGAGCTGACATGACACCTGGTACGGTCGATGTATTGGATTAGACGATTCAGAAAGGTCGCTATACCGAAAGTAAATTAACATAGAGTTCATAGGGATAAAACTGGGACTTTTACCACTGGTCGTTATTATGGAATGGTCTTTAAAATGTGTGGTCGTTATAAAGAGCGTTGATGGCATTCTTACAGCAGACGATCAAATCTGTCCAATTAGTTGTCATAGCTAAAGCAAAAACTATCCGATTTAAAGATACAAATGGTGTCAGTTTTGATATATGCGAAGTAACTAACAAACATCAGATTTGTTTATTAGCTAGCACATAAATATCTGATCAGTTTTCGCAAAAAAGAGAGTGAATACGTTCAATCAGGTTGCAATATGCTATGAAATAAAATTCAAATTTTTGTTGTTTCCTAAGCGAAAATTTAACTCATACAGAAACAAAAGTTCAAAGCATGGCCTCACATCACATCATCGAACGGTGTTAGCGTATTAGAGGGAAGCGACTGCAGTAAGGTTTCAAAAGCAATTAAACTGAGGAATACTATAAACAAAGGGGAACAAAATACAAGTAATTAGGCCTATTTAAGCCTCAAAGAAAAATAATTGTAATTTTTAGTAACTTTTTCTTGTGACATGATTTTTAAAATCGGTGCTTCTCCGTTTCGAGACCCCCTCCCCTTGGTGGTAACTGGTGATGGTTTAGATTTTTTTTTTTTTTGCCAAATCAAACTTTTATTTCATTTTGGGTTGCCGTTGGCGATATTTAAATATTTTTTCCCAAAACCGAACTTCACACACAAAACAAATTGATATGGGGGAAAAAATCAACCATCGCCAGCCCCCCTCCCCCCCCGCAACCGGAAAAGTACATTAAAAACTATTCTCTAAATCAAAAATAAAAGTTTGATTTTCGGTTTTCATCAGCATAAAATTAGCCAATTTTTTTTTTTTTTTTTTTTTTTGTGAAAATTATTACTTAATTTTAAACCTTGCTGTTCACTTACATTGTCATGATACCCCTTGCTTTAAGGATAGTTCTGGTTTTCGTTTCACAATGCTCAATATGCGCATCAAAGTAGACTTCAGATAAAGCTATAAAATGAATGATAAATATTGGTTCAAAAATAATTTTTGCAGACACGATTTAAGAAAAAAATTGACGCATGAAGTAAAATAAGGATTTGCTCACCATATTTCGCTGCGTTGTTTACATCATCAACCGAACAGCCAGAAGGCACGCAAAGTCCTAGCTCCCAAGACGACTCATAGAAATTGTGTGCTTTGGATGCAACGTAGTGAATCAAGTCCTAGAACACAAAAAAGCGAAGTGCAGTACACAGTGACAATAAATAAATAAATAAATAAATAAAACTAGTCGACCCGTGAGAAATTCCGCACTAATTTGGGAGAAGGGACATTTTGAAGAAGAATGCAAAAAATAAATAAAGAAATAAATAAACAGGTGTTGGTAAAAAGAAGACATGTCATTGAACACATCAGTACAAATAGCTGTTACAATTTTCCCCCTACTATTATTTAGATAATCAAAATAATAAAATAGTCACAATAATAATGATAATTATTTTCATTATTAGTATACATAGCATTAAAATACAATAGCGAAACAGTTACATTACTCAAAATACGGTTACTGTTATTTGTTTACATTACATCTCTATCTCTACTAATAATAAAGCAGCAAGTATGTGCGTGTGTTTGTCTGTCTGTGTCCGGCGTAGGGCCAAGACCGTTAAGCGGATTTTCACGAAATTAGTCTGGAACATGGGGGTGTGCACCTCGGAGAGTTTTTTCTGAAATTCAAATTTGTTCTTTATTTATTCCAATTAATAGCCGAAAATTGAATAAAATGGTCTTTTTCTATCGAAAGAAATTGTTGAATCCTTTCGATCTTGATACCATTGAAAAGCGAGGAAAAAAAAAAAAAAAAAAAACTACTCCAGGAAGAGTTTTTCGCTACGTGCTAAAATTCGAAGCCACTAAATTAACTAGAAAAGAAGTTGTATGCGTTTTTCTCTGTAATTCGAAATTATTTTTTCACGGTAATTAACTTTAATTTTATTTGAATTGTTGCCATGCCGACTGCCTTATGATCTTTTCTTTAACAAATTAAAATTTATTTCTTGCGGTTTTTAGCATTTTGAAGAGTAGCCTATTTTAAATTTATTTATTTATTTTTTTGATTTTGATTATTCTTTTTATTTTTAAACGAATTAAAATTTATTTCCTGCGGCTCACAGGTGATCGATAGCTTTATTTTGATTTACTTATTTTGACATGCATTTTACGGGTCCATACTCCATACTGCACAGGGGTATTTT
Source organism: Octonoba sinensis (assembly GCA_038502835.1). Taxonomy (NCBI): domain Eukaryota; kingdom Metazoa; phylum Arthropoda; class Arachnida; order Araneae; family Uloboridae; genus Octonoba; species Octonoba sinensis. The sequence goes on along the minus strand of CM076605.1, from coordinate 89,221,159 downwards.
AAATATATGTTATCCTTTATAGCGGTTTTTGTTATTCCAATTTATTATTACTATTTATATTTTTATTTATTTTATTTTATTTTTTCTCCAGTGAAATTAGCACACATGTTATTTGAATATTTGAGCTCGGATGAAAAGTTTTTACGATTTCAAAGCATTGCCTGCTGCTGTTAGTTTCTGCAAGCTACAAAATTTCGTCTTTCTGTTTTACTGTTAATGAATAATAGATAAATACTAAATAAAAACTAAGTACACTAAAATTTATTAATTAAAACTATTAATGGATTATAATCTTCCTTTTTGTGTGGGTACTTGAACTAAACAAACAAAATGCGTTTTCTCTTAAATATTTTCTTTTTCGTTTTTTCTTTTCTTTTTCCTTTTTTAATGTGTGTGTTTTGTAAAAAAATGCTTAAAAGTGTAGGATCGCTGGTTCATTGACATGGGCGGATAATTGTTAATTATGCGGAATGCTATGCTTTTTAATAAAATAACATGATTTACACATGAAAAAGTTATCACTATACACACAATGGCTAACCGACTGGTCTTTTCATTTTATAACACGAGCGGTTACCTCTAGTTCTTAATATAAATGAATGTGTACAGCTTAACGATTGAATAAGTTTAACACACAGAAGCAGCTAAAACTACAATTTGCTAAGCAATAACAACAGTTTCTTGTTTGTTTACTTGATAACAGGAGGCGCCAACATAGACAGCACCAATTTGGGATCCATTAAAGTGTCTCTTCTTAGATGATTTAAAACTCAAATTTAAGAGAAGCAGTACTTTTTCAGACCGTGAGTATATTTTTCGTCATTAGCTGGCACGACAAGCTTTAAAAGGAGGGGCAAATCATAGAATTTGACGAAAGAATAAGAAAGATCTCGCGGACCGACAGAAAAATAGGCTAGAGAGATAATATATATAATAGATATGACCATCACATGACACCTGGTAGCAGAACCCGTACCGCTGCGATAAAGAGTGCTCGATATTTATCTTGAAAGTTGCCCTTTAATTTACCAACTCAAAAATATTTTCCTGTATAAAGCAAAGAAAAGCGGCCAGAGAACCCTTTTCTCACTAAGAGTGACATATTTACAGTTCTACCATGAAAAGGGAGCTCTGATTGGGAGAGTACCAAGAAAAGTCAATTCATGTTCAAGGAAGGAACTGCTGGTATGAGGAATGTGCTTAAGAAGAATCCATTCATGTTCAAGGAAGGAACTGCTGGTATGAGGAATGTGCTTAAGAAGAATCCATTCGTGTTCAAGGGAGGAACTGCTGGTATGAGGAATGCGCTTAAGAAGAATCCATTCATGTTCAAGGAAGGAACTGCTGGTATGAGGAATGTGCTTAAGAAGAATCCATTCGTGTTCAAGGAAGGAACTGCTGGTATGAGGAATGTGTTTAAGAAGAATCCATTCATGTTGAAGGGAGGAACTGATGGAAAAAATGATGGGCTCTTCTGTTCTCGTCTTAACTCGTTCAGCATACTTGATTTCTTCCGAACTAATGCTGTATGCCAGTCTATACATTTGGTTACTTTATTCAAACGGAGAGGCAACCTTTCTGATTCTCATCCTAACTAACGCACCTGAAAAACGAACGTCCTAAAAATGGAATGGATTCGTCCTTTCTTGTCATGCGAGAAGCGTCCAAGTGTCAGAACTTTGTGGTCGAATTTTACGCAGTGACAATAGATAAATAAATAAAATTAAATTAAACTAAAATCAATCTGATATCCCCATCACATGACCCTGGTAGTAGAAACCATGCTGCTTCGACAGGGACCCAACCATGGCTAAGTTTTGAGACTTGAACCTCTCCCTCGAATTCCATGAGTCAACAAAGCCCAGGCTTGGGGCCCCAAAGTTTCTGAATTTATCGTGATCAAAACAAACTCTGGTTCTTTCTTGTAAGAACCTTTGTAACCTTTCTGGTTCAAAAACTCTAAACTAAGTTGTTTTCTATGCTAAAATTTCTGTAATGTCTTTTGTTTTTAAAAACCATGTAAATTTAACAAATAATCGTTTATTCAACAATTGTCAATGTATATCGGGGCACCGTCTACACTGAATTCTGTATGGTTGCTCGAGACAAGACTGATGCAAGCCGGGCTCTGGTTATCCATGCATATTTAAACTGTTTTTTGTAAGTCATTCAATTTGTCTAAAAAATGCAATTTCGATTTTTGCCTCGATTTTCCTTTGAAGTTTTCAAGCAGTTATCTGCTAAGGGATTCAATCTTTCAGGAAAGAATGCAATCTCGATATTTTCGTCAATTTTCCCATGCATTTTAAGCAGTTTTTTACGAGGCGATGCAATCTTTCTGGAAAAATGTAATTGCGATATTTTCCTCGATTTTCCCTTGAATTTTTCAAGCAGTTGTCTGCTAAGGGATTCAGTCTTTCAGATAGGAATGCAATGTTGATATTTTTCTCAATTTTCCTATACATTTTAAACAGTTTTTTACGAAGCGATGCAATCTTTCTGGAAAAAATATAATTGCGATTTTCCATTAAATTTTTAAGCAGTTTTCTGGTAAGGGATTCAATCTTTCTGAAAGGAACGTTATTTTAATATTTTCCGCAAATTTTCCCTTGCATTTTTAAGCAGTGGTCTGCTAAGTGAAATTTTTCAGAAAACCATATATACTTCTATATTTTCTGAATTTTCTCATCATAACACTGCTTTTAAATTGCTTCATAAAAAATATAAGTTTCAGTTTTCATTTCCATTTAAGAAAAATATTAACTCTTGAAAATATAATTTTGAAGAAATATTAATTTCGCAGAAGCTGATGTTTCCTTTAATTTCGACAATGTCAAATATGTATGAGAGAAAATATTAGGAAACACTGGCTTAAGTGATGATTCCTGCACCAATCTTTTAAACAAAAGTGAAAACAAAAACATTAAAATGCAACAGCCAAGGAACAGATTAGTGTTTTAACAATTTACAGTTCTAAGAAGATACTTACAGAGGCGGATTTTGTGTAGTTCTTCAAATCTTCAATGCCACTTGAGAAGTATTCCTTCTTTGCAACTGGCAGTGGAGGCTTAATTTTCAGAAGGCAGTATTGGCCCCGAAATCTGATCACTTCTCTGTCTTCTATTTTTCGGGACGCTACACTGTCGAGACATTGACTGTAGTCTCCCAAAGAGCTTACTGTAGAGCTAAGTAGACCATCCATGATTTTGCCAGTTGCATCTACAACTAGAAATAATGCCATATTACATTCATGCATCTAGAACAGGGGTCCCACACCCTATGCCCACGGACACCACGGCGCCCGTCGATCGGTTTAAGTGCTCCCGCTGCTTTTGCCCAACGACAAAATATTTCAGTTTTCCATTTTAAACTAGAGAACATTTAGAATCTACAGTATATGAATAAAGGGCCATATAAACTATGAATAACCCTATGATGATAAATGATAATGAATATCATAAATTCAAAATATATATTACGACGTACAGATGAACACCTTGACGATTGCTTGCGAGCAGGAATTTCATCATATTCTCCCAATTATGAAGCACTGGCCAGTGAAATGCAATGCCAAAGATCACACTGACTGTATTCTACATATTTTATAGATAATTTTTATACTTCGTATGTTTTGCAAGCTATTTAGTAATCATTTATTTTACACAAGAATAATAATACTAATTATATTCATATGTCAAATCAATTTTTGAAATTTACTTTTTTGTGTATTATATGGTGTGTATTATTAACTATGTCCAGCAACTATAAATTTATCTTGAAAAAAATAAAAGGTGCCCGCTATTCGACCGATATTCTGGTATGGGCTCTTCGATACAAAAGGTTTGGGGATACCTAATCTAGAACATATAGGATGATATCGGATCAACGCATTTCGTCTGCAAAAAAAATTCTGAAAAAGAAAAGAAAAAGGGAGGAAAAACCCGAAGCAAACGTAACGAATTATTTCAACATTCTCAGTAATAACTCTTCTTTTCTAAAACCTTTTTTTTTTTTTTTTTTAACAGAGAAAGAATTTCCTTTTATTATAAATTTACGGATTCTATTTAATTTTACACCATTCAGCGGCGTAGCTAAGGGGGGGGGGGGCGGGAATTTCCAGATGTAGAAAATCGACAGCGCCCAAGTCGTATGATGACGCAGCATGTTAAAGATCCCTTGAGTATCCGTTCGGCGTGGATAATCTCGGCTAAATTAAATTCCTAGTGCAGTTTGCATCAATTACAGCTCACGTGCCGCTCTCTAGGGGGAAACTGAGCATCAAATATTCGCGGCAATGGTACCACACTTTTGTGGTGCGGCTGAAAGAGTTGGTACCAATCTCTGGGAGCGCACTAGTTCTGCAATGGAAAGAACCAATATATACGCAGCCCATTAGAAATAAAAAAAAATATATCGCATCAATTACAGCTTACGTGCCGCTCTCTAGCAATGGTACCACACTTTTGTGGTGCGGCTGAAAGAGTTGGTACCAATCTCTGGGAGCGCACTAGGTCTGCAATGGAAAGAACCAATATATACGCAGCCCATTAGAAATTAAAAAAAATATATCGCATCAATTACAGCTCACGTGCCGCTCTCTAGGGGGAAACTGAGTATCAAATATTCGCGGCAATGGTACCACACTTTTCTGGTGCGGTTGAAAGAGTTGGTACCAATCTCTGGGAGCGCACTAGGTTAAGAACAATGGTTAAGAACCAATATATACGCAGCCCATAAGAAACAAAATATATATATATATTTCAACTTACATTGAAAATGTTTATTAATAAGCATAGAAAAAAATCTCTGTATCGACTTCATTCAAATTTGAGGATCTCACGCGATAGCCCTAATAACCCAATAACTAGGAAGGAAGGCTAGCGTGAACTCGTGGTCACTGATGCGTGAAATGCGTGGAACAAGAGAACTTGGGAATCACTCGCATGTCACGCTTTTAAGGGGGAAGGGGAGGGGGTCGGGAAATTATGACAGTTTGTGCGAGGGGAAGGGAGGAGGTCACAAGAAGCGTGTTATCACCACGTTTTGGTTGAAATAAATATATTTTAAAGCAGATTAAATACTCATATTTATTTTTGTTTTTAATTTTGACATGAATACGTCTTTAAATTTGCTACCATAAGGGAGCTAATGATATCAAAATCGGGGTATACAGTTTAGCGTTGTAGTTTCGAATCTATATTCTATATCCAAAATTAAAAATTACCACTTTATACCTAAAGGATCAAAGAATTCATTACGATAAGCGAGAACAGTGACGCATCACGGGGGGTAAAGAGGGGAGCGCCGCCATCTTGAGGTTATTTTGAAGCGTATCGAAATTTGCAATTAATATAGCCTTTGACTCGTAGAAGCTACGATGTTCGTTTAAGTTTTAATCATCAGCTGTCGTCAAAATCTATCGATTGTATATAAAACATTACTTTAAAGTAGTGAGTGAATATAATAAGGTGTTAGAATAAAAAAAAATATCAAACATATATAGATAATGTCTTCTTATACGCGTCGAAAAGCCTAAACAATAACGTTATTAATTGATAAAGTTATATTGTAACACAATAATGATTTGTTTCCTTGCTTTTATTCTAAATACATAAATAAAAATATTTCATTTAAAATATATAACCCGTTACATAAACGTATTCACGCACAACATACGGCCGTGTCCATGACACAGCCATACTCCACATTTTTTTCATAAGGCGTGTAGCTCGCATGCCCCTGGTCTGAGGATTGAGCCTGGCAGTGTTGATGGATTTTCAAGATGCAGAAAATCGTCTGCACGCATGTCGTATGATTATGTGGCATGTAAAAGATCCCTTCAGTAGGCATTTGGCCTGGATGTCCTCGGCTAAATTAAATTCCTAGTGCAATTTCGCATCAACAGAGTCCAGGTGCTCGCTCTTTCAGGTGGCGAAACAGGATGTTAAAATTTTCATGCGGCGATGGTACCACACTCATTGTGGTGCCGATGAACCGATGAAGAGATGGTACCAATCTCTGGAGAACGCACTTGGTCTGCAATTGGCAGAAGCCAACAACAGTCCATTAGAAATTAATATATATATATATATATATATATACATATATTTCATCTTACGTTCATTTAAAAAAATAAAAAGGCTGTTTACGCCTAATGCAGCAGTGTTCCTAGCATGGGCGTCACCTGAGACGGTAATTTGTTAAATTTACATTGTTCTTAAGATACTATATTTGTTATTTGTCACTTATTAAAACATTTTGTTTGCTCCTGAAACAAAATCGAGTTAAGTACAGTAGCGCTTGTCGGGGGACAGCAAAAAAGCGCGATGTATCTGAATGCGCGATCTAACCGATGCCATTAGAAATAACTCAAAAAGTGCTATCAAATTGCGTGTCAACGTAAAAAAATTAATTTAATCTTCACATGACAACTTTCTTAATAATAATAGCAAATAAAACTAAACTGTTTTATTTGCTACTATTATTAAGAATCTGTCTCTTCCATTCTTTGTGCTTTGGGCGTTAGGACCAATGCTAAAAGAAATGTCAAGTAAAACGTCAACTGGTTTGAGTAGAATCATTCTGCGGGTGTGTTAGTTGGGGAGTAGGAGAATTGTTGCAGCTTTTAACTGCAGCAAACTCAGAAGAAAGGAAAACATTCCTTTTCGACGGCTTTGTTTAGTGTAGGAAAAAGGGCTATACTCAGAAATGCAAGATTCTTACTTTCGAGAGCTCAGACTTGGGAGGCAAAGAAAAAGCGCGATATAACGAGGGGCTACTGTGTAACAGCGGCTGCATAATACTTATTACTGCTCTGCATTGCAGGCGTAAGTCTTTCGTTCACGTCCGTGCATTCTTGATTTTTTCGTTCGCAAGTGTGATTGAAAAGACTACAAGTTAAGCTTTCATTGCATTACAGTAAATATATATAATTTGGCAATAAAAAACTTGTACTTTTAAAATTAAAGCAAAAACAAAAAAAAAAAAAATAAATAAATAAATAAATGAAATTGAAGGTTGAAATCAAAACATTTTAAAGCAGATTATATATTTAGATATGTTTTTGTTTTTATATTTTTTGTGTTACGTTCCTTAAAAAAATAAAAATAAAAGGCTGTTTATGTCTGCTGTAGCGTTCCTAGTTGTGCGTGTTGAAAAAGAGAGAACAGATGGCGCTGCTTTGCCTCCCCAAGAGGGAGAAAGGGGTATAGGGTATAGTTATTTATGTTTGGGGATCAGTGCCGCCGCTTGGAAATGAAGTTTTTACCCTCCGGAAGAAGCAAAAATACCCTTCGCCTAATGCTTCGTCCTGCAGCGCCATCTACTGAACAGAAAAGGAAATAAGTAAAAGGACTATTTACCAGAATAAATTTTAAAGTCCGCCCTTTTCTAGTCTTATTTTACAAACGACCTTCCCGTATTCAAATTTTATAGCTTTTTTATAAAAACTAAATTTTACATTGTTATTAACATACTTAGACTCTTCTAGATTATTAGTAAGAGAATAAAAGAAAGAATAATCCAGGTTCGAAACGGATTTTATTTTAAAAAGGCGAGCTACTTTTCCTGTGATTGTGAGCTACATTGAATTGATTGTAAAAGTTTAATGCTCACCTATAACAACGTCAATAACAGTTTATTTTTTACCATTTATATATTACCATTACTATAACAGTTGGGATCCGCGAAAATTTCAGAGGGAAACGAATAAATGAGTCAAAACAGAGTGGCCTATCGTACGCAAACTATAACAGAATTCACGTGATGCTCACGAGCAAAACTTATTTTTTGACTCATAAACAATTTGTCTTCTCTTCACGAAACTTACAATTCCGACTAATTGGCTAAAGGTGGAAATAAGCTGCCGGAGTTTTACCGGCTGCTTTCGACCAATTTGGTTAAGGATCGACGGTGGTGCGCCGACGGATGTCTAATCGGTCGCGTCGCTAGTTCTTTTTAAAAAGGAATGTGCAGCCATTCCGAAATGACATATTTGCTTGCCCATTTGCTAGCATATTTGCTGGGGAAAGTGCTTGAAGTACGATTCCATTTGCAATATCATCATGTAATTTACATTTCTTGTAGCACTTGAACATTCATCACTGATTATTACAGAGTTATTTTCACGGATCCCAACTGTTATAGATATGCATGCAGAAAACAAACGAAATGCATATATGTGAGAACGGAAAAATTGAAATACCACAGAAAGGCATTTTAAAAAGTCATTTTCAAAAAAGATAATTGATTTTCCGAGGCATAACTGGGAAAAAAATCGAACTGCGCATACTAGAAGGCGAAAGGAAGAAAGAAAAAGAAAATAAAGTAAGTAAATATATAAAGAAATAAAAAAATGTTTAAAGATCCCAAATATTCATAAAATAAGAAAAATAAATAAACAAAGAGTGAAATAAATCAATCTTGTGCAAATAAATAATTGAAGAACAAAGGGGAAAATCTTAACTTTTGCTGTGAGTCTTATTTTTGTAAACGCATGCTAATCAAAATTTTTCCTGATTTTAATTGTTGTAGCAAGGCATTGGTAGAAAAATTAATTCAACTCAGACGAGAAAGAAAATAACAAATTAAAACAAGTATAGTGAAATGAATAAATGAACAGCATATTTCGTTATTAAATTCATTATTTAAATTGATTTTTTTTACTAATCTCCATTTCTTAGTTCTTGGTACTCTTCCTTGTTTCTGTATTAATAATAATTACCATTGGTATTATTTCTCGGGTGAGTAATTCGATGTTTCTCAATTAAATTGCTATTACGGTTGGGATCCGTAGATATGCGGACTAGCTCATTCGATCGGGTGTGTAGTGTTTGTACCCTAATCCTCCAGGATGCAGCCGCTTCCAGCAGTAACTGTTGACATTAATCAGACAGAAATAAAATTTCACGTTAAATTAAAGCACAAATGAGCATTAAAACGCAGACATATGTTTCGGGATCGCTTGGAATCCCTTTTTCAATGCACAGGGAGCTTCTAGATGCAAAACATCCAAATGAAGCAGACAGAACAACAAAAACAAAGCTTATATAGCCTAAGAATTAACTGTAAACCAATGAGAATAAAGGCAGTGTGAAGTGGAAGTAGAAGTAGTATTAAAGGCACCAATAAGAGAGCAACAAACGAATGTAGTTGGAAGTACAGAAAGTAAGTAAAAATAAGAAAGTCAATAAAAACAAAGAAAAAGACAACAGCGTGCATAAAAATGTGAAAATACATGAAAATTGCAAAAAAATAAAATAAAATACAAAGAATAAAATGGAAATAAAATAAGTACAGAAAATACCAAAACAAAAAGCAAAACAAAGTACACATGCAAAAGAGGAGGAGGGGGGGAGAGAGAAAAAAAAAAAAGGAAAACTAACAAGAAAACCAAGAAAGAACAACAAATTAAAGGAACTTATGCACTTATGCCAGACCTGTGAAAAATAAGGAGTTGAGGAAGAATCATTAACCAAATTAGAACTATTCCTGTTAATATGATAAGCTTCCCAAAAGTCAAGTTCTAAAGGGGAAGAACATTTTTGAATAATTTTCCCAGAATTGAAATCAAAAGAGTGGTTGGAATTCCAACAATGTTGAGCAATGCTAGACTTATTCAGCTCTTGCTTTCGTACATAACCTTTATGCTCATTTAACCGAATTTTCAGAGCACGTTTTGTCTGTCCAATGTAAGAAAGGCCGCAACGGCAACTAATTTGGTAAATACCCCAAGTATTAAGTTGATCAACAGGATCTTTAAGAGAAGAGAAGGAAAGTTTGTTGCTAGGAGCAAAAACAACTTGAAATTGGAACCTTTTTAGGATTTTAGCAATACGAAAACTTACAGAATGAAAAAATGGTAACACAACCAAATCCTTTCTAGAAACCACATGATTGGGACCAGAAGGTTTTTTAGAAAGTTTGTTATGAATAGAATCAATTAAAGAGTGAGAAAATCCTCTATCAACAGCTACAGCTTTCAGATAGTTGAGTTCAATCTTGAGAAGCTCAGGAGAAGAGCAAATATTAATAGCACGATGGACAAGAGCATTAAAAGCCGAATATTTTTGGTTGGGAGGATGAGACGATAGTCTGTGAGGAGGTAAAGAAACAGCGAAAGGTTTACGATAGACAGAAGTTGTGAAACCAGACTCACTCCTAGAAATCAAAACATCAAGAAACGCGAGGCTACTATTAAGTTCTTTCTCACAAGAAAACTGGATATTAGAATCAATGGAGTTCATAATCGAAAGAGCATCATCAATACCTAACAAGTTACTGTCCGTTAGGACAAAACAATCATCCACATAACGAACATAAAATTGAAATTGCAATTTTTGGAATAGTTTTTCCTCAAAATAATGCATATAGAAATCACTTAAAATAGGACTAAGAGGACTTCCCATGGCTAGGCCATCTACCATAGCATAGAATTTACCATTAAATACAAAAGTGCTCTGTTGCAAGCACACACGAGTAAGAAAAACTAATTCCTCGACTTCCACGAAGTAAAATGGAATTCAGAAAGCCTTTTCCTGAGGCAAGTCAAAGCGCCATCAACAGGAACATTAGTAAACAAAGAATTAACATCAAAAGAGGCCATAACCGAATTATTCGGAACGAAGTTATGAAGTTTCTTAACAAAATCGGTGGAATTTTTAACAGTGAAAACATTCCGACTCCTAAGTGTAGAATTAATTTAACGTGAAATTTTATTTCTATTACTTTGCACAAAGTTTAATCATTACTATTAATCAGACAGTTAAAAAAAATTGTAGCATTGTTTTTTTAAAGAAAAGGTTTTGAAAGAATCATAAATCTGAAACTTCCTATATCAAAAAATATTTTAAAAACTTAATGTCTCAAAATTACTAAAAAGTACTCTCGAAAATGCTCAGAGATATTAAGAATATCCGAATTTCGGGTAATTTCTCGCTCACCGAAGCCTGCTTGTGCAACTCTTCTAAATATGCACAGCAGACAAAACACGTCTTCCTTTCTCGCGGAAGCCTTCTCTTCTTGCTTGATTGTGATTAGCCAAGTAATTCGTCTGTGACGGACGAAATCAAGTTCATTTAACATCGACAGACAACGGACATTCCTCTTCGGTCACTATGGCAATGGGGTGTAACCCCGTTTTTTCCATCGCTTTTCGTCCGTCCGTGGCGGTGTGAATCCAGTTGTAGGTTGTAGTATAGTGACTGTAGTCAGAGTGCCATTTCCCTTGATATCTCTTTTCGATAACTGAAATGTCCTGATAGAGCCGCTCTCCATGCTCATCGGTTAAACAGCTCCCATGTTTCAGGGGGTAATTTTACACACAACAGGTAACTTCTATGATAAAAAAATAGTAGCTCATGCTCATTAAACGTGTGGTACAGTATCAATCTTTTGCCTATTTGCCTTTGTATCCCAATTCTCGCGCAATTCCTACCGAGACCCGCACCCAGTGCAGAAATTTGATACGCACTTCCGTTCGGGGGTTTGCGACACTCCACTAAGTTTTTCCAGCAAAATAAAGTGACCACTGATTTAACGGTTGACATTCAAGCTCTTTTGTGTACTTTATCTCAATAAAAAAGATGCTGCATGATCGGAAAAACACTGAAAAAACGTAAAAAACGAACATTTCCTTCCTCATGACTAAAAAACTATACGCGCTGGAAAAACTTTGATGCCAGATATGGATTCCCCATGCAAAACGACTTCAGGAAAAGTGAAATTCATTGTTGGGGCAAAACACTTGTTAACCAGTGTAATAGGACAATTGTAAATACTGTAAATAAGTATAATTAAAATATAGGTAAGTGTGTGGTTATTGGAAAGTGCGCCCAAGATTTCAACAGTTCGTCACATGGGACGGTAATTTGTGGTGGCTCCCCCCCCCCCATACACACAAAAAAAAAGTTGCTTTGTATAAACTTGTAGTTTTGTAGTTTTCAATTTTTTTCAGTTGAGAATAGACAAGAAAAAAAAATCCTAAGAAATTTCATTTTATTTATTTTGTGAAACTTTCAGGTAAGCTATTTATTTTCAGTTATGCTATCTTGAAATATTCCACCCTTGAATGCACCAGTAAAATTGTATAATTCAAGTGTAAATAATTTTAGAAAACTGTAATTGATTTGGCAATTTTTGCTCATTTTTGGACAGCTCAAAAAGTAATAGTAATAATAATAACCTTAGCAACTACGGGGAAATTTCAATCCTATATTAATCCTGATCTAACAGACTGATTCGCTTGGAGCATACTTTATCGGAAAGATATTATGACGTAGAACACGTACAGAAACGAAGTTCATCTAGAACTAACCAAGCTTATTTTCCCACGAAACTTTTTGATGTGAATTTTTAAGAATATTTCTGAATGAATAAATAAGTGAGTGAATGAATGAATGAATGAATGAGTGAGTGACTAAATGAATGAATGAGTGAGTGACTAAATGAATGAATGAGTGAGTGAGTGAATGAATGAGTGAGTGAATGAATGAGTGACTAAATGAATGAATGAGTGAGTGAATGAATGAATGAATGAGAGAGTGACTAAATGAATGAATGAGTGAGTGAATATGTATAAACAGTTGAAAAAGGTATATTGAAAGTAATCAAGATAGCTAGATTATCAATTTGATATTAGTGTAGATTGGAAAGTAGGTTCGTCTAGTTCTACGGAACTTCCTGCTTACAATTCCGCTTAAAATACGGAAATCGTATTTGCTATTGCATCTGATAAAAGTAATCATAAAATACAATTTTCGAAGAAATGAATGAAAAGGTAATCTCGTGCGTCGTGATGGAAAATTATGAAAGAACTTGATTAAAAAACACATAAAAAGATTTCAATTCTGCATCACGTGATGTGAAATAAAGTTTTAATACGCAAAGGTTTTAAATTTACATGAAAATAAAATTGGAATTCAATCGAACACAAGGATAATAAGATTTGTAGTGTTGAGCTTTGAGGAAATAGGAAAAAGAATGTCTGAAAACTTCGTTTGAAGATAGTAAAAATAGAAATAAAAAGTATAATTGCTCATTATTTTCAAATCACACCTCAAGCATTGTTTGCATGATTGCCAATAGGTTTCGTTGTTTTTATAGCTTCAGTGAAGTGATTAGCTACCGGAGGGAAAAACAATAAAGCTGAAATCCATTCGAAATTAAGTTTGCTAATTTGTAATTTTTAATGTGTTTGCGAATTGTTTCCGATGTTTAATTCAAGGAGAAATGGAAATTTAATGCATTGATAATCGGCGTCTTTTGTCGAGCAAACGTGCCAACTAGCAAGGATCTGGAACGGAGCAAGGAGCAAGAATTCTAGTGCAGCAGTGACGCAACTAGAATATTTTCTTGGAGGAGAGGCTGGTGCATAATTAGGGGGTGGTTTCAAGGTTCAACCCTCGTCAGAATTCTTAGTTTTCCTTTGTTTTAAGATACATATCTGATCGTAGCATGATGATGCGTGTAAGGACCCATCAGTGGTCAGGCAAAAATTTTAATTGCGCCACTGGGAAGGGGTGGGTTGGTTCAGAACTAATAGCACGCATATTAGAGAAGAATTGGAAGAAAGGGAACATTTATATTCATGTCCAAATACAACAATAAACACGACTCATTGTTTTATTTGATCACTGCTGTAGTGACAGACATGCACAGACATATCGGAGCGAGCTTTTCTTGTGGCAGACAGACTATAGTTTGCAGCGTTCTAGAGCAGCCATTTTAGGCCTACTTTCCCGTAAAAGTAAAAAAAAAATAATTAAGGCATGAAAGAAGGTTTATTATATAGTAAAAAATATCATTAAAAATAAAGAAAAGTCAAAAATAACTGAAGTAATTGAATAAAGAGGGGAAATGAAAAATTTGAAAGTAAGATTTTGAGATAAGGAAAATGTGTCTGTCGGTCTGCCTGACTCTCCCTAATAAATTAATTTTTTCGTTCAATTTTGAACAATTCAAAAAATCTTAACATTAGCGTCTATGGGAAAAATGAAGCAAATTATGTAAATTCTGGGCATAAGATCCAAGTTCCTATGAAGAAAGTTACTGGAAGAAGCTCTCGGCTTGAAATAATTTTTAATTTGAACTTGGCGATCGGTTAATTTTCAAGAAAACGGTCATAAAAGTGCCTATTTTTTTATCCCTGAAAATTATATAAAAATATATGTATTAACAATATATATATATTATTTTTTTAATTTTTTATTTCTTTTTAGCTTGAAATTTTAAACACTCCAGCCCGGAAATATCACGGGAGCGAGAAGGAAGGGGCTAAAAAAATAAATAAGAAAAGAAATAAATAAAAAAAATAACAAATTGACTTACAAGATAGAGCCCATGTCTCCAACCGCTTAATTCCACCTATCAGCTGTAGCCCTTGCCTTAAGCAGGTTGATGACACATTTGCATTCGTTCCTATATTCACAACGTAAGGCATCAAATATTTGACAGCTGAGTTAATTGATCCTTTCAATTCATTGTCAATTTTCAGCCATTTCTCGTACACCAAAGTGTCATTCTCTGCAGCTTCGTTTGTAACATAAATTGCTTGACAGCTTCCGGTTAAGTATACTAATATTGCTATCCACACGTAAAACATTATCTAAAAATCACCGGGCAACTTTTCTGCAAATCAACTTTAAACTGAAATAGTTTTATACCTGCCTCAGTTCAATTTCGCAAAAGATCTGTCAAGGTGAATGTAGGAAATTTAACTGCAGGATTTTGATTATTTGAACTAAATTCATTAGGATGTAGGGAAAAGCAAATAATGGGTCTTAGTCTGAATCACGTGAACTTATTGGACAATTTGAGGGGGAAAAGAATAATTGAATGTTATTGCCATTAAAACATTTCATTCTCTGGGTGCAAATTTGATTAAATTAGATCCAATCCCATCAAGAGGTTTCACTGATGATGTCCTAATGTCATTTATAATACCATAGCGTTTTTCAAGGACACTGATAGAAATTATGAATATAACAGATATGAGAACAGCTATTTTTTTTAAAAAAAGGTATCAGTTGGGTGATTGTTTATTTTCGAATTACTTCACATCATGCAAGATAGAAAGACCTGAGTTGTAAAATTCTTGAGCATCAGGGTGGAACGTTAGGAAAAATTAAGTCCATAAACAATGTTTTTCGAAATAATACAGTGACTTGGAATTTCCGGTCCCGAACAGTGAATTGGAATTTCCGGAAGGGTAGGAACCCTTCCCAACCCCCGCTGAAGCAAATTTTATAAACTCCTGACATAAAATCCACGTTCCTTTGAACAAGAATATTTGAAGTACCACTTGACGTGAAAAAAAAATTAATTTGAACAATTTTTGCTCAGTTTTGAACAGTTAAAAAAAAAAAAAAAAAAATAAATAAATAAATAAAAAATTGTATGATGAATTTTCTTGAAGCAAACTTTATCGAAAAGATCTTTGGCGTAGAATATGTGCAGACATGAAGTTCAATCAGAATGAAACGAGCCTATTTTCCCTATGAATTTTTATTACTTGGATTTTTAAGAATATTTCTGAATGAATGAGTAAAAGAATGAAAGAATAAATGAATGTGTAAGTACAATGACTGAATAAATGAATGAATGATTAAATGAATGACTGAATAAATGAATGAATGAATCAGTGAGTGATAAACTATGTGTTAAAAAAAGATATATTTGATGTAATAAAAAACTAGAGCTAAATGAGAAAGAGGGATGGGAATCATTCATAAATGATGTCACGCTTCGATGGGGGGAGGGGGGGCTCGTGAAATTGTCACAAAGTGTGACAAGGGGAGGGGGGTCCGCTGAAGTGTGACATATTGTGACAAAGGGGGGAAGAGGGACAAATATATGGGAAAACAGCGTGACGTCATTTATGAACGGCCCCTAGCTTGATTAATAAATTTGAAGTTGGTGTATGCGGGAAAGTAGGATGGTACAGTTCTAGATGAAACTTCTTTTTATTACACTAGTCGACAAAAAAAAACTTTTTTCCCCTAATACAAATACAATTAGCTATTTTCAACTAATTTTGTAGCGTAGAATTCGAATATAATTGTAAAAAAGCTGTAACACATACAGTTTTTTTGTTATGACTATCGTATAGTACGAAAAGAAACTCAAAAATTCATTTAAATCACAATTTTTATCATGATTAATTTCCTTAATTCATCATGGAATTCTATTTCGATTCAGAAAATATACATATTTTCGACTAAATAAAACATAAATCTATCAAACTTATGTTGTCATTTTTTTCTTATGTGACGTTAAATCTTTTCTCTTTATAAACTTGCAGTAGTCACCCATCACTGCTGGTTCCCAATGACGTTGCTATCGGGTATTTATAATCTTAATGTACTTGTTAATCGCTATGTTCACCAAGATCTTTTGGGACAAAATTCAAATATGAATGTAGAAAGGGAATTTTAAGTGACATCCCATATCCCATGGCTTGGAAGAACTTAAGAAGATCTTAAATTAGAATTTTATAATTGTTTTTTGCTAAAAATCCTTTCACCACCTTCACAAACGATTTCCAAGCTGCTAACACTGTTTGATTAGGCTTCCCTTCGAAATCAGGGTCGCAAATCACTTGTCTAATTTGAGGTCCAATAAAAACATCTTCCTTAAGTTTTGCTTCACTCAATTGCAGAAAACGTTCTTTTAAAAATTTTAATCCTTATCCTTCTTCTTTGTTGCCACATGCGACAGAAAAATCATGAAAAATAGCAGAAAGCTCCATTTTTTGTTACACCAAAATGTGACGACGTGGAACTTTTTTACTTGCAGGTATTTGAATAACAATATGAATCTATAATAAAAATAGTAATTTGGTTGTTGTTAGCGAACCTTTGGTTGTTGTTAGCAGCAGTGTTATTATTAATTATGTTGGGAGACGTTTTCGTTTATTTGTCCAATGTCTAGAAACAAGACGAATTATCTTATAAATAATAACAATCAAAACCTTTATAGCTTATTAATACAAATGAATATTTGTCGATGATAATTTCCTACCTTTTCTGAGATCAGACAAAAGGTTTACCAGAAATAAATTAAGGAAATTTTTGTCGAATCGCTTTAAACAGCGCAATAAAAAAAATCTTACTTGCAAATATCACTCACTTCAAAACGAGGTTTTTTTTTACTGCAGACTATCTATTTCCCTCAAGGAAAAAAAAAATAACGTTACTTTTGCCCTTCAATTTCAATTCATGACGAAATGGATACCTGAGAAAAATTCACTTCTCCGGCTTTTTTTTCTTTGGATAATTCAAATTGTAAGTTATTAAGAAAACTTCTGTTTCTTAGAACCGCAGTGTTTATAATTTTACATATCCATTAAACATCTTCGAATATGAATTCGATGTATTTTTTTTTATTTACGTTACTAAAAGTAACTAGTGCAGATGAATTTACAAGTATTGATACCACAAAAGATACCGCAATTTATGATAAATGGATCGCAATGGATGAAAATTTGCAAAATCTTATGACTTCTGCTATGGATTATATTTACCCGTCTGCCGTGCAATTGGCGGGAAAACTGAATGTTTCTTCGTTGTGTTTAAAGCAAGGATTGCAGTTGATCAATGGCATTAAACGTCTTGAAGTATGGGCTTTTTCTTGTAAGTACATGTTTTTATGACACAAATACGAATATCCTAATGAGACCTGGCATCCAATAAAATGGATGTTTTGCTTTTTCTCCTTGTTGTGACGGATTTTATTTTATCAAGCACGACGTGGACTGGAATTATAAAGGACGAATAGGAAATCACTTTTTAACGTTGGGAATTCGGAAACGGTAGTTTATTTGTTTACAATTTGGCAAAGAACGCGAGTCAAGTTGGAATTCGGCGCTCTCGCAGTTGTTTTGATTTTCACATTATTATTTTCTTTTTTTAATATTGTTGTAGGATTTTTATACAAGTTTGATCTCTTTTTTAGCCTACTTTCCCGTAAAAGTAAAGAAAATAACTATAAAGCATGAAAGAAGGCTTAATATATCTTGAAAATATCGTTAGAAATCAAGAAAAGTCAAAAATAAGTTAATTAAATAAAGATTGAAAAATAAAAAATTTGAAAGTAGGGTATTGAAATGGGAAAAAAGTGTGTCTGTCGGTCTGTCTGTCTGTCTGTCTGTCGGTCTGTCTGTCGGTCTGTCGGTCTGTCTGTCGGTCTGTCCCCCCCTAATAACTTTTGAACGAATTATCCGATTCGAAAAATTCTTTTTGCATTCGAAAGACCTCGGCGAGGACATCTCATTTCCATATTTTACTTTTTGATTTGAACAATTTTTTGTTTAATTTTGAACAGTTCAAAAAATTTTAACATTAGCGCCTACGGGCGAAAATGAAGCAAATTATGTAAACTCTGGGTACAAGATCCAAGTTCCAATGAACAAGCTCACTGGAAGAAGTTCTTGGCGTGAAATATTGATTTGAACAATTTTTGTTCATTTTTGAACAGTTAAAAAAAAATAATAGCATATTGCCTATTGGGAAATATGGGTTGGGGATCATTCATAATGACGTCACACATCAAGGGGGGAGGGGGGGGGGCTCGTGAAATTGTGACAAGGGGAGGGGAGGGGAAAACGAGAAGTGTGACATCACGCATTATGCAACATAGCATGACATGTGACAAAGGGGGGAGAGGTCAAATATAGGGGGAAAAAGCGTGACGTCATTTATGAACGGTTTCTTATTGACGAGTTTTTTGTGATATCAATTAAAAAATTTTGGAAACAGCTTTATTAATAGTCAATTAACTCCCCTTATTTTTGTCAGGCAAGCCTCCTTTATAATTATAATGTTCTAGATGGCAGATGGAAACATCTCTTCGTTGAGTAAATTATTAGGTATAAAATATAAGTCTCATTAATAATAATTTAACTTTGTGCAAGTAAACAGTAATAGAAATATAATTTCACGTTAATTTAAAGCACAAATGAGCATTAAAACGCAGATATATGTTTCGGAATTGCTTGGAATCCCTTTTTCAATGCGACAGGGAGCTTCTAGATGCAAAACATCTAAATGAAGCAGACAAAACAACAAAAACAAAGCTTATATAGCCTAAGAATTAACTGTAAACCAATGAGAATGAAGGCAGTGTGAAGTGGAAGTAGGAGTAGCAGGGAAAGCACCAATAAGAGAGCAACAAACGAATCCAGTTGAAAGTTCAGGATATAAAAATGAATATCAATAAAAACAAAGCAAAAAAGACGACAACATGCATAAAAATGTGAAAAGACATGAAAATTGCAAAAATAATAAAATAAAATACAAAGAATAAAATGGAAATAAAATAAGTACAGAAAATACCAAAACAAAAAGCAAAACAAAGTACACATGTAAAGGAGGGGGAGGGGGGGGGGAGAAAAAATTACAAAATAGACACAAAAAAGGAAAACTAACAAGAAAACCAGGAAAGAACAACAAATTAAAGGAACTTATGCCAGACCTGTGAAAAATAAGTTTAAAGAGCTTGTTGCATTAAGCAGTAATATTAAAAACAATTATAATAAGAGTTTGAGTGGTGGTCTCTATGAAACAACGGAAGAAAAAATAAGAATAGTGTAGGGAAGCAAACATTCGAGTTTTATTCAACTGCCACTCAACTAAGTGCGAAATCGGCAGAAGTACAAGCGGCCACATTTATGAGCGCAATTCGCACTGCGGCGGCAATGGTTTGCAATACGTTTGCTTTAAGTGAGGTTGATCAAAATAGCCTCGACGTTATAATCGTCAAATTTGATGAATGGTTTTATAATTATGCAAATAGTATAATGTTTTCAATGCGAAATTTAATTACTACAAATTGCTATAAAGGTAGGAATTCGTAGACATGCTGACGAAGCTCATTCGATCATGTGTGTAGTACTCGTACCCTGAAACTCCACGATAGAATGGCGAACTGCAATAACTGTTGTGTAGAATGTTTTAAAAGAGAAATTCGTTTTGACAGAATCATAAATTTGAAAGTTCCTCTACGAAAAATTTCCGAAACTTGATGTCTCAAAAATACCACCAAATATCCTAAATTTATAAATACTCTCGAATATTCCCAAAGACCTTAAAAATACCCGAGTTTCGGGTAATTACCCGCGCATTGGCAGGCCTAAAGCAGTGGCGGCTCGTGGGTCCTTCAAACGGAGACTCGGAAAACAAATTTCGAAAATGAAAAAGCAGGTAGTAAGTAACTTTTAAGTTCAAGGAACACAATGCAACTAAAACACAATGCAACTAAAAAAAGTCCACATGGGTTTAAACAAAGAGGAAAATTTCTTTTTTTTCTACAATGGAAAGTAATAAAACCACAATATTGCTCGCTTATATACCTTTGAACGATGATCACAAAGCAGTCAAGTACAATTTTTTCTCATTAAGTGCAGTTGTCTGCCTCCCCCCTCTTTTCCCTTTCTTGATTTCTTGATTTCTTTTTTCTTTTTTTTTTACGGTCGAAAAAATTCATAAAATTCTCATTTAATTTAGTAGCGTCATTTAACATATCAGTATATCCTCCTACCAAGAAATTTTCTCTTGTGGTTAACTAAGTAAAGTAACTACCAAGATAGTTTCTATCATACCTTATGGTTTAATTAAGTAAAGTAACTATGAAGAGAATTTCTATCAACTTGCCTTGTGGTTAACAAAATAAAGTAACTGCCAAGATAAACTTTATCATTTTCTCTTGTGGTTAACTAAGTAAAGTAACAACGAGGATAAGTTCTATCCTCTTCTTTTGTGGTTAACTAAGTAAAGTAACTACAGTGGAGTATCGTTTATACGACGCCGAAGGGACTAACAAAAATCGTCGTATAATCCAACGATAGCATCGTATAAACGATTTATTCTTTTGGCTAAATCCAAGAATTGGGACAACACTAACACGTCGTACAAATGTCAACGTCGTACAAACGATAACGTCATATAATCGATTTACCCTTTTGGCTAAATCCAAAAATTGGGACAACACTAAAACGTCGTATAAATGTCAACTTCGTATAATCGAGATACCCTTTTGGCTAAATCCAAGAATTGGGACAACGCTAAAACGTCGTACAAATGTCAACGTCGTTCGAACGATAACGTCGCATAATCGATTTACCCTTTTGGCTAAATCCAAGAATTGGGACAACACTAAAACGTCGTGTAAATGTCAACGTCGTATAATCGAGTTACTCTTTTGGCTAAATCCAAGAATTGGGACAATACTAAAACGTCGTATAAATGTCAACGTCGTACAAACGGTAGCGTCGTATAATCGATTTACCCTTTTGGATAAATCCAAAAATTGTGACAACACTAAAACGTCGTATAAATGCCAACGTCATATAATCGAGTCACCCTTTTGGCTAAATCCAAGAACTGGGGCAACGCTAATTTGTCGTATCAATCTCAACGTTGTGCAAACGATAACGTCGTATAATCGATTTCCCCTTTCGGCTAAATCCAAGAATTCTGACAACACTAAATCGGCGTATAAATATCAACGTCGTACAAACGATCATCGTATAAAAGGTACTCACTCTACTGTACTAAGATAATTTCTTCGCTTAAGAGAAATTCACCACACATATATGTTAATTTCAGTTGCAGATGCAAGCGGGAAGACAATTGATGGCCTGCTTAGTTCAACCTTAGCATCACTGGGCGATTACGACCAATGCATTAACGCTGTCGCTACAAGAAAATTAGGAGAAAGACAACGAACGGTATTCCGAGGACAATACTGCACCGTAGAGTTTAGACCTCCTCTACCCGCCATCAAGAAGGAATACTTTACCGAAGGTCTGAAAGATTTAAAGCACCACACACGGTTTACCTCAGTAAGTAAAATTTCGAAAAATTAGTCTGCATTTATGAAATTAACATTAGATTTACCCAAGGCTGAACTTGATCCAGTTTCCTGTTTAACGGTTACGATCAAGTTTAGCCTTGGATTTACCAGGATAGTTATTTCGCCTGTTTCGAGGCTTTAATTTTGCACAATTTGTTACTAATGATAGTGCAACTTTCAATTGCATTGGCTTTCCCTAATACACGGTAAGTAGGACAACTTAATGTGACTGAAAGTTTCATAACAATTAGTAGCAACTTGGTGCAAAATGAAAGTTCAGAAATGGGTGAAAACGGCCTGGTAAATCTAGTGTAAATTGACAGAGCCACCTGAAGGGAAAGTAAGGATCACATTCGATTTTGAATGCAAAAATGTAAAGGTTCTTAACACTTGATTTACCAGACCGGTCATTTTGAATGTTTCGAAGCTTCCATTTTGCACAATTTGTTACTAATGATAGTGCAACTTTCAATTGCGTTAACTTTTCCTAATACATGGTAAGTAGGACAAGGTAATGTGACTGAAAGTTTTATTATACTTAGTAGCAACTTTGTAAAATGAAAGAGCTTAAAAATGGAGGAAAACGGTTTGGTAAATGTAGTGTCAATATTGAATCTGCTTTTACACGGTGTCGAAACCAGTTTTATTTATTTATATTACCATTTTAATAAATCGCCGAACTGTCGAAAATCGACCGTAATAATAAAATTTAGCATTATTATGCTATTTATATAATTATGTAAGTATTATTCATCAAATTTGGCGAATATAACATCGAGTTTATTTCAATCATCCTCAATTAAAGCAAACGTATTGTAAATCATTGTCGCCTCAAGGCCAATTGCGGTTATAAATGTAACCGCCTGTACTTCTGCAGATTTCGTACTAAGTTGAGTGGCAGTAGAATAAGACTTATATGTTGCTTCCCTACACCTGTTCTCATCTTTCATTTCATTGTTTCAATGAAGCCTTCCCTCAAAGTCTTATTATAATTGCTTTACTGCTTAATGGCGACACATTTTGTTCAACAGTCAAGTATACATTTATTACCTAACTAGGCTATGCCTGTGTTAAAGACCAGTCGATTCGCCATTATCTATATAGCTATAACTTTTTAAAGTGTAAATTATGTTATTTTATAAAAATGCATTGCACACCATTAAAAATTAGCCGCCCATGGTAATCAACCGGCAATCCCACACATTTAAGCATTTTTTTTACAAAACACAATAAAAAATAGAAAAACGAAAGAAAGAAACGAAACAAAACATTTAAAAGAAAACTCATTTTGTTTGTTTAGT
The DNA here is from genome assembly GCA_038502835.1 of Octonoba sinensis. Classification (NCBI taxonomy): domain Eukaryota; kingdom Metazoa; phylum Arthropoda; class Arachnida; order Araneae; family Uloboridae; genus Octonoba; species Octonoba sinensis. The sequence continues at coordinate 89,198,012 of CM076605.1, read as the reverse complement.
TCAAGTACTCACATAAAAAAGACGATTATAATCAATTAGAATAGTTTTAATTAATACATTTTTAGTAAAATTAGTTTTTATCTGTTACTCATTGACAGTGAAACAGAAAGACGAAATTTTGTAGCTTGCAGAAACTAACAGCAGCAAGAAAAGCTTTGAAATCGGAAAAACCTTTCATCTGAGCCCAAATAGGCAAATAACATGTTTGCTAATTCACTGGAGAAAAAAAAAATAGAAATATAAATAGTAATAATAAGTTGGAATAACAAAAATCGATATAAAGGATAACATTTTTTCAAAAAACCCTTGTGCAGTATTTTAATTCATTTTAAAAGAAAAATAATCAAAATTCAAAAAATAAATAAATAAATTAATTAATTAAAAATCGTCTGCTCCACAAAATGATAAAAACCTCTAGAAATAAATATTAATTCGTTAAAAAAGAAAAGAATCATAAGCCAGTCGGCATGGTAACAATTCAAATAAAACTAAAGTTAATTACCGTGAAAAAA